>JAGIQG010000019.1:35633167-36233167 GCA_024679065.1 Sphyrna mokarran
AAATAAGGATTTTGGGATTAGAACCAGAGAAATATTGAAAGCATCTGACCAAAAGCAGTTGTTAGTAAGGTCAGTCAGATGTTAAGTACGCAGGTACTAAGCTCATCTGGATACAACTGGATCATTGATCAGAATGCATCCTGCTTCATAGGAAATTGACCTGTCATCATCTCTAAATGCCATCGTCTTTCCAACTTTGAATATATTTAAAATCTTGGCATTTGCCTTTACTCACTTTTTTGCTTTAAACCATCTCTGACACCTCTTCCAGCATGACAAACACAAGGGAAGTACTACATTGTCCCATTTTATTTGTCCTACCAAGGACAGCTGCTCTGGTTCTACTCTAAGAACCCCGGTCTAAGTTTCCTTCTTCCTCTTCAAAATGTTTCTCAAAACCCATGTCCTAGTTCCCCCTTTCACCCACTCACTTTATAGTGAAACATCAGTTTTCTGCATGCCTGTGCAATACCGCTGAACATTTTGACGTTAAGGAAGCTCCATATGCACACTAATATTATTACATTGACTTTAAGACAGAATATTGATGGACCCAGTCCCAGACTGAAGCTTACCATGTTCATAAGACTACCTCAAGTGTCACACATTACAAAATATTTAAAAGGATTGAGAAAAATAATTCCAGGCCCCAGAAGACTTAATTGTGAGGAAAGGCTTAAACAATTAAAAATTGATTTTCTTGCTTACAAGAGATGTGTGAAGGAAGCAAGAAAAGCTTGTATTTATATAGTGCTTTTTACAACCTCCAGATATTGTGAAGCTCTCATTAGTCATAAAGTACTTTGGAATGTAGTCACTGTTGTAATATAGAAAACATGACAATCAATTTATGCACAGAAAGCTCTTACAAACTGCAATGTGATAATAACTACAATCTATTATTTGGGATGTTAATTGAAGGATAAATATTTGTCAGGACCTGAGGATAACTCTCCTGTTCTTCTTTGAAACAGTAGCATGGGATCTTAGTGAGCTGACAGAGTCACTGGAAAGTGGCACATCTGACTGTGCAGCACCCCCTCTGGGAACCAGCCATGTATTTGCGTTAAGTGCTGGAGTGGAATGTGAATCCACAACCTTGTGACTCAGACACAAAGTTGCTGTCATTTAAGCCATGTGGGTCAGCCTTGCAAAGGGACTTAGTTCACAGAATCCCTACAGTGCAGAAGGAGGCCATTTGGTCCATCGAGTCTACACCGACCAAAATTTCAATTACATATCAACTCCAATAAAACAAACTTTTGGAGACCAACTTAAATTTAGGATTGACTTTACAAATAATATTTATTTTTAAGTAAATACTAAAATGTGATATGTTAATCAGAATACCTATCCATGGTTGTATGTTCAATGGGTGATTCAATTTCTGTAATTCTACTTCAATTATGTCCAGCTTTTGACATGTGCCGAAAAGTGTATTTTGAGGCCATTAAAGACTGGAAGGTTAAAAATATCAAATGGACAAGTGTTGAATTTTAAGAATATAAGAACATAAGAAATAGGAGCAGGAGTAGGCCATCCAGCCCTTGAGCCTGCCCCGCCATTCAATAAGATTATGGCTGATCCGTAGTGGTTCAATACCACTTTCCCACTTTCTCCCCATAACCCTTAGTTCCCTTGTCAATCAAAAACCTATCCACTCATGACTTGAACATACTCAGCGAGGAAGCCTCCACCATTTCATCAGACAGAGAATTCTGAAGATTCACCACCCTTTGCGTGAAGAAATTCCTCCTCAATTCTGATCTGAACTGCCCTCCCCTAATCTTGAGGCTGTGCCCTCTAGTTCTGCTGTCTTTGCTAAGCAGGAAGAGTGTCTCAACCTCTACTCTATCCATCTCCTTCATTATCTTATACGTCTCTATAAGATCTCCTCTCAGCCTTCTAAACTCCAACAAGTACAAACCGAGCCAATTCAGTCTCTCCTCATAATCCAATGCCTTCATCTCCGGTATCAGCCTAGTAAACCTTCTCTGCACCCCCTCCAAGGCCAATATATCCTTCCTCAAATGCAGCGAGCAAAACTGCACACAGTACTCCAGCTGCGGCCTCACCAATCCCTATACAGCTGCAAAAGTACCTCCATAATTTTATATTCTATCCCCCTAGCTATAAAGGCCAACATTGCATTCGCCTTCTTAATCACCTGCTGCACCTACAGACTGTGTTTTTGCGATTCGTACACAAGGACCCCCAAGTCCCTCTGCACTGTTGCATGCTGCAGCTTTTCACCATTTAAATAGTAATCCTTCCGACCATTACTCCTACCAAAATGGATAACCTCACACTTGCTTACATTATACCCCATCTGCCAGGTCCTCGCCCACTCACTCAACCTATCCAGATCCTTCTGCAGGCTTTCCACATCTTCCATGCAATTTGCTTTTCCATTCATCTTCGTGTCATCAGCAAATTTCGTCACCCTGCACTCAGCTCCTTCCTCCAGATCGTCTACGTAAATGGTAAATAGTTGAGGCCTAGCACAGATCCCTGGGGCACTCCACTAGTCACCAGCTGCCAATCAGAATAGCACCCATTAATACCTACCCTCTGCTTCCTGTTAGACAACCAATCCTGTATCCAATTTAACACCCTACCCCCAACTCCCTGCCCCCTAACGTTCTGCAGCAAACTTTTGTGATGCACTTTATCAAACGCCTTTTGGAAATCCAAAAACACCATATCCACCGGTTCCCCTCTATCTACCGCAATTGGGCTGATAACAAGTAATGAAATTGTTTTATGCAACAAAAGTATGCATGAATAGTTCAAAGGAAACTGACCTCATCTATTTCCTTCCCATGCCAAAAAATATAAAAAGAATTGCTGACACATTAGAAATACAGATACATGACTCCTACATTCTGATTTTTCATGGCTCAGGGAAATGGGGTGTCTCAAACTCCTGTCAGCTATGAATATGCGTATTATGTACAATGGTAGGTAGGGGATGGGGGAAGGTATATTTTGAGATACATGCGACAGGTGAATAGGACTTCATGTGAGTATCACTTGTACTGGCTCTTGTCAGCAATACTTCAGTTTTAAAATCCTCATCCTTTTTTTCAAAGCTGCCCTTGCCCATCCTTCACTATCTCTGTAATCTCTTTCAGTCTCACAACCCTTTGAAACACAGAAAATAAGAGCAGAAGTAGGCCATTTGGCCCTCTGAGCCTGCATCATTCATCATGATGATGACTGATTATCCATCTCAATAACTTGATAAAAGCAAATTACTGCCGATGTTAGAATCTGAAACAAAAACAGAATGCTGCAATTTCTCAGTACCCCTGACAGTATCTGTGGAGTGAGAACATATAACTTAATCAACAGCCAGGTGCCACTTCGCAACCCCCCCTCTCCACCCCAAACTTTCTGATAAATGACATTTTGCTAATTCTAGCTTTTTGAGCATCTTTAATTTTAATTTTCTACCATCAATGGTTGCGTCTCCAGCTTTAATCTGGCATCTCATAGCTACATAAAGAATGTCCAGCTGGTGGATGAGTCCAGCCCCAGGGGTCATACTCTAAGAATAAGGAGTAAACCTTTTAGTACTGAAATGAGGAGAAATTTCTTCACCTAGGGAGTATTAAGCCTGTGGAATTCACTACCACAGAAACCAATTGAAGCCAAAACACTATGTTTGCAAGAAGGAGATATCCCTTGAATGCCATAAAACTCAAGCACAGTTATTGGTTCCAGAAATCTCTTGTTCCTTAGTAAATCCTATGCACATCAAATTGAGTGATTTCAAGGTGGGTTAAAGACAACACCTACTATTTCAGGTGTTTGGCATCAGAAGCAAGCAGTCTCTAGTCAGATACAGCAAAATGTAGGTCCCTCCATTCTGCCTCAACTTAACAGCATCTCAAATGTACCAGCAAGATACTTCCCACAACGAGAGGCAACCTGTGATAGCCGAGTTGGAATACTGACCAGCTGCATCTTCTGGTATGGCCTCGAGCTAACTCAGAGATAGGTTGGAGCTGCTCAAAGCAGTAAGTGCCATTCAGACATTTTAACCAGTAGGGTTTGTTGATGTTTCCTCATTATACATAATGGAACATAAATTCAGAACTTAATCAAGAACAAGGGGTCTCACATTTAAAAGAGAGAGATGAAGAGAATTTCGGAGGGTCTTTAGTTTTTAGAATCTGCTTCCATTGAGCAGTGGAGATTGAATCATTGAACATATTTTGAATGGTGCTCAGCATAACTAGCTGAAAGAGGAAAGCAAAGGTACATTTATGTCATCTGGTTAGTAGAGGCCCACTCTAATTTGCAAACATATTTCACTGTTAAAACAAGGATTCATTATTTTGAAAAAGACACAAAGATGACACTTTGTTGACTAACTAACTATATCAGTCTACCCTTTTATTAGGAGCAGTGTACAGTACTGATGGAATTTTTTTTATTTGTACGTGGGATGTAAACATAGTTGGCAAAGCCAGCATTTGTTGCTCACCATTCATTGCCCTCGAGAAGATGGTGGTGAGTCACCTTCTTGAACTGCTGGAGTTCATTTGGTATAATTAAAACCACAGTACTGTTAGGAAGGGAGTTCCCGGTTTTTGACTTGTGCAGTGAAGGTGTTGGATGTGGTTTCAAGACAGGGTGGCATGTCACCTGAAGGTTTTTTGCACGCAGTGATGTCCCAAGCACATGCTGCCCTTGTCCTTCTAGTTGGTTGGGGGAATTGTTTTGGAAGTTGCAGCCAAAAAAGGCCAGGTGAGTCACTACAGCACACTTGTAAATGTACATCTTACATCATAGCCAGTGTGTGCACGCTGGTGGTACATGGAATGAATGTTTAAACTGGTGAATTGTGTGCCAATTAAATGCACTGCTTTTCTCCTTGATGGTTTTGAGTTTCTTGAGTACTGCTGGAGTTGCACTCTTTCAGGCAAGTGGAGAGTATTTCATCGTGCTTCTGGTTTGTGACACACTTTGGGAAGTCAGGAGTTGAGTTACTCACTATAGAAGTCCAAGGATCTGACCTGCTCTTGTGGCCACAGTATTTATATGGCTGGTCCTGTTAAACTCCCGATCCGTTGCTACCCCCTGGATACTGATGGTGAAGGATTCACTGAAGGTAATGTAATTCTATGTCAAGGGAAGGTTAGATTGTCTCTTCTCGGTTAAACATAAAATGTAGAACACTATAGCACAAACAAGCCCTTTGGCCCACAAGTTGCGCCAATCACATCCACACCTACCAAGCCATAGAACTATCTGTAACTCCCAAGCCCATTAAATCCCATGTACTCATCTAGAAGTCTTTTAAAAAACTCCAGCGAGTTCGCCTCTACCACCACTGACGGCAACCAATTCCATTCACTCACCACCCTCTGAGTGAAAAACTTATCTCTAACATCTCCCCTGCACTTGCCCCCCAGCACCTTAAACCTGTGTCCTCTCATAGCGACCATTTCAGCCCTGGGAAATAGCCTCTGAGAATCCACCCTATCTATTCCTCTCAACATCTTATAAACCTCTATCAGGTCGCCTCTCAACCTTCGTTTCTCCAGGGAGAAGAGACCTAGCTCCCTCAACCTATCTTCATAAGGCATGCCTCCCAATCCAGGTAACATCCTTGTAAATCTCCTCTGCATCCTCTCAATAGCTTCCATATCCTTCCTATAATGAGGCGACCAGAACTGCACACAGTACTCCAAGTGGGGTCTGACAAAGATCTTATAAAGTTGCAGCATTACCTCCCAACTCTAAACTTAATGAAGGCCAGTACACCATATGCCTTCTTGACCATATCTTCCACCTGCGAGGCCGATTTAAGAGTCCTATGGACCCAGACCCCAAGATCCTTCTGCTTCTCAACACTGCTAAGACTCCTATCCTTGATATTGTATTCCTTCATCCTATTGGTCCTGCCAAAATGACCACTACATATTTATGCGTGTTGAAGTCCATCAGCCACTTCTCCGCCCAGTGTTGCATCCTATCTATGTCAGCTGCAACTTCTGACATCATGCCTGGCACTTTTACTGTCTGGTTACTGCCTGGCACTTTTGTAGTCCAAGTCTGAATGTTGTCCACATCTTGCTGTCTGGAGGCATGGACTGCTTCAGTATCCAAGAAAATGATATTAATTTCTTGCAATACTACATGAACATCCCCATTTCTAAAATTATGATGGAGAGAAGGTCAGTATTGAAGCAGCTGAAGAAGGCTGGACATAGGTTACTTCTCTGAAGAACTCTTGCAGTGATATTTTGGACAGATTGCAATTAGTGTAACGTTTTACTCCAAATTACTATTAACTTTAATTTTGCTACAGCTCTTTGATGCCACATTTAGTTAAATGCTGCCTTGATGTCAGGTGCAGTCACTGTCATCTCTTTGGAATTTAGCTCCTTTGAGCAAGGCTATAATGAGACCTGGAGCTGAGTCCACCTGATGGAATCTAAATTGCAAAGCAATGAAAAGGTTACTGCTAAGTGTTGTTTGATAGCTCATCAATCATTTTGCTAATGATTGAGATTAGGCTGTTGAGGTGGTAATTGGCTGGACTGGATTTGTGCAGGTTTTTATGAATAGGCAATTTTCCACATTGTCAGATAGGTGCCAGTGTTGTTGAAACAACTTTGCTTGAAGTACCCATTAGTTCTAGAAAATAAGTTTTCAGTACTACAGCTGCAATGTAGTCAGGGCTCATAGACTTTGCGTCCATGAGACACTATGAACCATCAGCAGCAGCAAAACCTGATTCAATGAACGCAGGAGAGCAGGCCAGAAACAGCAGCAGGTGTAACAAAAAAAATGTGGTGTCAATTTGGCAAAGCTTCAGTACAGGACTACAAAAGATGGAGATGAGGAGGAATTTCATCTCTCAGAAGGTAGCGAACCTGTGGGATTTTTTTTTTACTGCAGAGGCTAGCCATTAAGTATGCTCGGGTTCAAGGTAGATTTTCAATCGGCAAGGAAATCAAGAGTTATGGGGATAGGGTGGGAAAGTGGAAGTGAGGATTATAATAGATCAGTCATGATCTCACTGAATGGTAGAGCAGACATGACTAGCTGAATGGTCTACTTCAGCTCCAACAATTCTACTGAATGATGGTGTAAGTCCAAGGGGCCAAATGGCCTACATCACCTATTTCCTATGTTTGTGTAGATGCACAGTTTGAGCTGCTAGGTCTGTTGTGAATCTATCTCATTTGACAAGATGATCACACCTCAAAACACAACTGATCGTGTCCGAAATGTGAAAAAGGTACATCGCCTGCACAAAAACTATGCAGACAGATACAATGGCAGCAGGTGGATAGATAATGATAAGGTCAAGTAGGATTGCTCTCTTATTGGTTCTAGTACTCGCTGCGGACCCAGTTTTGTAGTTTGGTCCCTCAGGACACAACCCACAAAGCTACAAACCATTCTTGATGAAGGGTATTGAAACTCACCAGAGTACACATAGTGCCCTTGCAATCCTCAATACTTCATCCACATAATATTCACTATGGAGGAGCACTGATTCATCAGCTGAGGTTAATAGGATCGGCATAACCTTTTCCATGTCTGACTTTGTGTCATGGTACTGCATAGGATCTGGAATCGATGTTGATGATTCCCAGGGAAACTTTCTCCTGACTGTATATATTTATACTGCCATCTCTTTAGGTTCTTTCCTGCCGGTGGGACGCAATTGGAGAAGTCTGGAAGTTTGCAGTGATTATGCCTACTTGACTGGTCTGTGGGACTACTCTCCCAATTTCAGCAGAAGTTCATAGATGGTACTGAGGAGGATTTGCAGGATTGATTAAGTAGAAACAATTAATGTACCTCCAAAGCATAGGTCAACACCAGGAGAGTTAACTGCATTGTTGGCTCAGACAAGATAACAACAGCAGATACTGTTCCCTAAAGGGCATTAGTGAACTAGATGAGTCTTTACCACGATCTGTTAATTTCATTATCATATTATGGACACTAGTTTTTAAATGAGATTTTTAAGTAATTAATTTTAATACCATCAGCTGCTGTGGTGAAATTTAAGTTCACATCTCTGGGCTATTAGTCCCTGGACCTCTGAATTACTAGCCTAGTAATACTATCATTATGCTACCATTACTATACTATTGGAGGTGTCGCTTTTTTGGATAAGATGTCATGAATCCTCGGGTGGTTGGGAAAAAACTGTATGGCTCTATATTGAAGAGAAAAGTAATTCTCCCTCTGGTCTGCCATTGGTCATTCCTTAACAGCATCACAAAATACAATTAGTTGGTAATTAACACACAGCTGCTGGTGGGAGTTTGCTGTGTGAAATTAGTTATGATGTTTCATGTACTACTTTGTTTCAGAAGTACTTCATTGGTTGTAAACTGCCTGAAGGTCATGATAAGGTGGGGATAATTGTACACTTATTTGTTGAACCCACCTGATTTTGATAAAATTGAAACTGTGCTGGGCAGTGTTCAATTTTGGATAAGCTTGAGCTTTGGAGACAGTTCATCGTTGTCAGAAAGAAAATCAATACATAATACAAAATGAAAGAGACCAAGTTCTTTGGTGGCATTATCACTTGAAGAGATGTGGGAGCTCAATTTGAATTCAGAAGATGTGACAAGGACATGAATGAGAATGGATAAAGAAGGAGTAAAAATAGAATCAAAAGTAAGATGTGATACCCATTGTTTAGATTTGGGAATACATATATAAGAAAACCCGTTTCTTCAAAGAATTAAGCACAATTTCCAATGCCCCATTTTGAAAGAGATCAGAATGTAATGATTCAGACATTGCCTTGAGAAATGAAGGGCAACTGAGCTTACGATCTGAAGAAAGTCAGTGAACGTAGAACAAAAGTAATACAAGAGAACACATTAAGTCCAGATGACAAAGGATGGAGGTAAGTCAATGAAATGGAGAAGGACAAAATGAGGAGCAGAGTGAAATGGAACAAAACCCATAGAACCCTGTATGATGATGAGGTGGAGGAAGGGATGGGGGGGCTGAAATGTGTCTGAATAATGAACTACTACAGCAGAGAGAGATTTGAGTGAAACTTGACAGTCATAATCAGAGCTTTCGTGTGAAATACTAGCAGTGGCAATGTATAGAAATGCTTAGAACAAAAATCTTGTACTTATATAGCCCTATATCACAAATAACTTCTTGAAGTGCTTCATAGAATTGCAATGAGACAAAAATGACACCAAACTCAAGAAGAAAACATTAGGAAGAGTGGCTAAACATCTGATCAAATAAGTTAGTTTCAAGGATGATTTTCAAGAAGTATGACAATGAAAGTCAGGAGGTGAGCAGCAGAGATTTGGATGATTTCAAGTTTGCAGTGAATGGGAGCCCAGTCAAGAAAATATTAGAATAGTTGATTTTGGAGTTGATAAAGGTCTGGTTGAGGGCTTTAGCAGTAAATAATTCATGACACTATTAAAAAAGTGAAAGGCAGCATTTTTGTGATGGGAGACAATATTGGGTGGTGGAGTACAACAACATATGATCTCCCCAGGGTCAATTAGGATGCTGAGATTGTTTCATTCTGAGGAGGTTCCAACAGCAGGGATGAAGGTACAAAATGTGTGATGGCAACAAAGCTTTGATCTTCCCATTCTTCAACTAGATAAAGCTGCACTCATCTAGGTTAAATGTTTAATGAACAGATGAACACACAGGCCAGTGTTAGCAGTGATTCAGTTTTACCTCGGATTCCCAAGGTTCTAGGATTCGAGCATAGACATTTAAACTGACAGACCAGTGCAGGACTGAGGTAGTGCTGTACTGTTGGAAGTGCCAGCTTTCGGAAGGGATAATAAAACTGGGTGAATCTAAAAAATCCCTTGGCGCTTTTTTGTAAAAGTGCAGAGGAATATCCCTAATATCCTGACTAATATTCATCCATGGGAAACATAGAGCAGCATTTTTGGAAAGAGAAAAACATGGAGCCAACACTTCAGGTCTATGGCTTTCATCAGCACTGTTCAGACAAGCAGAAGTCCAACTAAAACATGTTCTTCCAGCTCCCACAGGTCTTGCCTGACTTACTCAGTGTTTCCAAATTTTTTTCCTTTTAGTTTCTAACATACGTAGTATTTTACTTTTGCCATTTCTGAACATACTCTGCATACATAATGAGATTGTCAAATGTACTCCGATGAAAGCAATTTCACTGAGCTACAGAACAGAGACATTGAAGGAAGAGAGTCTGGGAGACTACATTAAAACTGCAGACAGATCGAGAGTGATAAGGAATAGTTTTCTACTGTCACAGACAATGTCACTTGCAACTTGCTAGTGCCATTTCAGTACTGTGTAGAGGTGGTGACCTGAATGCTGAGACTCAATCATGGAGTTATGGGAAGATTGGCATGGGTTTAGGATTCAAAGAGTTGAGTGAAAAGAGAGATTTGAGATGAAGCAGCAACTTGCAGGAACACATAATTCAATTGTGGGCTTTTTTTTGACAGGGGCATTTTGAAACACATCTGGAAACAGGGTTCCACTTATAGTCACCTGGTGTGTGGACAGGACAATAACATCAACGAATAATAGTTTAACTCATTTTGTCAGAATGCTCAAGAGATGAAAAGGATACAACAAATAAGTCAAAAGTTTTATAAGCAGTGTTCAAAGAAAGGTGTCAGAGGCCAAGCTACTACCATGCTATTTAAAACACTCAGCCTAATGGCCACAATACAGATTTCTGTCTGGCCTGCAGCAGGCTACCACTCATCAAGCAATTAAATAGCAGCTTTACATTTGTCTCAATTAGGATTTTATACAAGGATAGTCCTTCTCTTGTTTAGCACCTCATTCACAGTCACTCCCCTCACAAATGCATCAAGTAGCCATGCAATTAGTGCCTCACTGAATTTATTACAAGAGAGATTCCTACTCAAAATGACTGCTTTCAGATTGTATCTGAGCAAAAAAAAGCCTCGAGACACAATGCTATTTCAAACATTTTTGTTGTTGGGGGCGGGGGCGGGGGCAGGGGGGATCCTCTGCAAATGTAAGATGTATTCCTGGGGAACATTGTCTGATCTTCGAGATAACACGAGCAATCCAAAGGAGAAGCTTGCTTTCTTTGCAAAGATGTATTATACAGAAACAACCTGCTAATAAATTGATCAAAAGCAGAAAAATACAGACTGCTGAATCCTCAAAAGAGATTGTTCACAACACACACAGAAATCCGGTTCCACTGATTACAAATTGAAAATCTATTAAATACGAAGATTGTGTGGAAATTCACAATGGTCCTCCCCATCCTCAGATCCTTTAAATATTACCACGATAAATGTAAATGGTTGTGGCACAGGCAGGAATGCCAAATTCTCAGGTTTAAATTCACCCTTTCAACCAATGTCAACAGACCAATCTCTAAAAACTTCACATAGATTTATTTTTTGTGAAACCTGATGCCTTTTCTTTTTTAAAATATAAAATGAGATCCTGAGATGAAAAGGTTCAGATTACCAACTATGACTCAGTCTCTTGAGTAACTGGTGATTTAATGAAATCTAAAATTATAAAACAACTCTTCATATTTCAGTCAACAATATCAAAGTACAAAATGTGAAACAAAATGAAATTGTTTGACCTACTTCCAATGCATTCTGCAGTAGTACAAACATTAAGGTTTGACATTGACTCTAAAGGTCCTGATACATCAAACATTAAGTTGGACTGAAGAGAGAGGGCAGGGTTCTCATCATTTTAGCATTCAAGAAACACCAAATCTGCAACTGAACATTTGATCGTAAACTCTCACTGGCCACAAACAAGACATATCACAAGACTACACATTCAACTTCTTTCATACTATTTTGTATGGATGGAATTAGCTGCCGCCATACAAATCAGCCCCTTCTGGCTGCTTTAGAAGGTAAACATGATGTAGAGATGCCGGCGTTGGACTGGGGTAAACTCAGTAAAGTTTCACAACACCAATTTTAAATCCAACCAATTTATTTGATAGTAAATTCGCGAGCTTTCGACACTGTGTGCCTTCGTCAGGCAAATGCAGTGTTCTGGTCTGCAATAGCACTCATACCAACACAGCCAGTCATAGATTGCTGATTAGAATGCGAATCCTTACATCTAACCTGCTATTCAAGTGTTAAAGTGGCTAACAGTGTGTGTGAAGGGAATCCTGAGCATTGGTTAGAGAATTGTGTATTTTCTCCAGACAGCACAGTAAGTGAGATTTTTTGCTAACCCAGGCAAGTTACAGGAGTTACAGATAGTGTATCATGAAGCCAAGATCCCTATTAAGACCGTCCTCATGTGTGCGGAACTTGGCTATCAGTCTCTGCTCAGCGACTCTGCACTGTCGTATGTCCCGAAGGCCCCCTTGAAGAACATTTACCCGCAGTTGGAGGCCGAATGCCCATGACTGCTGAATTGTTCACCCACAGGAAGGGAACTGTTTTGCCTGATGATTGTTGAGCGATGCTCATTCATCCACTGTCGTAGTGTCTGAATGGTCTCCCCAATATACCATGCTTCGGGACATCCTTTCTTGCAACGTATTAGGTAGACAACATTGGCCGAGTTGCAAGAGTATGTACCGTGTACCTGGTGAATGGTATCCTCACGTTTGATGATGTCGTCCGTGTCCATGATCTGGCATGTCTTGCAGAGGTTGCTGTGGCAGGGTTGTGTGGTATTGTGGTCACTGTTCTCCTGAAGGTTGGGTAGTTTGCTGCGAACAATGATCTGTTTGAGGTTGTGCGGTTGTCTGAAAGCAAGAAGTGGGGGGGTGAGCGAGGTGTTCATCATCAATGATATGTTGAAGACTCCGGAGAAGATGTTGTAGCTTCTCCGCTCCGGGGAAGTATTGGACAACAAAGGGTACTCTGTCCACCGTGTCCCGTGTTCGTCTTCTGAGGAGGTCAGCGCGGTTTATCGCTGTGGCACGTCGGAACTGTCGATCGATGAGTCGAGCGCCATATCCTGTTCTCACGAGGGCATCCTCCAGCGTCTGGAGTTGTCTGTCACGATCCTCCTCATCTGAGCAAATTCTGTGCATACGGAGGGCTTGTTCTTTAAAGAAATGGACAAGCCCTCCGTATACACAGAATTTGCTCAGATGAGGAGGATCGTGACAGACAACTCCAGACGCTGGAGGATGCCCTCGTGAGAACAGGATATGGCGCTCGACTCATCGATCGACAGTTCCGACGTGCCACAGCGATAAACCGCGCTGACCTCCTCAGAAGACGAACACGGGACCCGGTGGACAGAGTACCCTTTGTTGTCCAATACTTCCCCAGAGCGGAGAAGCTACAACATCTTCTCCGGAGTCTTCAACATATCATTGATGACGATGAACATCTCGCTAGGGCCATCTCCACCCCCTCACCTCTTGCTTTCAGACAACCGCACAACCTCAAACAGATCATTGTTCGCAGCAAACTACCCAACCTTCAGGAGAACAGTGACCACAATACCACACAACCCTGCCACAGAAACCTCTGCAAGACATGCCAGATCATAGACATGGACGACATCATCAAACGTGAGGATACCATTCACCAGGTACACAGTACATACTCTTGCAACTCGGCCAACATTGTCTACCTAATACGTTGCAAAAAAGGATGTCCCGAAGCATGGTACATTGGGGAGACCATGCAGACACTACGACAGCGGATGAATGAGCATCGCTCAACAATCATCAGGCAAAACAGTTCCCTTCCTGTGGGCAAACACTTCAGCAGTCATGGGCATTCGGCCTCCGACCTGCAGGTAAATGTTCTTCAAGGGGGCCTTCAGGACATACGACAGCGCAGAGTCGCTGAGCAGAGACTGATAGCCAAGTTCCGCACACATGAGGACGGTCTTAATAGGGATCTTGGCTTCATGACGCACTATCTGTAACCCCCGTAACTTGCCTGGGTTAGCAAAAAACCTCACTTACTGTGCTGTCTGGAGAAAATACACAATTCTCTAACCAATGCTCAGGATTCCCTTCACACACACTGTTAGCCACTTTAACACTTGAATAGCAGGTTAGATGTAAGGATTCGCACTCTAATCAGCAATCTATGACTGGCTGTGTTGGTATGAGTGCTATTGCAGACCAGAACACTGCATTTGCCTGACGAAGGCACATAGTGTCGAAAGCTCGCGAATTTACTATCAAATAAATTGGTTGGATTTAATTGGTGTTGTGAAACTTTACTTAGAAGGTAAAGACAGAATATGACTGAGCTATTCAGAATGTAAATGACATCCAGATAAACACAGAATGAAGAAGGGACTAGAAGAACATGCTAACAGGGTTAGATAAGGGAGGACAAGGAGAGGTTCATGTAGAGTTTAAATGCTGGCAGTTGGGCAGAATGGCCTATTTCCATGCATTAAATTTTATTCAACTGTATGCAAAGTCAAAGTGAAATGTGTTAAGCTAGAGTTAGTGAGGATTGACACTGTGACAACTGACCTTCATTACTTGGTACTAGGAAGAAAGCAGGCTAAGGAGCTGTTCTTCTTTTGATGGGGATACACTTCCCAGCATAAGACAAATACAGACAAGAAATGCGCTTGGTCAGCTCAGTTCTTTCATGAAGAAAAATCACAACAAATGTTTCTTTAATAATTTCCCAAGTTCTTGCCTGAATTATTGACAGCAGGATTGGTCTCAATTTTTTGTCCCATCACAGTGGAGCAGATTGCCCTCATTGGGCATTTTGTTTGAACAAGGGATTGGATTTGGGCCAGCAATGACAGAATCATAAACTTGCATTAAGTCAACACTTCCAGGAAAGAATTGGGAAGAAAGAAGCAAGAGAAAAGAGAGAATGAAACAATTACTCTTGGATGTTAATAAAAAGTCTAAGAACAAAGCCTTGATGTATATTTGTGTAGTAGTTGGGTGCTGTGTAGTAGTTGGGTGTTTTCATTGTAACAAAGCAGTATATCTACTGGTGCACAGTTATCTGAAAGATTTCTGCTTGAAGCTGTCCTATTAAAGATGGAATCATAGAATCCCTACAGTACAGGAAGCCATTTGGCTCATCTGTACCAACTACAATTCCACAAAGGCCTTCTTCCTGCAACCCCACACATTTACTCTGCCAATACCCCTGACACTAGGGTCAATTTAGTATTGCCAATCAACCTAACTTGCAAATCTTTGGACTGTGAGAAGAAATAGGAGCACCCAGAGGAAACCCATGCAGACACAGGAAGAAAGTGCACACCACACAGATAGAGACCCGAGGCTGGAATTGCACCTGACCAAAGGACAAAAACGTCTTCAAAAACAATCAGATTTTAGGTTCAAATTTTTAAATCAGTACCTCTCAAGTGCTCCAGGAAACAAGTTACGAACTAACTGCTGGTCACCTCCAAAACAGGTAGGAGAAACCTTCAAATACATTCAAGGGCAAAAAAAACTGACAGCTGCAATAAAGCATCTGGCAGGAGCTTTTATTTTAAAAACATAACACCTCACTGAAAGAAAACTTTGCTTGCCCACTTTGGCAGCACAAAGAAACACATCAGCAGTTTCCATGGAACATTCTCCTGCAAAATCTGACTTTGTTTTTGTGGAAAATTGACTACTGGTTTGGACGGATTCTCTGAAGAAAGAGTCCTCTAAATTAAGAAAACAAAGTCTGTTAACCAATGTTCCGTTCTTCTCTAAAGTCATGGTTACACACCATTACACACCAGCCAGGCATGAGCTGAAAATCATCCCCCGAGCATCTGTTATGCCTGTACTTGATCAGAATGATGACACACACAGGACTGTCAACACAAATTTTCTCATGCAAAAAAGCATAAGATTTGAGCCAGTATTTTTCCAAAATGCCCCCTATTTGAATTCAACTGACTTTGAATTCAATTGTCCCATGAACTTTCACCACTTTTACAAATGCACCATAGAAAGAATCTTTTTGGCTGTAACACAGCTTGGTATGGCTCCCGCTCTGCCCAAGACTGCAAGAAACTACAAAAGGTTGTGAATGTAACCCCAACCAATCACACCAATCAGCTTCCCAACCATTGTCTCTATCTATACTTTCCGCTGACTCAGTAAAGCAACCGACATAATTAAGGACCTCACACAGCCCGGACAAACTCTCTTCCACTTTCTTCCGTTGGGAGAAGGATAGATAAGTCTGAGGCCACTATCAACTGACTCAAGAGCCTTCTCCTTGCTGCCACTAGACTTTTGAATGGACCTACCTCACACTACTTTGATCTTTCTCCACACCCGAGCTATGACTGTAACACTACATTTTGCACTCTTTCCCTTACTTCCCCAAGAATAGAATGCTTTGACTGTATAGCGTGCAAGAAACAATACTTTTCACTATGTGAATAAATGTGACAATAATAAATCAAATCAAAAAATAATTTTTAAATATTCCTTTTCCATGCACTGTCTGATTCCCTTTCAGAGGAATTGATGCTCTGCTGATGACTCAATGGTAGCTTGGAAAGAGTACCTATGTGCAGCAGGTCCAGATTTGATACTCAGTATGTCCCAAATTAGTTACAGTCAATAGAAATTTTGCAATCAGCGTCAATTTCCCTGGTTCCTCTCAGGAAACAGTTGCGAAGAAAAGGACAGCATTGTCCAGAACAGTTTGGGTTCTTCATTGAAATTGATACGATGCCATCTAAATGCACGTTTCTCTATATGAGCTAAACGTTGACCTAAAATGACACACAGCTGAGTATATTTCCCGAGGGATCAACAAAATGTGATTAAAAACAAGGATCCTGACTGATTTTCTCTTCTCTAACCCAGGGGCACAAAAATCAATGATAGCACCTTGATTTCCTTCACAACCAAGACCAGTTAACTTGGCAGACTGGGACTTGTAATGTGGGATCTTCCAATCGATACAGCTCAATGATATTGTGAGATCACACAATAACCTATATAACCCATAAGCAATAGCCTACTCTGCATCTGTGTAAATGTATCTTCAGTATTTTTAAACCTGGCCACCCCCAAAAAATGCACGTGCCCACACAGAGAAAGAAGAGCATTTAAATCCAGTTTTACGATTTCAATGGAAGGTAAAAGCTACACGATTAGCTGCACTCCATTAAGTGGCTTTAAGATTGATGCAGTTGCTAGGCTATTATGCCAGTACGCTGAAGGGAACTGCAAAACTCAAGTCATTTCAAAATCTCATTAATTTTCCAGAAATACTTAAAGGACATACTTTATTTTAAGAAGCCGGAGGCATTTTGCTTCACCATAACACCACTTAGAAAAGAAATCTGGCCAGCAATTTTTCGTGTTCACTGTCTTGCATTTTCAGGACCTACCCTTTGTGTACTCTAATATCCATAGTGTCGTTACGTTGCAAGTACAAGTGTAAAATCACATCCAATGCTGCACACACAAGAGATCAATGATCTAATGTTGCCTGGTCGAGCAAAGATAATGCTGGACAGCTTGATGGAATGTGAAGAAGTCATATGATCAGCAGAGTTGGTAGAATATGTTATAGGGCTCATTTTCGACAAGGTTTTAAAACGTTTTTAAAGAAAATAGTGAGGTGCTGCTGCTGCTGCTCCAGCTAGTTCAGTAGCAGCCATGCTGGCATTTCACATTAAGTCCCCTCCATCTCTTTGTGCTTTTAACCTTTTCAGAACTGAATGACCTCCTCTGCTTTTAAATGTAGTTTGATGTTGCCCCCACCCCCATAACCTCCCTTCAACACCTATCCAATCAAAACAGAAGATAATCAAAGTCAGGGTTATGAACATGTTTCATTCGAGCGTGGAAGCATTTAATTCCCCGTTTTCTTGGAGTGCTGCAATCTGAACAGTTTTGATTTTGGTGCAGTAGCAGCACAGCAGTCCTCAAAGGATTAACTGC
Organism: Sphyrna mokarran; assembly: GCA_024679065.1. NCBI lineage: Eukaryota > Metazoa > Chordata > Chondrichthyes > Carcharhiniformes > Carcharhinidae > Sphyrna > Sphyrna mokarran. The sequence goes on from JAGIQG010000019.1 coordinate 35,651,028, forward strand.
TTTCTTAACCTTGAGAATTACAGAAGCATTCTTGCAGTCTAAAAATATCACATTGCCTTCCTTTTGTATGACAGTGCTACAATATATATAACAGCATAAAAACCCACTGCAAATATTGCTTTTCCTGCAAGATCTATACAGTTTGATCACAATTGTCAATTATACCTAAGCAAGAACTTGTATTTATAATGTCTCGTCCGATTTTCCAAACATCGAAAGCACTTCTTGCACAGCAAATTATTTTGAAGTGCATTCAATAATGTTCTGCAGGCAGACTTGGCAACCATTTTACACACTAAGGTCCCACAAACAGCAACTAGTTTTATATTTTTGGTTGAAAAAAAAAATGCTGACAAGAATGTTTCCAAGAGCTTCCTAGTCTACTGTGGGTATTCAAATCCTTGATGTCCACCTTGGGAAGGCAAAGATTAGCATAGCTTATAATGCATCATTTTCCCAGCACCGTGATCGAGTCTTTGCCTAGATTCATTACTCAATTCCTACAAACTCGACAGATAGGAATGTTAGCTTTTGAGACAAGCTGAGATAGAGATTTTAGATGCCGATGGAAAAATTCAATGAAGATGGGAATGGCGAAAGGAAGAAAATTTGGGGGACTAGCTCTGCAGGGTTCCCCTATATACCAGTAAAAATGGCAGAACAGCACTTTATGCCCACAATCTATTTCATGGCAGGATGCAACCACAAGTCATGTGCAGTCAGTATTACTCTAAGAGCAGCAACTTACAAGAAGTGCCATCACTGGATTACTCATGTTTCCTAGCTGCAGGCTTGCGAACTGCTCAAGTGGAAGTTGTAGGAAGAAGCACAGGCCCACTAACCTGGCTGTGTTTGATGCTTGATCATGAGTGCTTTTGATAGAATAAGAGCGAGAAGAAAGACCTTAATCACAACAATGAAAGTACAATCAAATTTGCAGGTTAAAAACAGCTTTCTTGTCCTGAATACAATCAAAAGTTTAGCACCAACCTGAAACTTTAATTTTTAGAGTAACTTTGCTTCAACTCCAGTGAGAGCCCCAGCAAATCTGAAATCAACAGGGATATAAGGAAACAATCTCCATGGTTGCAGTCATAGAGATTTTTGCCATTGTTGGTGGTCAGCCATCTCAGTTCCAGTCATCGTCACAAAAAATTCTCAGAATAAAGGTCAAAGTTCAACCATCTTAGCTGCTTCATCAAGACATTTCCCTCATCATAAGATCAGAAGTGGGGTTCACTAATGATTGCACAATATTCTGCGCCATTTACAATTCTTCATTTACTGAAGTATTTTGTTGCCATATTTAGCAAGATCTGGACAACCTTCAGACTTGGGCTGATACATGGCAAATGGTATTAATGTTGCAAATGTCAGACAATGAGTGTCCCCAACAAGAAAAAACTCTGACCACCTCCTCTTGACATTCAATAGCACTACTTTGCAGAATTCCACCACTATCAACATCCAGGAGCTTTTTTACAGAAACTTAAGTGGACTAACCATAAAAATACAATGGCTACAAGCAGGGCACAGGCTAGGAATTCTGCCGTGTGTAACTTAACTCTTGATTCTCCAAAGCAGATCTACCACCTACATAAGTTAGGAATGTGATGGAATATTCTCCACTTGTCTAGGTAAGTGCATCTCCAACAATAGTCAAGAAACTTACTTTCATCTAGGACACTTCATTAGCATCTCATCCACCACCTTACCGTTCATCCCCTTAACCATCGATGTACACTGGCTGTTGTGTACACAATCTGCAGGATGCACTGCAGCAATTTACCAATGCCTCTTCGACAGTACCTCCAAACCACCACCTCTATTACCCAGAGGGACAAGGGTAGCAGATGCATGGGAACACACCATCTGCAAGTTTTTCTCTAAACCACACATAATCCTGCCTTCAAACTATATCATCATTCCTTAACTACAACTGGATCAAACTCCTGGAACTTCCTCCTGAACACCATTGTGGGTGTACCTGCATCATATGGGCTGCAAAGGTTCAAGAAGGTGGCTCACCACCACTTCCTCAAGGGCAATTAGGGACAGGCAATAAATGCTGCCCAAGGCAGTGATATTCACATTCTGTGAACAGATTTAAAAAATATATATTACCTACACATGCAAATGCTACAAGTCGCTGTTCGTTAAGTATACAGCCATACAACATTCAAGAGTTGAACCCAACATAATTGGATAAGGTGTGACTAGAACAAAATCCTGAAACAGTGCATCAAGTTTCTATATAGTCACTTGATACCTGAGAGAAGAAAAACTAAAAAAAATTCTGCAATACAAATACATTTTGTGCAGCATTCATGACTTTCCCTTTCTAATTGCTACCCTATCCCAATTAAATATATACAAAAGCAAAATATTGTGGATGTTGGAAATCCGAAATAAAAATCCTGCTTGCAGCTTTAAACAGATAGTAATTTTAACGTCAAGTATCACCTTTGCTGCAGCAGTGTTTACCTTGCATTCCATAGCAAGTGTGCACATTACCACATATATACTGCAGTGCTGTGATATAGCAATGGACACGAAAGATTCAAACTGTTCAACCCATTATTATTTGTCCCTCAAGCCATGCAGGTAGACAGGATAATGTTTCATTATTGTGTGGAATGTATGTTTAGTATTAATCAAGCATAATACAAGTAGGTTTAGACTGAGAATGCCACTTTGCTGAGGGCTTGTTTTAATGTCAGACCCAAGAGAAGTTCATGAACACAGTTGCTGTTAGATGCAACTGCACTTTGTTTCGAGTTCGCCTGACTGTCCGTGACTACCAGTGAACAAATGAACCAAGGTGCCCCAGGCTCAATATGTGATCTGTGCTGAGTTAGTTGATCTCAGCCAGGATGGCAACAGAGATGGAATCATCAGTCAATCAGTGATATACTCCACAATTGAAATAGAGAATGTCAAAGCTCATGCATGCATAGTGGGAAGATAGGCAGAGACAGATAAACAACTGTTATATTGGAATAGTACCAATGTTTAGGCAGAGAAATGACAAAAAGCCAAACTAGTGAAAGACGAAGGAGGAGAAAAATGCTACTCCAGACCTCTGCAAACAGTTTGTTGGCTCCCTGTTACCATGAAGGAGAATGCTCAAACAGCAATTGGTAGTAATTAATGGTCACAGTGTACAGATATAGGAATTACTTAAGTAGCAAAATGGGTTAATAAGATCATAAGATAATGCAAACAAAGAGGAAAAGAACTAAAAACTAGAGACCTTATGTGAAACTTGTACGGCCAGATCTTGTTGCCCATTCTCAACTCCCCACGAGAAGATGGTGGCGAGTCACCTTCTTGAACCACTGCAATACATCTCACAGAGAAACTCACAAAGTGCTGTTAGGAAAGGAGTTCCTGAATTTTGAAGGAAGGATGATATTGTTCCAAACCAGGGTTAAATGTGGCTTGGGCGAGAACTTACATCCGCTGCCCTTGTCTTTCAAAATGGTAGAAGTTGCATGTTTGGAAGCTGTCATCAAAGGAGCCTTGTTCAATTGCTGCAGTGCATCTTATATATAATATATACTGCTACCACTGTGACAGTGACAGAATGAGTGAATGCCAAGGTGGTTGATAGGGTGCCAATCAATTGGACTGCTTTATCCTGGATGGTGGCAACCTTCTTGAGTGTTGAGCCACATTCACCTAAACAAGCAGGGAGTAGTCCATCATATTTCTGACTTGTGCCATATAGATGGTGAACAGGCTTTGAGGAATCAGGAAGTGAATTACTCACTTCAGAATTCCAGTAATGGACCTGTTCTTACAGCCATACTATTTATATAGCTGGTCAACAGTAACCTGCAGAATGCTGATAAATTCAAAATTCTTTGGAAATCAAAAGGAATATTACACTCCAATTCCCCAAAGAAAGGAAGAATAAACCAGAGATAAAATATAAAGTAACTAACTTGTATGAAAACTACGGAACATGAATGACAAGAAACAATCTTTTTTGCTGTTCATTGAAGTTATGAGCAAATTAGCAAGTCAATATTAACAGTTTGAATGACTCACATTCCTTGAGGAAATTATCAAGCATGCAAAGAGAATGCACCAGTTAACAATAATTTTAAAAGGTGTTTGATACTGCACCTTGTGAAAGATAAATGAAAATGAACGTTCATATTACAGTGAAAGTAGTAAGATGAGCAAAGAGTTCGTAGCATACGAAGAAAATGTATTTTTTATCATTAGAAAGATGTAGCTGGTGGTATGTCCCAGAAATCTATGCAAGTGCAAAAGACGACAAGTGGAAATATGTTTTTCATGGTAAAAAATCATGAAATGGGTAGAAAATGATCTTGTTCTTTATGCAGGTTTCAATAATATAAAACAGACAATATTAATGGCTATTAAAACCAGGCAAATCACAACATTTGCAAGGGAAGAGTTGAAGAAAAATATTTAAGAACAGGATTACAGTTGATACCTGGTGTGGAGCTGGAATCAGCATCTTTTTCTGTGATTGTATGAACAGCAACGTCATGATAAAACGTGAACAAATTCTTTGTTAGATAGCCGGAGATGTTAATCTCTCTGCGGCTGGCTCCTCTTTGTCATGGAGCATGCGATGCATCATCATAGCCCTTGCTGTAATAATCCTGCTGGTCCAATTCCCCTTGATGGTTTGGGGTTTGCTAAGAGGAGACACACTGATCAGGACCTGTTGCGCCAGCTACTTTTGTTGATTGTTGGTGTGAAACATCAGTCTATGTAACCGTAGTGATGTTATTTTTATTTCAGCTGCTTAATGTATCATTCAAAATGTTTTGGAATTCACATTGTGTGAAACCTTTAAAAAACAAAGTGGCTGTCGTTCAGGGTCGTTCATGATAGTACATATTTCTGTGAGCTTTATTGTCTTGAAGTGTTTTGAGTGTAGTCACTAATATAATCTGGAAAGCACAGTAGCCAATTTGTGCACAGCAAGTTCCCACAAACAGCCCCAAGATAAATTTAAGTTTTTCTATTAGACTGGATACGTAGAAGGGATCAGAAGGAATAAGGTTGAAAGTGTAATTAAAACCATTTGCTTACAGGAAGGATAAATGCTGACACAGAATGATCAGATTTTGTCCTTTGCAGTTTTGGTTAAGGAATAAATATTGATCAGGGCACAGAGAGAATACATTTGCTCTTCTTTGAAAATTGTCACAGGATTTTGAGGGCCACTTGAAAAGGCAGTTGGGGAAATTGTTTAATGTTGCATCAAAAGAAGGGACGAGGGAGACAATGCAGCAACTGCATATTAATATATGTGGTGTTGGCCTAAAAGCCCTTATGACCCATGATCAATAAGACAATCAAAGATTATGGGGAGAAGGTAGAAGAATGGGGGTGAGAATCATATCAGCCACGATTGAATGGTGGAGTAGGCTTAATAAGTCGAATGACCTAATTCTGCTCCTATATTTTATGGTCTTACTACTCTTTGACTCATAGGCCAAGGCTGACATTCCAAAATTTGTGGGAGATTTTAAATGAAATGCTAACACCTAGCTTTATTTATTGTAACTGTTCACTTTTAATGATTAGATGAAAAAAAGTGTCAAAACCTCTCATCAACTTACGGAAACACATTCTCTTCTCAATTGCACATGTTGATTAACTATACACATTGGCCATACTTTTAATGCTTATATCGCATAGTACATTATCTTAGAAAATAAAAATTTATTCATTGCCAAAAAATTCATTGACCTATCAGATTTACTTTGCTTCTCATACCACACATGCTGCCAGACATCCTGATTATTTCCATCATTACCTATTTTAATCCATGCAGGATTTTGGTTCAAGACCCATGTCTTGACATTTCCTCAGGCAGAAGGCTTTGGTGCCAATGGGTTGCCCCCTGCAAAATAAGTATCTTGGCTCAGACTCCATTTTAAGAGTTGTAAGTGTGGTATCATATCATGATAGATAGAACAGACAAAACTCCCTTTATAACACTCAGCAATTCTGCACTAATTGAGTAAAAGGCTATTGCTCTTAAATTTAAATGGTGGTTTTTAGTCCATCTTATTTTCCTAGTTCCTAGAAAAAGGGGATTAAGAGTGGAGGCGTGCATAAATTAAATTCAATTTACAACTGTGCTAATCTCTCAGAACATTTAAAAAATTAGCTTCTTTAAAAGGGTCAAGTTAGAAACCTAATTCACAAAGGACATTTTTTGAGTTGGAGGCAACCAACTGGCATCCCTGCATGCTTCAGCCCTGAACTGAAGGTCATGATTTTAATCACTTAACCTCCTCACACAAATTAAGACTTCATCATTCTCAATGAATATGTGTGACCCTGAGCTATACAGTTCAGAAAAACACTAGGTTTGACCCTGGTCTTGAGTTGAATTAGCTAATCTTCAATGCATGCAACTGTTAGTTTGTAACTTTGCACTCAACTGGGGAAGGGCAGGAAGGAGAAAATAAATCATCACAATTCATTGATCTGCAGAGAAAATGCAGTAGTGTGGATGTTGAACAAGTTCAGGGTCAGAGTCCACTATATTTCCCTAATCATCACATTGACACTTAGCATCAAATTCACATATGAAAAATAGCCCCTTGGATGAAATTTCAGAGAGATGCGATTGTTCATTAAATTGAATCCCAACAAGAACAAATGCATTTGAGACCATGGAGGACAAAGCAAAAATAGAGCTTGCCATTCACACCTCAGGCACAAGCAATTCAAACACATTACTTACCAAGAGAACTGCAATGCCCATGAGTTTTTAAGAGCTGCAGGATAGTTTCCATCATTAATTTCACAGTTCGCACAGCTGCCATTGGAGTTTTGTCACCAAAAATTTAAGTCTTATGAACAAATTTGGTGTAATGATTGATCTGAAAGAGCAATGCTCCCTCTGTACAGCGTAACCGACAGTTCTACAAAATGGCAAATGCATTTATTCAGAACTTAATGCCTTTCAATAGACTCAAGTACAGGCTAAAGCTCGAGAAGATTATATACATGAAATATCTATTACAAGTCAGCAATTCCAATAGAACAGAATAGAAATTTTATTAAAATAAATCCAATTTCAAAATTCACGTCTGAGTTTAGTCAGACAACTTTGCCATCCTCTTTCCCTCATGAGGCAGTTTAAAGTATTCAGTACAACATAGCAACCATAGTCATTCATTGTTGGGATATAGGACTGTACCATGCTGTAAGTCAACAAAGCATCGCTTGCACTTGCCTCTTTCTCAACAACAATTGAATTGGTAATATTTTGGGGAGTTGGAATTGTAGCTGGATAGGTTCAACTCTTCATTCCAAAACCACGTACAAACTCTGTCCATGTTCATGAAACAAATATATTCTCTGACTCCTTGTCAGGAACCAATTTAGTGAGTTTAGGCTGTTTCAATCCATAACTTCAATCTTGTTCTTCAGTCACCAAGAACTCAGCTCCTTTAAAAGATTACTGCTCAATGCCAAATTATCTACCCTAACAAAAATGTACTCAGCAAATCCAGCAATATCTGTGGAGAGAGAAAGTGTGTTAATGTTTCAGGTCAGTGACCTTTCATCACAGGTCACAGCTGAAACCTTAATGCATTTTTTCTCCTTACAGATGCTGCCACACCCTGCTACTTATTTTCAACATTTTGTTTTTATTTATTTGATTTCCAGCACCTACTATATTTTGCTTTTGTTCTTTCCAAGAGTTGGATCCTATTGAGTGACAAGTTGTATTGCCTTTGTTGAATTCTACAATCTTGCGCCAACGTTGTGAATTTAAACAGGATAAGTAGCATTCCTGTCTCAGTATCGTAAAACATGATAAAGCATACTGATGGAGCCAGAGACTGCAATTACAGATCTCCTGCAAACAGATCTCTAATACCCAGCGCGTTGTGGAAGAGTGAGGAGGCTACCATTCACTCACAGAGATGCCTTCAGTTGGGTTTCTTGTCTTAAGCACTGTTGATAATCTAACGACAATTAAACAACCATTACAGGAGCAGGGATTTAATCTTCCCCACAAACTTGGCATTTCTTTGGGGAAATTGGGGGGAGGGAGGGGGTGAACTTTCCCAATGGAGACATTGTAGCCACTAAGTCACTTTAATGTTCTACGAGCAACGAATTTGTTCTCAAAGACCTAAAGCTACTAAGTGCGAGAAGTGTGTAGCCAAGAGAGAATACATCACTTTTCTCCCCTTTTTTACGGTGCATATGGAACCTACAATATTTCAACCAGTGCTATCAGATGTCTATTTAAAAAAAAGAGCATGAAGCTAGATTCGCTTTTTAGTTGGAACAGAAATTGTGTTCTAACAGGAGCAGGAAACACAGGTAAAACAAACAGGGGAATTAGTATTACACTAAGTGCAGTCAACTCTAGTACAACACTGGTTACTCTTTCAGTACTCAACACTGTGAGTAAACATCATATCCATGACTGCCCATTCATCAAATTTATTTTCTTTTTCAGACTTCCTTGTGTCAACAAACGTCTTCTACAGGTTTAACCCTCTATGTCATAGAAAGATCAGAACATTTAACAGCTCGAGTTTATTCCATCGTTTTATGACAATATGGCTGATCTATGACATTATTCTCTATACCCAACTTTATCCATACCTCTTAATATCTTTGACCGACGGAAATCTATCAATCTCAGAAATTAACAACTGATGCAGCATCTATTAAGCACAGATTGGAGAATGCCAAAGTTTAACGTTTGTATGGAATTGATAAATTTCAGCAGGATGTTACCATTGGCATCAGTATTTATGATGAAAAGAGGATACCGGTTGGGGAAGGAATTAAAATAGGGTCTTTTGATTGGGATTTACTGAACACTTTGTTGAAAAGTACTTACTTCAAATTCATGACGACGTAATCAAGGATGATTTTGATGAATGCCATGACAAAAGAGTCAGTCAATACTGACTGAATCACACATCAATAATATCCACTTGAGTGGGTGCACTGACTCTTGCTGGTCGTTTGGAGTCATAGCCCAGCAAGTACCAGCACCTTCAGAAAAGGGAAAGGGGAAAAACAGAAGAGAAGCAAACTGTCCATAATTAACATGTGGTGGATATTACTCTGCATTATGTAGGCGTTTTCACTTTAACCAACTACCTTGTACATTTCACCTTCTTTCTCATCTCTAGCAAAACACAAAAACTTCAGTGTGCTGACTAAAAAAAAAATCATTAAAAATGCATTTGATTTCTGTGGGACAAAATATATTGGACGGATTTCCCTTCCATTAATAAAATATAGAGCATGCCATTAAATATAACATATCACGCTGGCATAATTCCACATTCCAGATGGGGAGCATATTGATCAACATAGAAAAGATAGAGTGGGGTGGGAGCAAAACAAATGAACTCATTATTTTAATTGGAAGAATTCACTTTGATCAAATAAAAACCATTAGCTCCTTTTCTTTTCGTCTGGCTATTCATAGCTTGTTGAAATTTACTGAGATCCATTGATTAGAGATGGTGTGCCTATGTCACTGAAGTTAATAATGGTGCTGTGGTAACTGAACTGAAAGCTTTACAACCTCTGAACTGGAATTATTTTTAATTTCTTTTTATGACAATGTGGTTTATTGTAGGAAGAAGAGACATTCCATCTGTTCTCATCAGACTCGCATAACAACAATGAATGATTTCTGTGCTAAAGAGATGTAGCTTTTGTTCCATTTATACACCTTGTAAATCTTCAAAAATGTAAGTACAGTCAGTCAGGTTCAATGTCTGAAGTAGAAAAGGCACATCAGGCTTTCCTGATGTGATATGTGCTAGGAAGTAATAACTGTATGACATTCCATGAAGCAAGTGTTATTTTCTTTCTCATGTTCCCAGGCCATGGTGTGAGGAATAATTACAATTGCACTCAATTTCACCAGTGCAAATTGGGCTACGTGGTGGCCGATACAATCCAAAAGGTATCATCACTGCATTGGTGTAGGAATTTCCATAGAAGATAGGTTATTTTGCACCAACTCACACCATTACAGATTTTTCCCATCAGTATGACCAAACACTTGTTCAAGAATCATACCTTCTTCATCCAACTTTTACTTGACAAGATTACATATTAAATCTCCTTCTCCCTTTGACTTCCAAGTTTCTGGGCACACACTGTGCATCGGGCATTTTGTCCATCCATTCCACCATGCATCTCTATATATTTTCACAATACTTCTTTTTATTGTCAGGAACCTGTCTGTAAGATCTAAAAGTACTTCTATTACACAAAGGAAGGATATTCAGCAAATCTAACTCTGATGTGGAAATAAATAAGAAATCAAAATCATTCACCTTTTCCACTGACCATAATGTAGCACTCAGTGCTACTGTGACAGTGATACTCTAGTACAGTACTTCAACATTACCTATATTAACCTATACAATACTCACATTCCAATTTAGAGATTCAGAGCCTCTCTAGGAAATGATGAACATCGTTTATGTTTTTGCTTGTATCCAAAATTTCATATAATGACTGGAGTATAAAAACCTTGTAATAGGGATGTTAACATAATCTCAACAGACGAAAACCTTCCCAACTCACTTACTGTATAAAATAGCAATAGGCACAACTTCTGCCAATCGCTGTCATTGTTTAGAATTTCAATTCTGACAGTCATCTTCTACTCATTGCTTTTAAATGAAATACCAACAGAACAGCCCAATTCCTATACATTGACCGTGTATTTATCTGAGTTAAAGACAAGCTCACTTTTCCTCCTTTGTGCCACTTTAGCTCAGTCTGAAGCATATCACCTATGATTCTTAAAACTGTATGTACAGGCCTGTAAAGACAGAGGGTATTTTTAATTTTTTGGGGGTTTATTTTGGTATTCTGTGAAACAGGCACTTGGGAACTGTTATTGAGTATTTACGGTGAGTAATTTAATTGAATGTCTAGATATGGAGCATTTAGACTGAATATGACCAAGTTGAATGGTCTGCAAGTAAATAAAACACGCGTAGAAATTTGCTTTAGGAGATAAAGAAAGCTTGTTCTGTTCAGTTGTTAAATTTCAAAGGGAAGTAAATAAAGCGGTTGATGAATTTAATTTCACTTGAAAACAGTGGCCATAAGGAGAATAATGAAAATTTTTCTATTCTGGGAAAAATAAATTTCAAAGGACAATGGAAAAAAGTGAAAGAGAAAAGATACATATTTTATGAGCGGTTGGAAGTGACTATGTCAGATTTCCTGAAGTAATCTCTATGTAAAGAGCTATGGAAAGAAGCAAAAAGTGAGGTAGCTTTTCAGCCAACCAAAAAAAAAAAGTGTGCTTTTTAGGTATCAGATTTTGTTTCAAAGTTTCTTGGAATTTCCACAGCAGAATGGGAGAAAGAGAGAAGCCACATGATACAACTTACCTACAGCAACAGTGGGATTGCCTTATGGTAATATTACAGGATTTTTTAAGGGACTGTTCCCGAAAGGTTTGTTTATTTGAGTGTCTAAACAAATAGGAATCTATTTGGGAACAATGTCCTGTAGACTAATTTTAACCGCATAAATGAAATCTTGTGTGTTTAAGTTTTTTTTGCTTTTATTAGTAAATGTTTTAATTTAATATTTAAAATCACCAGAAGTGTTAGTAGAATTTGTGGTTCCTGACTTCAAGACATGTATCTTCTAGTGAAAAATACAAAAAGGAAAAGCATTGTGATAGTTTGTCAAGTTTCTTTTGCAGTTGGTTTGTATGGTACTTACTAGTTGATGGATCATAACAAATCCCACTTAGAACACAACCAACAACAATACTGACATCCTGCCGCATTGCAGGAGATGCTGTCCTTTAGATGAGATGCTAAACTGTTTGTCTGGACAGAAAAGATCCCAGTGAACTACTTACAGAACAGGGGGATTCTTCCAGTTTGCTGATCAACATTTAATCCCCAACCATCAGCATCAGAGCAGAACAACTCACCAGTTCTCTTAAATATTGTACAGAAAAGAAAACATCTTCAAAATTATTTGATTGGTTGTGAAGCAAATTAGGAATGTACAAACTTGAAAAATGCTACACAAGTTTGGCCTTGCTTCTAAACATTCAAGATGCTAAATACATCTAATGCACTGTGGAACACCTGTTAGGGGCAAAATATATTCAGAAATCAATATATTTGCACATAAAAACAGAATGTTTTGTTTTATTGCTGAAGTTTTAAGTTAATAATCAGTGATTTGTAAATGGGTACATCAGGTTGTAGAACACTTATTTCCTCTCTGGATTATTTTTGAATGACTCAAATTTTCAAGCATTATCATTTGTGACAGCTACTTGGGAGCAAACCAGAATGCAGTTGTGGATGATACGTAATAGCTAGAGATCCAAGTGTTTTTCAATGAATATAGTTTGGTGTTGTATGCAATTTATTTAGCGAGGGCACAAGCTATCATTTGTCATTTGACAGGTTTGTCGAGATAATATTATAATGCTGGGTTTTCACACTATTTTAAAATGTAGTGTTATTTTAAAATTCCTCGCATGATGTTAAGACATCAACCATTTTGGTTATCATTTTAAAAGATAAGCAATGAAATCAATTAGTTCAGTTTGCACCTACTATAAAATTACGTGGTTTAAAAAATGTTTTCCTCATCAAACAGACAAAAACAGGTCCATAAGAAGATAAGAAATAGGAGTAGGAGTAGGCCATCCAGCCCGCCTCACCATTCAATAAGATTATGGCTGATCCATAGTGGCTCAGTACCACTTTCCCGCGTTCTCCCTGTAACCCTTAATTCCCTTGTCAATCAAAAACCTATCCACTCTTGACTTGAATATATTCAGCGAGGAAGCCTCCACCACCTCATCATCAGGAAGAGAATTCCAAAGATTCACCACCCTTTGCATGAAGAAACTCCTGAACTGCCCTCCCCTAATCTTGATGCTGGGGCCTCTACTCCTGCTATCTTTGCTAAGCGGGCAGAGTCTCTCAAATTCTACACTATCCATCCCCTTCATTATCTCATACGTCTCTATAAGATCCCCTCTCAGCCTTCTAAACTCCAAAGGGTACAAACCTAGCCAATTCAGTCTCTCCTCATAATCCAATGCCCTCATCTCCGTTATCAGCTTAGTAAACCTTCTCTGCACCCCCTCCAAGGCCAATATATCCTTCCTCGAATGCAGTGACCAAAACTGCACACAGTACTCCAGCTGTAGCCTCACCAATACCCTACACAGCTGCAATAGTACCTCCCTACTTTTATATTCTATACCCCTAGCTATAAAGGCCAACATTGTATTCACCTTCTTAATCACCTGCTGCATCTGCATACTGTATTTTTGCAATTCGTGCAAAAGGACCCCCAGGTCCCTCTGCACCGTCACATGCTGCAGCTTTTCACCATTTAAATAGTAATCCTTCTGACCATTATGCCTACCAAAGTGGATAACCTCACACTTGCTAAAATTATACTCCATCTGCCAGGTCCTTGCCCACTCACTCAACCTATCCAGATCCCTCTGCAGGCTTTCCACACCCTCCACGCAATTTGATTTTCCACTCATCTTCGTGTCATCAGCAAATTTTGTCACCCTGCACTCAGCTCCTTCCTCCAGATCATCTATGTAAATGGTAAATAGTTGAGGCCCCAGCACCAAACCCTGGGGCACTCCACTAGTCACCAGCTGCCAATCAGAATAGCACCCATTAATACCTACCCTCAGCTTCCTATTAGACAACCAATCCTCTATCCAGTCTAACACCCTACTCTTGACTCCCTACACCCTAACCTTCTGCAGCAATCTTTTGTGAGGCACCTTATCAAACGCCTTTTGGAAATCCAAAAACACCACATCCACCGGTTCCCCTCTATCCTCCGCACTAGTCATTTCCTCATACAACTCCAATAAGTTCATCAAGCACGACTTCCCCTTAACGAATCCGTGCTATGTCTGCCTGATCAAACAGTTCGTATCCAGGTGCCTCGTTATTTCTGCTTTGACGACAGATTCAAGCATTTTTCCTACTACTGACGTTAAACTAACTGGCCAATAATTCCCTGCCTTCTGTCTGCTACCTTTTTTAAACAGCGGCGTAACATTAGCCGTTTTCCAATCTTCCGGCACTTTCCCGGAGTCCAGCGAATTCTGAAAGATAATTATCAGGGCATCCGCTATCACCTCTGCCATGTCCTTGAGGACCCTGGGATGCATTTCATCCAGTCCCGGAGACTTATCTGCTCTCAGCCCCATTTGCCTATCAAGCACCACCTCTCTAGTGACTGTAATCTCATCAAGGACCTCATCTCCTACCACACTTCTATCCTTAATTTTGGACAAGCTACTTATGTCCTCTTCCGTAAAGACTGACACAAAAAACTTACCCAAGGTCTCTGCCATATCCCTATCATCCACCATTAAACCACCCCTCTCATCCTCCAAGGATCCTACATTAACTCTGGCCATCCTCCTATTCTCTTACTGTCCTTTTTGATATTTTGAGCTAGTTTAACCTCATATTCCATCTTTCCTTTTTTAAATCACCTTTTTAGTCACTCTTTGCTGTTGTTTGAAACTTTCCCAATCCTCCAATTGCCCACTATTTTTAACGCCTCAGCTTTTGATTTAATACTCTCTTTAATTTTCTTGGAGAACACAGCTGATTTTCCCTTCTCCTACAGTCCTTCTTCACTATCGGAATATATTTTTGCTGAGTACCGAAAAAGATTTCTTTAAAAATCCCCCACTGCTCTTCAGCTGTCCTACCAACCAACACACTTCTCCAATCCACAGTCAAACCTCTTATTGAAGTTAAATAGGTAATAAGTCCAACTCTGCTGTGTTAATTTTCTTGTGCTTTCCTCAAAACAGGCTCTGTACTGGGTTATGGGCCCTTCCTGCACCTTGACAAAGCGACTATCCAGGTGACAACTTGTGAATTTAGTTGTTGATGGGAGCTAACACATTACTCTCAGCTAACATTTTATGCTCAGACAAACTATTTAGAAGAGATTATAAGATAAATAATGAAGTGTGGAAATACTGGCTCAATTTCCTTCTTCACTAGCCCAGATGGAGCAGTGAGTTTAACTTTACCATATACACTGCTGCTGCAGCTAAAACAACTGTGGGAATGAACTTAACATTGCCCATCCGAATGGCTCAGCTGCAAAAGGAAACTCAAAATGCAGTTTTATTTTACAATAAAGAGTTATACAGCAGCTAATTAAATGTTCCGTTCTTTCAATTCTAAGTAACACATCCTGTATTTCATTAGCAGTTGCGTAGCATCAAAAACAACCACATCGTTGAATATAACCAAAATGAGAACACGCAACAAAAGAGAAAATGCTGGAAAATCTCAGCAGATCTGGCAGCATCTGTAAGAAGAGAAAGAGCTGACATACCAAGCCCAGATGACCCTTTGTTATTTCTGGGCTTTGACAAAGGGTCAGTGGATTTGAAACATCAGCTGTTTTCTCTCCTTACAGATGCTGCCAAACCTGCTGAGATTTTCCAGCATTTTCTCTTTTGGTTTCAGATTCCAATATCTGCAGTTATTTGCTTTTACGACAAAGCTTTTTGTCTGGCACTCATCAGGACAAATGCAAGAAAGTCAAATTTCAAATCATCATAACAATTTATACTGCAGGACAACGGGGTGCAGATTAGTTAGCTAGTTGATTCTGATTTGCTAGGGCAATGCTATGGAAAAAGCAAGTAATTCAAAAAAAGCCCAGATTTAAACATATTTATTTTGCAGAGCACATCTCCCTGTACAGTACGTTGTGTCTAGCAAATGCAAATAGAACATAGAACATTACAGCGCAGAACAGGCCCTTTGGCCTTCGATGTTGCGCTGACCAATTAAGAAAATGCAATGACCCTCTAACCTAAACCATTCCCTTTTCGTACATAAACTTATCTACTAACCTCTTAAACGCCACCAAACTTGGCGCATCTACAACTGCAGCAGGCAGGGCATTCCATACCCTTCCCACCCTCTGGGTAAAGAACCTACCTCTGACATCCGTCCTATAACTACCACCCCTTAATTTAAAGCTATGTCCCCTCGTGCTAGCTTTCTCCATCCTAGGAAAAAGGCTATCACTGTCCACCCTATCTAAACTCTAATCATCTTATATGTTTCAATAAGGTCTCCTCTTAGCCGCCTTCTTTCTAATGAAAACAACCTCAAATCCCTCAGCCTCTCTTCATAAGACCTGCCCTCCATACCAGGCAACATCATGGTAAACCTCCTCTGTACCCTCTCCAATGCCTCCACATCTTTCGTATAATGCGGGGACCAGAACTGCACACAATACTCCAAGTGCGGCCGCACTAGAGTTTTGTACAGTTGCAACATGACGTTGCGGCTCCGAAATTCAATCCCCCTACCAATAAAAGCTAAGACTCCATATGCCTTCTTAACAACCTTCTCGACTTGACTGCCTACTTTCAGGGATCGATGCACATACACACCAAGATCCCTCTGTTCATCAAGACTACTAAGAATCCTACCATTAGCCCTAGACTCTACACATTTATTATTCCTGCCATAGTGCATTACCTCACGCTTTTCCACATTAAACTCCATTTGCCACCTCTCGGCCCAGCTCTGCAACTTGTCCAATTCTCTCTGCAAACTATAACACCCCTCTTCACTATCTACCACTCCTCCGACTTTGGTGTCATCCGCAAATTTACTAATCCATCCTTCAATACCCTCATCCAGATCATTAATAAAATGGGTGACATTCTAAAATAAACGATTATCTTAAATTGGTTGTTAGTGAAGTGATTAGTGCATTCAGGACTGGTCAGCAAGTGTTGGCCAATCGTGGAATCACCATCTAACAGTTGATATTTTGCTTTGGGTTTTAAAAGCACAGTTTTGGTTGAATATGGTCTGCCAATTGAGAACAGCTGGAGGAATGTGCTGACCAATCAGCCAATTGTTAAAAGTTAGAGTTTCCATTACCTAGCACTGCACCAGCACTAAAATTCATACAAAAAGCTACAAAATTATCTCATAAGCAGAACATCCTTTGGACCGACAATAGTATCCCATTAGTGGAAAATATCTTTTGCTTGCACATACAACAAGCAGTAGACAAAATTGCTGACTTTTATATGTGATTCCACGATTGAATTGAACAATCCTGAGTGCACTGTAGCTACACTGATAAGAAATTTAAGATAATCAATTCAGCTCGTAACTTGGCTCATTTACATTTGTTGGAAGTGACAAAGACAGAAAGGATACATTTAACCCTTGCACCTTCTTTGAATTACCTGGAAGCATAGAGACCTTATGGTTCCTGTTGCTTTCTCTACAGCAACACCTTAGCCAAACAGAGTTGACTTGCCAAGAAATCACCATTCTTTTCCTCTCTGTTATAACTTGTGATTGTTTGAAATTTGGCATTCTTATTTTTGTCCCAATAAGCTCAAAACAAAAAGCTTTGGCTCTTTTCAGCAAAATCCTTGTTCGAAATGCGAGTGAGTTTTGTAGGCAATAATTCCACTGATCAAAACAGAGTGGGGTTGCAAATTTTGTAGGTGGATGGAGTTTTCCTGACTGTGTTTCGAAAATCTGCATCAGGACAACTATAAATTGCAAACAAATAGCTAATTCCAAGTGCGAAATGGAACTGGTTTGTCAAGAAACTCACCAGAAATCAATACTTATAGGGGAAAGAAAAAAATCAAAACTTTTAAATTGGTAGAGCTAGAAAAAGTACGCATTTAGCAATATGCAACTGCCATAAACAAGATGATCTCTATTCCTCAACCTCTTGGTGAATATTCATCAAACCATATACTAGATAAACATGTTATGCGTTAGTGAGGTTAAATGGGTATTTTACAAATACTTTAATTCACAATCTGAATCACATTGCTAAATACTTGGTCACAGATTCTTGAAGAATGCAATGGACTGAAGAAGGCTATTTGTCACATTGGAGCATATATGGGAAAACAATGACTTGTAAAGGACAAATTCTTAAATTCACATAGTAAAATGTCTGCAACAAGGAACTGGGAATGTAAACATTATCCAGTGGAAGCCATTCTCAAGAATGACAGCTTCAGGGTCTCAGCTAAAAAGTCAGAAACATGGCTTCAACATTTAAAAACCTCCAGCCTTAGACATCAGTTACTCTTGCATAGTTCCAACACTAGGTACATTCTTCGAGAAATCTCGGACAGCAGGTGTTGGTAAGGCAATGGTAGCTCTATAACCAAATACACATGCAGGATCCATATGCTCATTTTGCAGTAGCTGTTCCTGCACAGAAACTAGCAGTGTTAACTACAGCTGATTTTTCCTCTCTAACCTAGCCAACGTTACTAATGCACCATCGACTTATATTTAGTAACTTAAAACCTGCCACAAATTAATTCCTGGTCCTTCTGGTCTGCATAGTTTGGACATTGCCTTAATTCCTCAGCCATCACCTTTCCCCTGAAATTACTGCAACCAACTTTTTGTATTTTTAAGCATCTCAAGTATTCAAGTTTCAGGTTAACTGTAAAATTAAAAACAAAATACACCCAAACATGTCTTTCTCCTCCATTTATGCCACACTCAAGTTGGCCTGTAAATTGCCCCAAACTTTAATCTAACTGGTAGAAAAGAACACTTCACAATTATTGAACATGGATGTTCTCTGAAAAGAGGATTTTACATTCAATTGGAGAGAATCACTGTCAATGTTCGAACCTGGGTAGAAATAAAATCCACAATTAATCGAAGCTGTTCAGACAAACACAGGCTGCTATCTGCAGAAATCATTATAACATGACTTTAATTGAACTTTAGTAAATTCATTAATAAATGGTTGGCTTTTTCAATTGTATTTCTCCTTAAAATGTACGGAATTTATTAGATCACATGAGAATGCAAGAATAAGGAAGAGTAGGTCATTAATCCCCTTGTGCCTATAGCATCATTCAATAAGATCATGGTTGATTGGATTGTGTACCCAATACTATTTTCCTGCCTGACCCCCATAACCCTCAACTACTTCATTGATCTCACTCAGCCTTGAATATATCCACTGACCAAACCTCCACTAAGAACTCTCAAAGAAATAAAGTTCTCTGTATCTTAGTTTTTAATGGGAGATTCCTCATTTTTAAACTATGCCCCAATTCTAGATTCTCCCATAAGGAAAAAAGTCCTCTCACCATTCACCCTGTCAAGTCCTTTCAGGAGACTGCACAAGATCAGCTCCAATTCTTCCAAACTCCAATGGATACAGGTTTAAGATGGCCAACTTCTCCTTACAAGATAACCCTTCATCCCAGAAATCCTCTTAAGACAATTCCTTCACCCCAGTGAATCTTCTCTGCACTATTTCTTACGCAATTATATCCTTTCCTAAACATGGAGCGCAATACTGCAAATAGTACAGATATGGTCTCCTTAATTTCCTGTACATTTAAAGCAAAACATAGTCTACCTTTATATCTCCTTGTAATAAATGGCAACATTCCCTTTTGCCTTCCTGATTGCTTGCTGTAAAGCATACTAACCTTTCGTGATACATGTATAAGGCATCCTGTATTGCAGATTACTGTAGCCTCTCTTCAGATATATAATATTCTTCCTGCCAAAATAGGCATGTTTACAATTTTCCCACATAATACACCATTGCCAAACTTTTGCCCATTCAAAACCTATCAATATCCCTCTGTAGACTCTCTACATTCTGTTAACAACTCACTATCTTATTGGTCTTTGTGTCATCAGCAAATTTACCTATCATACATTCGGTGCCTTCCACCAAGTCATTGCTATAGGTTGGAAATAGTTGCAGTCCCAATATTTTTTCCAATGGCATTAGTAACAGCCTTCCAATCTGAAAGTGACCCATTTATCCTTATTCTTTCCTTCCTGATAGCTAACTAAACCGCTATCCATGCTAATATGTTACCCATTACACCACGAGCTCTTAGATTGTGAAGTAACCTTTGATGGGTTACCTTGCCAAATGCCTTCTGGAAATCTAAGTACACGGTCTATAGGTTCCTTTTATCCTCACTGCTGCTACTTCTTCAAAGAGTTCTAATAAATTAGCCAAATACTATTTCGCTTTTACACTGTGTTGACTCTGCCTGATTATATTATGATTTTCTAAACATTTTGCTATAACTTCCTGAACAATAGGATTTATCATTTTCCCCATGATACACATCGGACTAACTGGCCAGCAGTTTCCTGCTTTCTGTCTCTCTCTAACCAAGTTTCCAGTCCAAAGGGACTTTTCCAGCATCTACGGAATTTTTGACAATCACAACCACTACATCTACCATCTTTGTGGCTGCACATTTTAAAACTATATGAAAGCCATCAGATCCAGGGCACTTGTCAGACTCTAGAACTTGGGGGTCACTATTTAAAAATAAGGGGGTCAACCATTTAAGACAGAGATGAAGAGAAGTTTTTTTTAAGAGAGCCAAGAGCGTCTTTGAAATTCCCTTCCTTAAAAGGTGAGAGCTAGCAGATTACTGAGGGGAGATGAGACTAAGTTAAGTTTACAAACTCAATGATTTTATTGAACGGTGGGCTGGCTATACAGGCTAAGTGGTTTATTCCTTCAGTTCCAATTGTTTTTCCTGTATCTTTTTCCTACTGACTATGATTGTTAAGTTATTCTTTCCCTTTACCTCTTAGTTTTCAAGCATTTTTTTGTCTTTTACAGTGAGGATACTTCAAATTCTTTGGTTTCCATTTCTCATCCTCGAGGGGACCAGTGCTCAATTGAGTTCTTTTCATTTTTAAGTACATGTAGAAACCCCTACAATCTGTTTTTATATTTCTAACGAGCTTTCTCTCATATTCTCATTTCTTCTCTTCCACCCCTAATAGACAATTGACCTACAAAAGGCTAAACCGAGGCTCAACACCAGGACTTCCCAATATTCAGAGTTGAATATTCTCAACTCTGAAGAAAGAGGAGCATTCTTATTTAACTTTCCAGTGGATTCCTGAAAAGTCCCTTTAGCGCCTTGCAATATTGAAGTTGAAGTGACTGATATTGGGGACAAGAAATAATTTAAGTTGATTCTGTCACTTCACGTCACAATGCAACACTACAGAGATGCATTGATTTTAGGAACAGATGAATGTCAAGTATGAACAATATAAACATTTTCTGTTGCCTGCAGCTTTTTAGCAAACATTAATGTGCCATTTCCGATTCCAAATAGGAAACAAGTATTCATACTGGATTTCAAATAATGCACCATTAGATTAAAGACAGGATTTTTAAACAGACCCCATACCGATGAAGCAATAAAGGCTACTTGTAATGAACGATTATAAATCACTCAACATAACAATAAAAAATAGAACAAAATGATACTATGCTCTAATTGAAGTTTCAGCAGCATTATTGAAGAAGTTCTGAAAATATTAAAACATATTTCACATATTTAAATTGCAAATTGTTCTGAATAATTTGATTGCATTTCAAAAATTAGTTAAATGAAGGTCAACAAGTCTTTCTAATGCAAATATATTTACAAATAAAACACATTTGACATGTTCAATAAAGCCTGCAACGCTGTATTACAAACTTGCATTCTGGCTTTACTCTGCGGCCTGCACAAAACATCAGGCCTCAAGTTGTTTAGCAGAAGAAAAAGTTGTCATTTAGTCCCATTCCTGGTCTTCTGTATCAACAGTAAGAAGTCTCACAACACCAGGTTAAAGTATTACAACACCAGGCAAAAGCCACCAAATAAACCCATCTGCTACCAAATAAAACTGTTGGACTTTAACTTGGTGTTGTGACACTTCTTACTGTGTTTACCCCAGTCCAACACTGGCATCTCCACTTCTGTACCAAGTCCCACAGTCCTATCACCTCAGACATTCCAGTGATATTTTGAAATCCATTCAGTTGTTAAAACCCCAACCCTCATTAGCAAATCTCTCTCCCACTACACGCAGGGATTCTCCCAGGCTCAGCAAACTTCAATCACTAGCTGTTTTATATTCTCTCCACTTGGTTGCGACCACCTACTCTTTCAACAACTACTCTCATTGACTAGTTCTAATGTGCTAAATTCCTTTATCTTTGCTTTAATGGATTCTGTAAAACCTGTTCCATTTGATTTGAGGGAAGCAAAAACACAAACTCGTTTTCCACCTTCTATATACCCTTCCTCCCATTCTGCAGATCACATTTTCTGTTTGAATACTCTTGTAGAAACTTTATTTATTTAATAACAGGGACATTTGGAAAGTCAAAGCACAATCCATCAGTCAGCCTGATTTTATGAAAGGTAAATCATGTTTGATTAATTTGCTAGAGTACTCCTTACTAACATCAGGGGGCTTATGAAAGCTGCTCCACAGATTAGTTAAATAACGGCTTGATACAATCACTGAAATGGCGAAAAGCTGCAGCATTGATGGCGCAGAGGGACGAATTGCAAAAATACAGTCTGCAGGTGCAGCAGGTGATCAAGAAGACGAATGCAATATTGCCTTTATAGCTAAGGGAAGGTACTTTTGCAGCTGTATAGGGTACTGGTGAGGCCGCAGTTGGAGTACTGTGTGCAGTTTTGGTCGCCACATTCGAGGAAGGATATATTGGCCTTGGAGGGGGTCCAGAAAAGGTTCACCAGGCTGATACCGTTGGATTATGAGGAGAGATTAAATAGGCTAGGTTTGTACTCGTTGGAGTTTAGAAGGCTGAGAGGGGTTCTTATAGAGACGTATAAGACAATGAAGTAGGTGGTTAGGGTAGAGGTTGAGAGACTCTTCCCGCTTTACAAAGATAGCAGGACTAGAGGGCACAGCCTCAAGATTGGGGGGGGCACGGTTCAGATCAGAATTGAGGAGGAATTTCTTCACACAAAGTGTGGTGAATCTTTGGAATTCTCTGCCTGTTGAAGTGGTGGAGGCTGCCAGGCTGAATATATTTAAGTCAAGGGGAGATAGGTTTTTGATTGACAAGGAAATTAAGGGTTACAGGGAAAAAGCTGGAAGGTGGTACTGAACCACTACGGATCAGCCATGATCTTATTGAATGGTGGGGCAGGCTCAAGGGTTGGATGGCCTACTCTTGCTCCTATTTCTTATGTTCTTATGTTCTTATTCACCAAACTTTAGAATCAATGCCCCAACTCCCTTCATTAGTATACAGCAGAAGTGATAGCACAAGGATATGCAGTAAGGAAAAGGAAATGAAGATAGCTTAGGCTATGTACTAATATTATGTTAAATGTGCTCTGGATGGGTACTTCAACGTCCAATGTTTATCACCAAGGACACGTGAAATAAACCAGCTTGTTTGTTTACGACTGTTAGTCTACTTCCTAGAAGACAACAACAACTTGTATTTATATAGCACTTTTAATCTGGTACAATTTTCTAAGGTGCTTCACAGCAATATCTATAATCACTTAAAGTTTGATATGGAGTAAACACAAGGAGAAATCGGAAGTCACCAAAAACTCCATCAGGAGGCAGGTTTTAAGGAGGTTTTTAAAGGAGGACAGGTAGTTGCAGCGGCTGTGAGCTTTAGGGAGGGAATTCCGGAGGGTCAGAGTTCAGGCAGCTGAACTGTGAAACCACAGCATTTGGGGTGTACAAGAGGCCAGAATTGGAGGGATACAGAGGTTTTGAATAGTTGTGGAACTGAAGAAGGCTCCAGGGATTTGAAAACACATGTGATTTTTTAAATCAAAGTGTTGCCAGAAAGGTAGTCAAGGCCACCAAGAAAATGGGACAGTGAGTGAACTTGATACCAGTGAGGGTCAGAGACAGTAGAGATTTTTTTTATGGAGGATCTAAAGAGAGAGAACTGCTAAGGCAGCTATGGAACAGTCAAAGTCCTAGATAACAAAGATATCAGATTATTGAATTTTCTGATAGTGATATGGTGACACAGTGTTTACCACTACAGCCTCACAGCACCAAAGACCCAGGTTGAATTCCAGTCCTGGGGGTGACTGTCAGTGTGAAGTTTGCACATTCTGCCCGTGTCTACAGGGTTTCCTCTAGGTGCTCCAGTTTCCTTCCACAGCTCAAAAATGTGCTGGTTAGGTTGACTGGCCATGCAAAATTGCCTCTTAAGTGTCAGGGAGATTAGCAAGGTAAATATGTGGGGGTTATAAGGGCTAGGGTCTGGGTGGGAAAGCAGTCGTGCAGATTTGAAGGGCCAAATCCCTTCTGCATGGTAGGAATTCTAGGATTCTAGGAATGGCCTGACAAGACCATTGCTAATCAAAGTGATCAAGTCCTGAAGAACATATCCATCAGACTTTGCCTATAGCAAGTGGCCAGAAAACCAGAAGGGAAAGGCTTACTCGATCTTGCTCCCAGTGATCTACTTGTCACAGATGCATTAGATAGAATTGAAACAGGAGTGATCACGACACAGTCCTTATGAAGACCAAGTTGCCTGATATCAGACTGAGAATGTCACCTATCTTGTTGTGTGGAACCATCTGCTGAACAGGATTCTCCCTCTCCTACTTACGTACATCCTAATGATTACAATTAAACGGAAATTCGCTGCTTACTGTCGAGGTTCACAAGCGAAGAATGGCAACTTGAAAATAACTGCACCTTTAGAAATAGACTCGACCACAAGTACAGGCTTTCAGGAAAATGTGCAGAAGTAGAGAAAACTTTTTTAAATAAAGTGGTGGGAAAAAAATAATTAAATTTCTATTGATACAAAGCCATAAAATAATGCAAATTTAAATCTTTTGTTTGACATGACTGGAACCCTTTAATTTAATTACTGCCTTACATCTCACTACAATCTATTTCATAGATATTTTAAGCAGCAAGACTGCGAATAGCAATCATGATTAAACCTTCAAGTTTCCAAACAGATCACAATTTCATTTAGCAACCATAAAGGACATAAATAGATACCAGCTCAACATTTTGAAAACACAGTTCGGCAGCACCTCCCATCCCATACAGTTGAATATGTTACAAAGTCAGGTATTTTTCCAAGATACATTTTGCACACATGGGGACACAAGTCTGCTTTTATGAGGAGGAAATTAGCAATTCAGAACTTATGGTAAAATTTCACTCTCCTATAGACACTCATTCTGATGAGGTAGGTTACACACAAGTACCTGCCATTCTTCATGCTTTGAAGAATAAATGCCAACAAGCTGTTCAACTATGCACAACAACTCAGCTCAGCCAAATTCTGTCTTCAATTGCAATTTACAGATGCAATGTTCAGTTGAAATCACTGGACAGCAATTTGTAAGAAGTTGAATTACTCTTACTTCTGCCCAGGAATGCTGAGGAGAATTATGTTGCTTAACTGAGATCAACTAACTCAGTGTAGATCTGAGATCAAACTTATATACTTTTTTTAAAAATTCATTTTTACAGGATGTGGTTGTCACTGGCTAGACCAGCATTTATTGTTCATTCCTATTTGAGGAGGAGGTGGTGAGCTCCTCCTTGAACCACTGCAGTCCCTGAAGTGTACAAAGAACAAAACAGCACGGGAAACAGGCCCTTCAGCCCAACGAGCCCACACCACCACCCCGATGTTCCCACCTTTATCCACGACCCCTGTCCATGTTTATAGATCTATGGATTGAAAACCAAATTTGAAACAATTTAGGAAGAATTTGTTTTGCCAATTAGCCTTAGAGCACATCTTTGGGATGTGGCAGGAAACCGGAGCTCCCGGAGAAAACCCACGCAAGCACGGGGAGAATGCGCAAACTACCACAGACACAGGCCCAAATCCATGTATCTGCACAGCACAGCGATAGTCACTGAGCTGTCGTGTTGCCTCATCAAATGGTCCAGGTCAAGCGTACACTAACGAAGTGAAGCACTAGGATACTCTCAAAAAAAAAATCCAAGAGCAGCCCTCCCACGACCCATCGCATGTATGCCTCTTGTTAGACAACAAGGTGGACCAAAGCACCTGTAGGATAAAAACAAGTACATCAATATCATCTATTTACACACTTCCCAGGGACTCTCAAGGCTCACGATCCCTATTTTAAATCAGTTTTCTATAACCTCCCATTCCCATTCTGTTCACGTGCCCATCTAAGTATTTCTTAAATAACTCCAGAGTACCTGCCTCCACCACTTTACTTGGCAGCGCATTCCTTACCCCCACCACCCTGTGTGAAAAAAACTCCCTCTAGCATCCAAATTATACCTTACCCCTCTCACCCTAAGCCCATGACCCCTCGTGCTATTTGAGTCCATCCTAGGAAAAAGCTTAACCCTGTTTACTCTATCAATAAAGTTTTACAACACCAATTTTAAATCCAACCAATTTATTTGATAGTAAATCCGCGAGCTTTTGACTTTACAGCCTTTGTCAGGCAAATGCAGTGTTCTGATCTGCAGAGGCACTTATATCCACACAGACAGTTACAGATTGCTGATTAGAATGCGAATCCTTACATCTAACCTGCTATTCAAGTGTTAAAGTGGCTAACAATGTGTGTGAAGGGAATCCTGAGCAGTGGTTAGAGAATTGTGTATTTTCTCCAGACAGCACAGTAAGTGAGGTTTTTTGCTAACCCAGGCAAGTTACGGGGTTACAGATAGTGTGTCATGAAGCCAAGATCCCTATTAAGACCGTCCTCATGTGTGCGGAACTTGGCTATCAGTCTCTGCTCAGCAACTCTGCGCTGTCGTGTGTCACGAAGGCCCCCTTGAAGAACATATACCCGCAGGTCGGAGGCCGAATGCCCATGACTGCTGAAGTGTTCGCCCACAGGAAGGGAACTGTTTTGCCTGGTGATTGTACTCTATCAATACCCCTCATAATCTTGTACACCTCTATCAGGTCTCCTCTAAGTCTACGTCTTTCTCAGGAAAACAGTCCCAATTTGCCTAAACTCTCCTCATAACTCAGACCTTCCATACCAGGCAGCATCCTGGTAAACCTCCTCTGCACTCTCTCCAGAGTCTCCATGTCCTTCTGGTAGTAGGGCGACCAGAACTGGCCACAGTATTCCAAATGAGGTCTAACCAACGTTTTATACAACTGCAACATTAAAGGCCAGTTCTTGTACTCTATACCCCTTCCTATAAAGGCTAGCATACCGTATACTTTCTTCACAACCTTGTAGGTAGGTGTCACAGAGGGAATTCCAGGATTTTGACCGAGCAACACTAAAAGAAAACTCATATTTCCAAGTCAGGATCATGATTGAATAGGAGGGGAATGTCCGGGTGATGGTATTTCCAATTATCTGCTGCTCTTGTTCTTCTACAATGGTAGTGGTCGTGGGTCTGGAAAGTGTTGCCCAAGGAACCTTGGTGAGTTCTTGCGGTGCATCACATAGATGGTACACATTGCTGCCACTGTGAATTGATGGTGGAAGAAGTGAATAATTGTGGAAGGAGTAGCAATCAAGTGGCTCCTTTGTCCTGGATGATGTTGAGCTTTTTGAATGTTTTTGGAGCTGTACTTATCCAGGCAAGTTGACAGTATTCCAAGACTTATTCTTTGTAGATGCTTTGGGGAGTCAGGAGGCGAGCTACTCAGTGTACGATTCCTAGCCCTTGAACTGCTTTTGCAGCGATAGTAATTATATGACTAGTCCAGTTAAGTTTCAGGTCAATATTAATCCAATAATAGAACAGAATTCCTACAGTGTAGTAGGAAGTCATTCAGCGCCTCAAATCTGCACCATCTCTCTGAAAGAGCATCTTAGCCATAATGATGGCTTTATTACTTTACTTTATTATTAAGGGACAATTTAGCATGGCCAATCAACCTATCTTGCTCATTTTTGGGGCATGGGAGGAAACCAGAGCACCTGGAGGAAACCCATGCAGACGCGGAGAGAACGTGCAAACTCCATAGAGGCAGTGACCCAAAGCTGGAATCCAGACCCGAGTCCCTGGCACTGTGAGGAGTACTGCTTGCCAACATGCCACTCCATACAATGCTGATTACTAATCTGTAACATTGCCCAAGACAACAATTTTTAAAAGCTGCCCAAATAGGAGAAAGAACATATAAGTTTGTATTTACATACTGCAACTTAAAAATTATGGGCTCCTGGCATAATCTTATCAGCATTGCAAACGCCTAAAATATTCTCCTGTTCAAAATCTCTTACAGATGATCAGCATAGTGGTGTGAGTAAAAATATACGCTGATAAAATATCATGCAATTCAGAGGGGCCTGCTATGTTTATGCCGTAGAATGTGGGAAGATGATTACTGCATCAGTATTCCTGGCTTCACTCAGAGTCAGTCTCTTCCAGCAGGAGGGATGATTCGGCACTGCACCACATTCGCATCACACAACCTCCTCCAGAATTCCTCACCAGCAAAGACAACACCCCTACACAGAACGGCAAGTGGCATTAAGTGGGGGCAGTGGAGTGGGTACAGTCCTTTATCTAGCACAACAGTCTTTGTATAAGCAATCAGTTCTCGAGCTTGCCCATTTCTGTGTGAGTAAAGAGTTGTTAATCACACTCCTGACTCTCACCCTGCTCAGTTCAGAGCATGATCAACATGCAGTGAGCAGCTGGATATAACCAACATCCTACATTGCAATACGATGTTCTGCTCAAATGATAGCTCCTGATTCTGCATTGTGGCAGGTTTTCTCTAAGCAATTAGCCATTTCATGATTAATTGGTAATATTAAAATTTCTCAGTGTCGCACCCAGTAAGGATAGTATGTTTCTAACTACTAAGATACACATTTCTGAATATTGAACTTTCTGAAATTAACTTTAAAAAATAGTTAAAATGCTGTCCAAGATGGAGGTTCAGGTGGCCTATCTGTGATCTATAGACGGACAAAAGATGAGCTCATGTCCAAACCTGCTCTGTAAAGTTCTGGTTGTGGGGGGAATGCCTTCCCTTGAGACATTCACAATGTGAAACCACTTGTGAATTTTGATCTTTGCCTCATTGGACATTTACGCAGAACTCAAGTCCAGACTTCATGTCTCCAAGCTGGAATCTTAACAGATCTGTAGGAACCAATTCATCAGAAGCAGGTGTGAACAGACATCATTAAAACATCACTGTATAGCAATGGTTTCTCACTTCAGTAAGAAGTCTCACAACACCAGAGTAAAGTCGAACAGATTTATCTGGTAGCACAAGCCACAAGCTTTGAGTGCTGCCCCTTCATCAAGTGAATGGGAATTCTATTCACAAACCGGGCATATAAAGACACAAACTCAATTTATAAAATATTGGTTGGGATGCAAGGTAATCAAGTCTTAAAGGTATAGACAAAGTTGAGTGGAGAAGGGGTTAAGCACAGGTTAAAGAAATGTGTATTGACTCCAGCCTTTAATTATTTTTGAATAATCAATTTATTCTTTGATTTTTCTTTTGCTCTGTATGTACTTTTCACACCTGAGCTTTTTTTAAGTTCACGTTTAAAATTGTGTCAGACCTTTTCAAAACTTGCTCATCAGCCTCGATTTAGGAAAAAAGATTGAAATCTGTAATTGATTATCTATAAAAACTCACATTCCAACCATTATTTTGTAAATCAACTTTGTGTCTTTATGCGCCCTGTTTGTGAACAGAACAAGAACTCCCATTCACTAATGAAGGAACAGCACTTCGAAAGCTAGTGGCTTGTACTACTAAATAAACCTATTGGACTTGGACCTGATGTTGTGAGATTTCTTACTGTGATTATCCCAATCCAACGCCGGCATCTCCATGTCATTCTCACTTCAAATTAGTGGTATGGACAATGGAGGCACTGATAATTCAATCACTTAACCAAAACTGTTCTAAGAAATCAAACTTACTTAGTCTAAATGAGAGAGGTATCAGGGCAGCCTGGAAACCAAAAGGACAGAAGGAACAATTCCTCCAGCCAGAAGAACAGAAACCTTCCTGCCAGGCAGTGTGAGGGGAATTAATCCATTTCTCCCTGCAAAGATTTGGCCAGGCAGAAATTTGGCCATAACTGCACCTATAAATCCAGATACTTTCATTTATCTCCAAAGAATGACACAGAATCCATCCAGGCTGCAATGCATGCACCATAAAGGATTATTTAGCCATGTCATTTGCGTCTTATACTTTATTAATAACCTAATACATGCTTTATCCTATAGAATCCATCCTTACTTGTGTATGTGTATACATGAAGGAATGAATGTGTTTTGTTGTGTGAATAAACATTATCTTTTCTTCAGATTTAAACTTATCTGAAAGCCTGCTTAGTGTTTATTACTTAAAGTCACAACACACCCACTAGAGCACATACACCCTCTAAAGCACTTCCTGTTGCGGACAAACAAAAGACAAAGAGGAAAAAAGGATAAATGAAACTCTCATCTCTCTCTCTCACTCCATCCATAACTCCTGTTTTACTTGTGTTGGATTCAACATAAAAAGCTTTCTCATTAGATCGTCCCAAATGTAGTTTCAATACAAGTGTGAATTACTGCGGCAAATTCTAAACAGATTAGCCAACGGCAAGAAAAGATCAGCCAAACTGAATAGTCTTCCTCATCCAGAGTTATTTTCAGAATTTTTCTGAACTGAAATAGATGAAGACAAAATATCCCAAATGTACATATTTCGATGCAGAAGTGAAACTGGTTTCTGGCTGGAATACAGGTGCACGTGATTATTCTTCTCCTGTACCCCCATTCCCACTTTCTTTTCTTCTATTTGTCCGTCTCCTGAAAGTATTCATATTGACCTTGCGGCAATGGCAATATTTTGCTGTCTTCTAGTGGGCAATTTTGTGAAATAAGATTTAATGTTCAGCTATGTAGTGAGACAGTCAGATTTGATCCTGTTGTTGCCAATTATCTACCCCATTAATACACTAGTTTCTAGTAGAGGCCACCAGATAAGAACTGGAAACAAGAACAGTGGTTGATTACCTAATCCCTTGAGCCAACTGCTGCTACTGCCACTGTTGAAGTTAGTACTGATATTTTAGCTCAGGCTTGTCCAATCTCCAGGGATGAGGAAGATGACACATATTTCAATCTTTTTTCCTAAATCAAGAGGCCGATGACCAAATTTTGAAGATAAGGTTTGACACAACTTTAAACATGAACTTTGAAAAAAACTCAGATGTGAAAAGTAAATACAGAGCAAAAAAATCAAAGAATTAATTGATTATTTTAAAAAAGAGCAATAGAGATGACAATTGGAGTGTCAGAGTATGAGCTTGTGCACGTGCTCAGCTCACTCCGATTTCAGCGTGGTCACTATCTCACCTTCGCCCACTGAATAGGTGAGATTGTGTGTATGTGGGGATCAGATTGAATGAGAAACACATATACGCACACAAATCAAGAGGAGCACCTAAAAATGAACCATCAACCTAGTGAAACTAACATGCAGGACTACTTGCATGCCAAACAGCAGAAGTTGCATGCCAATATCACACAAGCAAAAGATCAAATTAAAGTTCTGCAGTCCTGCCACAGAGTCACAAATAATGGTGGACAATTACACAACTGGGGAAAAGGGGTCTCCAAAGATGATCTTCAAAGACGGGACAGCACAGCACACCAGTGCAAAAATGAAAGCTGAAATATTTATAACCATCTACAGAGATGCCAATTGGATGATTCATATCAGCTTCTTGGTTCACAATCCAGTGTTCGCTTTGTTGAGTCAATACTATGTGGAGAACACAATAAATTTCTAGATACCAAAAGGACTATGAATCAATGTGATCTAATTTAAATAGTATACAGGCAGTTTGTGCTTGAAGGCAGTAAACAGAAGAGTCCAACTACTGAAATAAGCCTTTATAGTATTGTGCAAAATCAGAAGTTAAAGTTTATTTATTAGCCAAAGTAGGCTTACATTAACACTGAAATGAAGTTACTGTGAAAACTTCAGTCACACACACTGGTGCCTGTTCAGGTACACCTAGGGAAAGTTTTGTATGCCAATTCATTGCACATCTTTCAGACTGTGGGAGGAAACCCACACAGACATGGGGAGAACGTGCAGACTCTGCACAGTGACCCAACCCAGGTCCCTGGCACTGTGAAACAGCAGTGCTAACCACTGTGCCACCCACAACTCTTGATGCTTTACTGCTTTATGTTAGCTTCTTAGGTCTGAAGAGATTGCTGTGTTCCTTTTAGAAAGAACATTTTTCAAAATTGGTTCTTGGGTTTGAGTATTTCAAGCAAGGCCGGAACTTATTGTGCATCCCTGACAGACTTCAAGGCACTGATGAGCTGCCTCCTTGACCTGCTGAAACCACGGGGTACATAGATACACATAATGCTCTTAGGGAGAGGGTTTTGATCCAATAACAGTGGACAAACTAGCCTTCCATCCATTGACTCCGTCTACACTTCCCACTGTTTTGGCCAAGCAGTCAGCATAATCAAGAACCCTACGCACCCTGGACTTTCTCTCTTCCGCCTTCCTCTATTGGGAAAAAGATACAGAAGTCTGAGGTTACGTACCAACCAACTCAACAGCAGCTTCCCGCTGCTGTCAGATTTTTAAATGAACTTACCTTGCATTAAGTTGATCTTTCTCCACACCCTAGCTATGACAGTAACATTACATTCTACACTCTCCCATTTTCTTCTCAATGAATGATATGCTTTGTTTGTGTAGCGCACAAGAAACAATACTTTTCACTATATGTTAATACGTGACAATAATAAATCAAATCAAATCAATATAGTTCGAAGTCAGGATGGTGTATGGCTTGGAGAGAAACTTGCAGCAGTTGCTGTTTCCGTGCATTTTTTGTCCTTGTCTTTTCAGGTTTGGAAGGTGAATCAAAGCAGCCTTGTTGAGTTGCTGCAGTGCATGCTGTAGATGGTGCACTATGAGTGACGGTGGAAGGAGTAAATATTTATGGTGGTAGATGGAGCACCAACTAAACTTGAATAGTAGGGAGGCTCAAGACACCCCTTCTTCACAGATGGCTTACAACGTCATAGATGATCCCATTTTCACCTCTAGCTCTGTCTCCCTCAACAGACCTTTTTTGCATCTATTTTATTTTGTGCAATTTAGAACATAATGGTCTTTCCTCTCTAATCTAAAATATACCCTGAACACTTTTCCACTTGCCTGTTTCCTCACCCCATTTGGATATAGACCACTAAGATTTTCTAACCTCAATTTCAGGGTTATGGGAGAAATAGCTCAGATGAAAGAATCGTTGTTAGTGCTAACAAGTGGCACTTCTACAAAAATAACCAGCTCACTGGCACTCAGTTCAAATTGGGCAGCTCTTTCAAAGATCCAGCACATAAACGACTGGCTGACTGATCTACTTCTGCAAGGCAACATTCTAAATTTCCCGGGATCTCAAAAGAATACAACTCCATACTTTTCCTAATTTACTTTAGATGATGTACAAGTTTTGAAACATGACTTTGTGACTTACCTATAGTTTATTCAGTTCAGAGTTTAGGGCCTTCACTCCTTGTCCAGGTTCATCAATAAAGCATTCATAATTTCTTACAATGAAAGCGATCATGACAGTACAAGAATCTGCCAATGATACTATAGTTCCATTTGTGACAGAAACTGAATTAGTCAGGACCCAGCTCACAAAACCTGTTAATACATTTTGTTCTCTTATCTTTAAAAAAAATAACATTTTTTGAACTAGGATGCTGTGACAAGAAAGCAGAGTGAAAGTAAATCCACTCTTTATATGAAGGAGATAAAGCTACTGAGAAAGGTGCCAGAATAGTGCTGAGCAATGGTTCTCTCCTTTTCGCCATTTAACAATGATCATTTGTAATTTTTGAAATATGCCATCGTAATGGTGGCGATGTGTTCTGCGGTTTTAGTTTATATGAATATAATGTATACTCCTGTTGCATCAAATTCAATAAAAAATTAAAAAGCAACCAATTAATTGAAGTAAAAATTGCTTCTAATTTAAAAGTGTGGACAACATATTAATCTGAAACCTTTCTTCAATGAAATATTCCATTTAAAGAGATTTTTGTTGGATTGTAGCAAAATCTCCTGCTTTCAAAAGTTTTGACTTCTTGCCAACATATGATTACAAGGATGATGGTTGCTCTTGATATCTGATACAAATAGTTGTTCTTCATGTTTGAGCAGAGACAGAGTATGAATGTAGGATATCTGACCCTGGCCTCCCCAATGTCTGAACATGGGAGTTTTTAGAAGCAATAAGAATCTGACCCTGTATGCAGAATTACGAGCTTCCAGTGAGAGTCAGGAAACAGTAAGTGAAAAGTGAAATCAATTGGATCATCTCTTCCTCAGTGCAGTTAACTAAGAAAGGCTTAAAGTTGATCAGGGATTTTCTGGTTTGTATCGTTCGACACTTACACCAGGAAATTCTGGTGAATGCCCCTTATATATGTACAGCGTGTTGGGTAGCAGTGTTATCAAAGAGGTATAGACCAATGGTCTGGAGCGAAGATCAAATCCCACCATAGAGTAGGATATATATTTCCAATGGGGAATTTAAGATCAATTTAATAAATCTGGAATAAAAAGCTAGTATCAGTAATGATGACCCATGAAATTACTTGACTATCACAAAACCTCAGCTGGTTTATTAATGACTTTTTGGGAAGAAAGCCTGTTCTCCTCATTCAGTCTGGCTTTAGTTAACTCTGAACCTATAACAAAGTAGTTAACCATAAACTACCCTTTGAAGTAGCCTAGTATACCTCTCAATAGTATTCAAGAAAACAGCTCATCATCACCTTCTCATGGACAACTAGGGATAGGCAATAAATGTTGACCCTGTCAGCAGCAACCCCTACATCCTGTGACTGAGTAAAAGAATCATTTGTCCTCCTTTCAGATTTCATTTTCTTCTTTCTATTTGTTGCTGAGCCTTCATTCGCACGCACAGGCTCAACAAGACTTCT
Organism: Sphyrna mokarran; assembly: GCA_024679065.1. Classification (NCBI taxonomy): domain Eukaryota; kingdom Metazoa; phylum Chordata; class Chondrichthyes; order Carcharhiniformes; family Carcharhinidae; genus Sphyrna; species Sphyrna mokarran. The sequence continues at coordinate 35,685,860 of JAGIQG010000019.1, forward strand.
CATGAAACAGCACCTCTTCCTCAGGCTATTTGACAGCAAAGAGCAATATTAATGAGCTCAATATTATCTGGACCTGGCAATTTCCATCAGACAGCATTGCATACCAATCAACAGCATGAACAGTGGCTGATTTTCCAAGACCAGTTATTGTGCCTCTTATCATTTTAGCTGAGATCAACTACAAAGTAAGAAGTTTCTCAACACCAGGTTGAAGTCCAACAAGTTTATTTGGCAGCACCTGGATTCTCAGGCTCTTTCTTCACTCACTACAAAGCACAGAAGGAAAATGGAACCTGGGTATTTTCCTCTCTATATGATGGCACCTTTTTGAACAATAAAGCCACAAGAGATGAAAACAGTTTCAATTTCTTTCTTAAAACCAATGTCAAAAAGGCAACACAGACAACATAACTTTTTGGATTGTCCATTTAATGGAAAAAAGAATTCCCACCCAGACAATGCAAGGTGTTTTCTTCTGTTATTCTACCCAAAAAACATTCCAAATGTTTGCTCATTTATATGAAGTTGGTCTGACCAACATCCATGTGTTCTATCAGTATACTTCTCATCAGTGCGCCTCCATCTCATCAAGTACAAACTTAACACAAAGCCCAGCACCCCTAATTCCACCAAGGTGTTCAGACTGTGATCCATAACTACGCCTCATAAGGAGTCCAACCATTTTCGTAAAAATAATTTTGTAAACTGGAGAGTGTGCAAGTCTTCACACCTTATCAAAGCAAGCTCATCAAATCTCTAATTTTACACCAGCCAGACAGTGTTTATAAAAATCTAGTTGCAAATTTAACGACCATCTACTACCCCTTCCTACCAAAACAAAGCCAAGTAAAACCAACTTGTAAAAAAGATACCAACACACAGATAAGACTGTAATAATTTAAACCATTTGCTGTATGGAAATCAATAGCAATAACCTCCATCCTTCTTTATACTGCAACGTATAAAGTTAGAAATCAATACATATTAAATTACAACTTTAATAAGGTTTCAAATATTAGCTTTTGATGCCAGAACTTGTGGTTTAAAAAACAGAATCAATATTGATAATATACAATACAGACTTATCACTTCAAAAGTAGCAGCTCTAGTGGGTCACAGCGTACCATAATCATTTTGGAATATCCAGTTGTCAAATATTGACCCCATTATATTACAATGGTACAATTAATGCAGGCCTCGCACATTATGATATACTAGCATATTGGGAAACACTACACTTTTAGTTACTGTAGCAGTTCATTGGTCTGTGCGATTTATGTACTGTTTAATGCTTAGGTTGAAGCTGTATCAAATCCAGACTATCGCCATAGCTGTCCATTATTTTGTCCTGAAGCACTAACTCCTACTTCAGGCAATGCAATAATCTGATATCTCGCTCAAGGGAGTGAGCCTAGAAAATAAGAAAGTAGGCTAAATCCACCACTGTTGGTCGGTGATACAAAGATGCTTCTCAAAACAACTTACATGAATGAGTGATAGCCAAACTGCTCATCATTTGCTAATTGCTTTATCATGAAGTTAGCACAACTCTGATTCTCCTGCTATTTCACCAGACAGCTGAAGGTCTTCCTAAAGCATCATAGCCTTCTCCCTCTCACTGATACTCCACTTTGGCAGAAGTGATTTCAAACAAATATACTACGAAATACAGCAATTTTGTTTTAGCTGAAGTCACCACTAGCCTAACACAACACACGTTAGAAAGATTAAAATACTACCCACAGCCACCAGGTTGTGAAGTTTTGACCAATTAGTTCTCATTTGTAGCCTGTTCTGCTAATTCTATATCTATTAGAGCAAAATTGACTTGTAAAGTAATGACTGACAAATTTAATTAGTTTGGACAGGGAAGACAGTCACATGGCACTTAGTCACTTCTGCATGATGACACAAATGAAGCTATCTCAGTGGTATATCTACTTTTCAATGAAGCTGGAGTGTTTTTTTGAACACAGGGGTTAAAAAGAAAACTATACACACCTCTGATGAGAAACCATAAGTGGCAAAAGACTACGCAAGATTAATTGTTCTGTGATTAACAATGAACAAACAAATATGTATAATTGTTCTCTTAACAAAATATCATGTTTCACTAGATGCCGAAAACTGCAAAAATGTAACAACAATCAACCTCAAACATGTTTTCTACCAGGCATCTTCTCTGGTCATATGGACTGTGACTAATTATCAAAGAATGCGATTTAAATGCTTGTTGTTATATCCCCAAATCCTGACATTCATACTGCATTGTGATAAGTATTTAGTGTGATACCTTATATTGGGAAATATTAGTGTAAGTTGATGGGCGCAATCCAGATTTTCTTCCCACAGTAATCCAGTTCATTAAATAGCACAGCTCCTCGAGAAATAAATAACTTGAACATCAGCCCCTGCCGTCCATCTTGCAATTCACATCCACAGGCTTGAAAGATCAGTAGATTAATTTTGGAAAATCTACATGATAGCTAGGAGTTCGAATCAAACAGTTGACATCATGTGCCCAGAGGATATTCTTCAGTTTTATCTGAACTCCTGTGGAGATGAAAGATGGCCTAATATGATGGCAACTGACGGCAACAATCTCAACAAATCGTTTCACCTACTTACTGCTCCAGCCAAATTCCAACTGAACCGTGCAGAATGTGAATTTAGGGCCACAAAAGATCAATTGAAATCTCAAACTTTTGCTTGTTATAAAGTTCTCTCTTGTGCGTAAAGCAGCCACATATCTCTCCAATCAGTCTTCCAAGGTCACTCGGAAGATCCTTTTAATACTCGGTGGCACTTATTCAGTAATCATGCAAGGATGTCATCCTCAACACTGAACCTAAAATGAACTCATTTCTTATTACCTTTACCTTATTTTCCCTCTCATCCAGTCTCTCTGTCCACCTAACCCTATGACTCCTCTGATGCTTTAATTATTTAAAAATAAGTTTATTTTATCTTCTCCTAACTGTTATCTTTTGTATGGATTTTTAATCAGTCTACTCCTTCAATCCTCACTAGGATGACCTGCAACCCCGTATCAAATCCCTCTATCTGGTTAAAATTAGAGTTATTAGAGTTTTACAGCATGTAAACAGGCTCTTTGGCCCAACTTGTCCATATCACCCAGTTTTTACTGGGTGTCATGGACAAGCTAGTCCTAATTGCTTGCATTTGACCCATATCCCTCTATACCCGTCTTAACATGTAACTGTCTAAATGCTTTTTAAAAGACAAAATTGTACCCGATTCTTCTGTCTCTGGCAACTCGTTCCAGCCACTCACCAGCCTCAGTGAAAAAATTGCCCCTCTGGACCATTTTTGAATCTCTCCCCCCTCACCTTAAACTTATACCCTCTAGTTTCAGACTCCCCTATCTTTGGGAAAACTTGCTGCCACTTGAAAGAACTTCTTCTAATTTCAATCATTTCTTCCAGGTAAAAGAGATTAACTGGAAATCTGCTTTGCGTCCAGCTATGCTTTCTTTTGGAGGTTATTCTGGCTCCTCCTAAACACTTTTTATTGTTATACTGCTACGTGCGTCCTGCTTTCTGCTTTTGTCCATTAGATTTTTTTTGATTCTTTCATAGGATGATGGCTTCGCTGATTCAGCTAGCATACAAACATATAAACAAGGAACAGGAGTGGGCTATTCAACGTCTGCTCGGCCATTTAAGGTTAGGGTTGATTTAATGGTGATCTCAAATCTGTCTACTGCCAACCTCTGATAATCCATCATCACCTCATTGCTTACCAAGAATCTATCCAACTCTTGCTTTAAAAATATGCAAAGATTTTCAGACAAGGAATTCCAAAGACTCATGACCTTCAGAGAAAAAAAAATTGCCTCATCACAGTTTTAAATGGGTGACAATAGACAAGTTGCAGAAAAATGTTTTGGATTGGGGGAGAATAGAATTTCACAAAATAAGGCAGGATCTGGCCAATGTAGAATGGAACATGTTAGTTGTGAGGGAATCCACAGAACAGCAGTGAGTGGGATGGCAGGGGTAGATGTTAAAGATGAAATGTGGAAGGTACAGGCCCGACATGTTCTCTCTAGGGTGATAGGAAGGTGCAATAAACCCAGGGTACCATGGATGACCAGAGACATTCAGGATGCAATGCAAAAGAAAACAAGTACAAGAGGAATAAGTCTATGGAGGCATGAGAGAAGCACAGAAAGTGCTTCAGAAACCAATTAGGAAAGCAAAGAGGAGATATGAGAAAATTCTGGCTGGTAGAAGTAGGGAAAATCCTAAAATCTTCTACAAGTATATTAATGGGAAAAGAATAATCAGGGAAAGAATAGGGGCCATTAAGGATGAAGGGGGAAATTTGTCGGTGGAGGCAGAGGACATTGGTAGAGAGCTGAACTAAATTTGAATTCCCCACCTACAGTGATGGGATTTGAACTTGTGTCCCCAGGTCTTTAGCTCAGTCCAGTAACATGACCGCTACGCTGCCTTTCCTATTTATTTAAAGAAATTGCCGTTGTGACTGTATGTACAATTGAAAAATTTTGCAAGATCAAACTATGATTGTTTTTACTTTCAAATCTCTAACAGATGGGTGATCAAACAAGTCTGTTCTTTATTATAATTAACAGGTTAAAAATAGTCTTGCTGCTTTACCTGTCAAAGTAAAACCAAAGAGAGGATGGTGAAGCACATCTTAGCTTGTGCCTGGCCAATATCATAAATCAAGCCATTTACATTCCATTTAAATAATGAATTTTCATTAATTTAAATAAAAAAGTTATCAGAATTAGTTTTCATTCCCAGGTTTAGAGAGTTTAAGGTTAGTAATCACAGGAAAGCCAAACATTTAAATAGAAATATTAACTCCCCCAGTAGTCATGCTCTAATCTCGATAGATTTTTTATCAGGTTTGGCTAAAATGGTGGAAGACAGGTTTGATCAATTTTGTCAGAGTGGATTTAACTGTCTGATAAAGCACCACACCAGCATATGAAGCCGGACAAGGTTCCATGTCACTATCTCAAGGCCAAAGGGATTTTGTTTTTAAAGTTATATTATTGAAATTGTTCCATATCTTCTGGCAAAATACAAAATGTAAATGTGAAATATACAATATAAAAAATATATGCTATGACATAACACATAGTCCATTAATTTTTCAAATGAACATCAAAGGCAGAAAGACAAAACTATTTTAAATGCCTCAGGGCTGAACATTTTACGGTTGTTTTAATCTACCATCTTGTTCTTTTGTTCCAAACATTTTTTTATGTTGAGATACCAAAATACTCCACATGAAGAGTACAAAATTAAAACCCCCAATCTCTAAACACTGATAAAACAGCCGAGAGGAAGGAACCCCAGAGATCTCACTTCAAGAGCCACTTTACAATTGTGAGGAAAAAAATGGGACCCAGTGAAGGCAGAATTATCCGAATTACATTAACCATATGACTTATCCTTCACCAATGGAACGTGTGGCTATTACGTGATGATAAAGATCAAGCTCATTTTCCACAACTCTTTCTTCCGATCGTTTGAAGTTTCATCTGAAGCTGGGCATTTATATATTCCAATGAAGCTCAAATTATGCATTCAAATCCTTGCCTACAGTTCAATTCCTTAACCATTTGATAATTTGGTGAAGCATTATCAACCAACTCACTTTCCTTCCCTAATTTTGAGGATGATTTTGGATAAAGAGAGATTCAAAGAAAGGTGGAAGATAAAGGGGGAGAAGAGACAGGAGCAAAGGGAAGAAAGGGCAGTGAGTGGAAAGATGTGGACAAGAAAGCATAGACAAGTAAGAGAACAAATGCATGAGTGAGAAATTGTATCCAAGGGAGAGAAAGTTTGGTGGAGTTGGAAAAGGGAAAAAGATCTAAAAATGAGTGTACGTAAAAGATCATAAATTTTGAATTCTAAGATGAAGCAGTAGGAAGTACAACTTTTTGGTTTAAACATGGACTCAGAAAGTAGATGATTAGAAAATTTACTGGACAGAAGGAATTGCTAACAAAGTAAGAACTGACACTACTGCACAGTACTAATGCACTAAAACATCACTGTTGCACAATTGCTTTTTATTGTACATGCAATAAAGTTCTATGACAAAATGTATACTGGCACAATTTTTTTCAGTTCTGCCACATGAATTTGTCTTCATAGGTATTACCCTCATTCCAAGTCAAAACATGATGTGCTTAAGCTTCACTTGAGCACAGAGATCAAAACTGACACACAGCTCATAGGTAGTAATGCATTGTTTGGGATAATGCTCTTCAGAAGCAATTTTCAGTTTTGTGCCCATGACATCTTTGTCAATTTCTCTTTAGCTCTAAGCTGTCCCTTGCCTCTTATTCTGCCCCACCTCATCCACCCCCATCTCCAACTAAATAATTAATTAGATTCTATTCCTCTTCAATTCTGTAGAAGAATTGTACGGCCTAAAAACATTAACTCTTTCTTTCTCCACAGATGCTGCCAGACCTGCTGCATTTATCCAGCATTTTTGTTGTTATTTCAGCTTGTTTGCTGATGATACAACACTTTATGTAAAGACAAGTGCACAAATTATCTCAATATAATGCCCAGCATTCCTTCCTCAACCATCAAATAGCAGTTCATTTCTTCTTTATCCCATTGATATTGTGGGATGATTTCTACAAAAATAGATTATATATTGGACTGAATCACAATAGTTATTGCACACCAGAATAATTCTATTGTACATTGTGTTTTGAAACACTTGTAATACATGACAGATGCATTCTAGTTCTAAAATAATCATGCTTTCCAATTGTAACATCCCTTTTACTTCAGCACATTTGCATCCTTTTCATTTTCAATGGTGCATGGACACAGAGGATGCAGGCATCAGGAAGTCATGCCCATGAGAGGAGCCATATAAAATTCTAGCAACACTTCACAGGGTGGATACGAGAAGGATGTTCCCGATGGTTTTGGGATATGCAGAGGTGTGTGTGTGTGTGTGTGTTGAAGGGATGTCCAGAACCAGGGGAAACACACTGAGCATACAGGGTAAACCATTTAGCACTACAATTACAAGACATTTCTTCACCCAGAGAGTGGTAAACCTATGGAATTCACTACTACAGAAAGTAGTTGAGACCAAAACATAGTATGTTTTTGAGAAGGAATTAAATTATTGCACTTGGAGCAAAAGGGATTGAAGGATATGGGGGGGGGAAGGCTGTTGTGTTGGATGATCAGCCATAATCAGAATGAATGGCGGTGGAGCAGGCTCATTGAGTCAAATAACCCACGCATGCTTCTAAGTTTCTATGACAAGTTGGCTAACTGATATATAACTGCATACAGAGTCAGGGAGCACATGCTAGTTTCAAACACACTAAACATGGACTGCAAAGAAAGAGGCAAGCAGGAATTTACAAGTATTAAAATTGGCCTCCAAATTTGATCACACTAACCTTTTCTGTTTTGCAATAAAAACTAATTTCTCCTACTGAATTCAGAGAGCAGTTTACCAAATGGATCATCATCTATGAACATGTATTTAGTCAAATTAAAAAAAGGCCAACAAATAGTACAATTACTTTGTGTATAGGACAGATAAGTATCAACCGTGTTGGCATGGAACTGGAGTTTTATATAGATTTATATAGATTGGGTAAGGACAAAGCATTTCCTTCTCTAAAGGACACTAATGAGCCAGCTGGGTTTTTACACAATCTGACAGCTTCATGATGACATTTACTGATTTCAGTTCATAAAATTGAACTGCCATCGTGGCATTTGAACTTCTGTTTGTTGAATTGTTAGCGAAGTAACATAACCACCATATTTCCACATCATACTTTGAATATAATGTAGAAAATATAGTTTAATATATGCAGCCACCCAGTACTAAGCATGAAAGTCCTACTACTTATTCCAGAATCCTAAACATCCAACATTGGCAGTCAATGTGGTTTGTTGGTGGTAACTCCGATCTCAGGATACAACCTCTGCTAATGCTCCTGTGCTGAAGCGATGCTACATTACCAGAGGTTCTGTTATCGGGGTGAAACATTGCAAAAATATATTTAACTACTCATTCATTTCATGGTATCTTGCCAAGCACAAAATGGCTGCTGTGCTTGCTTATATACATTTCAAAGTGCTTGATTGAACATGAAGCACTTGGTGAAACTTGAGATGTGATGAAAAGGTAATGTAAATTCAGATTTTTCAAAATTAATCTTAATGGGTTGAAGCAGCTTTCCTTGCCCCCACCAGCGGAATTGTTCTGTTTCTTTAATTTTCAGCATCAGATCAGAGTGATGGAAAATCATTATTAATTACTGCTATATAAAATCATGCAGAATGTGCAACATAAAGCCTTGAAAAGAAACTCTCCTATTGCTTGTCCAATAATGTTAGAATCATATGCAAGTGACAAGACTGTAGTAAGAATCAAATGACAAATTCTAACTATCTAACAATGTTGCATGTTAAAGGGACCAGCTTTTTAGTTACCTTGGGGACAGTACAGTTCATGAAATTGATCAATGGATTGCTGCATCAAAATCAAGAGTGAGCCCAAAATGATCAATGCTTATCAGATATGTTTCACCAGTGCAATGAAGATCTGCAGGATATCTGCATCAACGGATGTTGGTCACCATGCAGTATTACAGTTAAGCTGCCACACAATATGTATAAGATCATGGTAAGAAAATACAATTAAACTTGAGAACACCAACATCCTTCCCCAAATCCCTGCCCTTTTCCCACATCCTTCAAAACTCATAATTGCAAAGTATATGTTTTCATTTTACAATCACAATTGACTCATCATCTATGTATTCTTAACAACCTTTTGTGTTAAATAGTTTATTTTCCCCGGGTGCCCTTTTTAAATCATTTTACTTTGAATTCTATGATCATGTTCCCTTGTTATTGTTGAAATAATTAATTCACAAAAGCACCTTGTCACTAGGTCAATGGAGACATGTAGAGATATTCTAAGTAGTACCAAAGGGCATTTGCACTCGATGTCAATGTCTGCAGAAGAAGATATACAGAATACCACTATTCTTTCATTCATTGTTATTAAAAATAAATTCACTCCTTGAACACTTTCAGGTTACGTTGCTGCCAGTATGCGTGCATGCACTTTTAAAACAGTATTTGGTTACTAACTTGTTTTGACACCACTATGGGAGGCGGGGGTGGGGGAGCTGTAGGGCATGGGGAGGGAGCTTCAATCAAAATGCTCTTGTACAATGTATCGAAACTAGCCTAATTACAAAGCATGCAAACACAACCTCATTAACCTTGTTTCAACCACAGATTCAATAATTCATATTCAATAAAATTAAGAGTCACTTGCTGATGTCTCTACAACAGATGGAAAGAGAATAAGGTATTAACATCTCAGTTAGGGTTCAGGCGATTTGGGAGAATGACTGGAACTACTACAGCATCATTATCTGGAAGGTTATACGGCAATTAGAAAAAAAATTCCCACAACTGAAACCACTCAGCTGGATGAAACTCGAGGTCCATATCCGTGGGTCCCATTAACTTTCATATCCTGGCATTGGCAACAGGACTCAAGAAAAAGTCAAAGCAGTAAAAGCACTGGGCTCATCAAGCGCATTCTTAGCATTTCAACTCACTTAACCTAACATCGACCACACATTGAACTTTTCCAATGTCTGAAACAACTATGTAGTGCAGAATTACAACCAATGAAAAGATTTTTCTCTCAAGATTACTGATTTTAAAAAACTGATTTACAATCTGTTATTTTACCTGACATAATGTGAAGGATGCACCTTACCCCTGTCATTTACTATGTAAATTTCAGTGGCATTTACTTTTAACTTTCCATTATTCTAGACTGTAAGCTTAGTTTTTAAATTATGTCCTCCTAAGCTTCACATTTGTGAACATATTACTCTCTTTTGCACATTTTCCAATGCAAGTCATGTCACTTTTGAAACTTGATGACTGAATTGCACACAATTCTTCATATCTTAGTGAGGTTGGATTTGAAATAGATCCCACATGAAACATTAATATTTCCTCTTTCATATCAAAATATCCAGAGAAAATGCTGTTTTATCTAACTGGTAATCAAATCTCATTAAACTTGCATTGCTATTTCTGAATGGACCAGTAGGTTATCACAGGCTTCTTATCCCCGACCTGAAACTGGTTACTCAACCATCCACTTTGGTGTGAAAGCAATGCTAATGAGTACATGGAAGAGTAAACTCTGTCTTTGTAAATGGTCTTAAAAGTTCATCTGATTTGCCAATGTCCTTTAGTGAAGGAAAGATGACATTTGTACCTGATCTCAGTTAGATTCGGGTGGTTTGGGAGAATGACTGAACTATTACAGCAATATTATTTAGAAGGTGCTAAGTTCACATCTACAGCAATGTAGTTATTGCCCTATAAATGGTCTAGCAAGTCACCAAGTTATATTCAAGAAGATGGCAAACGTCTTCGTTGGCAATTAGCAATGGATGATAAACACTGGCCTTGCCAGCAACACCCACATCCTGCAAGTGATTCAAAAAAGTATCTGAAGTATGAGAAAGTAGCAAGACCACTAATCAAATTATGCTTACTTTGGTTAGCAATCTTTATCGGATATGTAACGATAGCAAGCAAACATTGATTTTCATTAATAAATATTACACATTTAATGATGCTAGGGGTTTATTAAGAATTGGCCATGCAATGAGAAAGGAGTCAGGGTTAGAATTCAATTGAGACTGAGGACACCTGACTACTTACTTTAAAAAGTAATAAAAATAAAGGTAAGAATTAGAAAAAGAAGTAGGCAATTCAACACCTCGAGCCTGCTCTGCCATTCAATATGATCATGGCTGATCTAATTTCAGTCTCATCTCCATCTTTCTGCTCACTCCCCATAACCCTTCATCCCACTACTAATTAAAAACCTATCTATCTCCTCCTTTGAACTGTTCATTGTGTTCCATCACTGTACTCAGTTTAGAAGGCTGGACAACTGGTCAGTGATGAGCAATGCCAACAGTGTGGGATCAATGCCTGTACTGGCTGAGCTCTTCATGAAAGCCCCGCCATCTCAACCTTGCCCCTTGCTTGAGATGTAGTGATCCTCAGATTAAATCAACACCAGTCAACCTGTGGTCATCTGGGACGAAGGCAACTTTACCTTTATTCCGGGGAAGGGAATTTCACTGATTCACGACCCTTTGAATGAAGAAATTCTTCTTTATTTCTGTTTTCAACCTGTCATCCCTGGCAGAATCTGCTCAACAAGGGGGAACATCCTCTATACTTCTACCCCATCAATCGCCTTTTTGCATCTTATGCACTTCAATTAGATCTCCCTTCTTTCTGCTGAACTCCAGTCAATATATAGATTAAACTGTTCAATCTTTCTTCATAAGGCATCATCTATATCCACACCTAGAACTCTCTCTTCCCTTCCAAAGGATCCTTATTATTTATCTCTAATGATTGGCAACATTGCAAGTACAATAACTGATACGAAATATTTGCACAGAACAACTTGCATTCATGTAGCTGCAGGAGAGATCAAGTAAGTTGACAATGTAACAAATTTGTTTCCCCATCCCTCTTGAAGGTGCTGTCTTATAATAGATATCGTCCCAGTTACATGATGAAATGAGTGTCTTTCAAGTACAAGATATCTAAGTTAATGGATTAGCCATGCCAAATGCATGGGGTTACAGGAATAGTGCAGAGGGGAGGGCCGAGGTGAGATGTTCTTTTGGACAGTCAGTGCAGACTCGATGGGCCAAATGACATGCTGACTCCGTTGTTAGCATTGCTGCCTTTCAGCAACAGCAACCTAGGTTTGATTCCCAATTTAGGTCACTGTCTGTATGGAATCTGCACATTCTCCCCATGTCTGTCTGGGTTTCCCTCGGTGCACCAGTTTCCTCCCATAATCCAGAGGACATGCCGGTTAGGTGCATTGGCCATGCTAAATTCTCCCTCAGAGTATCCAAACAGGTGCCTGAGTGTGGCAATGAGGATTTTCACAGTAACTTCACTGCGGTGTTAATGTAACCCTACCTGTGACACTAATAAATAAATTTTAACTTTAAACTTATATACTTGTTCCACAATGGAAAACATCATAGGCAATCAAACTCTGTTCTCAACATCCATTCACATCAGTGAAATTCAGATATCAAAATATCTAACTAATGCCAAAAAGGACAAATCAAAGGAAACCTCAACTCAATGCTCTAGATTTAATTGAGCACTTCTAAAAATCAAACCATTCTGTGCATAATGAATTGATCAGTATGTGTGCCAGCATTTTCTTCATTATTTACTCTACTTTGGACCCAAACACCTATTCACCAGCAGTGCTCCCATTTCTCAAGATATCTAACAATAACACCTCTTCACCATTAAGGCCCCATGCACTCCTTTCAATGAAAGAACATTTCAGTTGTGCTTCCATCAATTGGGTCTGCTGTGTTTGCTGCTCCTAATGCAGCCTCTTCTACAATCAGGACTGAATGCAAAATGCAGACTGGGTGACTAATTTGTGGAATACTTTCACTCAGTCTGCAAGTATGACCTCAGCCTTCCTGTTATTTGCCGTTTCAATACTGCATCTTGCTCTCATGCCGAAATTGTCAGAAACTGAAGGAGTATCATCTCATTGTTTGAGCAGAACATTACTGCCACCTGTGCTTAGCACTGAGTTCAAAATTTTAGACTGTATCTAAATCTGTCCTCCATCTTAACTTTTTTTGATATATTCCAACATTTTTTATCCCAATATAAAAACCCTTCCTTTCTCACCTACTTGTCACTTGATCTTAAGTTTGGCTACATGTCTGTTATAATCTCTCCTTATTATCACTAATCACTGACCTTCTCTGTTCCAGCAGTTCTCTCATACAGCATATAATCCAAATATTGGTCCCTCACTTTAGCTCTGAAGAGTCTTATGGACTTGAAATGTTCACATTCTTTCCTCTCCCTAAAGATAATACCAGATTTCCTGAGTTTTCCAGCATTTTCTGCTTTTCTAATAGTACAATATCTTGTTGAGATATCATCAATAAGTCAGTAAATGCAAACAGAAAACCACATGCTTTCCAGCGACACCATATTTATCAGCCAGGAACTAGCAATACCAAGTGGACATACTTCTGGTCTACAGTATACACAACATGAAGGATGCTATATGCCTTGTTTTTTTTCTTGGAATGAAGTGACATTGCCAGTCCTCCTCCCCACTACAATGGCCAATGCAAAGCACTGTTATTAAATAGCGCCTGCTAAACAGCAACAACTGGGATTACTATTAGCTTTTACAGCAAAAATATTACAATTATTAAATGCTTTCCAAAACCAGACAAAAAAGGTGACAATATTTTACTTAAGTATTGTTCCAACCACAATATGCACCATATTTCAATTCCCAAAAGCAACTCCATTGCAATCTTTTCAGTTTTTTTTTAGAAAGATGAGATGAGAAGAATTGAGTTATGAATAATAAATGTAAACAAACCAGCAAGGTCATTCTGATTTCCATGTTAATAGAAACAGCTCAGCACAGTCTAAGCTCTTCTCTTTTGATACAGGAAGCAGGAGTGTTCGATGGCGGAAGACAAGGGCTGAAATGGACTTTATTACTGTTCTGTTTGTGTGTTTTGATTTTTGTACAATGTACGTACATTTATTGTAGCGTAAGAGTAACACAAAACAAAACGGATTGAAAAATGAAACCATCTTTGAATGTCGATAGTTCTTTTTTTTCCTTAATGTATGACATTAGTGTAACTTTAAGAGATTTTTTTTCTCAATCGTTTTCTGCAGTTGTAAGCAGGCATTTTTAGCTTCAATTGTTTTCTCATTACTGCCCTGGTTTGTCTGGAGGAATCTTTTTATAACTGTTTAAACCAGGTTTGTTTATTTTTACTGGGAAATTTATGACTCTGCATTGTTAGGAGAAAAATTGGTTGACAGGTCATTTTCAGTTTGAACTGCTGTGTAGTTGGGTTTTAGAAGGGACATCATGCTGGTTCTGACTCTATGCAGCGAACTGCAGACTTCATTCAAAGGACTCAATCCCAGTATCATGTGAGCATTAATTAGTCTATGCTCTTTTACACCTGTTTGAAAGGTCTGTTTATGGGATCAGTTTGATTGGGACAATTCCTATATTCATTTCGGGTTATACATTATTGTGGTCTTTTTTTGTTGTTTGTAATTGATTAAAGTTTTAATGTTTATTTATTAGTGTCATAAGTAGGCTTACATTAACATCACAATGAAGTTACTGTGAAAATCTCCTAGTTGACACACTCCGGTGCCTGTTCGGGTAACTGAGGGAGAATTTAGCATGGCCAATGCACCTAACCATGCCATTTGGACTGTGAGAGAAAACCCATGCAGACACGGACAGAATAAGCAGACTCCATATAGACAGTGATCCAAGCTGGGAATTGAACTTGGACGCCTGAGAGGTAGCATTACTAATATTATTATTGATAATATTCTTACTATGTTAATAATATTCTTCAATAAACTTTGTTCGAAAAATGCACCCTGAAGTGAAAACAATCATGCTTATCCTAGCCAAATTCAAGATGCAAAACTTATGATCCAGGAGGGTTCCATCAAACACTTGAGTATCTGACCTGAACCATAATACACTGAAGGTGCAGAAACATTGAGTAGGATACGTCAACAAAGACCTATGATAAAGGCAGCTGCACTGGTTATTGGAATCTGGCTACAGGCAAACATTATCACCCAGCCAGCTAGTCAGCCCATATTGCTAACCAAAATTTATCATTGACCTGAACATATACCCGCTCAACACTGGAACAGCTGCACATTCCCAACTTTGGGCAAATCCATTCCACCAAATGAACAGATATGAACACACAAAATGGGGGCACAAGTAAACCATTTAGTCCCTTGGGCCTGCTCTGCAATTCATTAAGCTCAAGGCTCATCTGTTTGAGTTGAATTCCACATTCCCTATCTACCCTAATAGCCTTCAATTGCCTTGCTTCACAAGAATCTATGATTTACATCTTTAAAATATTCAATAATTCCGTTTTCACAACATTCTGAGGTAGCGACTTCCAAAGTTGCACAACCCTCTAAAGAAAAAGAATTCTAATCTTCATTGTCGAGAATGGTGTCCCCCAGTTACAAATAGTGACCCATAGTTCCAGATTCACCCACAAGAGAAAATATCCTTTCCACGACCACCTTGTCAATACTGTTCAGGTCTTATATATTCAGTCAGGTCTCATTCTTCTAAATGCTACTCGAAACAAGAGCAGTCTCTCCAACCTACATCCCCATAAGACCCACTCACTCCAGGTATCAATCTAGGAAATTTCCTCTAAACCACCTCCAATGCATTTACATCCTCTTCAAATAAGGAGACCACTACCGTTGATAGCATTCAAGATGTAGTCTCACCAATGCCCTGTGTAATTGAGGCATAACATCCTTTCCCGTCAGACCCCATTTGGAGTATCGTGAGCAGTTTTGGACCCCACATCTAAGGGTGTGCTGGCCTTGGAATAGTCAGAGGAGGCTCACAAGAATGATCCCCAGAATGAAGAACTTATCATAGAGTTATAAATTCATAAAGGCTTCAAGCATGGAAACAAGTCCTTTGGCCTAACTTGTCCATGTCACCCTTTTTTTTAAACCCCTAAACTAATCCTAATTACCCGCATTAGGCCCATATCCCTCTATACCCATTGTACTCATGTAACTATCTAAATGCTTTTTAAAAGACAAAACTATACCCACCTCTACTGCTATCTCTGGCCGCTTGTTCCAGACACTCATCATCCTCTGTGTGAAAAAAATTGCATCTCTGGACACTCTTGTATCTTTCCCCTTTCACCTTAAACTTATGCTCTCTAGTTTTAGACTGCCCTACCTTTGGGAAAAGATACTGACTATCTATCTTTGTCTATGCCCCTCAGTATTTTATAAGCCTCTGTAAGGTCACCCCTCCAGAGAAAGAAGTCCCAATCTTTTCAGCCTTTCCTTATAACTCAATCCAACAAGTCCCAGTAACATCCTAGTAAATCTTTTCTGCACTCATTCTAGTTTAATAATATCCTTTCTATAATAGGGAACCAGAATTACACACAGTATTCCAAGGATGGCATTACCAATGTCTTGTACAACTTCAACAAGACAACCCAATTCCTATATTCAATATTCTGACCAATGAAACCAAGCATGCCGAATGTCTTCTTCACCACTTTTGTCCACCTGTGAATCCACTTTCAAGGTGCTATGAATATGTACCCCTCAATCTCTTTGTTCTGTAAATCTCCCCAATGCCTTACCATTAACTGAGTAAGTCCTGCCCTGGTTCAAACTACCAAAATGCATTACCTTGCATTTGTCTAAATTAAACTCCATCTGCCATTCATCACTCACTAGCAAATGATCAAGATCCCGTTGCAATTTGAGATAACCTTCCTCACTATCCACCATATCACAAACCTTGGTGTCATCTACAAACTTACTAACCATGCCCTCTATATTCTCATCCAAATCATTAATATAAATGACAAATAACAGTAGGCCCAGCACACATCCCTGAGGCACACAGCTGGTCACAGGCCTCCATTTTGAAAAACAACTCTCTACAATTACCCTCCAGTTTCTGTTAAGAAGCCAATTTTGTATCCATTTAGATGCCTCACTCTGGATCCGTGAAATTTAACTTTATGCAACAATTTATTATGCAGAACCTTGTCAAACATTGCTAAAGTCCATGTAGACAATATCAACTGCACCACCCTCATCTAACTTCTTGGTTACCCCTTCAAAAAACTCAGTCAAATTTGTGAGACATGATTTTCCACTCACAAAGCCATGCTGACTGTCCCCAATTAGTCCTTGCATCTCTAAATGCCTGCAGATGCTCTCTTTCAAAATACCTTCCAACAATTTACCCACCACAACTGTGAGGCTAACTGACCTGTAGTTCCCAGGCCTTTACCTGCAGCCCTTTTTAAACAAAGGCACAACATTTGCCACGCTCCAATCTTCAGGCACCTCACCTGTGACTATCGATGTAATTCAAATATCTCGGCTAAGGGACCTGCAATTTCCTCCCCAGCCTACCACAATGTCCTGCTTCATCAGGTCCTGCAGATTTATCTATCTTGATGCACTTTAAGATTTCCAGCACTCTTTCTTTGTAATATGCACACTCCTCAAGACATCAATATTTAATTCCCCAAGTTCCCTAACAACTATGCTTTTCTCAACAGTAAATACTAATGAGAAATATTCATTTAGGATTTCACCCATCTCTTGTGGATCCACACATAGATTACCTTACTCGCTCCCTTGTCACTCTTTTGCTCTTTATGTATTTGTAGAAGCTCTTTCGATTTTCCTTTATCTTATCTGCCAAAACAATTTCATGCCTCCTTTTTGCCCTCCTGATTTCTCTCTTAATTCTACTCTTGTATCTTCTATGCTCTTCAAGAGATTCATGTGATCCCAGCTTGGCTATGCGCGTCATGTGCCTCTTTCTTCTCCTTGACTAGGGCCTCAATATCCCGAGTCATCCAAGGTTCCTGACTTCTGCCCGTCTTGCCCTTCACTCTAAGAGGAATGTATTAATCTGAACCCTGGTTAACACACTTATCCTATGAGGAACAGCTGAGGACTCTGGATCTGTACTCATTGGAGTTTAGAAGGATGAGGGAGGATTTTATTAAAACTTATAGAATACTGCAAGGCCTGAATAGAATGGAGAGGATGTTTCCACTGGTAGAAAAAAACTAGGATCGGGAGACAATCTTTTCGAAGGCACAATATTTTAAAACAGAAATGAGGAGCAATTTCTTCAGCAATAGAGTAGTGAATCTGTGGAACACTTTGCACAGAAGGCTATGGAGGCCAGGTCATTAAGTGTCTTTAAGACAGAGATAAATAGATTCTTGATTAATAAGGGAATCAGCAGTTATGGAAAAAAGACAGGAGAATGCAGATGAGACAAAAATCAGCCATGATTGAATGGCAAAGCAGACTTGATGGGTTGAGTGGCCTAATTCTGCCCTGGCGTCTTATGGTCTAACCTCCAAAAAGTACATGGATGAGTATGTGAAACATTCAAGGCTATGAACCAAGTAGTTCATACTGGAGTTCATGTAAATTTAGTATAGTTTTGTTAGTGCAGACTCAATGGGTCAAAGGGTTTTTTCAGTATTGCATGACTCTATGAGTATATTTTAAACCTTTAACATTACAGATTGCGGGCTTTCAGCATTTACATGACATTTTAAAGCCTTGCCACTCCTCTCCAGCTCATTTTACCATCTCCATACAAGTAATTCCCCTATACTGGGTATCCATGACAGTCTGGACTCAAAGAAAACTTATTACTAACATTTCAATCCAATAGTTTTATGCCCATCCCAAAAACCAAGTGACTGCATTCAGGCTTTCTTTAAGGAAGACAAGTGGGCTAAAGTAATTGGTATACCATGATCACCTTGTTGGAAAATGACGTCTTCCGTGCCAACTGTGCTTATACTATTATTGTTACAAAGCAGCAAAACACTGTGTATTTTTATTTATGCAGGTAGCTGATCTGACAAAACAAAAGACTTAATCATTTCTTTCATTTCTGTTGTAATTTGCCATCTTGCTGGTATGCAACAATTGGCAATCTGGATTTTGTGGCAATGATTCACACTTAATACTAATGGCAAAGAAAACAGAACCATGAAACAGAGATAGTGTTGTTAATTAGTAACTAATATATGCCAAGACTAATTTCAAGTCTGCCTGAATCGATTCTGAAGTACATTAATCACTAATCACTCCCACACCAATGAGTTCATTTTGCAATGCCTCACAATACCCAACTCATCACAATGTTCGCCTGTGAGATGAGGTGCAGAAAATGAAGTTGGCTAAAAACTCTGATGGAATCTTTCATAGCCACTTTCCAAATGCTAGTAGAAAAGGGAAACTGGTTTGATTTGAATTTGATGTAATTCTCCTATTGACTTCAATTTCAACCAAATCTTATCTAAAGATACCCTCTTAATGACCTTGCGTTGAAAATACTGTGCTAAGAATAGAAGAAATGACCATTTCCCAAATATTTACAGTAAGTAGTCTCACAATATCAGGTTAAAGTCCAACAGGTTTATTTGGTAGCACGAGCCTTCGGAGCACTGTTCCTTCATCAGGTGAGTGTCTGATGAAGCAATTGACTCGACTTTGATATATTAGTTCCCATCTGGACAACTAACACAAGTCACACTTCAAATTATTCCCTGTACACCGATATATTTATAACTACGAGAACTCGTAGTTCTCCAAATCTCCAAATACCAGACACCACCTAACTTTGGAAAGGATAAAATATATAATTATGAGTTTATAAGAAAGTGATTATCTGCAGTTGGCAGACATACTAGCCTGCATATTTACACTGTTGCAAATACCTTCATGTGGATTCAGCCATCATTGAAATATTTTCCACTTTAAAGGTAAAAGCAATTAATATTGTATACTTCAATTGGCTTCTTCCCACTATTTCCCTATACATGGCACACTGACTCCATTTTATGTAGCTACTATGAGTAAGAAAACTAAGGCCCACAGGAAATGCAAAAATACAAACCATAATAAATATCTGGTGAAACCAGAATGCAGAAAACATTTAATGCATTGGTCCGCAAAGTGACATAGACAAATGAACAGGGGCAATATAAATCAAATTAAACAATTTTAAAATAGTTGCAGAAATTAAGAAGCTTTCTGGTTTATACACACAAATCTTTGAAGGTGGCAGGACAAAGTGAGAAGACTGCTTAAAAAAAGCATACGGTTTTCCTGACTCTAATAAAAGAGAATACAAACATATGTGATGCTAAACTTTCCTAAATCAATAGTTGAGCCTCAGCTTTATCTGGAGTATTGCATCCAATTCTGGGTTTCAAATTTTCAGAAAGCATTGAAAAGCAGGCAGAGCAAATGTGTCGATATTACTTTGGTCATGCAGGAAACTGCAAGTGCTGGCTCTTTTGAAATATGCAGGGACCTGGTCAGTAACCTGTGATGAATAATTCATAGAATCATAAAAACCCTACAGTGCAGAAAGAGGCCATTCGGCCCATCAAGTTTGTACTGACCACAATCCCACACAAGCCCTACTCCCATATCCCCACATATCATTTGGAATATTGCATAAAGTTCTGGTCGCTTTACTACCAGAAAGAAGCGGAGACTCTGGAGAGACTGCAGAGGACGTTTACCAGGATGCTGTCTGGTATGGAAGGTCTGAGTTTATGAGGAGAGGTTAGACAAATTGGGGCTGTTTTCCTTAAAAAGATGTAGACTTAGAGGAGATCTAATAGGGGTGTACAAGATTATAAGCGGTATAGATAGAGTAAACAGGGTTAAGCTTTTTCCTAGGATGGACTCAAATAGCACGAGGGGTCACAGGCTTAGGGTGAGGGGGTAAGGTATAATTTGGATGCTAGAGGGAGTTTTTTCACACAGAGGGTGGTGGGAGTATGGAATGCGCTGCCAAGTAAAGTGGTGGAGGCAGGCACTCTGGAGTTGTTTAAGAGATACTTAGATGGCACATAAACATAATGGGAATGGAGGGGTATAGAAAACTGATTTAAAATAGGGATCATGAGCCTTGGGAATCCCTAGGAAGTGTGTAAATAGATGATATTGATGTACTTGTTTTTATCCTACAAATGCTTTGGTCCACCTTGTTATCTAACAAGGGGCATATGTGAGAGGGCTGCTGTTGGATTTTCAGAGAGTATCCTAGTGTTTCACGTCGTTAGTGTACGCTTGACCTGGACCATTTGATGGGCAACACGACAGCTCAGTGACTATCACTGTGCTGTGTGGATACATGGATTTGGACCTGTGTCTGTGGGAGTTGCGCATTCTCCCTGTGCTTTCTCCGGGTGCTCCAGTTTCCTCCCCACATCCCAAAGATGTGCTCTTAGGCTAATTGGCAGAACAAATTCTCCCTAAATTGTCTCAAATTTGGTTTCAATACATAGATCTATAAACACAGACAGAGATCACGGATAGAGGTGGGAACATCAGGCTGGCGGCGCGGGCTCATTGGGCCGAAGGGCCTGTTTCCCGTGCTGTTTTGTTCTTTGTTCTTTTGTAGAGCTATCTAATTAGCCCCACTTCCATACTCTTTCCTCAAATTTTTACAAATCTTCCCTTACTGGCCGACTTAGCACATGGTTAAAAAAAAAACTTGTTTCACCTTTTAATTGACTAAAATAAAAATAATCCCAATTACTAATCAAGCTCGTACTGTGCCTGTTCTGAGAATTCTTGCAGTTAATTCAGATCATGGGGAAGAAAAGGGTATTGTACTTCCTAATCTCTCTCATTTTTCTATGCACACAGGAGATGATCCACAAAAATGAATAAACTACATTTAAATATAACTGACAAAATAAATTGTTGATGGAAAATCTTTAGCGACCAGGAGAGCTTAAGCAGCATCTATGTGCTGCCTGAATGAAAAGCAATTGTTGGCTAATACATGACAAATTGTTCAACAACATGTATCATTTTGTTTCACTGAGCAGTATTACAAATTTCATGACCTGTGATGGTGAATCCTCCTTCCTCATTCCTCTGCTACCTCAAAATATGTTCACCCAGTTATGTTTCAGTTTTATTGGGGATACATGGTTGTAATTAATGATGTCTGAAAGGCATGCCGAATTAGTTTCATTCACGTATTCTTGCTCAGACAGCAAATTACAACAATTCTCCATGTCTAATATATATGAAAAGTAACAACTATTTAACAAAATAAATTATGCATGTTTTTGTATTTCAATAATACATTACTGCTTCTGCACTATGTCAGTTCTTTCAATATGTTTCTACAACAACTTCTGAAAGATCACAAGAACTATTACCCTGCCAGCTTTTTCCTTTTTGAGTTCTAACTAGTTTACATAGATGGGTGAGTTGGGTCATTTTGTTAACAGTTCTATGCATATACACACATCCCAAGTTAGTGAGGCAGGGGTGCATAATTAGAAAAATGTTGCATCTAAGTAGAGAAGATGGATGGGGCTAAGGAGGAAGACAGCCAAAAGGGATTCATCCATTACAAAAGAAATCAGTATTAGAACAAAGAAAATTACAGAACAGGAACAGGCCGTTCAGCCCTTCAAGCCAGCATCAACCATGCTGCCCAATTTAACTAAAACCCTCTATGCTTTCGGAGACCATATCCCTCTATTCCCATCCTATTAATGAATTTGTCAAGACGCCCCTTAAAAGTCACTACCATATCTGCGTCTACTATCTGCCCGGCAACGAATTCCAGGCACTCACCACTCTCTGTGTAAAATAGCTGCCTCATACATCTCCTTTAAACCTTGCCCCTCGTACCTTAAACCTGTGACCCCTAGTGATTGACTTTTCAACTCCAGGAAAAAGCTTCTGACATCCACTCTGTCCATGCCTCCCATAATCTTGTATGCTTCTATCAAGTCATCCCCTCAATCTCTATTGTTACAGTGAGAACAAACCAGGTTTCTCCAACCTCTCCTCATGGCTAATGCTCTCCTATGAGGCAACATCCTGATAAATCTTTTCTGTACCTTCTCCAAAGCCTCCACATCCTTCTGGTAGTGTGGTGACCAGAATTTAACATTATATTCCAAATGCAGCCTAACTAAGGTTTTATAAAACTGCAACATGACTTGCCAATTTTTAAACTCAATGCCCCGGTTGATGAAGGCAAGCATGCTGTAATGCTTTCTTAAGTACCTTCTCCACCTGCATTGCCACTTTGTGACCCGTATACCTGTCTATCCAGATCCCTTCGCCTGTCGATACTTTTAAGGATTCTGTCATTTACTGGATATTTCCAATCTGTATTAATCATTCCAAAATGCATTATTTCACAATTGTCTGGATTAAACTCCATCTACCATCTCTCTGCCCAAGTCTTAACCTGATCTATATCTTTCTGTAACCTCTGATGATTGTCATTGCTATCTGCAAATCCATTAACCTTTGTGTCATCTGCAAACTTATTCAGCAAACCAGTTACATTTTCCTTCAAATCATTTATATAAGTTACAAACAGCAAAGGTCATAAGTACTAGGAGTAAGAGTAAGCCATCTAGACTCAGCTCACTTACCCGTCTGCTCACAATAACGCTTAATTCCTTTACTGTTCAAAAATTTATCTACCCTTGCCTTAAAAACATTCAATGAGGTAGCCTCAACTGCTTCACTGAGCAGGGAACTCCAGAGATTCACAATCCTGTGAAGAAATTCCTCCTTAATTCAGTCCTAAACCTGTTTCCCCTTAGTTTGAAGCTATGCCCCCAAGTTCTAGTTTCACTTGCCAGTGGAAACAACTTCCCTGCTTCTCTTATCTATTCCCTTTATCATCTCATTCTTCTAAATTCCAGTGAGTATAGCCCCAGTCTGCTCAGTCTCTCCTCATAAGCCAACCCGCTCAACTCCAAAATCACCCTAGTGAATCTTCTCTGCACCCATTCCAGTGCCAATATGTCCTTTCTCAAGTAAGGAGACCAAAACTGTCCACAATATTCCAGGTGTGGCCTCACTAGCACCTTATATAGCTACAACATAACCTCGCTGCTTTTAAACTCCATCCCTCTAACAATAAAGGACAAAATTCCACTTGCCTTCTTAATTACCTGCTGCACCTGTAAACTAAATTCCTTGAGATTCCTGCACAGACACTCAGGTTCCTCTGCACAGCAGCATACTGCAATATTTTACCATTTAAATAATTGTCCATTTTGCTGTTATTCCTACCAAAATGGATGAACTCACCTTTACTAACACTAGTCCATCTGCCAGAACCTCGTCCATTCACTTAGATTATATATAATCCCTTTGCAGACTTTCAGCATCTTCTGCACTTTGCTCTGCCACCCATCTTAGTGTCAGCTGCAATTCTGACACACTATATTTTGTCCCCAACTCTAAATCATCTATGTAAATCGTAAACAATTGCAGTCCCAACACTGATCCTTGAGGCACACCACTAGTCACTGATCACCAACCAGAAAAACACCCATTTACCACCATTCTTTGCTTTCTGTAAGTTAACCAATCCTCTATCCATGCTAAATACATTACCCGTAACACTGTGCACTTTTACGTAGCAGTCTTTGGTGCAACACCTTGTCAAATGCGTTTTGGAAAGCCAGATACACCATACCCCCAGGTTCCCCACTGTCCACTGTACATGGAATGTTCTTAAAGACTTCCACCAAATTAGTCAAACATGACCTTCCCTTGAACCCATGCTGCGTCTTACCAATGGGGCAATTTATATCTATATGTCTCGCTATTTCTTCCTTGATGATAGATTCAAGCATTTTCCTTACTACAGAAGTTAAGGTAACCATCCCTTAGTTATCTGCCTTTTGCCGACTTCCTTTTTTAAACAGTGGTGTCACATTTGCTGTTTTCCAATCTGGGGGAAACCACCCAGAGTCCAGTGAATTTTGGTAAATTGCCACTAGTGCATTTGCTATTTCTCGCATCATCTTTTTTAGTACCTGGAATGCATTCCATCAGGATCAGGCAACTTGTCTATCTTTAGCCCCATTAACTTACCCAACATGACTTCTTTTGTGATAATGATAGTTTCTAGGTCCTCACCTGCCATAGCCTTCCTGTCATCAATTTTTGGCATGTTATTTGTGTTTTCCACCATGAAGACCGACACAAAATATCTCTTTAATGCCTCTGCCATTTTCTCACTTCCAGTTATTACATCCCTCTTCTCACCCTCTAAAGGACCAATGTTTACTTTAGCCACTCTTTTTCATTTTATATATTTGTAGAAACTTTTGCTATCTGATCAGGTCCCAGAACTGATCCCTGAGAAATGCCACTTGTCACAGCCCTCTATTCAAAAACGCACCCTTCCGCTACTACCCTCTATCTTCTTTGACAGGGCCAGTTTTGTATCCACCTTGCTGGCTGACCTCTGATCCGATGCGACTTCACCTTCTGCATCAGTCTGGCCGTGAGGGACCTTGTCAAAAACCTTACTGAAGTCCATATAAACAACATTCATTTTATTGGTTCCAATAAGGAACACTCTGTGTAGTAACAAAATTTAATCTTGCTGGTATACCCAGTGCATAATGTGTCTCCAAAATCATCGACCACCAGTGCCAGGTTGCTCTCTTTTGTTCAGAGTCCAATTAAGCAGTTGAAAGATCTTCTATCTTGTTAATTCATCCCGTGAGATAATCAGCCACCTTCTCAGGCCTAGGCCTTCATTACCTGGAGCACTACTCACAGTTTTGGTCCTCTTATTTGAAGAAGGGCATAAGGGCAATAGGGGCAGTTCAGAGCAGGTTCACTGGATTGATTCCCAGGATGAAGGACTTGTCTTATGAAGAGAGACTGAGCAGTTTAGGCCTATGTTTGCTAGAGTTTAAAAGAATGAGGAGAGATCTAATTGAGATAAAGAAGAACTGGCAGTTTACAAGTAGAGTGAATGTCTCCTCTTGTTGGACAAGAGGCCCTAGTTTTGGGCTAAGGTATGGCTGATCTAAAACAGAAATGAGAGGAAGTACTTCACTTAAAGGGTTATGAATCTGTGGAATACTCTACCCCAGAATGCAGTAGACTCTGGGGCACGAAACAAATTTGAGGAAACAGGTTTCAATTAGCAGTGGATGGAAAATTATGGGAAAGGTGGAGATGAAATCACTCATGATCGTGCTGAATGGTGGAGCAGGCTTGAGGAGTTGAATTGACTACTCCTGCTTCTCACTCACATATTCTCATGTGCTCTCAAGAGTTCCCCCCAACTTAACTTCCTGAGGAAATTGAAAAAAAGAACAGATCACAGAGCTGGACAACAACTCCATGGTCTCAAGCAACATTTAACAAAGCAAAGCTTGCTTTGCAGACACCTTATGCACTTCATTTAACCAGTTGCAACTTTAATTTAACTTTGCTTTTTTTCAATAAATTCTCATTTATTTGCACAAAGCTAGCTCACTGTAATTTGACTTGACACAATGGCCTTATGTAGCAAATCTTGCTGGGCTGCGATTAGAGCTGTCACTACAGCATCGTTCATTGGTGAGATAATTGCTATAAAAGATATTTTATTTTCAGAACCTGGATTTCAGTTACACCAATTTTATTGGAACAGAACTAATTTTCAAAAATGACAAGTTAGCTCATTTAAAAAAAAATCTCTCCATATGGTATTACTTATGTTGGGTTTGCTTTGTCCAAACCCAATGCCATTTGTACAATTTCAATCATTTCAATGTATCCTATTATCCAAGTTGAAAATTCTACCAGATCCAATTTGATACCCACTTGTACAAAACCAGTGCTGCAGAGCTGATGCTTCACTATTTGAGACTCCAGGTTAATTTTTTTCTTCCCTTTCTTAATTATATTTTGGATACTCACTCCCATGGAGATGCAATAGATAATCAAAAGCATCAACATACACAGGAACGTTTGTCTCCTACAAATGCATTATCTCATACTTCTCCAGAATGAATTCCATTTGTCACTTCTCTGCTCACAGATCTGACCATTGATGATTTCCTATAGTCTACAATGCATTTCCACACTATCCATACGTGATCAATTTTTCTTTCATTTGCAAATTTCCTCATCATGTCCTCTTTGTTTAAGTCGAAAATCAATGATGCACAGCATTAAAGCGAGGGGTCTAATACAGTGCCCTGTGGAAATAGCCATCGAGCCTTAGGAAAAAAATACCCATTTAAAATTATCTTTTGTTTCAATCACTGAGTCAAATATGGATCCAACCTGCCACTTTGCCTTGAATCCATATCCTCTTCCTTTTCTGGCCAGTCTGCCTTTTCAAACACATTGTGAAAACCACTTGGGCTGCATCTAATGCATGATCCTCAGTTCTTGTTACCACCTCAAAAAATCCGATCAAATTAATCAGATACAACTGGCAGTCAATACATTCATGCTGATTGCCCTGTCCTTAATTAATCCGCGCCTTTGTAAAGGATGATTTATATTGTCCTTTACGGTTTTTTTCCAATAATTAGCCAATCATGAGATTTGGCTGGCTGGCCTGTAATTACTCGTTCTATCCCTTTTCTAATCACTGTTAAAACATTACCAGTCCTCAAGCACTATACTAATAGTCATATAAGATTGAAAAGTGATGTTCAGAGTTTTCACCTGAACACCCATGCTTCTTTCAAAGCCATTTCTCTGTTTCACCAGGCCCAGCTATTTATTTATTTTCAAGAAAACCCCTTAATATTTCTTCTTATTTCAGGTTCTTTCTCTTAACTATAGCATCTGCATCATTACCTCTTATGTGATGATAAATGCAAAACAGGTATTAAGAAATATATTGTGTCTTTTTTCCTTACCCACAGGCTACCTTTGTGATTGCTAACTGGTCGTATTTCTTTAGTTATTCTCTTGCTCTATTTATAAAATATCTTTTTGATTTCCCTCATTTTACTTGCCAATACTTTTCATGCCTTCTTTGATTTATTTTTTACACCCCTGCATCGTCTATACTCCACAAGAGTTTCTGCAGCATTGAGTTCTCAGTGTTGGACATAAGCTTCCCCTTTTTCCTACCTACCTACCTAATAAGTGAACTCTTTGACATTCAGGAGAGCCAATCTTGGTTTTCGAGTCCTACCCCTTTCCTTTGTAGAAACAGGTTTGTTGTGAACACAACCTCCTCCTGGAATATTACTGCTCTGGCAGAGATAATCTGTTTTTATTTCGCTTTTACCAAATATCATCTCAACATAGCAAAATTGGCTTTTCCCCAATTTGAAACATTTTGAAAGCTGTATAGGGGGCAGCTTTAATTTGCATTAAATACCTACAACATTCATTGCAAGCAGTGACACCTTTGCCATGAACAAGACAGAATTTCCATTCTTGCCTCACCACCATCTGAAACAAACTTTAAATATAAACCAAACAATGTTTGCAAAGAACAGAAATCAAATATAAACCTAAAAGGTGAAGTAGGAAATTATCTAGCTTTTGTTTTTTCAATTTCTCCAAAGAACAGTACAAGCTCGGTGAGGCAGTTTACCTTACTTTGAAGAAGTCCATGAAATGAAAGCTCAGGAACACTGTCTTTGTTCTTGCAGATGCCCTATTAGAAGAAGCCATTTCAGAATCCTCTCGACCATGGGCCAAAAAATTGCCAATTTGGAGTGAGGACACTTTCATCAGAATGTTGAAGTAACTTCATGATCTGGGAGGAAACTAAGTAATTCTGCAGCTTTTTGGTCCCCTATCTATGACCCTAAGTTGTACCTGTTAATGTAACATTTATAGATACAAAGATCAAATTTTAATGATGCAGATTTAGCTAAACAACAGATTCTTTTCAAACTAATGCATAATTCATAGCGGATTTCAAAAAGAAAAAAAATGGAATCTTTGAGCTTTTCATTAGTTCAGACTGGCTACATTTTCCTTCCTCCTTATCTCTCTCCACCTTTAGTTGTTGATTGCTTGCCAAACCTTACTCTTCCAACTCATGACACTGAGTTCCTTTTAAAATAAACACACATTAATGCACCGTGGTGCGTGAACCATACTGCACATATGTTCAGTTGGCTGAACTCAGCCAGGGCAAAGTTTCTTCACCTGATCTCCAAGGACAACTGCTGGGAAGCCCAAATGAGAAGACATTGGCAGAATCAACCTGGGTTGTGGTGCTTTCTGGCCAAATAACCTTCCAACACTCAGTCTAAGCTCACAGATGAAGCAGAACCACTTTTGTTGCCAATGTCTAACAAATTGTACATTTGCAGATGTCACAGGATATGGGGCCAAATAGGAAAAAGAAGATATTAAGGAAGGAGAAGAGATGACTTAATGATTAAAGAAAAAGACTGAAAAAATCCTGAAATGTAGCAGCCTGATCTTTTCAAACTGCTGCACAATATGGCAAAACTCCTAATGTCAAGCAAATACTTCAATATAGTTTTAGAAAATACCATCTTGCATTGCAAAATTCCTGCATCTGCATATCAAAATATTTCTAAGTACTTCACATCTAAATTATACTTTGCAGTGCAAAGCTTTTGAGACATATGGCAACCTTCTATGAACAGCAATTAGATAATTGACTGTTTTTGATGATGTTGGGAGGTTGAGGAAGAAATGTTAGTCACAAGGCCCCTGTTCTTAAAATAGTGATAGGTTTTGTTAACATCCACTTAATAGAACCTGTGTTTAATAACTTTGCTTCATTCAGAAAGGGTATTTGTTAATTAAAATAAACCATCATTTATTAACATATCAATGAACAACAGGAAACTGCAGGCTTGTATAAATTGTCACAGTGCATAGATGCCCTTGTGCTAATAACATCCTCAATTCATTCTCATAAGCTCAAGTCTGATCAACAAGATCTCTGTCCATTGAGAAGGTTGTGAGGAGACAGGAATGGGACCACTGGCTTCAAGTTCAGCACTAACATACTGGTGCATTGATACTGGGTGAGGTGGTCAAGAATCAATGTCACAACAAATTTTTTTTCAAAAAAGAATCAGAATGGTATCAATTTAAGTCAGTCAAAGTAGACAATAGCTGGCAATATTTCAAAGGAATAAGCTATATTTAGCTGATATTCAACAGGCTGCATTCTGGCTAGTTGGTGCTAAATCACTACAACAACATGAAGAATCAAAATGATCTGTTTATTCACTCTCACACACAGGATTATTACATACACAGACAGGAAAAATGTAAACTCCTTGAAAATTATTTCTCACTGAATCCTTTTTTATTGTCAAAACAAAAACAGAAAACGCTGTTTTATTGTCCGCTGACAATATCTAAGTTCTTGTCGAATGCCAATCTTTTAAAATTGTCATCACATGGCATGAAACGTTTGTTTGACTGAAAAAAACAGATAAAGCGAAAGTATTTACTGTGGATTAGAGACTTGAACTGATGAGCAGTCTTCTTAAACCTCTGCTTCTCACTCTTCTCCTTTGATACACTTTAAAACCCACCTCTTTGACTAAGCTTTTGATCACATCCTAATATTTCCTAAGGTGGACCTGCGTCAAGTTTTGTTTAATAACACTTCTTTGAAGCACCTTGGGACATTTTACTGTGCTAAATGGTTGATGACCAAAAGATTGGTCAAATGGGTGTAGTGTATTAAGGTGGCTAAGTGAGGTAGGTTTTAAATGGCCATATTTTTACTTTTACTACTTTCAATCTCAATGATAGTCTGCATTGGACCAAGCAGGTAGTAGTGGTTAATTGGTTAACTCTGGGTTGTAAAAATCTGACCACTTATAAGCAGCACAGGATCTGATGAGAGTCATGTGGAATTTCAGACCTTGAGAAGGAATGAGTTGGTGTTAAATGTTGGATGATAAGATTTAACACAGACAAACTGGTCAAGAGAGAAGTCAATCAAATTTCCAATGGAAAAATTCAGCAACAAAAATGAGATATGGTAAGAAAACAAGATGGCTAGAAGGTTCAAAACTGTAACCAATCCTCAAGCTTTGGTTAAAAAAATGCAGTATATAAACTCATCTAAATCACCTTTGGTATGTACCAGGCTTGTAAAACATATCAGCACCCATTTTTTAATCTCCACCCCACAAAGGGTAATGGGCAGCTGACACGAATTACAAGGCAGTATTTAATGGATGAGTAATAATATCAACTAGGACCAGAGCTCAAGTGTTTTATGATAAACATAACACAGATATTGAATTATCTATAGTTTACAGTAATCTACAATTTGATACAATGTGTGCTTTAGAAAGAAAAAATGCTTTCTTATGTGGCAGGTAAATGTGGCCACAATATGTAATACAGAAGAAAATGGGTCTTATGATGGAAAATATATAAACTTATGAGTTTGAGAAAAGGAAAATGAACAGGGAAACAGACAAGTTAAATATAAACATCTCCTTGATGTTCAGTGGTTTGTGATCAGAGGACATCTTGTTAAATATCTGTTTAGATATGCATTTTAAGTAAAAAAAAAGGTTTCTGTGGTCTAAATAAGAGACAGGGAAGCGGGAAAGTTCTTCACTATAGAAAAACAAATAACTAACTCTGAAATATGCACCAACTGCTGTCAAGTCTGAGGGTCAGCCATAACCTATTGGTGTGACGGTATAATCTGCCAGCATACACTGCTCAGGCTCGCGTGGGAAGTAATGGGACCAATGTCCTTGTGGGGTGGTTTGCTAGTGCTGTTGAGAATGATGGGCACCAAGGTATAGCTTTAGAAATGAGAAACAAGGCACATAAAGAATTGAGTAGAGTTGCACTACAATAAGAAATACTATCAGGTGACTCAGAGTAAGACAGAATGTAATAAGATCTAAATTAGGTTTATTGTGCATGTATGTGAATGAAGAGCATGGTAAATAAGGTCAGTAAGCCACAAGTGCAGATATCTACATGAGAATACCAGGTTGTTGTAACAACAATGACCTGGGCAAATAAGAGCAAAGCATGATAAATAATGACAAAGATTTAACAACTATTGCTGGAAAAAACCCCACAAAGTACAGCCCATTAATACAAGGGAACACATCTACCCATCAGCTGAGGATGGCAACTCTTGCCTTGACTCTCTCTGCAATATATTCGTACAGCACTATGATGCAATGCTATTATTTCGAACTTTATTACAGAAAGAATGCAAGATTTAAGTTTTCAAAGTAAATTTCAGTTCATTTACCAGCAGTTTCCTAGCAATTGTGTGGTCATGCAGCAATCTAGAACTTCTCTTTCAGCCTGTGCACAAGACGGCCCCTTATATGGCCTCACACGCACCACCAAGCAAAAAAAACCTTAAAGACGCACACAAACAAATCGTCCATGTATTCCAAAATTAGAGGAAACATTTACCACTACAGAAAAATCATCAGTATGAGAACAAGGCATCTGAGAGAGGAAAGAAAATAAGCTGGCAAGCAAGTGCTCATGTACACAGTACGCAGGAGAAAGTGGTGGTAGAGGAAGATGAGCATCATGCACTGACAACAATCTCCTGATATTTTTGCTTTCATCTACCTAAATAATTTGGTTCAATATCTTCCCACACACTTAAAAAGATTTTGCACAGAGTTCTGGATCACACTTCTGCTGGAAGTCATTATACTTCAGCAATAATTCAGAAAGCCATTAACAATGTGGCTGATTTATTATTGTCACATGTATTAGTATACAGTAGAAAGTATTGCTTCTTGCGCGCTACACAGTCAAAGCATACCGTACATAGAAAAGAAAAGGAGCAAGTGCAGGATGTAGTGTTACAGTTATAGCTAAGGTGTACAGAAATATCAACTTAAAGCAAGGTAGGTCCATTCAAAAGTCTGATGGTGTAAGGGAAAAACTGTTATTGAATCGATCAGCACATGTCCTCAGACTCTAGTATCATTTTCCCGATGGCTTTTTTTAACTATAGTATCAACATGGGGCAAACCAGGACAGGTTGTTAGTGATCTGGAAACCTGAAAGTTTGAAGCTCTCGACCATTTCCATACACGGGTTTCCTCTGGGTGCTCCTGTTTTCTCCCAGAGTCCAAAGATGTGGGGGTTAGGTTGATTGGTCATGCTAAAAATGCCCCTTTGTGTCCTTCTGAGTTGCGCAGGTAAATATATAGGGATTAGGGATAGGGCCTGGGTGGTATTGTGGTCGATGCAGACTCGATGGGCCAAATGGCTTCTTTCTGCAGTGTAGGGTTTCTATGATTCTATGATTTCTTCTTTGCCCCCATTGATTAGGCAGGTGCATGCCCTCCACTACGCTTCTTGAAGTCAATGATTATCTCCTTCATTTTGTTGACATTGAGGAAGGGATTATTATCGCCGCACCCAGTTCACCAGATTCTCTCTTTCCTATACTCTGTTTCATCATTGTCTGAGATCCAATGACGAGGTTGGTATCATCAGCAAACCTGAAAATTGAATTGGAAAGGAATTTGGCTACATAGTCATGGTGTACAAGGAGTAAAGGAAAGGAATGAGGACACAGCCTTGTGGAGCACAGGTGTTGATTGTGGAGGTGTTGTTGCCTATTCTTACTGATTACGGTCTGTGGGTTAGGAAGTTCAGGATCAGTCAAAGAGGGAGGAGCTGAGTGCCAAGCCACAGTGTTTGGAACTGAGTTTCGTAGGAATAATGGTATTTAAGGCTGAACTGTAGTCAATACATAGAAGTCTGACATAGATGTTTTTGTTATCTATGTGTTCCAGGGTTGAATGCAGAGCCAGGGAGATGGCGCTTTCTGTGGACCTGTTGTGACAATAGCAAAATACAAGATCCAGGCAATCTGGGAGGCTGGCATTGATTTATGCAATGATTAACTTTTCAAAGCACTTCATAATGATGGATGTTAGAGCTACTGGATGATAGTCATTAAGGCACGCTGCCCTGGCTTTTCTTTGGTACTGAGATGATGATTGTCTTCTTGCAGGAGAAAGGGACTTACTGATCTGAATTATATATACTACTTAATTCAAACTAAAAAGATGCAAGGAGGAAGAGAATAGAAGGACTGTTACAGGATAAATACGAAGGTAGATGCTGTAGATTTCCATCCAAGAGTCCAAGTTAATTACTTCTCAACCAAACCTTTGAACATGTTTTTAAGGCTAATGTTTGGCATTGTGAAAGCAACTGCCAAGTGAACAGCCAAAACCTACAAGCACTTTTTTGGTTGGTTGAAATTACAGACAACTCAGCCACAGGTCCTTGGGTAACTCCTGCTGGAGTCAAAGGTCATGAATTTACATTCTATTCCAAATGCTTGAACATAAAATTTAGTGATCAATGTTGTACCGAGAAGACTACTGCACTGTCAGAAGTAAATCTTTTGGATAAGCCGTTAAACTGAAGCTACCATCTCAGGTGAATGTAAAAGATTTTTGAAATTATGCAGAGGAGTAGGGGAGCTCTCCTGATGTCCAGGTCAATACTGAAACTTGAGAAAGCATCACTAAAATAAACAATCCTATTATTATCATACTGTTGTTTGTGGAACCTTGCTATGTAGAAACTATCTTCCATGCTTTTAACATTACAACAGTGACACCATTTTATTGGCCATAAAGCACAACTCCTGAAGCAGTGAAAGGAGCTATATAAATGGCAAGTCTTTCTTTTTTCTTTTAGAACTAATGAACGTTCAGGGTTTCAATGCTGTTAGACACATGGAGCTTGCTTTGTTTTCAATATCAGCCCATCATTTCAAACCAGGCTATAATACAAGGAACCATACTCTTCCTTCTTGTCCACAAGTGACGACAGGTAGCATAGTTGTTAGCACTGCTGCCTGTCAGTGCCAGGGGTCCTTGTTCGATTCCCAACTTAGGTCACACCGTTTGAGTTTACTCGTGCTCCTTGTATCTGTTGGTTTCCTCCATGTGCTCCGGTTTCCTCTCTTAGTCCAGTGACAGACTGGTTAGATGCATTGGCCATGCTAAATTCTCCCTCAGTGTATCCAAACAGGCGCCAGAGTGTGGCGACTCAGGGATTTTCATAGTAACTTCATTGCAGTGTTAATATAAACCTATTTATGACACAAATAAATTTAAACAGACGTCAGTTAGAACTCTTTCAACTCTGTCTCATGAGAATAGACAGGAAAACTAGAGAAACTGTGTTTAGGTGAGCAATATAGCACATCCTTAAGCAGACACCACAAGCTGCAAGCTCTAAAATTCTACCAAACATGTAAACGTAACTCCTAAGATTGCACAATTTCAATTCTACATCTCAAGAATAACAATTGTGACAAATCAGCTTTCCATGTGATTATGGCTATTCCAAGTAACAAAACAATAAATGTACTGAGGCATT
The DNA here is from genome assembly GCA_024679065.1 of Sphyrna mokarran. Classification (NCBI taxonomy): domain Eukaryota; kingdom Metazoa; phylum Chordata; class Chondrichthyes; order Carcharhiniformes; family Carcharhinidae; genus Sphyrna; species Sphyrna mokarran. The sequence goes on from JAGIQG010000019.1 coordinate 35,720,740, forward strand.
CATTTTCAAAGACATTATTTGATGTTTCATATTTCCTGAAACCCCTGAATAATTGAACAGTCTAATTTACTTTTGTTTCACAAGAAAAATGCACAAACAAACCCATTTTATATTTAATATACACCATCCTTTCCCTGGGAGAGTGTGATGGGGTAGTGTGGAAGGCGATATACTCGCTAAACCCATTAGCTAATCCAGAAATACCTAAAGCTGATTTTATAGGCTAAAAGTTGGCCCATGTCACATTCATGCCATTAAGGTGGAGATAGGCAGCAGGAAAGTTGATGGTGCTGCCTCATTTGCCTGATTGCAGCATAGAGCTGGGCATCACGTGTGCTGCTGGCTGCCTCAACATCCAACAGGGACCAAGCAATGTGTGCTAATGGGACAGCCAACCTTCTGTTCTTACAGGCAGTGTCCAGAATAATGCCAGGAAAGGTAAACTACAGCTTATTAGGAAAGACTCTAAAGTGCAACAACTCTTTCCACTGGTGACATTTGAAAACAAAGTGTAAATTTTCACAAGTATACAGATGACACCCAGTTCCACCTTTCTCACTACCACCTCCCTAGACTCCTCCACTATTGTGAAATAATTCATCATAGACAGGCAGAAATTTTCTCCAATTAAATATAGTGCTGCAAAGAACAAAGCATTTCAGTCCCTACTGTCAGCTCAGTGTCTCAGTTACCAACTTCATCTCGCTTCCTGGCAACCGTGAGGTTGGAGCACAATGTTCATCACATTTAATCTGCAGATGAACCATTAACCACAAATCACATTGTAACTAATATTGCCTTCTTAAATCTCCATAATATCACCCAATTTTGACCTGTCTCAGCCAACCTGTTGCTGAAATTCTCACCCATGCCTTTGTTACATCCAGACTTGATTATTCCAATGCACCAGCGGCCTCCCACATTTTACCCTCTGTATATGTGACACCATCCAAAACTTAACTGCTTATGTCCTTCCTCGCATCAAATTCCATTCACTCATCTGCAAACTTGTATTTCTTAACCAGAAGCCAAGGCCATCAATCTTATTCTCATCCTTGTATTTAAACTTCACAACTCTCCAACTGCCCAGTCTCCCCCAGACCCTAAATATTCCACAATATTGCTGTCCTGCAATTCTGGTCTCTTAAGCTGAACTGGTTTAATGCTCTGGTATTAGTGGACAGTGGATTAGTGTACAAACCAACCCTCTGCTTATGTACCAATGAAATCTTCATTTATACTTGTGCCACCTCCAAATCTGATTTTGCTAATGCTCCTCTGCTATCCTGCCATTCCATACCATCAATTAACGTTTGCTCATTCAAAATTGGTGCCTATTTGCCTTAACAGTTCTGAAACATCTGAGGGGATTAAATTGTTATAAACAGTTACTGAAAATATAGTATTCTAATGACACCACCCATTATCCCAAACAAAGCTCACACTCCTCACAACAACAGCCGCTCACCATATCAGAAACCACACACTCAGCAGACAGAACTCCAAATGAAAAGCACTAAAACAGAAGTAAAAATGTTCCAAAGCGCTTAACATCTAAAAAAGTGCTTTTGACATTTATTCACAGTTGTAACATGGAGAAGAACAGCAGCTCATTTGTGCTAAGAATTACACCAAAAACCAATTTAAGATCATCAGACGGGCTCATTTATACAAGCTAGAAGCTACATACATTCACACATTTTTTTAAGCAGAAAGAACACATCAAACCATTGCATCTTTTCAATTAAATAACTTGGTGGACAGCCATTCCTAGTTCATTCCTCATGGCAACATCTTGACCAATTAGAATCAACCTACCTGGTTTGAATTTAAACAAAATTTGGCAGTTCACTGTTCGCAATGCGGTCACCATGACAACACGTCAATCAAAGTCCACTTGCCAACTAATCAGAACTTTCTTTCCGTGAAGTATAAATTGTCATTCCCTCTGAGATTTCGCATTCTTGCAAATCTGCCCTGATGAGTGCAAGCCAAAAAGCTTTAACAGTAAGTCTCTTTTTCCAGCAATACTCGTATTCTGTATTGTGAAGCAATTAAATATTACTCTCAAATTGATATCAGGCAGTACCTACTACAGTTCAATCATATAATTTTAAAGCCCTGAATAGCCAAGGATCTGCATTCTATCAAAGGCAGATGGGGAGAGAAGGTGGGTTGCCTTGTTGGTAAGAAATTAAATTAAATCATTAGCAAGCAATGATATGAGGTCAGGCAGCACAGAATTTGTGTGGGTAGAGTTGAGGAATTTCGAAGGCAAAAAGACCCTGATGGGAGTTATGTACAGATACCCGAGTCAAGATATTGGACAGAAAATAAATCAGGAGACGGACAATTGTAAGAAAACGAATATTATGGTAATCATGACGCATTTCAATATGCAGATGGACTTGGAAAATCAAGTAGGTAGCAGATCCCAAGATAAAGAATTTGTGGAATGTTTAGAATTACAGAATCCTTACAGTGCAGAAAGAGGCCTTTTGGCCCATCAATAATGCACCGACCACTATCATACCCAATGCCTATCCCTGTAACCTCACATATTTACCCTGCTAATCCCCTAGAAACTAAATTGGCATTTAGCATGGCCAATCAACTGAACCTGCACATCTTTGGACTGTGGCAAGGAACTGGAGCACCGAGAGAAAACCCACACACATGAGACAATGTACAAACTCCACACAGATATTGATCCAGACTGGGAATCAAACCTGGGTCCCTGGCATTGTGAAGCAGCAGTGTCACTGTGCTGCCCATGGGATGGTTTTTTTGGAGCAGCTTGTGATAGAGCTCACTAGGGAATAGGCACTTCTGGATTTGGTGATGTGTAATGAGGCAGACATGATCAGGGAACTTAAGGTGAAGGAATCCCTAGGAGGCAATGACCACAATATGACAGAATTCACCTTGCAGTTTGAGAAGATGTTGGAATTGGATATAGCAGTGCTACAACCGGGTAAAGAAAACTACAAGGCCATGAGAGAGGAACTGGCCAGATTTGATTGGAAAGGGAGCCTAGCAGGAAAAACTGTGGAACAACAGTGGCAAGGGTTTTTAGGGATAATTCAGAAGGCCTAACATAAATTCATTTCAAGGAAGAGGAAGCATGTTAGGAAGAGGACGTGACAACCATAGCTGACAAGGGAATTCGGGGATAGCATAAAAGCAAAGGAAACAGCATATCACGGGGTGATGAATAATGGGAAGCAGAGAATTGGGAAGCCTTTAAAAGCAAGCAGAGGATGACTAAGAAAAAACAATAAGAGTAGAGAAGAAGAAATATGAGGGTAAGCTAGCTAGTAATATAAAAGAAGATTGCAAAAGTTTTTTTCAGATATATAAGGTAGAGAGGCAAGAATGGATATTAGATTGCTGGAAAATTAAGCTGGAGAATTGGTAATGGGGGACAAAGAAATGGCAGAAGAACTGAACGGATTCTTTGTATCAGGCTTCACAGAAGACACCAGTAACATGCCAGACATTTAAGAAAGTCAGGGAACAGAGATAAATGTAGTGGCCATCACTCAGGAGAAGGTGCCAGGGAAGCTGAAAGGTGGGTAAATCATCTGGACCGGACTGATTGCACCCCAAAGTTCTGAAGGAGGTAGCTAAGGAGATTGTGAAGGCATTTGTTGTGATCTTTCAGGAATCACTGGAGTCAGGAAAGATCCAGTGGACCAGAAAAAGGCTAATGTAACATTGGTGTTCAGGGAAGGAGGCAGAAGATGGGAAATTATAGACCAGTCAGCCTGACCTTGGTCATGAGTAAGATCTTGGCATCCATTATTAAGAATGAAATTGTGGAGTACTTGGAAAAGGATGGTAAAATAGGGCTGAGTCAGCACAGCTTTGTCAAAGGGAGGGCATATTTGACAAATCTGTTAGAATTCTTTGAGGAGGGATGAAGAAGTCAGATAAAGGAGAGCCAATGAATGTGACTTATTTGGATTGCCAGAAAGCCTTCAACAAGGTGCCTTAAAGGAGGCTGTTAATAATTTAAGAGCCAATCATGTTAGGGACAAAGTGGATAGAAGATTGGCTGACAGACAGAAGGAACTGAGTGGGGATAAAGGCGTTCTTTTCAGGGTTGCAATCAGTGACTAGTAGTGTTCTACTTGGAGTGTTGGGACCATAACTTTGCATTGTGTATATTAATGATCTGGACAGAACTGAGTGCATGGTTTCTAAATTTGCAGATGATACGAAGATATATAGAGAGACAAACAGTATTGAGGAAGTGGGGAGGCTGCAGAATGACTTGAACCGATTAGGAGAATGGGAAAATAAGTGGCAGATGGAATACAATATGGGAAAGTGAGAGGTTATGCACTCTGGCAGGAAGAATAGAGGCATAGATTATTTTCTAAATGGGAAAGGCTTCAGAAATCTAAAGCACAAAGGGATTTGGAAGTCCTGATTCAGGACTCTCAAGATTAAAATGCAGGTTCAGCTGGCAGTCAAGAAAACAAATTCAATGTTAGCATTCGTTTCGAAAGGACTAAAATACAACAGCAGGAATGTACTGCTCAGGCAGTATATGGCCTTGATCAGACCCCATTTGGAATACTGTGAGCAGTTCCGGTGTTTTGAGAGTCCTGAAAAAAGATGTGGTGGCATTGGAGAAAGTACAGAGGACCTTCACATGAATGATCCCAGGAATGTAGGGTATGTCATATAAGAAATCTGGGTCTATACTCAGAGTTTAAAAGGATGAGGGGAGACTTAATTAAAACTTACAGAATGCTGAGATGGCTAGATAGAAAGGATGCGGAGAGGATCCAGTAGTAGGAGACTAGAACTCAAGGGCACAACCTCAGGATGAATGGAAACTCCTTTAAAACTGAGATGGGGAGCAATTTCTTCAGTCAGAGTGTGGTAAATTTGTGGAACTCATTTTGCCATAGAGGGCTGTGGCGGCCAGATCATTGGGTGTCTTTAAGACAGAGATAGGTAGGTTCTTAATCAATAAGGGAATCAAGGCTCACAGGGAGAAGGCAGGAGAATGGGAATGATAATTGTATCACCATGATCGAATGGCAGAGCAGACTTAATGGCTCAAATAGTTTAATTCTGCTCCTATATCCCATGGTCTTACAAAACGTAGCAGATGACATTATCTGATATAATGCTATCTATCAAACCAAATGTGAATGATGTCAAGGAACACCAATCAGTATTCCAGCAACTCGTGTTTTTGAAGGACAAATTGGCCGAAACACAGAAACAAAAGTCCTAGTTAAACGAGCGCTTCCAGCAGTGGCATGAGACTAGGTTCACAATTATTACAATCGTCACAAAGAAAATATGCACCAATGTTTGCCACAATCTGCAAATTCAGCATCAAGGCTGGGATTGTTGAAAAAATATTTCTTTCTGGAAAAGGCAGCATATGAATGAAATGAATTACAACTCTTGACAGCAAAGTTAATGTCTGCTGCACAGGTTTAAAAAGAGACATGTTCCTTGTCACTCAATTCCAGGTAATACATTCATTGAGCACTGCATGTGACGACACACTAATACTTGCCTGGATCTGGCAGCATTCACACAACAATTATCTCACTTGATTCAAAATAATGTTCAAGAAAAGAAAAAAAAAGTCTGCCATATGGCCTATTAAGAATGAAATAAGCATTTCCAGCTGCTGTTTGTTGGTGATTCATTGACAGTGTTCTGTTCATAACTGATCCACGATCCGATCCATGCTCGGGGCAGCATTTGAAGTAGTAAATTAACTTATCTGTTTAAGTGCTGGACAGATGCAGAACCCAATTCTAAAGCAGGAAAACAAATGAGCGGCTACAAGCGACTTACAATTTCCACTACCGAGCATCCCAGGCATGAAAACTATGCCAAATAATTTGCAGATACTGTTGGAGGAAAGGGGTGCTGTGAGAAAGCAATTTCCCAAGAAACAAGAGGCATAGCGGCCTTATATTCTACAAACACAATGTTCCTCATTCAGGACTTTACCTCATATTTGGTCACAGCGAGGGATTTGAAACGTAATCCTGCAACTTCAGGCACATCAGAAACATAGCACAGTATATTTTATTGTCTCACTTCTACAAATTACACCAGGACTTTTAGCAGGACCTATCCCTTACACAATCTCAAGCAAATTCAGATCTGAAAGCCTCTGTGGAGGGAAAGAAAAAGTAACATTTCACATGTGGACTTTTCACCAAAACTGATGAAAAGACTATAATCAAAATATCAACCTGTCTGTTCTCTTTACGATTTTATCTGGTTTATCAAGTGCTTTCAGTATTTTCTATTTTTTGTTCTCTTCCCCCACAAACATGAGCATATTTAAAAATAGCACAATTTTCTAAACTTAAAAATTATATTTCTAATTTATAGACTTAATCACCAGGTTTCAAATAATACTTATATTGCTGGATAGAATAAGCAGGTCTATCAACATACAAAAAGCAAAAAAAAGACAGATTCACATTTTAGGTGAAAACCCTTCAATTTATAGTTCTGAAGAAAGTCTGTTTGACAGCCAGATATTAACTTGTCTACTTTTTTCTTAATGTTGGCAGAACTACAATGTGAATACGCATAACACACATATACTATATACATATCAATACATATGTAAACTGGATTTAAGAATTGATGATTATTGAATCTGATGGCAATAACAGAATGGAAGGATTAGCAAATTGTGAAAGTTCTATGAAAGACCTAGGAGGGTGGATGGCTCAGGCTGGGAGGGTGGATGGATGGAACAGGGTGGCTCAACAACAATGGAGTCAAATGTGAACAATAAACTTTGGAAATGAGAACAGATGAAATACATCTTAAATGTTAAGTTTTAAATAAAGAAGGAAATGGACATCAATGTACAGTACAAACTGCATTAAACTGCATCTCTGCACATAAATAAGGCCATAAAGATGTAAATTGTCTTCAGTTTCCATTATTTGCTGCCCATCTCTAGTTGGCCTGCTGGCAACAAGGCAAGATCACATGCATGCTGGACCAGGTATGAATAGCAAGTGCCCGTCTCTAAAGGGTATGGAAAGATTTAATTTCACCAGCTGCATTGCTAATCCTGTTTCATAACCATGGTGGTTACTGCACATATACAAAGCCAGATGATAATTGCTTTTTTTAAATTCATTTTACAGGGTCTGGGTGTTGCTGGCTAGGCCAGTGTTTATTGCCCATCCGTAGTTGCTCTTCAGAAGCTGGTGGTGAATGCCTTCTTGGAGCGCTGCAGTCCGTGAGGTGGAGGTGCATCCACAGAGCTATTAGAGAGGAAATTCCAATATCTTGATCCAGTGAGTCATGATGGTGATGGTGAGCGACTTGGAGGGGAAGCTTCAGGTGGTGGTATTCTCATGGCATCTAATACTCTTGTCCTTCTAGAAGATTGTGGTTATGCGTTTGGAAGGTGCTGTCTAAGATTCCTTGGCGAGTTCCTGCAGTGCATCTTGTAAATGATAAACAGTGACAGCTGTATGTGTCAATGACGGAGGGATTGAATATTTGTATAATAGCAATCAAGCAAGCTGGATGATATCAAGTTGAGTGTGTTGGAACTGCACTCATCCAGGCAAATGCAGAGTATTCAATTATACTCCTGACTTGCCTTATAGAAGGTGAATAGGTGGATATGCTTGGTGGTTCTGCCACCACCATGTGGGTTGGGGTGGAAGGGGTTGTCATCAGAGGGGTGTTGCTGACTGCAAATTCCTTGTCTTTGATCTGCTCTGATAGCCTCAGTATTTGTATTGCTTGTCCTGTTCAGTTTTTGTTCATTGTAACCCCCAGGATGTTGTTAGTGGGGGATTCAGCGATGGTAATGCCATAGACTGTCAAGGGGCAATGGTTAGATCCGCTTTTGCTGCAGATAGTCATTGCTTGACACTTATGTGGTGCAGTTGTTACTTGCCAGTTGTCAGCCCAAGCCTGGATATTGTCCAGGTCTCGCTTCATTTGGATAATAACTGCTTCGTTATCAGAGGAGTTGCGAATGGTGCTGAATATTGTTCACTGATGACTGCACATTGCCATTTCTGGACTTATAATGGGAGGGAGATCATCGTTGCAGTAGCTGAAAATAGCTGGGCCAAGGACACTCCCGAGCAATTCTTGCAGTGATATTCTGGAACAGAGATGATTGACTTCCAATCACTGCAATCATCTTCCTTTCTGCCAGGTATGACTCCAAACAGCAGAGAATTCCTCCTGATTCCCAGTGACTCCAATTTTGCTAGGGCTCCTTGATGTCATAATCAGTCAAATGCTGCCCGAATGTCAAGAGCAGTCATTCTCATCTAACCTCTTACATTCAGCCCATTTGTCATGTTTGAACAAAGGCTACAATGAAGTCAGGAGTGAGTGATTCTGGTGGAACCAAAACTGAACTGAGCATCCATGAACAGGCTATGGATGAGTAAGTGCCATTTAATAGCATCGTTGGTAACTCTTTACTGATGATCGAGAGTAGACCAATGGAATGATGATTGGCCAGCTTGGATTTGCCCTGTTTCTTGCATATAGACCATTTTGGACAACTTTCCACATTGTGGAATGAATGCCAGTATTTTGGCTTTACTGGAACAGCTTGGCAAGATGTGGAGCACAAGTCTTCATTTCAAAGCTTTTGCCTTATCCAGTGCCTTCAGCTGTTTCTTGATATAAAATGGAGTGAATCAAATTGGCTGAAGTCTGACATCTGTAATGCTGGGGTCTTCCGGAGAAAGCCAAGATGGATCACCCACTCAGCACCTCTGGCTGAAGAGTGTTGTGAATGCTCCAGTCTAATCTCTTTGCACAGATTTGATGGGGTCCTCCATCATTGAGGACAGGGATATTTGTGGAGTCTCCTCCTCCAGTGAGTTGTTTAGTTGTCCACCACCATTCACAACTGGATATGGCAGGACTGCAGAGCTTAAATCTTGGTAAATTACATGGTAATCATCAAGAGATTTCCTTTCTCATGCTTGACCTGGTGTCATGAGATTTGATGGGGTCCAGAGTCAATATTGAGGACTCCAAAGCTCCCTTCTTGGTTCTGTGCTGTAATACAATGATTGAAACTCACATTTAAACCAGTTTATCTTTGTGCTAGCAAAATCTGCCATGTGTACTACGTTCACTTGCTCTTTTTTAAGTCTAAGTACGTAGGCTGTGCAGTGAATGTTACTTATTCATATCTAGGCACTTTGATTCCTTGCTGCTTTGTGGAGAGAATGAAGGAGAGTTTGCAAAACGTTTATGGGTTTTTTAAGGAATGAACTCCACAAGGGTTTACAATAACATGTCAATGAGAATAAGGTCAGCATTTTTCAGTTCATTGTCAAAATACTATTGATCCTGAGCAATGGAGGACCATCTCTGCACATAATCATTACATGACGTGATTATTGTTTTGCTGCTTATTAACTGCATAACTGCCCAGTACTGAAAGAGAATATTTGCACCGTACCAATATAATATTCTTCACCAGTTTATATTTCTCATCTGCCCCCTTGACAAACTTCGGCTTAATCCTCTGCCCCCTTGAGATGACTTTCTATATTAGCCATTTGGAGCCAAAGACGCTTACTGATTATTACAAATCAAGCTAAGAACTCAAGGTTAAGAAAAGTTACCACGGTATATAATCAATGCAATTCTGAGGGTTTGAGTCATATCTGCATCTTAGAAGGGAGTGAGCGGGCACAGGATTCAGAGAACATTAAAAATCTAGAGGTATGCCCAGTGAGTCTATTTTCAATCACACTTTAAAAACTGAAATAGTCACAGAATCTTTCCTCCTGAGGCAAAGAGAGCAAGTTTAATGGAGCAGAGAGAGAAATTGTAATGGGATTAACAGCATACGTCATTCCCAAAACCAGAATAATGTACAGATATTATTTGAACAGTATACCTTAAGTAGAACTCACTTTAGCAATGAAAGTTCACTAAGTTTGTCCTGCCTAAATTTGATGCTTCAGCTCTGATGCGCAGGAGGCTGATTTCTATACTTTGTCATCAATTCCATCCATTACTACACAGCATTACAACAATGCTACCTCTAACTTCTACAAGAACAAGGGCAGTAGGCAAGTTCCCCTCAAAGTTACACACCATCCCAATTTGGAAACATACTGGTACTTCTTCAATGTTGCTGGATCAAAAACGTGCGACCCCCTTCCACACAGCACTGTGGTTTTGCCTACACCACACGAACAGCAGAGGCTTGTGAATCCGGCTCACCACCACCTTGTCAAGGATAACTATTAATAGGTAATAAATGCTATCCTTGTCAGTGATACTCAGGATTACCTTATGAGACAAATAATTCAAAGATACAATTGAATACCCATCACAACAACTGTGAATTTTAAATGCAATTAATTAAATAAATCTGGAATAAGACAAAAGCTAGTATCAATAGTGATGACCACTGAACTACCAGGCTTTTGTTGCCTCTTTCACCAATGCCTTTTGAGGAAGGAAATCTACCACTCTTAATGGACCTGCACATCAGATTCTGAGCAATGTGACCTTTAACTGCCCTCTGAAATGGCCAAGCCAGCGACTCCTGAAGATGGCTTACCATCATATTCACTAGGGCAATTAGGAATGGGCAATAAATGCTGGTCTTGCCAGTGATATTCACTCATTCATGGAACATAGGCAAAAAAAAATAGAAGAGTAAATCCACATTGCAAGTGGGTCTACAGTATTGTCAGGATGACGTACAAGACCATTTATATTTTAGAGGACAGTCAACACAAGATGGCAAGGGCTCCTACTTTTGACTGCATAAGTGGTATGAAAACATCTCAACTATCATCATTACTGAGGACGCCTGTGCCAAAAATTCAGTGTGCGGTTTATCATGCACAACATGGTACATGACCGAGATCTATCTCTATCCACACTGCCATTGGATCATAGCATGTGTCTCATGAAGATGGGAGTACATTTTCAGATATTTAATATAGAGCAATTTGCCATGAAAATAATAGTTCAAATGCCAACTGTGGATTAAAAAGATCCAACTTTACCTTCAGATGGGATAGCAACATTTCCCCCTCCCCAAATGTCTTGGCCAAAACTCCTCCCTCAATCAATGCCACCAAAAATTTATGAATCAATCATTCATCTCGATGTTAATTTCATCTTTTTCTCAGAAGATCCACTGCATTTAATTACAATTACTGTATTTCAAAGGAAATGATTATCTGTTCAAGTCTACATGTGACCCCAGATCCACAGCAATGTGGTTGACTCATAGTTAAAAGAGCAATTAGGAAAGGACAAAAGATGTTAACTTTATCTGCGAGACCCACATCCCATAAAAGACTATTTTAAAATCAAAGTTTGAGTTCTACATAATAATGTAAATCAATACTTTTCATTTCTAATTGAAGATAGATACTGTTTTGTAGGCATTTTATTCTGTAGATATGAAATTATCACTCACACTGAAGAGCTGAATCCCACCCCGGATCGATTGTGGCTGTTTCAGTTTCATAATCATTCCTTCACAACAAATCATTTTCATCCAGTAAAGTGGACAATCCACATTTTTTGAATAATCTGAAGACATTTTGTGCATTAATAGCATCTCATGATTTGATGATGAAACTACACAATAGAGAAGCATTATAGGTCGAGTTGCACACACATTCCAATCTTCAGGGTTTATTTGCTGTCAAACATCCTTTTATTTGGTGCAAATATTTTGATTGGCTCATTGAAACCAACATCTAATAGTTGGACTATAGACTTTACATCCTGTAGTACAACTGCAATTTGTGTGATATTTCTTCACATACGATGCTTGACATCATTGGTTATATGATCTGAATACATTCCACAAGCAGCTGCATTTCTTACATAGGCTACCCGGACACACAATCCAGGCATTCTGAATTCACAACTTCACTCCATCTTCATCCATCAACTGTCACCATGGACATGCAGAAAACATTTCAGGAAGTTTGGTTTTAGGCATGGATTTGTGAGTGACAATTACCATAGGCCATAATTTTGTTCCAGGGCGTCAAAAATAATGCCACTGCTTATATTCAAAATCATGCAGTGGGATTTTTACTTGATAATTAGCCTTGAATTAATGCCCCTTTGGTAAGATAACACCTCCAACAGTGCAGTTTTACTTCAGTGCTGCAGCTATTACCACAACAAATCCTGTTTTCGCCTGGCCTTTGATGTTCACTTCAGCAGTTTTCAAGCCTTTCCACTCTGCAGTTTGGCTGCTGGGCATATTGAAATTCATGGATGGTGGCTTAGTAGTAGTGTCACTGGACTGGTAATTCACAGGTAATGCTCAGGGGATCCAGGTTTAAACCCATCCATTGCAGATGGCGAAATTTGAATTCAGCAAAAACCTGGAATAATAAAGCCTAATGATGTTCATGGAACCACTGTTGATTGTCGTAAAAACCCATCTAGTGCATGACTACCCATTAAGGAAAGAAATCTATCATCCTGGCCTACACTGTGATTCCAAAGCCAATGCAATGTAGCTGCCTCTTGAATGCCTCAGATAGGGACGACAATGTGGTCCCAGCCAGAGAAATCCATATTCTATGAACAAATAATTTTATTAGAGTTGCCAATGTGACAGAATGGGTACTCATGCTTTTAAACTGGCTGATAAAGAATCACTGGAAACTGATAATTTGGTAGTCTCGCAGTGATCTTGGTCTCCTGCTGAAAAACCTTTTCCATAAAGCAATTACACCAACGAACTGTTGGTCTGAAATCTTTGCTGCGTTTGGGGTTTGATTTATAGGAACATAGGAATTAGGAGCGAGAGTAAGCAATTCAGCTCTTTGAGCTTGCTCTGCCATTCTATCTGATCATGGCTGATCTCCATCGAATCCTAACTGTACTTCCCCAGGCCTTTTCTCTATAGTCCTTTATTCCCACTTTTGATCAAATGTTTATCTCTCTGTTTCTTGAATCCACTGCTTGATTCTGCATCTACTGCATTCCGGGGCAGCAAGTTCCGTAGATTCAAACCCGCTGTGTGAGAAGTAGCTTCTTCTTATCTCTGTCTTGTACTTTCCTCCTTCCCTACTCAACAACTACGATTTCCTGTCCTAGACTGCTCTTGAAAGGGGAACATTTGGTTAACGTTTACTTTATCAATCCCATTGAGCATTTTATATACCTCAATCCAAATCCCCATCATTCTTCTGTACTCCAGCGAGTACAAGCCCAAGTGACTCAACCGGTCCTCATATGACAGCCCCTTCAAACCTGGAATTAATCTAGTGAACCTCTTTCGAAATGTCTCCAGATCCTTCCTCAAAGAAGGTGGCCAAAACTGAACACATGCTCCAAATGGGGTGTCACCAACACTGTATACAATTGTAACAACAGTTCTCTACATTTATACTCTGGACCCTTTGGTCCATTTAAGTCTATAATAGACACTGAAAGATGTAACCATTCTGAGGATTTTTGATGGTCCATTGCAATGCATGCTTCTGAAGATGCTTCCAACATTGTCTACCTAATACGTTGCAAGAAAGGATGTCCCGAAGCATGGTATATTGGGGAGACCATGCAGACACTACGATAGCGGATGAATGAGCATCGCTCAACAATCACCAGGCAAAACAGTTCCCTTCCTGTGGGCGAACACTTCAGCAGTCATGGGCATTCGGCCTCCGACCTGCGGGTAAATATTCTTCAAGGGGGCCTTCGTGACACACGAGTCGTTGAGCAGAGACTGATAGCCAAGTTCCGCACACGAGGACAGTCTTAATAGGGATCTTGGCTTCATGACACACTATCTGTAACCCCCGTAACTTGCCTGGGTTAGGAAAAAACCTCACTTACTGTGCTGTCTGGAGAAAATACACAATTCTCTAACCAATGCTCAGGATTCCCTTCACACACATTGTTAGCCACTTTTAACACTTGAATAGCAGGTTAGATGTAAGGATTCGCATTCTAATCAGCAATCTGTGACTGTCTGTGCTGATGTGTGCTATTGCAGACCAGAACACTGCATTTGCCTGACAAAGACACAGAGTGTCAAAAGCTCGCAATTTTACTATCAAATAAATCGGTTGGATTTAAAATTGGTGTTGCTAAATTCTTACTGAGTTCTGAAGATAAGGCCAGTGATTCTCATGGCACATTTGGTCTTGGGGATTTTCCTTGGAGTGGATTCCTTCTTCCATTCTTCCACCAGTTTTTCACTAATACTGAATTCCCTTATTGCAGCATAGTTATTTGATGAGCCAGCAAATGATAAGACTTTTAACTGGTAACCAACTTTCTAATTCGTTAGTTTTGCTGAAAGATTCATTTCTCTTCACCGTTCACCATGTGCCGTCTACTCTGTGCCTTATGGTTTCTCATGCACATTTCCAAAACAGAATATATTTCCTGTTTCATCCTTTGCCCTATAAGTAAAGCATGCACTGACTAGTAATGCGAGTGAAAAGCTGAAAAGCAGGGCATTGGCTCACTTCAATATTTATAAAAGCATGATTTTTGGGACTGGAAAAACAGTGTTGTCTAATATGTTGGGTTAAGTTAAATACCACAATCTAACGATAGATAACTTGTTCTTGTTGCATCCTTTGAAGAATAAATTTTGGGCAGGACGCCAGAAATAATGCTACTGCTCATATTCAAAATCATGCAATGGGATTTTTACTTGAGAGTTGGCCTTGAATTAATGCCTCATGACAAGACAGCACATCCAAGAATGTAGTTATACTTCAGTTCTGCAGCGCAGTATCAGTCTACATTTTTATGTTCAAATCCTGCAGTAGTGTTTGAACTCAGAACCTTTTGACTCAAGAGGCAAGAATACTACTAACCTAACCACCACATCTGACATATTAAGAATCACAAACAGATAAACTGAGTACTTACTCCTTCATATAACACAAGGGTCAGAATAAAATCTAGATATTAGCCCTTCAGATAGAAGGAAACTTGTGGGCAAGGCAACTGCTTTACTCCACCAACCCAGGGCAAGCATTTAGTATGATGTGTGACAAACTCAACTGTCAGTTTTCATTCCTGGGAAACTGATGAGTGGCACAGCATGAAGGAACAAGAGTGCGAGTGTATAATGAGACAGGATGTACAAATGAAATGATGATTTACTTAAAACCAATTTCACAGAAATCAGAGAAGGTTTAGGACTTCAAAGAATTTCATATACAAGCATACAATGACAACACATGGCTGCAAATGGACCATTAATTCAATTTTTCACTTTGAAAATTCATCTTTTCAGAAGGCAGAATCTTGCTTTTATTATGCCAAGGTTGGCTACTTGCACAATGCTAATGCCATAGCAACCCAATGAATTTCAGGACTGGAATTGAAGCTTTGCACTAAAAAGGTTCAGACAGCCCCTGGGAATGAGAAAAGATAAAATTTTAGCTAACTCATTCAGCAATTTGATGCAGCTACTAATTATCATCTCAAGCTAAATGACATCTTTGAAGCTTCCTTTACATTGCCACATCATTCACCCAAAATTGCCAAAGTTGCACAAAATCAATGTAGATTCTTAAGATTGCAACAGCCAGAGGAATTTCCACACAAACCCAGGACAGGTGGCCACGTTTCCAGTGTATGTTAGTCACATTCTATTTGAATGCTGCATGCTATTTTACCTCAAAGTAGCTGATGTAAGCATGTAATGCAACAAAGCAGTAAGACGATGTGATAAATGTAGTTTGGGTACAGAAACCTGATGCATTAACTTATTCTTATTAGGGAGTGATTGCAAAAATAAATCCTTTCTCAGCTTGCAGTCATCATGAAAAGGCCTGCACATACTGATCATCTGAAGGTACTCCGAGAAGATAGTAGTGGGCCACCTTTCGAACTACTGAATTTTTTTTATACAACTGCATGGCTTCTGGGCCACTTTAGTGGATAATTAAGAATCAAGCAACCATGTTGGCATGGGATTAGAATCATAAATAGTCCATACCAGGCAAGGAACATTTCTATCCTAAAGGGACATTAGTGAACCATCAACCCAATAGTTTCATAGTGCTCTTCAAGCCTGCATCGACAACAGTCCCACCTAGTCCCTATCCCCATGACCCCCTGTATTTACCTTGCCGGTCCTCCTGATACTAAAGGGCAATTTAGCATGACCAATGAACCTGGCCTGTACATCTTTGGATTATGGGAGGAAACCAGAGCACCTGGAGGAAACCCATCCAGACATGAGGAGAACATGCAAACTCCACACAGACAGTCAACTGAGACTGGAACTGAATACGGGTCCCTGGCACTGTGAGGCAGCAGTGCTATCCACCGTGCATGGATGTTTTGCTATATAAGAACCATGCAATAATTTAATGTGGGCGCATGTGGTCACATTGGTTAATGCCATTCAGGTGTGCAGGAAACTGCAGAGAAAGCTTCAGTGAAAGATCAGTATCCGCTAACACTATTGGGCTATTGTTAGTCTATGGAAGTGGATTGGGAACAAGTGACTATTCAGCATACAGATTCAATCTTTTCTTTAGCAGGCTGCATGACGTGTTTCAAAGCATTATCAACAAAAGGCTCAGCAGCACATTAACTGGCAAACAATGGTTTCCCACATCTTTCCCATCACTGGCAGCATTCCAAAAGGATTACACCGTGGCCCACTCCCCATTGCACTTTTCTAGGCATTGCAGGAGGTCCAACACTTGTTCTTTTACCTCCTCTCTCCTCACTGTCCATGCACAAAACACTTCTTCCAGGTGAAGCAGAAACTTACTTTTGCCTCTAAATTTAGTATTCTGCACTTGCTGCTTCAATGTGGTCTCATCTACACTGGAGAGGCCAAATGCAGACTCGGTAACTGCTTCACAGAACATCTCCATTCAATCCACATGCAAGATTCTAAGATTCCAGCTGCTTGCCATCTTAGTTCATCATTTTGTTTTCTCGCTCACATTTCTGTCCTTGGCCTGCTGCTATGTTCAAGTAAAGCCAACACAAGTTGAGAAACAATACCTTATCTTTCAATCAGCATGTTACAACTTCTGGACTCAATATTGGGTTCAATATCTTCAAATCATGAACACTGTCCTCCATTTTGATTTTTTTTGCCCAAGTAGTGGTGAAGTAGTTTTTTAACTTTTCTCTTTGTTTAAAACAGCGAGCAGGAGTAGTTTTTGCCGTTTTTTATTTAAACTAACTTGTAACCGGAAGTCGTCACTAAGAGGCTGCCGGTAGTTGTAGTTTTTCTCTCTGACTCTATAAATTGGTCCAGAGAGGTAACCCGATACTCTACACAGGTAGAGTATCCCACCCTCCCCCCTCCTCTAACCTAATAATAAAAGTGTGTGAGAAGTTTTCTTTTCTCTCCTGGAAATTAAAGTATCAGGGATGGCAGTGCAGGTAGTACGTTGCACCTCCTGCAGTATGTATGAGGTGAGGGACACCAGTAGTGTTCCTGCTGATTACACCTGCAGGAAGTGCGCACATTTGCAGCTCCTTGAGGATCGTGTTAAGGAACTGGAGCTGGAATTAGAGGAACTCAGGGTAATTCGAGAGGTTGAGGAGGATATAGGCAGGAGTAACAAAGAGATTGTAACTCCTAAAAGTGATAATTGGGTAACTATTAGGAGGAGGGGTAAAAAGCAATCGGGGAGACAATCCCCTGGGGCTGTTCCCCTCCAAAATAAATTTTCTGTCTTGGAGGCTACAGTTGAGGAAGAATCAACTGGAGCTGACCAAGGGGAGCAGGTCTCTGGGGGTGAGCCTGCTGAGAATGCTCAGGTGGGTGGGGGGAATAAGAGATTAGGCCTAGTTATAGGAGACTCCATAGTTAGAGGGACAGATAGGAGAGTAAATAGTAATAAACGGGACTCAGGGCTGGTGTGTTGCCTCCCAGGGGCTGGGGTCCCGGATGTCGCAGATCGGGTTTTTAAGATTCTTAAGGGTGAGGGGAGTCAGCCCCAAGTCATAGTTCATGTGGGGACACATGATGTAGGTAGGACAAGGGAAGGGGATATTAAACAGAAATTTATGGAGTTAGGGTGGAAGCTTAGGTCCATTACAGGCAGAGTGGTTATCTCTGGACTCTTGCCTGTGCCAAGGGATAGTTTAGAGAAGAACAGAGAAAGGGAAAGTTTGAACTCATGGCTGCGTGGATGGTGCAGGAGGGAGGGGTTCAGATTCCTGAACAAGTGGGACTCATTCTGGGATAGGTGGGACCTCTTCAAGAGAGATGGTCTACACCTGAACCAGAGGGGGACTAATATCTTGGGGGGAAAATTTGCTAAGGCTATGATGGGGGCTTTAAACTGATTCGGGGGGGGGGGGTGGGATCCTAAGTAGTTGGGGTGCTGAGAGGGATGAGAGTAAGGGGGTTATAGAAGAGAGTTGTAAAACACAGCGCGTACGGGTGGGGTGGGGCATGGTTTGAAATGCGTATACTTTAATGCAAGGAGTATTCGCAATAAGGGGGAGGAACTTGCAGCTTGGACCAGTACCTGGAACTTCGATGTTGTGGCCATTTCAGAGACTTGGGTAGAGCAGTGACAGGAATGGATGTTGCAGGTTCCGGGGTACAAATGCTTTAGTCGGAGTATAGAAGGAGGTAGAAGGGGGGAGGAGTGGCATTATTGGTCAAAGACTGTATCACGGTGATAGAAAAGAAGTTTGATGAGGACTTGTCTGTTGAGGTAGTGTGGGCTGAGATTAGAAACAGGAGAGGAGAGGTCACCCTGTTGGGAGTCTTTTACAGACCTCCTAATAGTTCGAGAGAGGTTGAGGAAAGGATTGCAAAGTCAATTCTGATTAGGAGTGAAAGTAGTAGGGTAATTGTGATGGGGGACTTTAACTTTGTTAATATTGATTGGAATAGCTATAGCTCTAGCTCGTTAGAGGGGTCAGTTTTCGTACAAAGTGTGCAGGAAGGTTTTTGACTCAGTATGTAGATAGGCCAACTAGAGGTGAGGCTACATTGGATTTGGTGCTGGGCAATGAGCCAGACCAGGTGTTAGGCTTGGAAGTTGGTGAACATTTTGGTGATAGTGACCACAATTCGGTTATGTTCACCTTAGTGATGGATAGGGATAGGCATGAAGCTGGGGGCAGTAATTATAGCTGGGGGAAGGGTAATTATGAGGCCATAAGGAGAGAATTAGGGTGCGTAGGTTGGATTAGGAAACTACAGGGACTGGAAACATCTGAAATGTGGAGCTTATTCAAGGAGCAGCTGCTGTGAGTCCTTGATAAGTATGTCCCTGTCAGGCAGGGAGGAAATGGTCGAGTAAGAGAGCCTTGGTGTACGAAAAAAGTTGATTTGCTGGTTAAGAAGAAAAAGGAGGCTTACCTCAGGATGAGGCTTGAAGGCTCAGTTAGTGCAATGGATAGCTATAGATTAGCCAGGAAGGAGGTAAAAAGTGAATTGAGGAGAGCTAAGAGGGGACACGAGAAGATGTTGGCTGATAGGATTAAGGAGAATCCTAAAGCTTTCTTTCGATATGTTAAGAATAGAAGATTGGTTAGTGCAAGATTAGGGCCAGTCATAGACAGCAGTGGGAAGTTGTGCGTGGAGCCTGAAGAGATTGGTGAGGCACTGAATAAATATTTCTCTTCGGTATTCACGCAGAGTGCTGGAAATGTAGCTGTGGAGAGCACTGAGGTACAGGGTTGCAAATTGGGGAGTATTGTAGTAGATAGTGAGGATGTGTTAGAAATTCTCGAGGGTTTGAAGTTGGATAAGTCCCCTGGGCCGGACGGGATTTACCCTAGGATTCTCTGGGAGGCAAGAGAGGAGATTGCAGAGCCTCTGGCTCTGATCTTCAGGTCCTCGTTGGTTACGGTGTGGTTCCGGAGGACTGGAGGATAGCGAATGTGGTCCCATTGTTCAAGAAGGGGAAGAGAGACCTTCCAGGGAATTATAGGCCAGTGAGTCTTACTTCTGTTGTGGGCAAAGTATTGAAGAGAATTATTAGGGATAGGATTTATAGTTATTTAGAGAGAAATGAATTGATTGGGGATAGTCAGCATGGTTTCGTGAAGGGTAGGTCATGCCTTACTAACCTCATTGAGTTTTGAGAAAGTGACCAAAGAGGTGGATGGGGGTAAGGCGGTTGATGTAGTATATATGGACTTTAGTAAGGCGTTTGATAAGGTGGCCCATGGTAGACTTCTACAGAAAATGAAGAGGTGTGGAATAGAGGGTGATTTAGCTAATTGGATTAGGAATTGGCTGGCAGATAGAAGACAGAGGGTGGTGGTTGATGGGAGATATTCATCGTGGAGTTCGGTGACGAGTGGTGTGCCTCAGGGGTCTGTTTTGGGGCCCCTGCTGTTTGTAATTTTATAAATGATCTGGATGAGGGTATTGAGGGATGGATCAGTAAATTTGCAGATGATACTAAAGTTGGTGGTGTGGTAGATAGTGAAGAGGGGTGTTTTAGTTTACAGAGTGACTTGGAAAAGTTGCAGAGCTGGGCCGAGAGGTGGCAAATGGAGTTTAATGTGGAAAAGTGTGAGGTAATGCACTTTGGCAGGAACAATAAATGTGTAGAGTATAGGGCTAATGGTAGGGCTCTTAATAGTGTTGAGGAACCGAAGGATCTTGGTGTATGTGTCAATAGATCCCTGAAAGTAGGCAGTCAAGTGGATAAAGTTGTTAAGAAGGCATATGGAGTCTTAGCTTTTATTGGTAGGGGGATTGAATTTCGGAGCCGCAACGTCATGTTGCAACTGTACAAAACTCTACTGCGGCCGCACTTGGAGTATTGTGTACAGTTCTGGTCCCCGCATTATAAGAAAGATGTGGAGGCATTGGAGAGGGTACAGAGGAGGTTTACCAGGATGTTGCCTGTATGGAGGGCAGGTCTTATGAAGAGAGGCTGAGGGATTTGAGGTTGTTTTCGTTAGAAAGGAGGCGGCTAAGAGGGATCTTATTGAAGCATATAAGATGATTAGAGGTTTAGATAGGGTGGACAGTGATAGCCTTTTTCCTAGGATGGAGAAAGCTAGCACGAGGGGACACAGCTTTAAATTAAGGGGTATGAGTTATAGGATGGATATCAGAGGTAAGTTCTTTACTCAAAGAGTGATTAGGGAGTGGAATGCCCTGCCTGCAGCTGTTGTAGATGCGCCAAGTTTGGTGGCGTTTAAGAGGTTAATTGATAAGTATATGGAAGAGAAGGGAATGGTTTAATTTGGAGGGGCATTGCTTTTTATTTTGGTCGGCACAACATCGAAGGCCGAAGGGCCTGTTCTGTGCTGTAATGTTCTATGTTCTAAGTGCCAGTTGGCATCTTGTTCTCATGTTTTTACTTTGTCAGAACTGCTCATTATTCTGCCATTAATACCCGTTGTGGACCAATGTTTACTACAACCAATACCACTTCCTCTGTCTTTTGTTACATGATAGTTTAATTATTTAGTGTTTTCCACATTCTAATCTATCCAAGATCTTCCCTTTTATTCTATCTGCTCACAGCCCCTTAAATCTCAGATTCCATCATATTTATACCTTCCTTCAGATCCAAAGGTCATATTCAACATGAAACGTTAGCTCTGTTTCTCATTCCAAAGATGCTGCCAAATTTAACCAGGTGCACAAGACACTAGTTAGATCTCAGTTGTACAGTGCTGGGTACCACACTATAGGAAGGATGTGAACACACTGGAGAATATGCAGAAGCAGTTTGTAGGAATGGTTCCAGGATGAGAAGCTTCAGGTAGGAGGATAGACTGGAGAGATTAGGACTATTTTTCTTGAAGAGAAGTCGGTGAGGAGATTTGATAGAAGAATTCACAATCACGAGAGAGCCTGGGTTCCCACTTGTAAAAGGATTGAGAATGAGAGGGCATTGATTTGAAGTAATTTGCAAAACAAACAAATGCAATGTGAGAAAAAACATTTCTGCACAGCAAGTGGCTCAGATCTGGAAGTGGGGTGGGTGCAGGTTCAATCAAGGTATGCAAGAGGGTACTGGCTGATTATTAAATGAATAAGCAATGTACAGGGGTACAGGGAGAAGATAGAAGAATGACACTAAGTCATAATGCTCATCTGGAGAGTGACAGCATTTTCAAGATAGGCAGAATGGCCTTTTAACACATCATAACAATTCTGTCATTCTGAATTTTCTCCAGCACATTCAGTTTCTAATTAAGGGTGGTATCTCATTAAAGCCTGGGAGATGATTTCCGATTACAAATGGATACTGGTAGCTCAGCAGGTTGTGGAGAGTGCAGAAGGGAAAATATGGCATGATGTATTCAAGAACAACTATATTAATCTCAAGTGTTAACACACTACCAAAATAAAGTGGCTAAAAATAATCTTTCAAACTCTTAAGTAAAAGCTAAGTAAATCACTTAGCACAAGTTGTCTGTAGTGTTATGGCTCAGGTCAGAAACTCCAAAGTGTTTTGTGGAGTCCGCCTGGATCATAAGTTTTGCGTCTTGAATTTAGCTAGGATAAGCGTGATTCATTTCAGATGCAATTCAAATGACCCACTAAGCAGCTTTTATTAAACAAAGTTAATTAAGAATATAGTTAACATCTATGGAAAGAAAATTAGTCAAAGCCTCTATCAATTACAAACAAAAAACAAAACAACCACGATAATATACAACTCTTAACAAATATATTTGACTCCCTGCCGGGGAAGATAGTGGAAGGAGATGCGATAGTTGCTTTTAAGAGCATCTTCACAAATACATGAATAGGATAGGAATAGAGAGATATAGTTCCCTGAAAGGTAGAGGGCTTCAGTTCATTCAAGCAGCATGGTCAGTGCAGGCTTGGAGGGCCAAAGGACCTGTCTCTGTGTTGTAATTTTCTTTGTTCAAATCAACCCCATAAATAAATTCTGTGGAACAAGTCCAACACACAAAGTGTAATGCTCATGTGATATTGGAATTGACTCCTTTGGTTGAATTCTGCAATTCTCAGATAGACTTAGAACAGTTTGAAGTCAGAACAGCTTCCCAGAACCCCAGATAGACTGCGATCAAGCCACCAACAGCAGATTCTCTCCTTCAGAAAGGCAAGACTTTGTTTTCAGATAGCCAATAGAATTTCCAAATAAAACAGGGGGCGGGGGGAGGGGATACAAGGGGAGGGGGAAGAGAGAGAGAGAGAGAGAGAGAGAAAGAAAGAAAGAAAGAGAAACACCTCTTTTCAGCTTGCTGTCCCTTCTAAAAACCTGCAGCACAGAACCGAAAATGAAAAAGCTCCTGTCACCTGACCTACCAGCCATTTTTCCTCCTAACAATACAGAGTCATAAGACTAATCACAGAAAGTAGCTGAGGCCCCCATTTAAACGAATCAAGGAGCCTGAAAAGGATATCTGGTCGACAGCTGTGCAGCAATGAGAAACAC
Source organism: Sphyrna mokarran (assembly GCA_024679065.1). Classification (NCBI taxonomy): domain Eukaryota; kingdom Metazoa; phylum Chordata; class Chondrichthyes; order Carcharhiniformes; family Carcharhinidae; genus Sphyrna; species Sphyrna mokarran. The sequence goes on from JAGIQG010000019.1 coordinate 35,744,088, forward strand.
TGAAGCTGTGAGAGTTCCAGAAATCATGATTTTAAAAAAAGGTATACTAACATCACAATAGATGTAGCTTTCATCAAACCTGTTGAATTGAGTTGAGGTGTTTTTCTGGATTTACTTACAGTTAGTGTCATGGATGAAATCCAATGAGCAGAGCCATGATCATACCGAATGGCAGAGGAAATTCAGTGTGCTATATGGTCTACTCCTACTCTTACTTATGCACTCCACTCGAATTTCCATGTCATATTATATACTTTACAAACACAGATAATAGTAGGAAAAGGCTATATTTGGCCCTTCGAGCCTGCTCCACCATTCATTATGATCGACTCAACAGCCTGATCCCAATCCCTCCCTTCAACCAATTCCTTTCAGACTATGATACTGGTTCTGGACACCTTATCAGAAACATCTTTTTTGCATTTATCTTGTCAGCTTTCTATGAGATCCTTCTCATTTTCTCAACTCCAGTGAATAGAATCTTATCCAACTCAATCTCTCCTCATACGTGACTCATGTCATCCAGGAATCAGACTGGTAATCTTCTTTGCACTCCCTCCACAGCAAGAACTTCCTTCCTCAGAAAAAGAGACCAATACTAGCCTCACTAAGGCCCTGTGCAATTGCATCAAAACAGCAACCCCCCCCCCGCTTCTGTACGCGAATCCTCTAGTGATAAAGGTTAACATACATTTGTCTTTTTACTGCTTGCTGTATGGAATGCGCTGCAAAGTAAAGTGGTGGAGGCAGGCACTCTGGAGTTATTTAAGACATACTTAGATGGGCATATGAACAGAATGGGAATGGAGAGATATAGAAAACTGATTTAAAATAGGCATCATGAGCCTTGGAAGTTCCCTGGGAAATGTGTAAATTGTCGATGATATTGATGTATTTGTTTTATCCTACAGGTGCTTTGGTCCGCCTTGTTGTCTAACAAGGGGCATACAGGCGATGGGTTGTGAAAGAGCTGCTCTGGGATTTTTCGAGAGTATCCTAGTGCTTCACGTGATTAGTGTATGCTTGACCTGGATCATTTGATGGGCAACACGACAGCTCAGTGACTATCACTGTGCTATGCAGATACATGGATTTGGGCCTGTGTCTGTGGGAGTTTGCGCATTTTCCCCGTGCTTGCGTGGGTTTTCTCCGGGTGCTCCAGTTTCCTCCCATATCCCAGCCAATCTTAGGCAGATTGGCAGAACAAATTCTCCCTAAATTGTCTCAAATTTAGTTTCAATGCATAGATCTGTAAACATAGACAGGGATCATGGGTAGAAATGGGAACATTGAGATGGTGGCGCAGGCTCGTTGGGCCAAAGGGCCTGTTTCCCATGCTGTTTTGTTCTTTGTTCTAATATGAACAAATTAACCAATTGTCGAAAGATAATCACAAAGCTTTGGTTTTACCTTGTCCCTGGGGTCCATATCTCTATGCCCAGGCTCATCAATGCAATTGTGAATTGCTTCCTCCTAATTTATGAGAATGACTGAAATATGCATAGGTCTTGAACTCTGCAGACCTGACTCTCATTGTTCTTCCATTGCTACCATAGTGATTGCAGCATTCATATTATTGACATTTTATTTCCACCTCAATGACATTTTCAAGAGTTTGGGACTGCAAAAGATGGGCACAAGATTTGAACATAATGCTGCTTGCTCTTTGTGGAATTGCGGTGGACAATTTAATTTATAAGATTCTCTGCATCAGCGTTTAACCTTTCAGGTTAACCAATTCAATAATGCATTCTGTTGACGTGAGAAATTTAAATGTATTCCTACTTTATGTTGTCTCTGCAACACTCCAGGGTTTCTATCAGTTTAATATATCGAGAAGCTCACTTACATAATCACCCTTCCCCACCTCGCCGCCACCGCATCAACTTCCCAGGTGCTTAACAATTTCAATTATCACTCCACCAAGTGCTTGTTTCCAACTGTATATCCTGCTAGTTTATTTTTTAATACTGGACATCTCTCTACAGAGATTGATCCTTATGCTGAGAGCACACTGAAGAGTCCATGTTGCCCTACACCGGTAAACTTCAACATTAAGGAGAGTGGTCCCCAAAACTTAATTTGTTTGCTCCTCAGAGGGAAAGGAATGAAACAAGGGCAGAACTGATCTACACTGGGGACTTGGGTACAATGATCACATAAGTCACCACAGCAATTACTGGTGTATTTTATTGTTTATGCAGAGTCCATTTGGATTTTTCAAGTTTACTGTTATTACAAACTTTTTTGAAATTTTACTAAACTCAGTTAACTTTGCTGGATTATGTCAACAATACTAGAATCATTAGCCCTTCATATATAGGGAACAAAGAAATGACTGATCAATTGAATACATCCTGTGATTCCATCTTCACAAACGAAGCCACAAATAAGGTACCCAAAACGTTGGGGAACATAGTTTATTTAGTGAGAGGGAAGAGCTCAAGTAAATCAATTTTAGTAGAATTGGTATTGGAGAATCTGATGGGATTGAAGACTGATAAATCCTCAGGGTCTGATAATTTGCATCCGAAGTACTTAAGGAAATGGACTGAGAAATAGTGGATACATTTGTGAACATCTTCGAAGATTCTGTAGACTCTGAGACAGTTCCTACAAATTGGATGATAGTTAATATAATCTAACTATTTAAAAAGGAGGGGTAAACAGATAACAGGGAATTATCAACGAACAAGCCTGAAGTGAGCAAAATTCTAGAATCCATTATCAAAGATTTCATAACAAAACACTTGGAAAACAGTTGTAGAATTGGGCAGAGTCAACACCTCTGTGTGAAAAAACTCCCTCTAGCATGCAAATTATACCTTACCCCCCCTCATCCTAAGCCCGTGACCCCTCGTGCTATTTGAGTCCATCCTAGAAAAAAGCTTAACCCTGTTTACTTGATCTATACCTCTCATAATCTTGTACACCTCTATTAGATCTCCTCTAAGTCTACGTCTTTCTAAGGAAAACAGCCCCAATTTGCCTAACCTCTCCTCGTAACTCAGACCTCGCATACCAGGCAACATCCTGGTAAACCTCCTCTGTAGTCTCTCCAGAGTCTCCACGTCCTTCCGGTAGTAAGGCAACCAGAACTGGACGCAGTATTCCAAATGAGGTCTCACTAATGTTTTTTACGACTGCAACATTAAAAGTCAGCTCTTGTACTCTATACCTCTTCCTATAAAGGCTAGCATACCATATGCTTTCTTCACAACCTTCTCCACTTGCTCTGCCACCTTCAGAGACTTGTGCACCTGCATCTCTCCGTTTCTATACTCTTAATAAGTCTACTCTTTATCATATACCTCCCCCTACATTCTTTCTCCTGAAATGCATCACCTCGCATTTACCAGAATTGAATTCCATCTGTCTGCCCAAGCTACCAGCCTATGTCCTGCTGTATCGCCTGGCAATGCTCCTCACTATCCTCAAGTCCAGCCATCTTTGTATCGTCTGAAAACTTGCTGATCGCTCCACTTACTCCCTCTTCCAAGTCATTTATATATATTAAAAATAGAACAGGGCCCAGTACTGAGCCCTGCGGCACACCACTAGTGACTGACCTCCAGCTAGAAAAACACTCTTCCACTATTACTCTCTGTCTCCTATTACCAAGCCAGTTACTTATCCATCTAGCTACCCTGTATCCCATGAGCCTTGACCTTTTCAACTAACCTCCCATGAGGGACTTTGTCAATCGCCTTACTGAAATCCATATAGACAACATCAACGGCTCACCCTTCGTCGACCGTTTTCGTCACCTCCTCAAAATATTCTACCAGATTTGTAAGGCACGACCTCCCCTTAACAAAGCCATGCTGCGTATCCCTAATCAGATTGAAATGCTCTAAGTGCCTGTACATCCTATATCTAAGAATCCCCTCCAACAGCTTCCCTACCACTGAGGTCAAACTCACTGGCCTATAATTTCCAGGGTTATCCCTACTACCCCTTTTAAACAACAGTGCAAAATTAGCTATTCTCCAGTCCTCAGAGGCCCAGCAATTTCACCTTGCGCCTCTCTAAGCAGCCTGGGATAAATGCCATCAGGCCTCGGAGATTTATCAGTTTTAATGCAACCTAGAAGCTCTAACACTTTCTCCCTCAGTATGGATATTTCCCTCAACTGGTCCACAGCTCCCTCAGAGACAGGACCGGTCAACAAGCCCCACCACTCCTTCATGAATACCGACGCAAAGTATTCATTCAGGATCTCCCCCATTTCCTCGAGCTCTAAGCACAGTTCCCCTCCTCTGTCCCTAAGAGGTCCGATTTTTCCTCTAACCACCCTTTTATTCCTTACATAGGAGAAAAAAGCCTTTGGATTTTCCTTAACCCTATCCGCCAAAACCATTTCATGCCCGCTTTTTACCCTTCTAACTCCCTGTTTGAGCTCCCTCCTACTCTTTCTATATTCTCCAACGCTCTCTCCATTCCCAGCTGCTTTGACCTAACATTTGCCTCTCTTTTCTTCCTAACCAAGTCCTCAATATCCCTAGTAATCCACGGCTCTGTAATCCTACTTTTCCCATCTTTCCTCTTAGCCGGCACATATCTTTCCTTGGCTACTCTAGAAGATTTTGTTATCCCACTCAGTTTAAAATAACAGACAAACGAATGTTTTATGTATACATGAAGCTATTGCCTATAAATAACCCTAAATGATTATTTCAAGACTAGGAGGTTCTTTGAATTGGAGCACTGGGTTGGAAGTGAGATTAAAATTTGCATGCCAGATTATGATGCATGATTCGAACAACTTCTTAAAGTATTTTAGGAAAAGCAAAAGAAAACACACTTTTCTAATATCATATGGTTCACACTTTGAAATGTTTTCTTAACTGGCAATATTTCTTAAATTACAATGCTCACCCCCTGCCAAAATACCTGGCTTGGAAAATATCTATATCAGACTTCTTCAAGCTAATCACCCATTTGATGACTTCATTAATGTTCCAAGCCAAACATTTCAAGCCAACCAGACCAAGAATGACTTCTAGGGAATCTCCCACCAATAAATTCAACCCTGTTTCCACTTTGGTATCTACCAAGGCAGAAGGCTCGGGTGAAGGATCATCCAGCTCTGTTCTCTCTCTCCACAAGTGTCATCCAGACTCAAAACATTGGCTCTGTCTCCACAGATGCTATCACACCTGAGATTTTCCAGCATTTTCTGTTTCTGTTTCAGATCGCAACATCTGCGGGAATTTGCTTTTATCTGTGTGAAATAAAAAATGCTTTTCGTTACGTCAGTCAATGGACATTGAATTTCAAAATAGGTTTAATTAATCTTGATTGATTTTGATGGGAAAAAAATTAAAGATGCTTTATATAAATGCTGACAGATCATAATTTGGAAATCTGCAGGAGATAGAGACACGTACTTTGTGCAGAAAATTATTTCGAATAAACTTTTTTTAATACAATATTGAAAGCTCATTCTCTGCTTCAGGAGGTTAATGGTATAACATTACATCATCAGTATTTTGCCTTGTTAAACTTTGGTATATTTAACTTGTAATTAAGTGCTGTGATCTGTACCAGTACGATCCTGTGTTGTTTTTGATTCGACTGAAGCATGGTGGAATCATTTGTAAATTCAGTATGTGGCTTGCCCTATTTTGAGTAGTTAATCATTAGAGCCAGGTCACGTTGATTTCTGACAAGGGCACAGCTCACTTAAAAAAGAATGCTCTTCCTCATGCGAAGCACTGTCCCTCACTTTAAGCACCTTTTTAAAAAGGCTTATGCATAGTCCCACAAAACTGCAATGGAATTTTAATCAGAAAGTAATGTTAGTTGAGGGATAAATATTGGTCAGCTTGCTCCTTTGTTCTTCAAAATAGTCACATCCAACTTTCCATCAGGACTATCTTGAAGTGCTGGCCTAAATTTTGTCCTCCAGTTTTTGGACCTGAACTAACAACCTTCCAATAAAAGCAAATGATTACGAATGCTGGAATCTGAAACCAAAATAAAAAGCTGGAAAGTCTTAACAACCCTGACAGCATCCGTGGAGAGAGAATGGAGCCAGTGCTTTGAGTCCAGATGACCTTCCCTGGTCATAGATGGCTCTGTTCTCTCTCTCTCTCTCTCTCCACAGATGTTGTCAGACTTGCTGAGATTTTCAGCATTTTTTGTTTTTGATTTATTTCACACAGCTTGCTTACATGGAATACTGCGCTGAGACAAACTTGTACAAAATTTGACAAAATTACATAGTTCAACTGATTGTGCACATCCATCAAAAAAGATTTAAACAGTGACAACAGCTATTTATGCAGGAGAAAAAGGTAATTAGTAATCCAGAATTTAAGGTAAACACAGATCAAAGTGGAATAATTTAGTAATATTCCAGCTAATCTATGACATCTGACACTATTATCAATAAAAGATCAAGGGAACAGACCTTATCTTAAATCTGAATACATATCATACCTGCAAATGAACATCTACACTGACATTTCATTGCAGTACAATGGAATGCTGCATCTTATAGATGAGAGGTTAAACAAAAGCACTGTCATCCTACTCAGGTGGACAAAATAAATGGCAGTATACTCCGCAGAGGAGCATGCTGTTTTAGCAGTGTTTAACATATTTCCTCAATACACCACCACAAATAATCACGTCATCTGTTGAATGTGGAACCTTGCTTTGCAGAAATAGACTGAAACACCTGCCCACTTAACAACAATGATATAAATGGCTGTGAAGCACCTTGGGTGTGACAGCCTTGCTTCTCCGCCTCCTTCTTTCTCTTATTTGACATTGATCTGGATACGTATGTTGATCCTGATTTCTTTTCTCTATCAAGTCCCAACTCCAACATAGACACAGATGGAGCTGAGACTTCAAGTGCACCAAGGTCATGCATTGCGTCTGATTACTAATACTGTAATTGTTAGAGACTCCCCAGATCAGACACCCAAACATGATAAGTAACTATGGAGACATGGGACAAAATCTTCCCCAAACAATTCTAAGTGTCATCCAAGTGTGAAAACTGGGTGTTTTCTGGAAGAGTTGGAAATTGTGATCTCAGTTTTTCTGACAGCTGGGAGCTTTCCACCAGTAAGTGAGGGAAGATGGAGAGGGTGAGGAGAGCCAGCTGCATAGTGCTTGGTTGCTACTGTATAGGGTGCCCCAAACTCTTTTGTATAGACCACCACCTCAGGGCCATCCCCTTGCAAATTTCTTCCAGCCGACAATCCCCCTCTCCCCATTTCTGCCCTCTGCCCTCCCAACCAACTTCCTTGCCAGGATTTCCTCTTGCAGAAGCCTCCCTGTCATTGTGTATATGCCCTATCATTGTCCTACCCCTAGTCAGATGATTTCTTGAAGTATTATTCAGCTAACTGTGCCAAAACGAATCAGGATGAAAAGCCCGTGTGTGTAATATGCTGGGAAATACAAGCGAAGAGTGAATGTGACACAGGGCCTGAAGCTCATCAGTTGGCAAAAGTGGGTCTCTGGAAAAAAAAGTTTGAAGAACACTTTTCTAAACCATGCTATCTTCGGTATGCATTAATGATGGCTGAACAAGCTGAAATCTTAACTTTCATATTAAAAAAATGTATGATGTGAATTCTCCTTGGGCCTAAATTGTTTAGGTTGATTTCCCATCAATAACAATTAAGTTATTGCATTATTGGCGATCTTTCGCAGAACTTCATAAACACATGCTGCAAAGACGTGTAATTTTTTAAACCTAAGTAGGAATAGCAATTTTGATTCTGAATCCATTTTCCAATTATTGAAAATTGGACACGATGGCCACTTTCTCTGGACAGTTATTTTACTTTAGGCTGTTCTCTGCACAAAATACAAAGCTATGCAGTAAGACTGCTTTTTCATGCAGAACTATAAAACATCTCATAACAATACTGGAGCCAGTGTATCATAAAGAAAGTCAGTGACGTGAGATAATAATTGTTCATACCAAACAACACCAAAGGGGATTTTAGATATACATGTTCCCAGCAGTGTCCTTCACTCTGCTGGGAGTGCACATCAAAAAACGTAGGAGTGAAGGTCAAATAGTCCGCTCAAATATCACAGCACTGGAAAGTCACCACACCTGAACTCCCGATGAGTGTCATGCAGGAAAGCATATTTGTAAAACTTTCCAAATGCTTCCACTAAGCTCGGGGGACTGATAGCCTTATGTGGTTCTTCTCTATATGACAATCATTGCACAAAAATCATTCTCAATCTTTGCTTCATCAACTGTAGGAACTGCCTCCCATTCTGGGCTGCTGCCATCCACGTTTGAAATGTAGCTCATTATTCTAGGCTTTTCATGCACCTTATTTACCAGTATTTGGAATAGAGAGGATGGGTTTATTCGTGTAGATTTCGACAGTCAGCTTCTGGAATCAAAGTGAAACATTTCCACTAGATTATAAATATCAGAATATAGGTTAACCTGAATCTGAAGAAAACATCATTGAATGCCATGTGTTTAGGATTGAACACAATAGTATACAAATTATTTTAGCATCGTTTCAACAGGAGGACAACGACATCTGGCATAGTTGTCCATTCATTGACATTTTAGTTACAGTGACCCAGCAAATAGAAAATAGTACATACAACAACAGACACAAGGGTAAGCTTCAATTCTAATGATGGAAGGCTGTAATGATGAAAGCAAGTATAAAAACGTCAGCCACATCTTTGCGATAAAACAAATTTTTATTTACATAAAGCCTGAACAATAAGAGACCTGTGTGTTCAGTCTTAGAAAAGACAGATTTGATTTGATTTATTAATGTCACATGTATTAATATACAATGAAATGTATTGTTTCTTGCATGCTAGGTACTAAAAGGTTGTATCCTTAACCGAATAAAAATCAGGCAAAGGAGGGTGTGAGAATTGTAAAAATCTGCTTCACCAAGATGACATTGGATGATGGTATTAAAAATTTATATACAAACCAGACATAAATAAGCATGAAGAGAAATATTTAAGGATGCTGGCAAATATAGCAACCCAGCAATAGAAGCAACAGTTTTATACACGGCTCAGGTCTAAACTGTTTGAAATGTCAAACCATTTTAAGGCAATTCTCCAGCTTTGGCCTTTTGAAAGAAAGAAGCTGCCAAAGTTTGCATAACAAATACTTCCGTTGCTGAACTGCTTGGAATTCTAATTCACATCATAGTTGGGGAAAAAAGAGCCTTTCAAACCATTTTTATTTATAATGAAATCAGTAACTTACCACAAGCTACAAAAATCATCTCACAAACTCATTGACTGTCTTGGAGTTTTACGTTTAAAAGCCAGTCATATCTGATTCAGTTTAGATGCAGAGTCAGATGCAACGTCAGTACAAACACGAAGACATCAATATCTCCAAAGTTTGATTGCAGCGAACAAGTGAGATGAATATAAAAAAAATCCTGACGTCTCCACCTCAACACTGAAACCCTGTGCCTGGAAGGAATTTCATTATCCCAATGGAAAACTTCAACAGCTGAATTACAACCGTTAACACAAAGTGCATTTCAAACTCCCATATCTGCATATGTCTGGATGTTTTAATTCCCTGCAGTTTGTAATTTTGCATTGCTTAATTGAGAAATGACCATTTATAAAGTGAAGAACAAAGTAAGATTTATATAGCATCTCAAGACATCCAAAGCATATTACACACTTGCTTAATTGAGAAATGGCCATTTATAAAGTGAAGAACAAAATAAGATTTATATAGCATCTCAAGACATCCAAAGCATATTACATACCGTGAAGTACTTTTGATGTGTTACATAGCTGTAGACAAATGTAGCAACTAATGTGTGTACAGAGATGTCAAAATTAGTAGCAAGGTAAATAACCAGATAATCTGTTTTAGTAGCATTGCCAAAAAAGATATTAATATTGTTCAGAAGAACTTTAGTCTTCCACCATTTGCATCACAAAAGCACAAATTTAGCATTGCTGCCTCACAGCACGAGGGACCCAAATTTGAAAACAGTCTTGGCTGACTGTGTGGAGTTTGCATATTCTCCCTGTGACTTCATGGGTTTCCTCTGGGCGCTCTAGTTTCCTCCCACAGTCAAAAGATGTGCAAGTTTCATGGATTGGCCAGACTAAATTGCGTGGGAATATAGGGGTGCAGTGAACTGAGGTAAAATGCTCAATTGGAGGGTTGGTGCAGACACGATGGGCTGAATAGCCTCCTTCCATAGTAGTGATTCTATGATCCCATACAGAAGACCATACTTCTGTAGAACAGTATTCCCTCAGTGCTTGTCTACTCTTATTCTATTAGCATTATAGAATCTTATATATTCCTTTAACAACAAAGTGCTTCAGAAAGTATATTATTTTGTTGGCACCGTGTGCGCATGCCAGATTGAATTTTGTGTTCAGATCTTTGGAGTGAACCAAACTTATGACCTGCCAACTTAATAAAAGTGCTATCTCTGACCCAAGCTTATATTTTAAAGGAGTACACTAATGAACATTTCCGATCTTGCATCTTTCAGGCAAATTAAAAGAGGTGAGGGGATGGGGGAGAGAGAGAAGAGAAGGAGGAATAGTACACTTTGCTTAAGTATTTGTGAGGTGAGGGATAAGCAATTAAAAAAAATTACCAGGCTTCATTCTGCTGACTGTTACCCAGTGACTCCAAATGGATAACATGCACGTGTGCATAGATAAGAACATTAGCATTTATTGGCAGAGGGCTTAAGTTTAAGAGCTGTGGGGATATGCTGCAATTATGAAGGACCTTGGTGAGACCACATTTGGAATATTGTGTGCAGTTCTGGTCACCTCACTATAAGAAGGATGTGGAAGCATTGGAGAGAGTGCAGAGGAGATTTACCAGGATGTTGCCTGGCTTGGAGGATAGGTCTTATGAGGAAAGATTGAGGGAGCTGGGGCTTTTCTCTTTACTGCAGACGAAGATGAGAGGCAATTTAATAGAGGTTTATAAGATAGTAAGGGGGATAGATAGAATGGACGTGCAGAGACTATTTCTTCGGGTGGATGTAGTTGTGAGTAGGAGGCATAGCTATAAGGTTCATGGTGGGAAATATAGGAGGAATGTCCGAGGTAATTCTTTACTCGGAGGGTAGTTGTGGTGTGGAGTGCGCTGTCTGCTGTGATAGTGGAGTCAGACACTTTAGGAATTTTTAAGCAGTTATTGGATAGGCACATGGAACACACCAGAATGATAAACTGTGGGGTAGCTTGATCTTGGGTTCGGACATAGCTTGACACGACATCGAGGGCCGAAGGGCCTGTACTGTGCTATACAATTCTATGTTCTATATAGATGCTTGTGCAAACATAAAATCAGTCACATGCTTTGCAAAAAGTTAATAATAATTCACGAGTAACAGGGTGATTCTAAGCCTTCTTTTCCCTGAATTACACATGAATCTCGCCAAAGACAACAAAAACAAAATAGTTAACTCATATTGCAAATCATAATCTGGATGACATTCAAGCACAGACTGAGCTGAACAGTAATCTCTTCCCTACACTACTGTGCCACTCTCACTGCACCACTGTGGAACAGGTTCCAAACACTGGTAGTTAGCCTCTAGTGAAATCACCCTTGGATATGAACAGGAGATACATGTAGAATCAGCACAGCTAGCCAGTGGCACAAGGAAACAGGAAGCAAAAACATGTTAATGACTAAATCATCCTGTGCATATCTCCAAGTTGGCAAGACTTCTAGGTTTTTTTTATGAAATGTGCATTTTTCTTCTGCTCCCCTTCCTTTGATTCTTTTCACAGCTTAACCTCCTCCCTAAATTGTCTGGAAACAATCAGCAATTCTGCTTTTAAAGAATTTAAAGAAGTGCATCAGTGCAGCTCAGAGGTGATCATCTCCTCCCATAAGATTGTGCCTTGCCTCAACCCCCGGGTGATACAATGTTACAGTCGCGATTCAAAATTTAGACTAGTGGAAAAATTGAAAGAGATGTTGCAGAGCAGTAGACAGTGTGGAAATTAGCTGCACAAGCTTACAACCCAGTAATCTATGACATAGCTCTAATTAGAGTGCCAATATACTGTGCTTCCACTGTGCTGCACTTCAAAAATTGAAAAACACTGAGACAACAGAAATCTGTGTACAAATAAACACCACAACCATGTATCACACAGGATTAGTTAGTGCGGCATTGCAAATATAGTTGAATAGCTAAAGCCTGTAAGGAACTTGATCTAGATAGCACAATCGATGCTGTTTCTCCAAACTCAATCATAACTCTGGCTTTGGTGAGAAACAACATGCTCTTTCCATTTAGAATTCCTTATATAGTAGTAAAGAAAAGCAAAATGAGCATTTATTGTCACTTCCAATTTCAAATTGCTTCAGAAAAATAGCTGGATTCAGGAAGGATTTTTAAAAAGTTCTCGATCACGCTGGACAGCACCTGAGTGATAACTGGCTGGGAACAGGGTTAGACAGTGTGACACCCTGGGGTTAAATAACAAATTCATACTAAACACCTGAGCGCAAACACGAACGAATGGTGTTCCATGACACGAGATACTGATCGTACACTTCAACCAATAAAAATGCAATGGAATAGAGAAAGAAGGACGACTGTTAAAAGCAGACAAAATAAATTAATACTTCTGGGACAATGGTATAGTACAGCACTCTAGAACAAGGAGATGGATGAGGGCTAATGGGTATCTCTTCTTTAATCCCTTCTTTTCACAGATTAGAGATAGAATATTTTCAAATCACTTTTTATACTGTATTAAACTAGTGTTGGGTCCCACACAGTCAATGGCAACATCAATGCTTGCCAAGGCTTGTTGGCTAGGATATCTGGCCCAAGTAAACTTGCCGGATTCAACATTATATAACATGATGTGGTATCTACTGCACGGAAACAGGTCATTCTGCCCAACAGGCCCATGTCCAGTGTTCAGGCTCCCCTTTAGCTCTTCCCCTTAATAAACTTCAAGTTAGCTTTCTATTCTTTTTCTCTCATGTTTACCTCTCTTCCACTTAAATACAAAATTAGTCGCCTTCATCTTTTGGTAGTAAGTTCCACATTCTTGCCACTGTCTGGATAGAGAAATTTCTCCTGAATTTCCTCCAGTGGATTTATTAGTGACTATGTTTTATTTCTGACTCTTTAGTCAAATTTGTCAGATTCACAATGAAAGAAAATCCCACCCATTCACTAAGGTCTGTGTATCCCAAACATAGCATAGCAAAATACTCATAATAACTAATAATCTTACCAATTAATCTTCCGTCACAAATCACCCTTCATTTGAAGTGTGTTCGAAATGGCGTTCAGTGACTACAGAGTGCAGATTGGCCCTGAGTCTTTCCATTGCCAGCCTGAGTGAAGCCCACTGGTTTCAAATCCCCCTCGTTGGGCGAGCCTCCACTCACCTTTTAGCAAAGCTCAAACTCTGATGTCCATGGGGAGATCTACTGACGATCCCTCGTGGCTATCATGTATTCGCAGCAGAAAACTACAGAGCACAACACAGGCAGCTCTGAAGTAAGCAACAGCTGAAAACTAACTTCACAGCAGCCAGCATCACTCATGCATTTTCAGGTTGTACTTCAGTTTATCATCATCCTACACATACAATCCATACAATGCAGGAGGCGGCCATTCAGTCCATTGAATCTGACTCTATACCTCATCTAGACTTGCCCCACATCCACATCCTGACACAGGTTTATAAAACGTTGAGAGAAATAGATAGGGTGGATTCTCAGAGGCTATTTCCCAGGGCTGAAATGGTCACTACGAGAAGACACAGGTTTAAGGTGCTGGGGAGTAAGTACAGAGGAGATGTTAGGGGTAAGTTTTTACTGAAAGTGGTGAGGGAGTGCAATTGGCTGCTGTCGGTGGTGGTAGAGGCGAACTCACTGGGGTCTTTTAAGAGACTTCTGGATGAATACATGGGATTGGGAGTTACAGATAGTCCTATGGCCTGGTAAGTATGGATCTGATCAGCCCAACTTGTGGACCAAAGAGCTTATTTGTGCTGTAGTGTTCTATGTTCTAATCCACTATTTACCCTGCTAATTCTTCTTCTTGTTCCACACCACCCCCCCCCCCACCCCCCACTCAACACACACACAGACACACACACTTTGGGATACATGATAATGACTGCAAAGTGTACTGAAAGTTCAGCTCTGATTCACTTCTTTCTGAAGGATATCAATGTGACCAAAGTGATAATTAGATTGAATAATCTCAAAACATTTCAAAGGTGTTTTTGAGAGGAATTTTGTATTCAGGAAGAATGGAGCACTTAATATTTAGGCACTCAGTGTCAGCAATAAACAGCAATCAAGTAAAATATGGCAAAGCTTGATCCTTTTTCTTGATCCTACTCCTTCCTTCAACCAAAGCAATTTTTCTCCCCTCACAAGAGCCATTTTGTGTCCATGAGTAAATGATATGTGTACAATAGCAAAATTATCAATGATTTCATGTCAGACTGAAACTACTACAATATATTTTGCACAGGATATCTGCAGCTGTAGGCTTTGTTGGATTTGAGATCAGCCTCCAAACAAAAAATGCCAAACCACAAGAGCTCAGTAAGAGTCTGGCAACACCAATCTTGATCCAACCAATTTATTTGATCGTGAATCTGCAAGCTTTCGACTTTCATCTTCGTCAGGCAAATGCAATGTTCTGGTCTGCAATAGCACACATATCAGCACAGACAGTCACAGATTGCTGATTAGAATGCGAATCCTTACACCTAACCTGCTATTCAAGTCTTAAAGTGGCTAACAATGTGTGTGAAGGGAATCCTGAGCATTGGTTAGAGAATTGTGTATTTTCTCCAGACAGCACAGTGAGTGATACGTTGCAAGAAAGGATGTCCCGAAGCATGGTACGTTGGGGAGACCATGCAGACACTATGACAGCAGATGAATGAACATCGCTCAACAATCACCAGGAAAGACTGTTCCCTTCCTGTGGGCGAGCACTTCAGTGGTCACGGGCATTCGGCCTCTGACCTTCAGGTAAACGTTCTTCAAGGTGCATTCACGACACACGACAGCGCAGAGTCGCTGAGCAGAGACTGATAGCCAAGTTCCGCACACGAGGACGGTCTTAACAGGGATCTTGGCTTCATGACACACTATCTGTAACCCCCATGACTTGCCTGGGTTAGCAAAAAACCTCACTTACTGTGCTGTCCGGAGACAATACACATCTCTCTAACCAATGCTCAGGGTTTGCTTCACCCACATTGTTAGCCACTTTAAGACTTGAATAGCAGGTTAAGTGTATGGATTCACATTCTAATCAGCAATCTGTGACTGTCTGTGCTGATATGTGTGCTATTGCAGACCAGAACACTGCATTTGCCTGACAAAGACGGAACTCAAAAGCTTGCAGATTTACTATCAAATAAATCGGTTGGATTTAAAATTGGTGTTGCCAGACTCCTACTGAGTTTACCCCAGTCCAACGCCGGCATCTCTACATCAAAACCACAAGAACGCCAGAGCATGCAACAAACATCACACACCGATCAAAAGCAGACACCACACACACATACCAAGAATAAATATTGAGAAATGTGCCACACCACCCCCCAAGGAAATAGCTGAGAGGAGTGGTGAGTAATAATAAACAGTTATCATGTTGATGTAGCATTCAGGCCCACTACAGGAGATCTACTGAATGGCACTTTTATTTCCTCCAAAATTTAAATACATTTCGTTCTGTGCAAGATCTAGGGTTATCCATCTCTCCCTAGCAATCTGTAACATATGGAGTCTTTTAACACGGTGTTGGCTGACCAGGAAACTCTCCCAACAATAGGTGTATCAGAAAGATTTATGGGTTTGCAATCAACCTGCTTGGCCATACCATGAAAAACCTTCCATGGCCATCAAGTCCTGGGGTAGGAATCGAATAGCAAACTTCTGACACAAAGGTAGGGATGCTATCTGCTGCAACACAAAATCTTCCTCACTGGTTGGACAGCATCAGCAATCATATCCACAATTCTATGTACAAAAATAGATCTATTCAAGAATCTGGCATGGGGCTGGCTGAGACTAGACTAACTGAATACAACTAGGTACAACATTTAAAATCAGACTAGATCATTGGCTACAGAAAGTGGCATGACCTTCCACTTAGGCAAGACAACAAAAGATAAAGAAGAGAACATCCAAAACTCAAGGGAGGTACTTGTATTTTAATTGTGTCTAATTGGTCAGAAGAGAGACTCCATTTTGCTTCTCTCCTTCTCGTTCCCCTTCTCCAGTGCATTGCTATGCAGGAGGAACATTTCTTTCAGCTTCCAACAGATTGTCTTGCCGTCACAGAGCAGCCAACTCAGCACTACAAGCAATGACGTAAGACTGGCAGCCAGCTGACCAATTGCATCTCTCTGGCCCCCAGCAGCTGTAGCATCAATTCGTGTTTATCCCAACAGAGTCCGAGGACAGTAAACTAGCTCAAATCACTGCAACACATTTGGCTATTTCAAAGAGCCAGCCGCCACATCACATACACTCAGAACAACCCTAAATAGTATTGGAGCTGCAGGGTCTGAATTGACAGTCTCTTCCAGAGTTTATATATGCATATGAAAATACTTCACTGAACCAATGAAACATTGCTGGAGGGATTTATCATTAACCCTTAGAGGAGAAAATTGTGAGGTTAGAGGATGGAGAGGGGGGGACTGCAGGGGGTTTGTTAATACATACAAGAGCACTGCATCACACCAATGTACTGCTCATTACGACATGCGTCAGCAATACATTCACGTTCAGAGTGAAGGACAAAGGGATGGGAGCGCAGCCTGTGTGGTTGCCTGCAACACTGTTAAAGGGAGAAGCGAGAAAGACCGAAGAAAGAGAGAAAATGTTCCGGAGAACAGAGGTTCCTGTTGCAGCTGTTGCAGTCACGGGCCAACAAAAACCTTATTAACAGGACAAAAGGCTAAAAGAAAAGCTGCCACAACTCACTACCTCAAAACAAAAAAGGATACCACAAGAAATAGAGAGAAGAGAAGAGAATCTTTCTTTCCTTCTGTGGCGATGCTGATTCTGCCAAAATAAAAGCTCATCACTGAAGATTTCCATTTCATCAGTGAGAGAAAGAGAGCGCTCTCCAGCAATCTTCCCTCCTCCAATCGCTCCCCCCCTCCCCTTGGAGCAATCAACGGATTATTGCTAACTGTGCGGGAGGCAGCCTGCAGCTGCTGCGTCTACTGGTGGAGAACTGGCTAGTTAAGCTACTGACTGCAATGTGCTGCTCGTAGCTGTTTTTAAATCAGCCAAGCCTGGCAGAGGGGAAGAGAGCGAAACAGATTAGAGAGCGTGGGTACAACGGGAAAGAGAGACCAGCAACAGCAACAGAGGGGTGGAGAAAAAACAACGAAAAACAAACCCTCTACATAAAACGCACTGTCTGGATTCTACATCAGTGATGGAGCTTGCTCAACAGCTTTCTCAACTCCGAGGACAAACACCACGACTGTTGATGGCGCTACTCTCTGGGGTAGAGAGGATGCACGCACCTGCATAGCTGATTGGGCCTCACCTCTGTCAGTCCTTTCTTTTGCTTTGGATTTACTAGGAGCCATTTTGTGAATCCTTTATTTTTTATTAAGGAAGACAAGGGGAAAATAGCACTAGTATCTAGTGCAAGAAAAAAAAGGAACTGCACTCTTGTAGAGGTAGGTGTGACAGGCCGTCCTCATTGCATCTCTCTATTTCCTCCACCCCACCCCCTTCCCCTTTCACTGTCGATCGCTAAAGGCACTGGTAGCCTGCTGTGCCAGGGTAGAGCCGATTTTCAAATCAGTGCCGATCCCAGACTATGGTGAATTATGAATGTGCCACATCATGAATCTCTTGTGGCAGGTAACTGTGCATCACACCTGGAATGCTGCCCTGGTTCTTCTCGTCTACCTCACGGTACGGATGTGGAGTGTGTGCGAAGCGTCAAACAGAGAACAGAGTTGTCCAGTTATCTGCTCCTGCAGTAATCACTTCAGCA
Organism: Sphyrna mokarran; assembly: GCA_024679065.1. Taxonomy (NCBI): domain Eukaryota; kingdom Metazoa; phylum Chordata; class Chondrichthyes; order Carcharhiniformes; family Carcharhinidae; genus Sphyrna; species Sphyrna mokarran. The sequence goes on from JAGIQG010000019.1 coordinate 35,762,093, forward strand.
AAGTCGTCTGCACTCGCCGTGGTCTCAAAGAGGTCCCTCAAGGGATCCCTTCTAATACCCGGTACCTCAACCTCATGGAGAACAACATCCAGCTTATCAAGGCAGATACCTTTCGACACCTGTACCACATGGAGGTTTTGCAGCTTGGCCGGAATTCCATCCGGCAAATAGAGGTTGGTGCATTTAATGGACTGACTAGCCTTAACACATTGGAGTTGTTTGAGAACAGACTGACTGTGATACCAAGTGGCGCATTCGAGTCCTTTTCAAAGCTACGTGAATTGTGGCTCAGGAACAACCCCATTGAAAGCATTCCATCATACGCTTTTAATAGGGTGCCGTCACTGCTGCGTCTGGATCTAGGGGAACTTAGAAAACTGGAGTACATTTTGGATGGTGCTTTTGAGGGCTTAATTAACTTAAAATACCTTAACCTAGGGATGTGCAATCTGAGGGATATGCCAAACCTCACACCACTGGTGAGGTTGGAGGAATTGGAAATGTCTAGCAACCACTTCCCTGCAATTAAACCGGGATCATTTCAGGGGCTAAAATCACTAAAAAAACTCTGGCTTATGAACTCACAAGTCAACCTAATTGAGCGAAATGCCTTTGATGACCTCACTGCATTGGTGGAACTAAATCTGGCCCACAATAACCTCACTTCGCTGCCACATGATCTGTTTGCACCACTGAAGTACCTTGTGGAGTTGCATCTGCATCACAATCCATGGAATTGCGACTGTGATATCCTCTGGCTCGCCTGGTGGCTGCGGGAGTACATCCCCACAAACTCTACTTGTTGTGGCCGCTGCCATTCCCCACCTCACATGAGGGGGAAATACTTGACCGAAGTAGACAAAGGCACCCTCCAATGCTCACGGCCAGTTATTCTGGAACCGCCACAGAACCTAAACATCTCTGAAGGGAGAACAGCCAAATTGAAATGTCGAACATCCTCCATGTCATCCATCAGGTGGCTGCTGCCCAACAGCACGATATTGAGTCACGGCTCAACACATCCCCGTATATCCGTATTTAACAATGGAACCCTATACTTCTTGCACGTTTTAATAACAGATGCTGGTACCTACAAATGTATGGTGACCAATGTGGAAGGGAATGCTGATGCATCAGCCTTCCTGCGAGTTAGCATGGCGGAGATCAACACGTCAAATTACACCTACTTTTCAACAGTTACCGTGGAAACGACACCCGACACCGTCAGGACTAAAGTACCTCCGTTTCTGTCAACACCACCCACTTACAAGCCAGCGTTCATCTCCACTCCTACAGTGCTGTTGCAGAGCACGAGGAATCCAAAAACAGTGGTGGTGATCCCCACCATGGCCACCATAGACACGACCCGCACCAGCCTGGACGAGGTCATGAAAACCACAAAAATCATTATTGGCTGTTTCGTGGCAGTGACGCTGCTTGCGGCTGCCATGCTCATAGTGTTTTACAAACTCCGCAAACGGCACCAACAACGGAGCACGGTGGCAGCAGCCAGGACTATAGAGATCATTAATGTGGACAAGGACATCACGCCATCAAAAAGAGCAGTCGTAGTGCCCTCGATCCATGATCACACGAACTATAACACGTACAAACCAGCACATGGGGCTCACTGGACAGAGAACAGCCTGGGTAACTCGCTCCACACTACAATACCTGAGCCCTTTATTATACAAACACATACCAAGGAGAAAGTTCAGGAGACTCAGATCTGACTTCTGTACATATATATAATATAATATAATATATTATATATATATATAATGCAATAGAATGCACAAGTTGTCAGAATTTTGTAAAAAGTGCAAAACTCAGACTGTTTTCTTGTATATGCTTATATCAAAGCAACCATGGCTGATTACAAAAGTGATTATATATATATAAAAAATAAACTATTTTCTAACCTGTAACTTATGTTTAAGAAGAGACAAAGCTGTTCAAGATGCTTTCATGACTTTGGGGAAAAGAAATGGGGCCGAACCAGTTTAAAAAGGGCATTCTGTAATTTTTAAAGCCAGTGCTATGAGGATGCAGTAAAACATATTTATACGGGAATTCTTTCTAAGCCCAATACCAGACTTTACAGGTTTATCTTGTAAAAGCACCAATTTGTACTGTGCCAAAATGTTAAAAAAGGCAATAAAAAAGGGATTTTTTTTGAGAAGAGTTGATTTAATTTATAATGGAAGAAAGATCGCCAGACAACCTTTGCATCTGAGTGAAACCAGTGAAGGTTCGTTCCAAGACAAGACAACATTTTATGTTTACATATAAACAGACTCTTCTGCATGCAGTGTTACTGTGATTTCTATAAAATGGTGGAAGTGCGGATGAGTCTGCTAATTACTGCAAAACACAAACCTTGTTTTAAAGATATATGTATATGTGTGCGTGTGCATATATGTGTACATGTAGATGTGAGAGAGAGGGAGTGTGTGTGTGTGTGTGTGTGTGTGTGTGTGTGTGTGTGTGTGTGTGTGTGTGTGTGTGTGTGTACGCAAAATATGCAACTTCTTCAGAAACCGCTGCGGGCACAGCATTCTGAAAATATCCGCAGGAAACCCAAAATAGGGGAGAAGGAAGGGGGAGAATCAGGGCGTATTATGAAGCAGTAACCCTTTCACAACTTCTGCACCAAGAATAGAAAGCATCTGTCAAGGATATTGTGATTTATAAAACATTGCGTAATGTTGGCTGATTCTCAAACCCTGCATTCTAACCTATACCATTATAAGTACTTTGCTTTATTGTTGGCAGAGTCCAGCTGCAGTATGTCAGCTGAAGGCTGTGAAGGACATTGGGTATTGAAAAGGTTAACAGACAGTATATTAAATTATTTTACTGATCTTCTGTCACTGCTAGCAATTTAACAACTTGATTCAATGTCTCGGTACCAGGAAATTTAGGGGGGGTGGTGGCGGTTTGCAGGAAAAACAATATTGCTGCATTTTTGACACTTTAAAAGTGATATCCCTAAAAATAAAACTATGAATATCATTTCTGCATGTCAAAATCAGAAGATTCGGGTTAACTAGGAACACACCAACAGTTTAAATGATGTGTACCTTAGCTCAAGTCCACTTTAGACTATGGATCAAAAAACTCCAGTGTGTGCTCCAATTGCTGTAATATATTAATGCCAATCTTGTTCTTGTAAAAGTTATTTGAATTTTACTGCTGTAATCCATCTGCTGACTGTGCTGCTAATCCAGCATTAACATGCATAGAGCACTGGTTGGCTAATTTTGAATTTCCTTAATGTCGACAGAATGGATTGCAAAGAATTGCAGTTTCATAAATCCGCTAGCGACCAGGGCAGTAAGACTTGTATTGAATAAAATAAAACACCCTGCTGAACTATTAAATTAGAACTGCAAGAACAGTGTTGATTAAGCAATGTTTGGTCCTGTATTGTAGCCATGAACGTGCCATTATGTTTTATGCTGAGACCAGGAGGTGGGGTATTGAGAGCTGATGCACCAAGTACTCTAATCAGCTCAAGGTCTGCTACTCCAGCATAACACACGTTAGAATATTCATTGCTAATATAAGTAGCTGATAGCTGTTCTAGAATTTAAGCAAGGATGAACTTTACTGCATATGAGTGGACATTGCTACTTCTAATTTGCAATGGATTATCATTCACATTGCCGTAGCCAATCAATGATTACATTCAGGAAAGAATCGAATTAAACTACGCGCTTGAAAAGAAGGAATGTGAAGCCAACATTATGTATTTGTCTGTGTGCCTCCATCACCCTGGCAACCTTCAAATGCTTTGCAGGAATAAACCAGCCATTACATATACCAGTTGTCTATTTTTAAAGTGGCAGGAGGTGGGAAAGAATTGAAATGGATAAAATAGTGAAGAGTAGAAATAAACCACAGCAAAGTAAGAAAAATGGGTAGTTGAGGTGTACCTAGTGTTTCAACTTCCGCCTCTTAATTTTAGAATGTTCAGAAATCATACTATTTGCTGGTGAAACAGTTTTGCTCATGCAACAGGCTTCAAGGCAATGCCATATATAACAACTTGCATTCATCCAACTCCTTTAACATGGGAACTACTGGTCATTTTTCCCTAAGAATAATCAGATGCAAAGAAATTAACACAAAATCAAGAGATGACATGTCAGGTGTTGTGACTAAAAACCTGGTCAGAGAAGTAAGTTTAAAAAGGAGTAGCGAGTTTGGGAGGAAGATTTACAGAGGACATCGCAAAGTTTCGAGCCCTGGGATCTCAGTGCACTCTTGTCAATAATGGGGTGCAAGGTCAGTTGGAGGATTGCAAAGTTCCAAGAAGGTTATAAGCAGAGAAAGTGGAGAGATGGGTGCTGGCAGGGTGGGGGTGGTGGAGAAAAGCAGTGGGAACAGGAAAATTTTAAATTCAAAGTTCTGGAGGACTGTCAGCAAGACTTTGATTCTAGGTCAGTAAGCATAAAAATCCCAATTATAGGTTACGTATATCCTACAATTAAAATCTCTTTGAGAATGCTAGTTTAAAATATATTAAGTGGTTTTTAAAATTAAAACACATATTGTATTGGCTAACAGCATTGTCTGCTTTCAATCCCAATTATTCTTTGACAGAAACTAAAACGATCCCCAAAATGTTACATTAATGGTTAGGGGTAATGCATAGGTGTACCTCAACCTTTTGACAGGTAGTAAGACAGACCATGTTTCAGAATGTTCAATTGTAGTCAAAGTTCAGAAAGGATAGAAACAGAGAGAAAAGAGAGCGAGAGATTGATGGACACCTCTGACTGCCCTTGTCAATTTGTTTTTGTGTTCAGGAGATACAGTGACAAACACTATCAATGTATATTGTGAGTAGGCACAAGGAATTCAGCAGTAGTTTTTCTTGGGTGTGTGTTCTTTTTTTAAATAAATGCTGGTTAGATTTTATTCAGATCTTCATAATACATACAGAGCAGATGTTTTGATGTTTCAATCAATGGATTTCCATAGAAAGGCTTCAAAACAATTAGGGGTACTTCAAAACAATCATAACCCATTGGAGAATGTGCAATGCACATTAATGAAATGGGAGTTAACCTTCAACAAAGGATACCCTGGATTTTTTTTTAGGATGCTGATTCTCCTCTCCTTCCCACCCCCTACCCACTTTGGAATGAATACTTGGATCCACTTGCATCTTTTGGATGCCAAAAATTATTTTCTTTTAAAAATGGTTTGAAGTACACTGCACATTTTGATGCTATTTGAGCCTTGCCAATACTTGACTTGCTACAGCATCACGTTCTGCCAGACCAGACATAGGAAGCCATTTGCTGGGCTTTTCATTTCACTCTTTTAATTCTTTCCTCAGTCAAGGGATCTGTAAAGATCATTTGCAGGAAATCTATTGTTACTTGTTGCTTAATTTGTTATCCATCCACATGATTTTCACTTCATTTCAGGAAAAATGTGCCTTTGCTGATTTTCCTCCAAGGATGTTGAAATATGATTTTAAGATGTACTTTTGTTTCTATTTTCCTCAAATATGAATATTTGTCATACATATTGTTTTATTGTCACTTGTCTGATTGTCATCAGATAAAAATTTCACACACTGATTTTCAGGCTGTGCTAAAACAATTGTGTATCAGTACCAGAATTTACACTCATACAATAGGTCCCTGCATGGTTGTTTGTTGGTACTAGTTATGTATTGATATAATCATGTTACATTGTTCAGGATAAGTTGGCCTATTTTATAGTAGAAGGACATAAGGGAAGAGGACGTAAGGAAGAATATTCCACATTCCCAAAAGCAAGAGGATGTGTTCTTCCTTTTCATATCAATCTTTCTCTGCAGGTCCAATTAAGATTTAAGTTTCCTAGATAGGTTATCCTAACTATTCTATGAGCTGTGCTTTGTTTATTCAGTTAGCAAAAAGTTGGGACTCAATGTTTTAAACTTATACCACAAGTAATGACATGATCGTCAAATATATTTCACACTTTATTTGCATGAGGTCTCTGTGAAAGAAACAACTTAAAAATCATCAACAGAACTTGCAACAAATGCACAGATCAAAACATTTTATCGTCTGCACCTGTTACATTGCACAAAGTACAAGAGATAGTGATGAGAGATATGATTTATCTTTTTTATGCTGTTCACAATTCACAGATGACCAAGATATCAGTAAGCTCAGACGTTATCATTCCCAATGCCTCTCCTTTATAAAATCTTAAATTTACCTTGATTCTGTTGACTATGTCTTCTATTCTCCACACTGGAGATGAAAATAACCTTCAACTGTGTGATTTTAGTGGCACTTTCATAGCCAGGATATAATTGTCCAATATTATATCCAAGCACCAGAGTTTCGGAGCTGTTAATAACACATATGTTAATCATATCACTCTGCTGGCCCAGAATAGCTCTGTAGACACTCTTCTCCTGCTTTCCCTTCAGCCCACTGTCTGAAAGCATTGCCTGTAGTGACAGTGTCATGCAGTAAGGAAATTCACAAGTTCTATTCCCTTGATGTGTATCCAGTTAACTAAATGTAGATGAGGCAGCAAATCAGCTTCTATATTTAGCAGAAGCATATCTTGAGACATGCAGGCTGGAGGAAGGGGCTTGTGCAAAGAGGAGGGGGATGCAGAAGGTGTAGAACAACTGGAGGGAGGGGGAGGGAGCAGGGACAAGAGAGCAGGCTACAAGAGGTGGTTTGAAGGAATAGTTTTGAGCGAAGTGTCAGATTCCCACCCCTACCACTGTACTGAAACGGCACTTTTCAAAGTCACAAATGACTTTCTATGAATCCATGACAAAGGCGAACTTTCCCATCCTCTCAAATGGTCTGCAGCCTTTGAAGTTGAGTACACTATCCACCTCCAATGCCTCTTCCACTGTCATCCAGTTGAGTGAGGTTGCTCTCATTATGGTTCCACTCCTTTATCTAACTGTAGTCAGAGGTTCACCTGCAATGTTTTATCTTACTGCTCTATTACCTCATATCTCCTCCAATTAACTGCTGGGAAGACCAAAGTTATTGTTTTTAACTTCTGCTCTAAACTCCAGTCCCTAGATATCAATTCCATCCCTCTCCCTAGCAACAATCCAAGTTCAATCACTCTGATCATAATTTTGGTTCACTTTAATCCAGAGCTTCTATTTCACATTCATTCCATTACTTGGACACCTCTGAAACACTGCTCGTCACTGCCAGTCTCATCTACTGCCAAAATCCTTGTCTATACCTTTGTTTCCTTTAACTTCCACTATTCCAACACCAAGCTGGTCTCCCATACTCTAGCCTTGCAAGCATGAACTTACCCAATTCCCCCCCGCCCCCCAATCAGACCAAGGTCAAAGATATCTGCACTCCTCCATTTTGGACATCATTTAGCAATGCAAATTATAATTTGAATCTTGCCAAAAACTGAAACATTTTGCTAAAATTTCTCATCTTGCAATCAAGACAAAAGCAAGAATACCAAATTTCAAACTCCCACAATTTATATTACGAGAAAAAAGGGTGCTGATTGGCTGGCAAATTGACTCTTAGATTGGTTGAGGCATTGCTAAGGCTAAGCAATCCTGAGTGCACTAATGGTGGCACTATCAGCCAATTTACAATAAACAGTCAAGCTCAATGTAGCTTTTACACAGGCAACAAGCAACATACATTCATACACAAGGGCCAATTCTCTGCTAACAAAAATAAATATATTCAAGCCCAGTGCCTTTTTCAAATTAACCAGAAGTCTATAGGTTCCCATTGCCTTCTCTATGGCAACATCTCAGTTGCTCAAAGTCGATTGACCAACAAAACATCATCCTTAAAAGCCCTGAAGTGGAACATGAACTTAAAACCTTAAGTACTTTTGCGAAACTCGTGGTGAACTGCCTTCTTGAATTGTCACAATTGTTGTTGCTTAGGTATGTCTACAGTGTTGTCAGTTATTGTTCTGGGAAATTGACAGTGTGTGACTAAAAGGGAGGAGACTGGCAAGTGATGGTGTTTCCTTGCATCTGCTGCCCCCTTGTCCTTCTAGGCAGATAACAGGGTTTGGAAAGTGCTGTCAAAGTGCAGTCCAATCTTTAGATGATGGACATTGTTGCCACTATACATCAGTAGAGGAGAGAATCAACATACGAGGTGGTAGAGGGGTGCTGATCAAGTAGGTGCTTTGTCCAGGGTGGTATCAAGTTGTGTGCTGCCGAAGCTGCACTAATGTAGGTGATGGAGAGAATTCCATCAAACTACTGACTTGTGCCTTGTAGATGGTGGATAGGTAAACTATTCACTCAGATCTTTCAGCCTCCGACATAGTCTTGCAGCCACTGTCATTATATGATTGGTCTACTTAAGTTTCTGATCAACAACAATCCCCAAGATGTTAATGGTGAAAGATTCAGCGATACTCGGTGTCAAGGGGAGATAATTCGATTCTCTCCTGCTGCAAATGGTCATTTGGCTGGCACTTGCATTACAAACACTGCTTGTTACTTATGAATTCAAATAGGAATGTTTTATTGATTTTGCTGAATCTGGGCACAGTCTGCTTCAATATTTGAGGAATTGTAAATGGCAATGCAATTATTGTACATCCCCACTTCTGATCAAGTATTGGGGGGGGGGGGGGGGGGTGAGTGGGGAATAATCACTCCAGGAGTAAAGAGTTTGCCCTAATTCTCACTTTTTTATTAAAGTACATTGAGGCGGTCACTCACCCTTTCATGTCCATGTTTGGACCAAAACACTGGTGAGGTCCAGAGTTGAATGGGCCTGACAGGACTCAATGTGAGCAGGTTACTTCCAAATGCCACTTAATAGCACCTTTGACAACATTTTCATCACTTTGCCGATGATTGTGGGGAGGCAGATGGCACAGCAATTTGCCAGATTGGATTTAAGATGGTTTATTTGGATTGGACCTTGCACGCATTTTCCACATTGCTCGAAAAGAACCAGAATTGGAGCTCTATTGCAACAACTTGGCTAGGGGTATGGCTAGTTATGCAGCACAAATCTTCATTACCATTGTCGGAATACTGCCTCACAGCGCCAGGGATCCGGATTTGATTCCCGGCTTGGATCACAGTCTGTGCAAAGTCTGCATGTTCTCCCAGTGTTGTGTGGGTTTCTTCCAAGTGCTCTGTTTCCTCCCACAATCCAAAGGTATGCAGGTTAGGTAGATTAGTCATGGTAAATGTGCAGGGCTATAGGGATAGGGTGAGGGAATGCGTAAGATGCTCTTTTGATCAACTGGTGTAGATTTGATGGGCAGAGTGGCCCCTTTCTGCACTGAAAGGATTCTATGTTTGTATGGAACCTACATATGCCAGTTCTGGGATCTACTGGCTAATTTTTGATGATAGCTCTCTGGCTCCTGCTGGCATCAGCACATGGGTGTCACCCAAGTGGTTATTTCTGGAAATCCTTCCACAGGACAGATGAAATCACAAAGGCAGTGATGCCCACAACCCCCTAGAACTTCTGCTGGGACAGCACATCAAATCATCTATGCTGCTTAAGCCTGCTCAGATGGCCCACTTACTCTTGGGAAAATACTGGATAGCTTCTGATTGGTACTGAATGGGCAATTAACAGGCTTAATTGGTCTCCCACTATTCATCAGTCACTCCTGAAAGGCCTCCAAAAAATTGCCTGGAGGTAGGAATATGCCTGAGTTTATGCTCCAGAATGAGTCTCCAAGCAGCCTTCTTCATCCAACTTTGCAAACTTTTTCTTAAAAAAAAAGTTTGTTTTTTATTTCCATTCCTTTGGAGTATTTGCTACATATGCAAACAGTATGGTTCAGCTGCAGATATTCATCAGGGAAGGGGACTGAATTAGATGTTTAGGAATGAAGTTTGTGGCAGAAGTGGTCTTCCTGATATTTAATTGGAAAAAATGTTTGTTTGTTCAATCCAAATGCTGGGTGAGATACCCTTGTTAGGAATAGCCACTTCAGCAGCATGTCTGAAGATGCGTTGCAGTTACCCGGGAAGCTGGGCCCCAGGACCAACAGACACTTTCAGGAAGAGTAAAGAATGTTGATAATGGGGAGGGAGATGTAAATAAGCACTCTGGAGTTGGAATCTTGGACAACAAGTGGTACAATGTCTACAATGACTGAAGGAAGAGTGATGTCAGCAGTACTGTATAACCTGTCATATGCCTGAGAACTGGTTTGTTAAAATGAAGGTTCAGTTTGGATCACCTGAGTATGGCAGGTGATATTTTATTGTGGGGATAAAGGAGAGATGGAATGGTTGGTAAACGCCAGATGGTATGGATCCTCTATTGGTATTCATTTCAAATCCATTATCACCACAACCTAGAAGCTTCAGCTCTATGATTCATGACAAAGTTTCAGGCTTCTTTCTAAATGCAAAAAAACAAAGCTTTAGCAGCTTCCCTCTATCTGCCTTTTTCTCATCAGCAGGCATGCAACTCATGCAGAAGACACTTAAGATCTTTATCAATTAATGGTTTTCTGAAACCCCCATTATGTTATCCTGCTGTTCTCTTTCATTGATAGTTTATGTTGCAACTTTATGTTCACTGTAAAGAATAATTCAGAAGCCCTTCATGTACAACACAATGCCGATGTGATTTTGTTACTCCCTTTTCCCTATGTGGTGCTTAGAAATGACTTTCCATCCAGAGGAATCATTGAAAAGTTAAACTACTGTAATTTCTTGAAATCACAGAGCATCTAACCTATGCTAAATACAAGCAATTCAACTTTGCTAAGTAATATTTCTGTTGTACTTCAATAACCAAGTGATCAAGTGGAACAAAACAAGTTGATTAAGATACACACAAAGAGAAGGAAGCCAGCAGTAAAATATGAGAGACCTGACAGTTCTGCTCTATACCAATATTTATTTCTTCTTAAATTTTTTAAAGTTCAATTTTAAGAAACTGTGTTTTAAGAAGTGTGCATAAAGAGAGGGAAGCTATTCCATGTCATTTCAACCCTTCTCCGATCACAGCACACAAATGCCAATTGAATACTGCCAAGAATTTTTGCCTTCACTTTGCTGCCATTATATCACTCCAAGTATGTGATCTCTATGCAAGTGTTTACTGACATCAATCCTGAGCCTGCCTTTTGTCACTTATGCATCCTCACTCTGCCATAATGATTTTAGCTGAAAGACTATTCAGGAATAACTCTTTCATGCCAATTAAATTCTTTACTATATTTATGAAGTGCACCAATTTAATTAACTTAATTTCTCGTATCCAAAATAAATCAGGACCAAGGGAGCTATTAGTACATCTTGGGGTTATTGGAATGCAATATCAAACTTGGGTAGATTTTTAAAAAAATTACATTTCCCTGAATTTTTATATAAAGTTCTGGCATTACTTGTCTGTACAATTTGACTGTGACCTTTAATAAGATAAACCTGAATGTTTACTGTGGACAAGTTTTAACTATATCTTCCATCTTTCTGCTTCATTACAAATCATTATTTATAAGATTAAGGTGATGAAGTAAGTGCAGCACGAGAATGCACACTGTTGGAAGTTCTGAATTGACAAGATATTTTGAAAATTATGTACAACAGAGGGGACACAATTTTACAGCCTCGCTCGATCCGAGACCAGAAAATCCTGCCTGAGGCTGACGGACATTACCGCTGTCTGCTCCTTGCCCGTTCCAATTCCTGTGGTGGGTGGGATGGTAGAATTCTAGTGAGTGACTCCTTGATTGTTCTATAGTCACTTCCCTGATTATGCTGGATTTCATTTCGTTTCCTCCAGTCTTTAGAACAGCTCAACCCGACAAGAAAAAGGCACTTAGAACTTTAATGCCCGGAATTTAAATGTGATCTCTAATTCCGTAATTATTCACCAGATAAATCAAGAATGTGTCGGTTCAGTTCTTGATCTGTGCTTATTCAACTGACCTCCGCTGGAATGAAACTAAACAGATTATGATTACTCCCAGGGTTCAGTGGAAAGTTTACCTATTCATGAGGAGCAAGATTAAGATTGCAGGACTACTTTAACTGTGCTGTCCCATCATCACACACCAAAACAACAGAATAGCCTGCCAACAATCAACGTTAAGGCTAAAGTGAAGAATTAAAGTCTACCGAGGACATACAATGCCAGTGGAACTGTAAGTAAATTAATACTCTCAGAAACAGAGAGATGGGAAAGGTGGCACAATAAAACACTGTCTGAACATTGAGAGATCTATCATTTCAATTCAGGGCTTCCAACAATGTGGTATCTCGAGTTGCACTTACATCATCACAATACTCTTATAAATAATGATTTGTAATATAGTGGAAAAATGGAAGGCTTAGTTAACACTTGTCCACGTTAAGTATTCAGCTTTATCCTTCAAGAGGTCATGGTCAAAGTGTATAGACAAGTATTCCTAAAGACTGTTGTTGAAAGAATTCAAGGAAGCATTTTATAAAATCCCAATTCAGCCAAAGGAAGGTAAATAACAAAAGTCGGAAAACAGCTTGTTGACATTTGCCTGTTGCATGCTGTTCTTCAAAACTTCCTACTCATGACCTATGCTACTGATAGCTTAAATAAAAATGCTTGAGGGACAACTGAGCTCTCTTAATAGTGGGAACCAAAGTTTCAAAATTAAAAAAAAGTCATGTTGCAGTTTTATTCACATCATTAATTTTGTGCAACTGAGATACAAAGAAAGCTCCATGTTTAAAATCCATAACACAAGTCTTTTAAGACGATAAGCACAAGATAAAATAGTTTTGCTTCCAATGAGAAACAATTTATATCAGACAAAACTAGAGTCCTTGAATATAATCTAACATCCGAGATGTTTTTCCCTTCCAATATCATGAAGGCACAAAGGAAAATCACTATTATGCAACTGTTTCAATGGAAGGATATGACCGCAACACGAGATCAATTCTAAGACATTAAGTTAATATTTTGAGTAAAGTAAGCAAAAGAATACTGGTAAAACTCCTGATGGATTTTTACCCATTTCATCAAAGAATTATTTTCATTTTTAAAATTTCTCCTTCATTCATATAAGCACAGAACTAAAATATTTCAGGATATGAAAGAGTACACAGCAGCCATTTTTGACACTACATATATGAAGAACTGAGAAGCAAAAAAAAAAGCTTGATTTGTGATACATTATGCTGAGGGGTGAGGGAGGGGAAGTGGGAACACATCAATACACATATACACACATGTATAATCTTTTAAAGAATACACAAATGGCATTTATCACATTTGTGGTGCAATAAGGTCCTTGACAGCCAGTGGAAGCATTGCCACAAGTCAATACAGAATGTGCTACAGCAGCTTTATTGCATGGCAAAAACATTTACAAGCGACCCCATCATAAAATGCACCAGTAATCAAGACAGAGAAAGGCTCTCCTTGAAATCCCAGATGTTTAACAGAAATTTTACTTTCAAAAGACATTGATTTCAGTCACAAGTGTATTCAAACAGCCTCCTCTTAATGAATCTTCGGAATATCTTCGCAGTAGTATCAATAAATGCAACCCTCGCTGTACTAACCCTTCCTGCATGTCCTACCCAAACACACTCATACAACTCATTGCATTTGAAATCAATTTTTTCTATCTAAAACACAGCTCCTCACTTTGGGCCCGCGTGGCATTTATACTATTTCTAGATTATAATGCTAACTATATCACCCATTTACATTATTCATCTGGCATCAAAAGCAAAATATTAAGTTTGTCTTTAGTGGCATGATGACATCAAACCAACAGAACTGGTCACTTCCTGAAGCAGTTCTGGAATATACAAAGGGTAAAAGAGACCATTTTATTGTTAATCTATTAATTTGCCACTTAATTTAGTGCAGCAACTTACATTATGCAGAGAAAAAAAATCAGAAACAATTACACATAGTATTGACATAAGAATATAAGTAGTAGGATCAGGAATAGGGCTCACAGCTAATTGAGATAGCTCTGCCATTTATTGAGATCTTTACTGAACTTCTAAATCAACTCTGCTTTCCTAACCAATTTCCATATTCTTTGATTGTCTCCCTGCCCAAGAATCTGAAATCTCTTTTGAGTATACTCAACAACTGAGAATCCATAATTCTCAGCAGATAGAAAATTCCAAAGATTCACAATCCTTAATGATTAAATTTCTCATCTCAGTCCTAAATGGCTGATCCCTTGAACTATGACTTCTAGTTTTCAGACTCATCAGTCAGGGTATCAGCTTCCCGCAATCAAATTTGTCAAGTCCTTTAAGAATTTTATAAATTTCTATCAATTCATTGCAAACTCCAAAAATAAAAGAGACTCATTCTTTTCAGTATCTTCTTAAAGATCAGCCTTCAATCTAGCAAACCTTTGTTATACCCTCACCTTGGAGTGGGGTGTAAGAACTATATTCTCATCTTCTTCAGTTTTGACCCTTCCAATATATGAAATATTGATTGCATTTCATCTCTTTAGTGTTCCTACTTGGAATGTTTTCATTTGTAAAATGTATGTCAGATTTCCCAGATGTATTCTTTCTGGGGTAAGAAGACCAAAATTGCACTCAATTATAGATATAATTAGGGTTTTCACATTTCCGTTACATTATAGTGAATAGAGAAGCACAGATGCGGTGAATGGAGTGAAGGTGGTGTTTTGATTTCCATGCCTCAGGAAGGAGATTGCTCACACAGATTCAACTCTCTGGGCAGCCAAAGCACCATTCTTCCAGTTGGAGCCTAAATGAGCATTTGTTGGCAATTAAACCACAAAAACCAACATCAAGCCGAACCTAATTGTCATTCAATATGGAAACTCTGATGTTATTTAACTCCGTGCAAAACAGAGGCAAGTCAGAGACCTTCCTATTAAACATGGTCCACCACCAATGTCAATGTACTTCATCACTGAACTACCAAGCAGCTCTAATGCCAACTCCATCTCCACCCCATCCCTGCAATAATCATGGCAGAACAAAAACATTCTATAAAATGTGGTGACTACCCAGTCAAAAAAGACTCAATTCTGCAAGACAAATCAATAAACCTTTAACTTCTATAATATTTCCATCCACAACATTAATGAGGTGATTAATACTGTTCTAGATTGCATACACTGCTTGTTTAATAACCTGTGACCACATCAAACCTGCTTTTGTGATACAGCAATCTCATTCTTTGTACAATAAGAGCAGAATGCAGTCTAGCCGAGCAATTACTATGAACTCCAGGTCAAATACAATCTACAATTCCATAAAATCATTGTGGGTGGGGAAAGGGGAGAAGAATATTGACAACTCAAACACAGTTTAGCTCAAGGTAGTCAGCTCTTATAGCCTGTCAGTGAAAACTGACCCAATCCTATGAAGGACAGCAAGGAGAATCAAAATAAAGTAAACAAGATATGTGATACACTTTGAGAATAAATAGTTCATGCTCTAAAAGCGCAATAATTTCAATTCTGAAGGAATTCTGGAATTCCTTTCAGATTATGAAAGGAAAGTCAATAATGTACAAATATCCCACATTACATCAGAAGATAATTAAAATGAGGGTGGCAGGCTTTCCATCTTAATTCCTTAACCCAAGGAAAGGGTTAAGGAATTAAGATGGTCTAAAGACTATCCTCCAATTTCAACATCATTCCTCTTCCTGAATGAATCTGTTTAAAGAGGCAATATCTGACAAGTCCTCAATTTACCTTTTATTAGATCTAATCTGTACCCACTAGCCCCATAAGTATTACCACATATTTCCCTTTTATATTTTCTTGAGTATCTTATAAGTCTCGATCAAGGTTACATTTTAGGCATCGCCTCTCCATGTTGAAAAACAACGGACAAAAGAGTTTGGGGGATGGGAAATAAGTCAAATTGCTGACATCTAATTATAATATCACAAAATCATGACCTTTCTTCAGACAAGGGTAGGATCAGTCTGTGGTACTTTCCTTTGCAGTCAAAAAACCTGCCAAGACTGAAAGAAAAAACTCATAAATACAACCAGAATCGCAACAATGCAGAAGGCGGCTATTCTTGACGAATGATCACTGAGAGGAAGAAACAAGTCATCAGGACCTGCAGGACATAATCCCAACCAGAGAAAACGCCTTCAAGATGAAATGCTTTTACAGATAAGCTAAACTATCCAAGTCATTCCTGTTACACTTTATAATGGATAACTTTAATGGAGAAGTCAGAGAATAGGGTGATTTCTTACCCAAAGTCAGTGGATGCAACGTAAATGCAGATTGAGAAGGGGATAAAATCAATTTGTTTCTAATAAATAGAGAAACGTGCATGCAATAGAGTTGTTTTAGTATTAAATTCCACAAGAAAACGAGTAGAATGGAAAGAAAACAATTTATACAGTATAAGAGGAGAAAGCTGACTGGCTAGCAAATGGACTCAGATTGGTAGAGGTGCTGCCACAGAGAACATACCAGTTTGACCCTTATTGGTTAAGGCATTGCCCAGGGGAATGATTAAACAAATTGCTGTCACTTATTTTGTTTAGCTGAAACAGATGCAGTGTGTGTATCTGTTCTGTCTGCAAAATGCATTATTTTTTGCTATATATCATGGAAATGCACGAATGGATCATGAGTTTGGCCCTGAAAAGAGTCCCATCTATGTCAGGTTGCCCTGGTGAGCAAGTTATTGCCGTGCAAGTGCTGCTTTACAGCACTATCGATGATCCCTTTCATCACTCTCATCGAGAGAAGGTTGATGGGATGGCAACTGGCCAGATTGGATTTGTTTTGATTTTTGTGTAGAGGATATACCTAGGCAATTTTCCACTCTGCCAATTAGATGCCAATGTTGCAACTGTACTGAAACAGCTTGGCTAAGGGAACAGCAAGTTCTGGCAAACAAGCCTTCAGTATTGTTGTTGGAATATTGTCAGGGCCCATATCTTTGCAGTATTCAGAAGCTTTAGCTGTTTCTTGATCTCAAATGAAGTGAACTAAATTTGGTGGCAACTGAAATCTGTGATGCTGGGGACCACTGGAGGATGCCGAGATGGACCATCCACTCAGCACTTCTGAATGAAAATTATTGCCAAGTCTTCGGCCTTATACTTTGCACTGATGTGCTGAGGTCAGTCATCAGTGAAGATGGGGTTACTTATGGAGTCTCTTTCTCCAGTGAGTTGCTTAATTAACCACCACCATTCACAACCAGATATGGCAGAACTGCAGTTTAGATCTGATTCATTGGTTGAACCACTTAGCCCTATTCCTTGCTGTTTATGTTGCTAGGCATGCACATATTTCTATGTTGCAGCCTCATCAAGTTGGCATCTCATTTTTAAATATGCCTGGTGTCGTTCCTGATATCCCCTTGCACTTTAAATAGTGTTGTCTCCTGGCTTAGTGGAGTGGGGATCACTCCAGGAAATGAGGTTACAGATTGCGATCATGTATAATTCTGCTGCTGCTGCAGACGGCCCACACCACGTTATGGATGCCCAATCTTAAGTTGCTAGATCTATTCGGAGTTTATCGCATATAGCACAAGTAGTAGTGCTACACAACACAATGGAGGACACTCTTTACGTGACTTTGTCTCCACAAGGACTGTGAGGCAGTCATTCCTACCGGTATGGTCAGAAGCAGATGTTTCGGCATTAGGCAGGTTGGTGAGGATGAGGTCAAATACATTTCTCACTCTTGTTGGTTCCTTCACCATCTGTTGCAGATCCAGTCTACCAGCAATATTCTTTAGGATTTGGCCAGTTTGGTCTGTGGTGGTATTATCGAACCACTCGTAGTGGTGGATATTGAAGTCACCATCCAAGTACACTGTGAACCCTCACCACTCTGTGTTTCCTCCAAGTAGTATTCAACATGGAGAAGTACTGATTCATCAACTGAGGAGTGCAATACGTGGTGATCGGCAGGAGGTTTCCTTGCCCATGTTTGACCTGGTGCCATGAGACTTCATGAGGTCCAAAGACGATGTTGAGGACTTCCAAAAAAACTCCCTCCTGATGTAAGTCATCATGCCCCTGTATCTGCCCTGCCAATGGAACAGGAAATACCATGGGATGGTGATGTCTGGTACATTATCTTTTAGGTACAATTCCTTGAGTGTGGCTAAGTCAGGCTGTTGCTTGCCTCGTCTGTGAGACAGCTCTCCCAATTTTGGCACAAGCCCCCAGATGTTAATAAGGAAAGCTGGGTTGCCATTGTCATTTCGGAAGTTCATTAGGTATAGGAGCAAAATTAGGCCATTCGGCCCATTGGATCATGGCTGATATGCTCCTCATTCCCACTTTCCAGCTTTCTCCCCATAACCCTTCAACTCATTACTAATTGAAAATCTATCTAATTTCTCCTTAAATTTACTCACTACTTTCTGACGTCTAGGTTGACATTGGGTGGTATGTACATTCTCATTCATTTCTGATTGACTTTGTAGTTTCAAACTATTAAGAATGACTTGCTAGACTATTTCAAATAACATTTAAAAGTCAATCACATTTCTGTAAGTCTGGAATCATATGTAGGCCAAACCAGGCAAGGACAACAGGAGTGGGATTTTACACCCCTGCTCGAGCAAGACCGGAAATTCTTGCCTGAGGTCAACGGACATTTCTGTATCCGTCCCTTGCCTGCTCCAATTCCATGGTGGGCGCCTATAAAGCATTTATGAATTAGTCGGGTTTTTACAAAAATCAACAATGGTTTCATTGTTACCATTATGTTTTTAATTCCAGATTTTTATTAAATTCAAGTTCCACCATCTACCGTCGTGGAACTTAATCCCAGTACCCTGGGATTACGAGTCCAGTGATCATATCATTACGCCAGCGCCTCTAGTGTTTGATTTTCAATATACAATACCACAATAGATTTCCATCAGACACCAATCCTATTACTGTAATTTTAACATCAAATCAATTAAATTAAAAAAGGTCCTTTTTGAGCAACTCAAGTAAAGCTCAAAACAAACAGTTTAATATAATTACAGACAATTTGTACACCTTTCTCTCAACTTCATTTAACTGAAACATTAAAGATATCAATTTCCCCAACACTGAAAACTTTCCAAAATAAAAGCCCTTCTTTGGAACTTACCCAAATTAAAATTTAAAGCATCCAAGATAACTGCTCAACTAGAATGGTTTACATATAAAAGGTACCATTAGTGAGGCCCAAGTGAAGAGGATACTGTCAGAATCTTCAACTATATCAGTGTACTGAGCTTTTTAAACTTATTCCAATAGTAAGAGAGATTATGCCATTGCCAATGAAAAGAAAACAGGATATGAAGAAGTTCCAATCACCTCCATTGTTTAATATTTTAAAAAGCACTTTTATAATAGAGCTAGTTTATCCTGCAATCCAGGGGAGTGTATAGATGTCATTTTCCATGTTTATGATACGAAAAGTAAATCTCACATCCCAGTCACAGAATCACAGATCCACAAAAGCCTAGAGTCTGCATTTATCTCATCAAATCCGGTGTCGGGGACAATGCCATTTTGTTTTCAGGGGAAGAAGGGATCATTTCTTCAGATATATACTTTGCATGTTCACTTCAAAACAAATTAACATTCAAAACCCTCAGCACACAATAAAGTAATTAGGACTTGCATTGCCTGCAGCTGTGCTGAAGCCATTATGCAAAGGAATACGATGCACCATAATATCCATCTATTCTATCTCTTTACCTAATTAACTTTATTTAATTTTTAAATTTGTGGTATAAACAGGATATACCATGAAGACACAAGGAATAATCCCAGGAGCAAGCTGACCCAATAACTATCAATAGCTCACTTACCACTCATTTCACAGCTATTCAATTAAAAATCTTTCGCTACCCCATAACTCACCACAATATCATTTAAGACATTGTTTCCATTAAGCCTAGAGTATTATTTACTACATAACTGATTAATATTTGTCAAGAAATATGAAATAAATGCTAGTTAATTAGTTTATAGAAATCATCGGAGTCCTCCAGTGCAGGAAGCAGCCATTCAGCCCATCGAGTCTGCACCAAAAACAACCCCACCCACGCCCTATCCCAGAAACCCCCATATTTACCCTGTTATCCCTCTAACATACATATCCCAGCACACTAAAGGGCAATTTAGCATGGCTAATCAACTCAACCTTCATATCTTTGGACTGCGGGAGGAAACCTCACTAGAGTTGTGAGGCAGCAACACCACCATGTTGTGTTATTTAGTTCTTCTAATCAATGAACCTGTCAAGTTTCATTCTAGACCTGGGTCCTTACACTTTCTAAATGTGATCCTCCAATTTCTCATTTTATTAGGAATCAAAAGCTACAGTTTTGAAAAAGACTTGAGGTACTGGAACAGAAGAGATGAACATGAGACATAATAGAGATTAGGAACTGTATTTTACAAAGTGGATCTCCCCCCATATAACCTTATGTAAAAGTAGGGGGTGAGCCTTCTGGGTCAACCCACCCTTCAGCCCTTTAAGTGGCTTGAAGGCAGCTTTCTTCCCCCATCTGGGAGAGTTGCCAGCCAAATAGCTAGCAGTTCTCTGGCCCCAGCAGCAGTGACGAGTACTGAACTGCTGCAGCCATCATGAAGAAAGCTTGCCACAAGTGGTCCAGGCTCTCATCAGAGCCATGAGGACAGTGAAATGAGAGGGTGGGTGTCAGATGAGAATAAGGGGTCCATAAAGAAAATATTTTCCCTTAAGTAGCCAGCAGCACAAGCATGAAAGTAGCTGGGCTGCATATCTGGCGAAGGCCAATTCCACCATAGGTTCAATCCTAGCAGTGATTAAGTGCCTCAATTGACCTACAGGCAAGAGGATCTGCTGATGTCTCCACATTGTTGGAGAAACTGCAGTATGCGTGGGACAGGAATAATACCCATGGCAGGCACCCAATCTAGCAGCTCTCCCAACTGTCAATATGAAATGCAGCTCTATGTGTTTAGATTATTTCCAGTCCTTTTAATATTTCTCCCTATTACATTTGGTTCATACTTTCCAATAGCCAGGTCTACAAACTCAGAAGCCATTCTAAGAGGGATAATGGAGAACACATTACAAGGAACAGAAAAAAAAATTCAGATTACAAAAAGTATGAAGGCAGAGAACAGGAGTTTCCATTTTAAAATAGTCACTGAAGAAACTAGGAATAAGGATTGGAGAAGTTTCTTTGCGCAGAACGTTGACAAATAGAATGCACTACAACGGGTAGATCATACGATATGAAATAGGCACAAGAATAGACCATTTGGCCCATCAAGCCTCCTCCATGTTTATAAGGTTAAGATTTTGGCCATCTTTTTGCCTCTCCTCCTGCACCCTCTACTTCTAGCAATCAGAATTACTCTCAAATACATTCAATGATCTCCATCTCCATTGTTCACAAGATATAGAGAATTCCAAATTCTAATGACCCCAAAGAAAAAAGTCTCAATTATCTCAGTCTTATACGGCAGACCCCTTAATTTTAAACTGTGCCCCTTCCTCAACCACTGTCTTGCCAAACACACTTAAAATCTTGTAAATTTTCGTACAATCACCTCTCATCCTTCCAAACGCCAATGGGTAAAGAAGTTGCCTGTTCAATCTTTTATCGTCCCAAAAATCAATCAGGTGAATCTTCCCTGAGCAGCCTCCAATGCAATTACATTCTTTTGAGGGGCAGCAAATAATATTCCAGATGTAATTTCACCAGAATCATCTCATCAATGTCCCATATAATTACAAAAATATTTCCCTACTTTCATATTTCATTTCCTTATGCAATGAAGACCAACATTCAAGGACTTCTTGGTCACTGGCTGTACTTGCATGCTAATTTTTTTGGAAACAGATGTAAGAACATCCTGATTCTGGTAGCACTGCAACATTCTGCAGTGTCTCTCCTTTTAAATAATATTCTAGTTTTCTGTTCTTTCTACCAAAGTGGACAACCTTGCATTTTCTTACATTTTGGTCCATCTGCGAAATTTTTGCAATTTAAGCAATTTATATCCTTTTGCAGATCACTTGTATCTCAGTTGGGACAGTCAGTTAGTCAGTCTCCTGTCAGTTAGTCAATCTTCTCTATGCTAAAATATCACCTCTGCACACTCATAAACCACTAACCCTGATCTTCTGAAGTAACCTTTTATGTGATGATTTACTGAAGGCAAATACAGTCCCACCTTTTATCCATTCAGCATGTCACGTGCTTAAAGAACTGTTATAATGAATGCTAGCATTTTCCCGATGACAGTAGTTAAACTAAACTGGCTTATAGTTTTTTGTCTCCCTCCTTTCTGCAATAGTTTTTTGTCTCCCTCCTTTCTACAATAGTGGTGTGACATTTGCAGCTTTCCAATCCCATGCGATGTAACCAGAATTGAAAGAATTGTGGAAGACCACAATCAATGCATCACTCCATGTAAAACCCTAAGACGTAGGCCATCAGGAACAGGAGATTTGTCAATCTTCTTCAGGCCCATTTGCTTGCTTAATATGTTTTGCTTCATGATACAATTGTCTGAAGTTCCTCTTTCCCTTTTCTAATATTCTTGGAATGCTTTACGTGAAGATAGATGCAAAATACTTGCTCAAAGTCTCTGCCTTTTCTTTATTCCCCATCATTAATTCTCATAATTTGCCTGGTAAGAGAACAATGCTCACTATTGCTAATCTTTTCCTTTTTCATAAACTTCGAGAAGCTTTTACTGTTTGCTTTTAAATTTGTTGTTTGTTTTCTCTCTGACTTCATTTTTTTCAAATCATTAATTTCTTAGTCCTTTACTGGTTTCTAAAATAGTCACAAATTTATTGGTCTACCACTAATCTTTGCAGCACTGTACATTTTTTCTTTCAAGATGAAAGTAAGCGCGCAGGTACAGCAGGCAATAAAGAGGACAATTAGTTTGTTGGTCTTCATAGCGAGAGGATAAGGATGTTTTACCGCAATTGTATAAGGTATTTGAGGAAAGATGTTCTTGCTACAGAGGGAGTACAATGAAGGTTTACCGGACTGATTGCTGGAATGGTAGGGCTGTCATATGAGAAAAGAATAATTTGATTAGGATTATGATTAAGTTTAGAAAAGTGAGAGGGGATCTTATAGAAACTTATAAAATTCTAACAAGGTTAGGTTCAGTAAGAATGTTCCAAGTGGTGGGGGAGCGCAGGACTTGGGCTGGTAATTTGAGGATAAGGGATAAATCTTTTAGAACTGAGGTGAGGAGAAATTTCTTCACTCAGAGGGTGGTGAATGTATGGAATTCACTACCACAGAAAGTAGTTGAGGCTAAACATTGTCTGATTTCAAGGAGAAATTAGATACAACTCTTGGGACTAAAGGGATCAAGGGATATTAGAGGAAGGCAATAAGATTATTGAATATGATGATCAGCCATGGTCATAATAGATGGCACAGGAGGTTCGAAGGGCCCAACGGCTTACTCCTGCTTCTCGTTTCTATGTTTTTATCTCCTTAAATGTTTGCCACTGCTTCTTTATCACCTTAACTTTTAATCCATTTCTCCATTCCACATTAGCTAGTTTATATCTTTCTAATTGTCTTTAAGTTAATGGAATGACTGTAGCTTAGATTTAGATTTCTCACCCTTAAACTGAATGCAAAATTCTATCATGTTATGTTCCCTCTTAGCTATAGAGTCCTTTACTATGAAGTCATTAATTAATCCTATCTCATGATACATTACTCGATTTAAAACAGCCTGTTCCCTGACTGGGTCAGAATGTATTTGACTGAACATACTCTAGAAGCTCATAATCCAAATTCATCAATTTGAATTGTCCAATCTGTATGAAGTTTAAATCTCCATATTTTTGCCTTATCTTTTTTATAAGCTTCCATTACTTGTCCTCCACCCTGTAATGCAACTACTACTGTGAGTTGACCTATAAACCACTTACTTCACAGACTTCTTTCCCTCGTTATTTCTCATCTTTTCCCAAACTAACTCTATCTTTTGATCCTCTGAAAAAAATCATCTCAGTACTGTACAGATCTTAACCAAACTGATTAACGGAGCTACTCAATTTCCTTTTCCTTTCTTCTGATCCTCTCAAACTTTCAAATCATCCATGAATTTTCAGCTTTACAAATATGTAACTGTTATGGCTATCATAATCATTAATTTCTATTACTGATTTATATACCACATTAAGGATACTGTGTACATTAAGATAAATTTTATCTTCTTACTAATTTCCATTCCTGTTACCTATATTGTTACCTTTATTGCCTCTGTCCAACTTTCCAAATTTCTCCTCAAATGAAGACTCCCTGTTTTGTCTAAAGTCCTGTCTACAGTCCTAGTTACCAAACTTGCCAGTAGACTGGTCCCAGCATATATCAGCTGAAGAATCTCCCAAAGGTACAGCTCCCTCTTGCCCCAATCCTATAACCAGTGCCTATAAATCAAAGCGTACTTATAGAATCCCTACAGTGCAGAGGAGGCCATTCAGCTCATCAAACCCACACCAACAACAATCCTACCCTATCCCTGTTACACCACATGTTTACTCTGCTAATCGCCTTGACACTAAAGGGCAATTTAGCACAACCAATCAACCTAACTCACACAACATTGGACTGAGAGGGAATATTGGAACCAAGAGGAAACTCATATAAACACGGGGAAAATGTGCAAACTCCACACAGTCACCCAAGGCTGTAACTGAATCCAGGTTCCTGGCGCTATGAGGTAGTATTGGTAATCACTATGCCACTCCTTCCAACTTCTCCCACACCAATTTCTGACCCACTTATTCAACTCTCTGATCCTATTTATCCTATGTTAATTGTCTTGCTGCTCACGTGGGATTAAGCTTTGTGGTTTTACTTTTTCACTTTAGCAGAATGTTAGTCCTACATCACTAGCCTGTAGCTGGACTTTGGCAACTGGATCCATCTTCTCCAACCAAGTTCCTCTCCTGAAGTGATGCCCCTTAACTCTGGTACTGGCAGACAAACATAGCTTTTGCAACTCATTCCTGGCTGCACAGAACATTGTACATCCCCTTAACTATATTGCTCCCACCATCCCTCCCCCCCTTCCCCACTACAACAACATTCTTTGTTGCTCCCTGCAGCATGTGCTGTGGTCAGTTTGCTCATATCCATACACTCCCTGCTCTTGTTCACACAAGCTGCAAGAATCTCAAAACTATTGGGCAATTATAAAATGCTGCAGCTCCTCCACTGCTAGCTTTCAGATTCCTATACCTGCCATTTTTACAGTCACACCTTCCTGTCCTTACTATGGATTAAAATCTGAAATGCTTAACCTAAGGGATGTGACTGCCTCCTGGAATAAAATATCCTCCTCCTTGATGCCTCACAGTATCCAAAGCTCAGACCCTAGCTCATCAACTCCAAATACTTATTGCAGACATGGATACTGGATCTATCTTCTCCAACCAAGTTCCACTCCTGAAGAGAGACAAGGGCATCACTTCAAGAGAGGAACTTGGTTGGAGAAGATGGATCCAGTATCCATCACACCTCACATGCTATAGCTGCAATACATTATTGCCCTACCATCCCTACTTTTTTTTATTTAAATAAATTAGGTTTCAAGTTTATAATATCTTTAAACATTATCTTTAATTCTATCGTTAAATATTCTTCTTGGTTACCTTACAGCAATAAATTCACTCAAACTCACAAAAAAGTTCAGCCAAAAATACTTAAGTAGCAAAGGTCAATAGTAGCTTTAATTTAATTTAATTGCCAAAATGAGAGCATTCAACTGTTGTATTTCACTATCAGGAGTTAAACCTCAGGTCATCTGTTCAATCTTATCATTCAGCTGAAATCTGTATATTGAAAAGAAGGGAGCCATTAACCATATGGTGCAGGTTTGGAATTTGAATCTACGCATACTGAACTTTGATAAGGGACCCATTAACTATCAAAGAGTAATGAGCAGGTTAGTTCTACTCTCAAATACAAAAGAACAGCTGAAGGCAGTTAAAAGGTGTTTGCAATAGAGTATTACAGTACAGAAAATCACATTTAATGACAGCAACAAAATTGCTTCTAATACTTATCAAGTTATAAGTGTGATATACTGAAAGTTATTTCCAATTGGAGGTATACCAGTTAGAATTGTGATATATTAATAATGAAATTCCAATTAGCTAGATCACCCAATGGTAATTATTAACTACTGAGCAATGGGACAAACTAGGGTGGGGGGACACTCAGAACAAAGAGTCATCCATGCCTTATCTTCATTATCTACCAGTGCACAGCTGCGCAGTATTAGTATTTTCTTGCTCCATAGCTCTGCCCACAGGCAGCCATATCTTCAACTAATGAGGCCTGGGACTCTGGGGAGTCTGGGAAAGAAAAGGCTTTCAACCTTACACTACTTAGGATTAAATCTGGAATCTTCACAACAAACATTAAAAGACATCCTACTGATTTCTAGGAAGGATATTGTCTGTATTTGTAAGTTGATGCTGTAATGTTTGCACAGAATTGATCCTTTTTGAACTTTGGAACATGTTCCAGCAATAAAATCTAGTGTGTACTTTGCATACAATACTTAGAAGCAATGAAAGACGTATGGGTGTAGAAAGAGGAAGCTGATTGGAGAAGATTTAGAACTAGAAAACTCAACAACAAAAATTATTATGGCATCAGTTTGTGAAGGAGGGGCTGTATCTGTGGTCAGACAGCCTTGCAGCCCCATCCTAATATTCAACTGACTATCGCAATCTACTTTTAGGGGAAGGATAGAACAAATGTGAACATTGAGCACACATTTTAAGACATGCACAGTCACGGGGCTATTTTATTGGCTCTTTCCATTCAGTCCACTGAATTTGTGCCAAGTCTTTCAATGAGTAATCAAGTTAGCCTTCACTTTGTTGATCTTTTCCAAGATAGAATCATAAAATAGTTAGAGCATATGAAACCAGACTGCCATGCCAGCTCTCAAAAAGAAATCCAGATGATCCCACTCCTCGGCTCTTGCCCCATAGCCCAGTAATTATTTTCCATTTATGTTTTATCATCTAATTCTCTCCCGAAAATCATAAACTGAAGCTGTTTCCACCACCTTTCAAGCACTGCATTCCAAATCCAAACCACACACTAAGTTTCTCCTCATGCATCTTTAATTCTTTTGCTAACCATCTTTAATTGGTATTAGATCTTTCTGCCAAAGTAAAGAATTTCTTCCCAATAACTCTACCTAGAACGTTTTGATTCCTTTCATTGAACTCACTATCTCCATGAGTCTCACTTCCTGTTCCCTTGATCCTATTCAATCAAATTATTGCCTGTGTAATGCTACTCAAAAAAAACACTCAAGCTCTTTTCTTTGCAAACTTCCCCAGATCTCTAACCTTCCTTGTCTTATCAAAGTATGTGAACATGGTATCAAGTCCCAAAATCCTTTCCTTCCTTTCCCATCGATCCATGTTTGAATCCCTTCAATTAGGTTTCCAGCCCCTCAAGTACTGAAACATAGGAACATAGTCATAGAGGTTTACAGCATAGAAACAGGCTCATCAGCCCAACTTGTACATGCCACCCATTTTTACCAATAAACTAATCCCAATTGCCTGCATTTGGCACGTATTCATCTATATTCATTTTACATAACTGTCCAAATGCTTCTTAAAAGACAAAATTGTACCCCTCTTTAATACTACTTCTGGCAGTTCATTTCTGACACTGTCTGAAAAGAAATTGTCCCTCTGGACTCTTTTTTTAAATTTCTCCCCTCTCAGCTTAAGCCTATGCCATCCAGTTTTAGACTCCCCTACCTTTGGGAAAAGGCAGTGATTATCTGCCTTATCTATACCCCTCATTATTTTATAGACCTCTATAAGATCACCTCTAAGCCTCCTATGCTCCAGGGACAAAAGTCTCAGTCTACCCAGCCTCTCCTTATAACTCAAACCATCAAATCCTGATAGCATCCATAAACATAGACAAAGGTCACGAGTGGAAGCGGGAATGTTAAAATGGCGGTGCGGGCTCGCTGGGTTGAAGGGCCTGTTTCCCATGCTGTGTTATTCTTTATTCTAAATCTTTTCTGCACTTTTTTTAGTTTAATAATATCCTTTCTATAATTGGGTGACTAGACCTGTACACAGTATTCCAAATGTGGCCTTACCAATGTCTTGTACAACTTCAATAACAATCTGTATTTAATGTTCTGACCAATGAAACCAAGCATGGTAAATGCTGCCTTCACTACCCTGTCCACCTGTGACTCCACTTTCAAGGGCCTATGAACATGTACACCAGATCTTGATCTGTAACTCTTCCCAACACTCTGCTATTAACTGAGTAAGTCCTGCCCCAATTCGACCTACCAAATACATCATCTCACATTTATTTAAATTAAACTCTATTTGCCAATCATCGGCCGAATTGATCAAGGTCCCTCTGCAATCCAAGGTAATCTTCTTCACTGTCCACAATGCCACATGTCATCTGCAAACTTACTAACCATGTCCTATAAATTCTCATCCAAATCATTAATATAGGTAACACTTAACAGTAGGGCCATTCGATCTCTGAGGCACACCATTGGTCACAGGTCTCCAGTTTGAAAAATAACTTTTCACAACCTCAGTCTTCTGTCATCAAGCCAATTTTGTATTAAATTGGATCCTGGATCCTGTGAGATTTAACCTTATACATCAACTTATCAGGCTGTACCTTGTCAAAGGTCTTGTTAAAAGTCATGAAGACAACGTTGACTGCATTGCCCTCATCTACCTTTTTGGTTAACTCTTCAAAAAAAAAACTCAAACTGGTGAGACATGATTTTCTACTCACAAAGCCTAATCACTCTTTACCTCTCTAAATGCCTATAGATCCTGTCTCTCAGAACACTTCCTAACAACTTACCCACTACAAACGTTAGGCTCACTGATCTGTAATTCTCATGCTTTTCCCTGCAACCCTTCTTACACAAAGGCACATAATTTGCTACCCTGCAATCTTCAGGCATCTCACTTGTGGCTGTCGCTGATTCAAATGTCCGTGCTAGGGGACCTGCAATTTCTCCCCAGCCTCCCAAAACATCCTGTGATATATTTCATCAGGTCCCAGAGATTTATCTACCTTGATGTACCTTGATGAACAGGAAGCAAGACTCATGGAAAAGGTGAGTTCAATGAAAGAAATCAAAAAGTTCTAGGCAGAGCTGATCGGAAGAAGTTCTTTATTTTGGCAGAAAGGTCTAACACTGATTAAAGACAGTTAGCAAAACATATTACAGCACCTCTGTAATATGTGTAGGAATAGGAATTCATCACCTTGAGCCTGCTCTGCCATTTAGAAATGCCATTATTAAAATCAAAAATGACATTTTGTTGCAACAATAATAGTGATAAACTATTCTTAACTGTTTTCAATCTTTCTGCAGGAATCCACACATTCAACCTTCTCCAGGGCCACTTCTCTAATATCCAGCAGAATGGAAATGTCTTGACTTTTCTCTATTTTAATCCATTAAATTATCATCTACTGTAGCTTCTCTTTCCACTCCAACATCATTGCCATCGGAAACCCCAAGGATTATTCTGCAACTTGTTTTCTCCTTTAAGTACTTATTCAATTTCCTTTACATATCAGTACTGAATACATTTCCACCACATCATCAGACAGTGCACACCAACGTCCAACCGTCATCTAAAACCTGCATCTTCCAATTGGCACTTTTTCAGCACTATCAGCTTTGCTTTATTTACTCTGTCTGAACTTTTCATCATTTTAAATACCTTCATGCAATCTCTTATTAGTTTTTGCTGCTCTAGTGATGAATGCTTCTTTATATCAAAAATATTTTCAAGACACACTCGGGAGAGCGTCTTGTCTGAGTTTTATTGTCGCTCATCGACATGTGCCACGCACTTCTGAAAGGAATCAGAGTGACTTCCACCAGATGGTATCACAGCCCTGAGGCCATTGGCAGAAACGGGGAATTGATCTCAGAACGATGTGGCCACAACCACCATAATTGCAGACAAGCAGATTGAGTCACACCACTGGGAAGCGTTTGTCGTGAATGTTAGTTTTTGCTCGTTTGCTTCGAGCCATTTACCCATAAAATATCATCTGGTTACAAAGTGGTTTTTATTAAGTAACACACACAAACATACAACGAACAACCCAACAATACCAATAATGCAACTCACTCACACAACCCAGAAGCTGCACCCATCGCAGTCTAACCACACCCCACCCTCGGGGCATGGAAGACAAATGTCTATTTACAAGAGTCTCTAGAGGTTTGCACGAACCTTCTCCTTTTCGTCATCGTCTGGCCAGTGATCATCAGGAACGAGCCGGGGCACCACAGTCCATTTGCTGCGTCATACCAGGTATGGGTATAAACGTCTCTCCTTGAAGCCGGTCGCCTGGGCTGGAGGTCTCGGTAAGGCTTCTGCTACCTTGATAGGCGCGAATGCATCCTGCGGGTCGAATGCATATCACCAGCTATCCCCAGGACAGGACGGGACCTATCAAGTCAGAGTTTCTTTAAGGTTACCGGGTTTATAGGTACAGAAGCGTGTTGGCAGTTCTCGGCTAGTCAGATTCCCTTCAAGACCATCACCTGCCAGCTTGAAGGCCTGAATACCCTGCGGGACCTCGGTAAGGTTTGACTCACTGTGGTCTAGAATGCCAAGATAACCACAGTTATGCGAAACATACCAAGTACTACTCCAGCGATACCACTCCTGGCTGGCAGTCCGGTGATAGTGGTCATAGTCTAGGCATGAGTCGCTCCCACTATTTGTTTCTGAACCAGTCATGGAATACCATCTCCTGTGCCCTCGGAGACGATACCAGGTGGCTCCCGTGGATGTGATTGACTCGCTGTGCTATAGAAACCAGAAGATTCGCACAGCTACTTGAAATTGACAATTCTGGATGGAGCCTTCTTGCGCATGAATGGATGAAAAGCCTATCTCAATCCACCTGTTTGCAATTGCAGTCTGACTGGGTACAGACATGCAACTACATCCGCGATTCGCTCCTCAGCCAGTTGCTTTAGCCATCACCGCTCATACAGAGTAGCAGTGATGTTGCCCGGCGGAACCATTGGAGAGGCGCAACTCACTGTGTTATAGAAGCGATAAAATTCACACAGCTACTGTAACTATGACCTTCCTTCCCTACTTAAGAGAGTCATAGTTACTCAGAGATTCATGGGCACATACACAGTTCACCCTGTGAAAGTAGATCAGTTCTTTCAGTTATCAGAGTACCAACTTCCTTTGCGTCCTTGCCCCTCAATTCTAGAAGGAACACTAACAAGTCAAATGAAATGGCTTTCAAATGAATACATGTTTATACTATCGACAGTAACAAAGGCATCAAGATTTAAAACTGCAGTGATTGTTTTCTTGGGACTGATGGCTTTGCAAACAGAGGACCACCTGTAATGCACAGTATGCACAGCTGGGATTGCAAGTGGCATTTTGATGACACAGGAGAGCAATCTCCTACTGCAGCACTGTCAAAAGGTTTTTGAATTCAGTCCTACTCCAGAGACTTGAGCTCTTTAGTACAGTGCTGAGAATGAGATGTTAAACTGAGTACATGCCAGTTAACTTAGTGTGGCATTATTCTGAAGACAAGTAGGGAAGATTTTCTTGTGGCTTGGGCTAAAAATTATTCCTCAAGAATCATCACTGACATTATCACATTGCTATCTTTTGGAATTGCCTATATACAAATTGGCTGCCACATTACCTAGATTACAACAGCAGTCCTTCATGGAATGACACGCCATCCACAAACATAGACACCCTCCATTACTAACATACAGTGGTATCAGTGTGAACCATCTACAAGATATACTGCAGGAAATCATCAGGTCTTCTTAGACAACACCTTCCAAACCCACAACCGCAACCATGCCGAAAGAGCAGCAGACTCTTCGAAACACCACCACCAGGAGGTTCCCTATCAAGCCCCATACTTGGAAATATATTAACATTTCTTCATTGTTGATCAAAATTCTGCAACTTTCTTCCTAACAACATTGCGAATGTATCTACACCATCTGATTCAAGCAATTCAAGAAGGCATCTCACCATCACCTTTGGGCATCTCTGATCATCTCAACTCTCCAGGCTCCTCTAAAGAAAGAGATTACAAAAAAAAGGTTTCTGGAGAAGGCTTGCATCAACCCAAGCTTGCTTTTACAAAAGGGCAATACCAATGCACCTGCTGAACCCCTCCCATTCAGCTAAACTGCACAACTGAGACCACCCTGCCAAGGAATAAAAGCAGAGACTTGGTGGTAGCAGGAATAGAACAAACATACCATCATTAAAAACCACTTTTTTAAAATCATAGATCCCACAGCATGCCAACTTTGAGCATTTTTTTCAATTGAAATTGAATTGAATTTCAATTTGAATTTCAAAAAAATTGAAATATTTTTCAATACTTCTACATATGTAGAAAATTGGCACAAGTGGCACTTTACAGGGATCCTAGCCTGTAGCTGCAGTGCACCCCCATCAACAACTCATACTACTGAAGACCAATCCTGATAAAGTTCAATGAAGGGCTCAAAGAGTTCTATTTGGCAACTGAAAAATCTATTACCTATCTCAAAATCTATTACCTACACTCAAAATCCCACTAAGTTTTCAAGGGCAATTAGGAATGAGCAATAAATGCTGGCTAGGCAACAATGCTCTCATCCGATGAACAAATTAAAAAAAAGGCACTTAGGGATAATCTTGGGTTGTGAAATACACTATATCATTTAAGTTTATAAGTTTTTTTTACTTTAGTCATAAAATGGAGATGCCAGTATCAGATTGGGATAGGCACAGTAAGAAGTTTCACAACAACACATTAAAATACAACAGGTTTATTTGGAAGCACGAGCTTTCAGGGAACTACTCTTCATCAGGTGTTGTGAAACTTCTTTACTGTCTTTAATCACAGGAAACCATGATTTGGGGAGAGGGGGCGTGGGGGAGGGAGTGTGAAGGCCATAAATAATTTGGTTGGGCCAAATGGGCTTCTCCCAAGCAATATATTTTACAAATTCTTGCTGAAGTTTAATTAATCAGTTAATTATAGAACTATAATCTTTCCTTTTCTCAATGGGCGATGACTCATGTACTGCTGCAAGATAAGGAATGGAAAATATAGAATACATCACTGAACACCCTCAATGGTTTAGTAAGATCTGCTGGGCCAATTAATTTTGTCCTGTGCATCAGCTGAATGTATATATCTGGCCGCAGTTTTCTTGAGATAGAGAAGTGGGAAAAATTACCAGTCTGCTTTTGATAGTTACACAGGCCTCCTGATAGATGGTGTTTGCTTGCTCAAGTGAACACTGGATTAAGTTTTCTCCCATGGCTTAATATATCCTGATGTCATCTATTGCCTCTTGGGTGAAGTGGCAGAGAACTGCCTTTTTTTGTTGAACTGAACCTTCAGAATGCCATAGCAAACAACTTGTCATTTCACGAAATTCATTAACATCTCAGCTTGGACATACTGTACTGGATGGAAAATAAAACAGTGGCTATGCAGCAGGAAGAAAAGAGCAGATCAGTGCAATTATGAGAGAAGATCAAAGGAATTGGCAAACAAAAGCAACCTGAAAGAACGCTTGAAACTTGAACATCAGATAAAGGGATTTAATGGACAACTTCTAAAGCAAGTATCCACTCGTGGAGGAATGGAGAAACATGAAAAGTGAAGAGGGCTTAGTGCATAGCACATACATTCACTAACTGTGTTAACTCAAAGTATTACCCTTCTTTGAGGCTTTAACTACCTGGTTAATGCTCCGTAGTTACAAAGCTGAAAAATATAACTTATTTAGAGCTGCTAACTCACTTAGAGGGCTTCAGTCTACATCCAAATTCTGCTCATATTTTGACAACTGTGGCAAATTCTATCACAGCAGCTGAGATAATCCACATTGTGAAACAATCAACAACATTCTAAGTAAAACAACCCACAACATTCTTAAAGAAATTAACTCACTCTATCTCCAATGTTAATGGATCATT
This sequence comes from Sphyrna mokarran, assembly GCA_024679065.1. Taxonomy (NCBI): domain Eukaryota; kingdom Metazoa; phylum Chordata; class Chondrichthyes; order Carcharhiniformes; family Carcharhinidae; genus Sphyrna; species Sphyrna mokarran. The sequence continues at coordinate 35,796,071 of JAGIQG010000019.1, forward strand.
TAAAAATGATCTATGAACCAAGCTTAGTTGAAGCCCATCCTATTTTTGGAGACAGATGGAGATGCAGGGCTTTGAGCAATAAAGTTACATCTGTGGCTTTTTGAAGAAGATGGAATTGGGAGACTGACTACATGAGCAGAAGAAACCCTAAGAAAAACCCCAAGGCGATAAAGGCATAGATTAGTGTCTCACCAGTTGCAGGCAGATAGTAAGCAGAGAGCCAGTGCTGAAGGCTGTTAAGCAGAGTAATCATTTCCTGAGGAAGAGAGGGAGGTAATAGAAAGGTAAAGAAATTAAAAGACATATTTAGATAGCACATTTCATTTTCTTGTAGTTAAAAGTGGTTTATAGTTAGCTAAAGTACAGTCACAGTTGTGATATAGGAAACAATGCAGCCAATTTGCATACAACAAGGAAATAATGACTCTGGGTGCTCCGGTTTCCTTCCACAGTCCAAAGATGTGCAGGTTAGGTGAACTGGCCATGCTAAATTCTCCCTCAGTGCACCTGAACAGATGCCAGAGGGAATTTTCATACTAACTTCATTGCAGCGTAAATGTAAGCCTACATGTGACTAATAAATAAACAAACTTTCTTCCTTCATCTGATGAGGCCTTGGTTTAATATCTCATCCAAGGGAAAACACCAACAGCAGCATTGCCCTCTAGTGCTGCATTAAAATGTCATCTCAATTGAATGCAATAATCTAAAGAATGTGACATGGATTCATTATCTTTTGACCTAAGCAAGAGTTCCACCCAATGAACTACAGCTGCCATTTCAGTGGGCGACTTCCTACATTAACTCAATATCCTGATGTAAAAGAACATAACCAAAATCAATAGCGAGTAGAAACATGAAAATTCTATTCCTGAATGCAGCAATCCTTCAACCAAAGCAGAGGATTAGCTGTGCAATGAAACACTGCAACACATTAGTATTAATACTTCAAATTATTAAATTGTATTATGACAAAAGTAAGTAGATACAAACTTCTTGGATAAGTAACTGAGAAACCCTGGGACCACATCTCAGTGGCTGCTTGATAATGTTCTATTTGTTTTTCTGAGAATGCCTTCTCTAAATGTAATCAAGCAGAGACTTGTAAATGTTTCAATTCTTTTGAACAAAAATGTGCAATCATATCAAAAACTACTGTAGACGTGATTCTTCTCATCTAAAAGATAAAGAGACAGTTCCCCAGTAGCATATTTCAACCAGAACAATTTGATTGATACAGCCACTTGTATGTTTTTTTACATGACGGAGAGTGAGATAAAGGCCAAAATTGTATACAATAGTCTGCTATAAATTCATGATAATTTAGCCTGGGGACACAGGAAAGGAGGAGGTGATTCATACATAAAGTCACTGAATACCACTGTGGTGGCACAATTTTCAGCAGCAAAATTAATCTGGGTTCATTACTTCTGCACAAAAAAGAGCAGTCCATGCAAGCAGTACAGCGAACGTGGCTAACAACAATCCCAAGATCAGGTGTGGTGCAAGGTCTTCTCAGCCATTTATCCTGTAAGTTTTGAATATACTTTACTTCCCCATATAATACGAATAATCTGATGCATTAACATTAGACTATATTGTTTCACTGTGTAGCTAATCATCTGCATAGATTGAGGAAGTGCTGCATTAAGAAATAGAATCCAAAGATCAGGAGATAAGTTGAGCACAAGGCCAACTGTACTGTAGATGCAGTCTGAAGGTGGAGGAGGGATTAAGTGGAAAGACATCCATCATATATGACGCAATACAGAGCAATTTTGGTTAAGAAGATTCCAGGCTGTGATTGTATATAGGCCAACCACTAACTAAAAATTGCTGATCCAATGTTAGCAATTTGAAGAAGATTTCTTTAGATTTCTGCATTGAACCTAAAACAAAACAAGTCTAACGATGTATGGCTGCAAGATTCCCAACTTACGTACATGACTCAAGACAAAGCATTTTTGTTCCTTTCAAAGTATTTTAAGAGTTGACTGTAATTGCCAATTAGGCACTAGTTGAAAATGAATACCATCAACATTAAATTGCACTGATGCCACTTGCAATACACCAAGTGGTGCACACAAATTGTATAGACTCATCTTTGTATGTAAGAAGTGCAACACATCAGCTAAGTAACAGTCCATTAACACTTGTCTCAATTAACAGATTTGTTTTCTTGGTGCTAACTTCAGTGTGAAAAAGTCTGTGTGAACATTATACACTGGAAAGAGATTCAAGAGGTAAATGTCAACAACAACTTTGTGTTACTACAGAAACTACGTCCTTTAAAATACCATTAATTATTGTATGATCATGGATGATTATTTATTTTCTGGAATTTCTCAGATACAAGCCAAAATTTCATGTATTAATCAGCTGCATTATACAAGATACCAAATGCAAAGAAAGGTAACATACCGCAGCATCATTATTAGTTTTGACTATTCTGACCTTCTTTGTAGGAATGATTTCAAATCTTAGACAAAACTGAAATCAGCAAACTCAACTTGGGAAATGGAGGGTCCAATATAGGACCTTCTTAAACTGCATGGCTCTGTAACAGCAGTGTACTGAACAATCAAAAGGAACTCATCTACACAATTTCCAAACAGAAAGATTACATCAGTCTTTAGTCAATCAAGCCTTTTTCAATTTCAAACTGGTGATTGTGAAGGTCCTTCCTTCAAAAGCTTTATACGTCACTCTCTCAGCTTACAATCTGGCAAACGCTTTTTCCTCCACATATCCATCGACTTGCCATAACCCACAAAATGATAGAAAAAGTTCACAATGCCCTCCACCTGCCACTTTATGCTGACCTACTCAGCCCACCCAAGGTATGACTGTCATCAAGAAGGTCAATCTGGAAAAAGTCTCTTACACAATACCTCATCGCAAACTCCACCCGGACAAATAAATGGGAATCACTGGAGACAATAAACAAGTACCTAGTTTCAAACCCAACCCAACAGCTGCCTAGTTTCTACCACTGAAGAAAACAATGGTCCATTCTCATAAGGTTCTGAACTGACCAGGGGCCTAGCATGGCTAGCCTCCACTAATGGGGCATTAATGCCAGCTGCCAATATGCCTGACAGAGAGAGCAAACTATCATCATATTATACAAGTGTCCAATCCATACACTCAGAAGTTTATCCACACTCAACGTAGCAAGGCTGGAAGAAACTGCTAGGCTTGGAGACTCAGAATTCGCTAAATTCCTAAATAATCCTCACAGTGATTCAGTCTTGCAGGTTTATTGTGTCATGTTTCTATTCATTCATGAGGTGTGGGCATCACTGGCGACAGGAGCATTTATTGCCCATCCTGAATTGCCCTCAAAAAAGTTGTGGTCAGCTGCCTTCTTGAACTGCTATTTGTGGTGCAAGTACACCCATATTACTGTTTGGGAGGGAGTTCCAGGGTTTTCACCCACCAACAGTGGAGCACTGACGACATATTTACAAAGCAGGATAGCAAGTGACCTGGCAAAAAACTTCTAGATATAAAGTGGCCTCGGGTTTGGAAGATGTTGCCTAAGGTGCCTTGGTTTTTTGCAGTGTATCTTGAAGATGGTAACATTATGCCAATGTGTTGGTAGTGGAGTGAGTTAATGTTTGTGGACAGGTGCCAATCAAGTGGGTTATATTGTCCTGGATGGCGTTGATCTTCAAGTGTTGTTGAAGCTGTACTTATCCAGGGAAGTAAACAGTATTCCATCATATTCTTGATTTATGTCTTGTAGATGTTGGACAGGCTTTGGGGAGTCAGGAGATGAGTTACCCTGCCAAAGAATTTCTAGCCTGTGATCTGTTCTTGTATTTATATGGCTAGTCAAGTTCAGTTTCTGGTTCATGGGCATTATAGCAATCATAATGCCAATTGGATGTCAAGGGATGGTGGTTAAAATTTTTCTTTTGGAGATAGTCATTGTCCTGCACTTATGTGGCATGAATGTTATTTGCTATTTGTCAGCTCAAGACTGAATACCGTCCAGGTCTTGCTGCATTTTCTGAGGAGTCACAAAAGATACTAAACATTATGCAATCATCTGCAAACATCCCCACTCTGACCTGTTGATGGAAGGAAGGCCATTGTGAAGCAGCTGAAGGTGGATGAATCTAGGGCACAATCCTGAGGAACTTTGGCAGTAATGTGCTGGAACTGAGATGATTGACTTCTTGTGGCCACAAGCATTCTCCTTTGCACTAGATATGATTCCATCCAGCAGAACATCCCCCTCCCCCGATTCCTACTGACTCCAGTTTTGCCATGTTCGGTCTAATGCTGCCTTGATGTCAAGAGCAATGAATCTCAACTCACCTCAAGCCTTCAGTTCAGCGTTTCATCCAAGTTTGAATCAAGGCTGTAATGAGGTCAGGAGCCAAGTGGTCCTGGCAAATCCCAAACTGAGTGTCAGTCAGCAGGTTAACAATTAAGTGCTGCTTGCTGATATTGCTTTGTTGACCTCTTCCATCACTTTATGATGAAGAGTAGACTGAACGGGCAGTAACTGAGTAGGTTCGATTTCTCCTACTGATTGTGTACATGATATAGCTGGGCAGTTTTCTACACTGCCAGGTAGAAGCCAGTATTCATAATACAGTGAAATTCTAATGAGTCCAGATCCCAGAAGACCATACTAGTAACACTTTCCTATCTCTGCTTCCTGCTATTACACGCTTCACAGCAGTCTGGCAAAATAAAATAACCAGCTGTTTCATCTGCTTAAGAATGTTTCACGGTGCATACTCATTCAAGACATGGGCTAGATCAATCATCTGACATTGGAGCCAATCAACTAACATTGCTGCTATTACTGTCACACCTTCACCATTTGCCGTGCATGTGACGATGTTGTGCCTGCTCTTGAATCAGCCGAGCAACCGTTGCTGCAGCTGAACTCCAAGTGGCCCAGCATCTTTGATAGTAAACGCCACTACTTTACCCCGAAAGCTAGTGGCGATGACTATCAAATAAACTTGTTGGATTTTAACCTGGTGTTGTGAGACTTTTTACTGTGATTATCCCAGTCCAATGTTGGCATCTCCACATCATGCTCAGTTTCTTTGCCAGAGCGAGTCCTTTTTCCTACAGGATTAAACCAGAGATTGGGGCATATAGCTTGGACTGCTTTGAACCATATTAGCAGAACTTATTCAATGTTGAGAAAGGAGCTGTTCTCATCCCTCTTCTCTGTCGCTGTAGTCCACCATGTCACTGAATATGACCAGCAAGTGCCAAGACTGTGTATCATATGCCAAACAACAGGCAGAAGTGCAGACTTGATGGGCCAAATGACCTCTTTATGCACTGCACACATTCTATCCATTCTCTATCTATTGGAAAATTTGCCAATGCTATTCGGGGGGGTTTAAACTGATTCAGAGCAGGGATGGGAATGTGAGTAGCTCAAATGTACAGGAGGATGGGAATAGCGAGGTCATGGATAAGGTTTCTAGGTCACAGCAGTGTACTGGTAGGCGGGAGGGCAGCTTGAAGTGTGTATACTTTAATGTGAGGAGCATACGCAATAAGGTGGATGAACTTGCAGCCTGGATTGGTACCTGAGACTTCGATGTTGTGGCCATTTCAGAGACATGGACAGAGCAGGGATAGGAATGGCTGTTGCTAGTTCCGGGATTTAGACGTTTCAGTCAGAGCAGAGTAGGTGGTAGAAGAGGGGGAAATGTGGCATTGTTAGTAAGATTGTATTACGGTGACAGAAAGGACACTTGATGTGGACCCGTCTATTGAAGTAGTATGGGTTGAGATTAGAAACAGGAGAGGAGAGGTCATCCTGTTGGGAGTTTTTTTTTAAAATCGGCCTCCAAAAAGTTCGAGAGATGTAGAGGAAAGGATTGCAAGGATGATTCTGGACAGAAGTGAAAGTAACAAGGTAGTTGTTATGGGGGAGTTTAACATTGCAAATATTGATTGGAAAAGCTATAGCTTAAGCACATTAGAGGGATCAGTTTTTGTACAATGTGTGCAGGAGGGTTTTATGACTCAGTACGTAGATAGGCCAACAAGAGGTGAGGCTACATTGGATTTGGTACTGGGTAATGAACCAAACCAGGTGTTAGACTTGGAGGTAGGTGAGCACTTTGGTGATAGTGACCACAATTCGGTTACATTTACTTTAGTGATGGAAAGGGATAGGCATATACCGAAGGGAAGAAGTTATATCTGGGGCAAAGGTAATAATGACATTTTGGACGAGGTTTAGGATACATAAGTTGCAGTAGGAAACTGCAGGGGCTGGGAACATCTGAAATGTGGAACTTATTCAAGGAACAGCTACTGCGAGTCCTTGATAAGTATGTACCTGTCAGGCAGGCAGGAAGTGGTAGAGCGAGGGAACTGTGGTGAACTAAGGAAATTGGTTCTCTGGTGAAGAGGAAAAAGGACACGTGAAGGCTCGGTTAGGGCACCGGAGAGTTATAAATTAGCCAGGAGGGAGCTAAAGAGTGAGTTAAGAGTTAGAAGAGGACATAAGACGACTTTGGAGGATAGGATTAAGGAGAACCCTAAAGCTTTTTATAGATATGTTAAGAATAAAAGATTGGTTAGGGCAAGATTAGGGCCACAGACAGTGGTGGGAAGTCGTGTGCGGAGTCTGTAGAAATTGGAGAGGCACTGAATGAGTATTTTTCGTCAATCTTCACGCAGGAAAATGTCAACTTAGTCGAGGAGAATACTGGGATACAGGGTTGTAGACTAGACTGGATAGAGGTCCATAAGGAGGAGGTGTTAGCTATTCTTGAGAGTATGAAAATAGATAAGCCCCTGGACCGAATGGGATTTATCCCAGGTTACTCTGGGAGGCTACAGAGGAGATTGCAGAGCCTTTGGCTTTGATCTTCATGTCGTCGTTGGCTACAGGTATAGCGCTGGAAGACTGGAGGATGGCAAATGTTGTCCCCTTGTTTAAGAAGGGGAGTAGAGACCATTCTGCGAATTATAGACCGGTGAGCCTTACTTCTGTTGTGGGGAAAGTTTTGGAAAAAATTATCAGGGATAGGATTTATAGTCATCTAGAGAGAAATGAATTGATCAACATAGATTTGTGAAGGGAAGGTCATGCCTTACAAACCTTATCGAGTTTTTTGATAAGGTGACCAAAGAGGTGTGTAAAGGTAAGGCAGTTGATGTGGTGTATATGGATTTTAGCAAAGCATTTGATAAGGTTCCCCATGGAAGACTACTGCAGAAAATGCAGATGCATGGGATTGAGGGTGATTTAGCAAATTGGATTAGGAATTGGCTAGTGATAGAAGACAGAGGGTGATGGTTAATGGGATATATTCAACCTGGAGTTCAGTTACAAGTGGTGTACCTCAGGGATCCATTTTGGGGCCAATGCTGTTGGCTATTTTTATAAATGACTTAGATGAGGGTGTAGAAGAATGGGTTCGTAAATTTGCTGACGACACCAAAGTCGGAGGAGTTGTAGACAGTGACAATGGATGTTATAGTTTGCAGAGGGACATAGATAATTTGCAGAGCTGGGCCAAGAGGTGGCAAATGGAGTTTAATGTGGAAAAGTATGAGGTGATACACTTTGGTAAGAGTAATATGTGTACAGAATATAGGGCTAATAGTAGGACTCTTAGTAGTGTAGATGAACAGAGAGATCTCGGTGTAGAGGTGCATAGATCTCTGAAAGTTGGTACTCTTGTGAGGAAAGGCTAAGGGACTTAGGTTATTTTCATCAGAGAGGAGGTGGCTAAGAGGTGACCTAATTGAGACATATAAGATGGTCAGAGGGTTAGATAGGGTGGACAGTGGGAACCTTTATCCTCAGATGGAGATGGCTAACACGAGGGGACACAGCTTTAAATTAAGGGGTGGTAGTTATAGATGGATGTTAGAGGTGGATTCTTCAGTCAGAGGGTAGTAAGAGCGTGGAGTGCCCTGCCTGCAGCAGTTGTGGACTCATGAAGTTTACGAGCTTTCAAATGGTCATTGGATAAGCATATGGATAGCATTGGAATAGTTTAGGTTAGAGGGTCATAAAATTGGTTCCATTGGTCAGCGCAACATCAAGGGCCGAAGGGCCTGTAGTGCACTGGAATGTTCTATGTTCTAACTTTCACTATAACATCAACTTCAAAAACGAGTTGGGAGGTTCAACGGTCAGATTTTTAACTTTCTCATAACTACAACAGAAACAGAGCTATAATATTCGTAAGATCAAAGTTTTAAAGTTTATTTACTAGTATCACAAGTACAAAGAACAAAGAACAAAATAGCACAGGAAACAGGCCCTTCGGCCCAACGAGCCCGCGCCGCCACCCCAATGTTCCCACCTCTACCCACGATACCTGTCTATGTTATAGATCTATGGATTAAAAACCAAATTTGAGACAATTTAGGGAGATTTTGTTTTGCCAATTAGCCTAAGAGCACATCTTTGGGATGTGGGAGAAAACCGGAGCACCAGGAGAAAACCCACGCAAGCACGGGGAGAATGCGCAAACTCCCTCGGACACAGGCCCAAATCTATGTATCTGCACAGCACAGCGATAGTCACTGAGCTGTCGTGTTGCCCATCAAATGGTCCAAGTTAAGCATACACCGACGACGTGAAGCACTAGGATACTCTCAAAAAAAATCCGAGAGCAGCCCTCTCAAGACCCATCGCGTGTATGGCCCTCGTTAGACAACAAGGTGGACCAAAGCACCTGTAGGATAAAAACAAGTACATCAATATCATCATCTATTTACACACTTCCCAGGGACTCCCAAGGCCCATGATCCCTATTTTAGATCAGTTTTCTATACCCCTCCATTCCCATTCTGTCCATGTGCCCATCTAAGTATTTCTTAAATAGGCTTATAGTAACACTTGTAATGAAGTTATTGTGAAAATGGGATGGTGGACTCCTTTGTGTCAAATCCTTGTCAAGATGAAGTGGACAAAGACATGCATCTTCAACAAACTGTTCTCTAAGTTCAAGGCACTAAACACATGGTTGTTGGATTGATATATTTCCAAAATACACGGGTTCTATTAATCCACACAAAGTGACAATGAAGTATTATTTTAATCTGGTTTTGATTAAATTGAAAATCTGAGAGTCAAGGGAGACAGAGTAAGATGATGAGACAAATGTTGACTTGCAGCATCCCAGCATATTTGCAAAGTAATTTGAAACTGTAGATGCTCCTATTTGCCCACAATACGTACAGAATACCTCTGCAGCTGAAGCAATGCTTAGCTTTGGCAAGTTTTACACAGCATGCTCAGCAAACCTCTCAAGACTGCACCACAACAACTCTGCAGAAAGAGCTGAACTCCCATTGATAATCCAGTTGCAGTTCAGCAAAGTCACTTGCATCCTCATCAAAAACACCATCAGTATCCTGTGAATCACACCTCTGCTTTTGTCTTGTCTCAATCACTTTAACCCACAAAGTATAAAGGCGGGGGGAAGGTCCATTGCTTGATTTACACACAATGCTATCTTGAAAAATAACAGGTACATTCCACATTCATTTGCAATTTTATTGGCACTCTTTTGGAAGATAAGCTTGAAAGTTATGCAATCTGCTCATCAAATTTGAAATATTTTGTTCAAAAAATAATCTCAAAGTAAAACCAGCATTCACTGCAATATGTTCACATAGCAAAATCTTGCGTCTACCTTGATAAAATCTTGCTGCAACATTTAATTACTTGATATGTCATTTAATTTTGTCAACTGAATCTAATTCCAACTCAAGCAAGTTCCTTGGTGAGGAGAAAAATTAAAATACATCAGTTCAACAACCATATGTTACTTATTGCTCACTCAGCAATGGGTTTTGGTCAGATGCTTCTTTGTCCCCCCCCATAAGCAATGCAAAGTACAAATTCCCTCTCCTAGCTCCAATGCTAAATGCCCCATTTCAAGGCAAGGCACCTCAGCCAGTTGCACTGTTAACATACAACATAGACAATGGGCTGGATTTTGCAGTATCTTGAAGAGGCAGAGGTATGGGAAGTTTGCTCGCTTCCACCCCAACTGTTTCAGCACATCATCCATCAGCTGGCCAATTAGCAAGTGGAAATTCTGGCAAATAAATTAACGCTTTGAATGCAACTCCTTGCTGTCTATGCAACTAAATGTTGTTTGCAGGCCTTTTCCATTCTTGTGCCACCTCCTCATGCCTGGCATAACTCACTCCCAATATTTTCCCCCTGTGGCTAGTGGAAAATGGGGTAGATGGCAAATTGGTTTTCTAACAAGCTCAAAACTTGTTAATTGTGTATGTTCAAAAGTAGTCATGATGTAGAGATGCCGGCGTTGGACTGGGGTAAGCTCAATAAGAGGTCTGATAACACCAATTTTAAATCCAACCGATTTGATAGTAAACTTGCTAGCTTTCGGCGTTTGTGCCTTTGTCAAGCGAATGAGGTGTTCTGGTCTCTAAAAGCACAGTATTCTAATTTCTAGTAATTCTAGATTCACATTCTAATCAGCAATCCGTAAACTGTCTGTACTGATGTGTGTGCTTTTGGAGACCAGAACACCTCATTCGCCTGACGAAGGCACAAACGCCGAAAGCTAGCAAGTTTACTATCAAATAAATTGGTTGGATTTAAAATTGGTGTTGTCAGACCTCTTACTATGTTCAAAAGGGCTTTTGATTTCAGCACCAATTTGCCTTCCACATTATCAGAGACTAATAATGATAAGGATTGCTACCCCAACCAACATCATTTTATGTTAATATAGCAAGATGAGTTTTGATGTGATAAAACTTAGGTTAATGTAATAGAAGCAGTTTTCTGAAGCTACTTCTCAGGCAAGGAATGGTATATGGTACCGGTAACTGAAGGGTCAGTAGAAACATGGCCTTTTTTTCCATCCTCGGGGAGCAATGTTGAAAGGAAAATGCATTCATTTTCAACTTAGCTCATTCAGGCCACTCCAGGATTGCTCCATCCTCTTGACCTGCCCATGAGAAATGTCCTGTAACCCAGCTCATTTTAACCATTCCCTGATTTTAGTTATGCACTGTGCATAGCGCAGCAGCATCCCATTCCATGTGTTCATCATCACCTAGAGAGTCTGCTTCATATGTACATCATATACCATTTCCATTTTTCGAACTTTTTTCAATTAGTTCACTGCTCAATCCATGGTAAAAATTTAGAAACATTCCTTTACACCTTCTACAAAGTCTATAACATGCTTATTTAGGATGCACCATGGACACATGTATAATTTTTTAAGCCTTCTGCTTTCGTGATTCTTTTTCTAATTGTCTGTTGCATAAAGCCATGATCATCTAATCATGTCTTAAGGTATTTTCAAAGTGAGCCAGGAAAGCTCAACCAAAGGGGAGAAAAGGAAATCAGCGGACTCTAAATCAATGATTTCTTTTTTCAAAACCCAAGGATTGATGCACATATAAAATAACATATCTGTTAGATTAGTAAAAACAGTTGGATAACGGACTGGGCTAAGAGGATTTCTTCTTGTCTCAGACTTGTCCCAAGTTATTTTACATTAAAATACTGAGCAAATGGTGAAAGTGAAAGTGAAAGTGAATGAGAGATACAAACGGTGTATATGGTGAGTAGTACATGAATCACAGGGCAGCCCAATGGCATAGCAACTGGGGCAGCGCAGTGGCTTGCACTGCCGCTTCACAGTGCCAGGGACCCGGGTTCAATTCCGGCTTTGGGTTGCTGTCAGTGTGGAGTTGGCAAATTTTCCATGTGTCTGTGTGGGTTTCCATCAGATGCTCCAGTGTGCTTCCACATTCCAAAGATGTGCAGGTTAGATTGATTGGTCATGCTAAATTAACTGTAGTATCAAGAGGATTAGCAGGGTAAATATGTGTTAGAGGAATAGATCCTGTGTGGAATTGTAGTCAATGCAGACTTGATAGGCTGAATGGCCTCCTTCTGCACCGTCGGGATTCCATACACAGGCTTGCATTTACTTAGCATTAAAATAGAAACATCTCAAAATATTTCACATAGGAGAAATGAGCATTTAACATTGAAAATTGACCAACATTGCAGTCATAATGCATTTTGAAAACAAAAAAGAGATGTAACAAAATAGATGACTTTAGGTGAGGAATTTCAGGCATGATTTAGTGAATAGCATTTTTGTCCAAGTCAAAAGGATGTGAATTTAAGTCCCAGCCCAGAGACCTGAGCACAAAATCCAGACAGACATACCAGCATTGAAGAAGGGTTAAAATGTCAAAGTTGCCATTTTTCAGATGAGATGTTGAATCACAGTCCTACCTGATCTTCTAAGTGAATGTAAAAGAAAGATTCCCTAGCCCCATTTGAAGAGGAACAAGGGAATCCTCTCAGTGCTCTGGTTACTATCTATCCCCCAACCAATATCACAACTAAAAATAGATTTTCCAGTCTTTAGCATTGTGCTAAGGCTAGCAAAAATCCTGACTCACCGAATGGCAATTCCAAAATAAATTTGGTGTATTGACTTAAAATCATTCAGAAAGAAGAAGGTTTTATTTAAAACAAAACACACCACTTAGCTTACATTAAAGATACAATGCTTGTAGAAACTCATTAGGTCAATTGTCAGCAATATCACCATTGGCTTTCAGCAATATGAAGATAGCTTCTGATCTTATTAGCCCAGGGTAAATTGGATTTCAAGGCATACAAGTGAAAGGACATCGTGCTGAGAACTTTGTGCTTTAATGCAAATTAAGTAACCATTGTCAATTGTCCAAAGGTGACAAGCTTATAGGCTTTATTTCCTGGCCATATAGCAGTGTTTTTGCTGAAAGTGTCAGTATCACTGATCAACCATGAAAAGAATTACAGCTCAGCTCAGCTCAATCCGTCCTCACCCAGGATACTTTACAACAGCCATTCATGTTTCTGGTCAGGAACTGGAGTTTTTTTTCTCTACTCTTCCCCCGCTATTGGCCAAGCTTCTGAATTCCAGAACCAACTCCAGGTGATGCCCTAGCTGAGAAGAGCCAAATCAGTATAGACCAGGTATACAGGCTGTTTGTAAAAAGCTTCAACAAGTAGGATACACAGTGAGGATGCAAAGTGCACTAAGCATTCGTGAATGCTGCAACTATTAATTGGTCCATCAAACTCCCACTCACTGACCTGTTGCTCAATTTACTGGGCTCAATGCAGTTGACCACTGCTAATTGAATCTTTACATTCAATTTTTATGTAATAGTTTTGTTTAAAATCAGACTTGTTATTTTATCTAATTTAACATTTCCAAGCTTGCAATAGCCCTGAACTCATTACTGAGACCCATTGTACACTAACATTTAACAGCTAAATGGACTAATTAGGATTTGTTTGAATCCATTTATTAACACAGCGAGTGTTAGTTTGGTGTAATTTAGTGAATTCCTATCTGCAGTAGGATTTCCTCAGTGATGTAGCATACTACAGGACCAATATGTAGCACCACACAGTGCTGAAAAACATCCAGCTCAGTTGTGATGTGTACACAATTAGAAAGTATCTTTCCTCCTTATTCTTCTCCATGCATACCACCCCTCAATAAAAGCTCACAACCCAAGCTCTTATAAGAAGAATGGTTAAGTTAGCCAGCTCAAGAGCTACCAGCATCCACAGAACTACAGATCTGAAATAAACTGCTGCCTTCAAAAAATGGATGGAAATGAAATCAAATTGTAATATTGAAACCTTACAATACTTCCAGCATTCAAGAGGAAAAAAAGGCACTTTCATTTCTATAGTTAAATTCACAAATACCAGTTTATCAGTGTTCCCCAAACTCTACCCTCCAATATAAATAGAAACGAGTAATTGCAGGGGTGCTGAGATGCATTGCTAAGCACTAAAAGATTGAAAACATCATTTTAAAAGCACTTCCTCATTATGAATATTATCCTATAAAGCACTCCAAGATTCTCTCTTGGAATAGTTTTTCAGCTGACGTATCTCGAAAGGATTTAAATTACAGCATTTGATTTAGTGTTTTATTCACTTAATTTCTCTTCCAGGAAAGTCCACCTTGAAGAAGCACTGCTGTCCAACTTGCGGGAATACTGTTCATCTCTAATATTTCCTAGTTCTGCTGAGATATCAAAATGAAATACTACATAGAAACACAAACTAGAAGCAAGAATTGGCCATTCATTTTGACATGGCTGATCATCAAATTCAATATTCTGATGTCCCCTTTGTCCCACATCTCTGATCCCTTTAATGCCAGGAGCTATATCTAACTGCTTCTCGAAATCAGCCAATGTTTTGGCCTCGGCTATTTTCTGTAGTAGTGAATTCCATACATTCACCACCTCTGGATTAAAAAACTTCTCCTCACTTCAGTTCTAGAATGTTTACTGCTTATCCTCAAACTACGACCCTTAGCTCTGGACTCCTTCACCACTGGGAACATTCTATTTGAATTTTCCCTGTCTAACTCTGTTAGAATTTTTATAAGTTTCTATGAGGTCCCATCTCACTTTTCTAAACTCCAGTAAATAATCCCAGCCAACTTCATCTTATATGACATACGTTAACTCAGTTTCTCTTGAAACAAATGCTATTTGACCAGCTGAGTGCTTTCATCATGTTCTGTTTTTGTTTGACTTTACCTTTGATATCATCCTATTCTAAAGCACAAATAAAACTATTTAAATTACTTTAACCATTAAATGCTTATTAACCATTATTAATCATTTAATAACCATTAAATGATCATTAAATGAGGTGAGTGGGACAAACAGCAGTTATCCCCAGAAAGCAGCACCAAGAACTGTCCTAGGTATCAGCAGATGCTCCTCAGTTTATTTCCTCCTTCTCCTCATTTCTGTAACTTCATCTTTTCTATCCACTTTGGAGATGCAATTGTTCGCTATCATTTCCTCTCCTCCTTGGTCTGACATTTAGACTTAGTTCTAATTAAAACCTTAACGATTAACAAACAGGCTGCAATGACAGATCAATAATTTAACAAAATATAATCCTCAACAGTTTGTTTTGTCAGCCGGAGCCTGCAGGACTCCCCAAAGTCATTACCTAAATGTGAACAAGATTTGTTCACACTTCTAAGATTCCATTTATCAATAACTGCAGAGCTGTAGGACTGAGAAGCTTGGGCATTTTGACCCTGCCATTATCCACATGAAAGGAAGGATATAATGGTTCTAACAATTAAACATTTCACGGTTTTGTTTCACCTTGCTATTTTTCTGGATGTCACTTTGATCAATAGGGGCAAAGGTGAGGAAGTATTGCTCTAAACATTCTCTCCAAGTCAGCTACAAGCACTGGAGCGAAAGGCCAAATAATATTATGAACAATTACAAGCAAATTCCTACACTTACCACAATTACAATTTCTGATACAACAGAGAATTTAAAGTGCAATTCAAAAGAACCGAGAATTTATCTAACTTCAACATCAGGACAGCATTCAGCCAAGTTCGACAGCAAGCAGGTTTGCCATCAAGTCAAGGGGGTCAACATGAAAATGTTTCCAGTGCATGGAGCCAGACCTTCAAAGGAAGGTGACTGTGGCTATTGCAAGCTAGAACATCACTGTAAATAGGAAAGGGAACTAGCCCCATAATCCCGGTGTCCTTAAGTGTTTCATCAATAGCTTTCCCGCACAAGGTCTGGAGTAGAGCTGGTCACTGATGATTCCAGATTTCAGCCACCATTAACAATTGTTTCAATAATGAATTAGCGCATTCTCCCTGACTACAATACTATTTATGCTCCAAAAATTTTCAGCATTCTGAAAATGATAAAACACAGGCATTTCTCCACATCTTTTAATGCTATTACCATCACCAAGTCCCCAACTATTTTCAGTTACAAATGACCAGAAGCTTAACTGGGCCAGCAATATAAACACTATGGCTATGAGATCAGGACAGAGGTTAGGTACTCTACAGTGAGTGATTCAATTCTCTAAATCCTCTTCAAAATCTGAGATAGAAACATGCATGATAGTATCAAACAATAAGTTTGATACTATCCATGACAAAGTTGTTTAATTGATTGATACCATAACCACTGTACTCATTAGTACTTCATCCATTACTGGTGCCACGTGGCTGCAGTATGAACAAGCCACAGAATAAATGCAACAGCAACTCACCAAACTCACTGATGGCATGCCACCTCCCTGTTGCCTTTACCACCACGCACAAGAGCAGTAATAACGTGGCAACATGCCTCCCAATTCAATCCATTCTGTTAAGACAGAAGAGAAAATTGAACTTTCTCCAAGCACATTTGCTTTATTCAGATGATTCAAGAACTGATGGCATTCTGTATGTACCACAAAATATAATTCAAGAATGAGAGAATATCTTGATGGTTTTAAAAAAGTGTGGGTCAGTTTAACACGTATAGAGAGGAAGTTCTGAGTGATCTGGCAGGTTTCAAAGTAAATAAATCTCCAGAGCTGACTTAAATATATCCCAGACAGTTAAATGAAACAAAAGAGGAAATAGAAAAGGCGCTGGCAATAATTTTCAATTCCTTTCTGGTCACAGAAGAGGCATCAGGATATTGGAGGGTAGCCAATGTGGACCATTATTCAAGAAGGGAGGAAGGGATAAAGCAGGAAACTGCAGTCTAACCTCAGTGGTGAAGAAACAGAATGAGCCTGCATTTGGAGAGTCAGGAATTAATCAAAAACAGTTAACACAGTTTTGTTAAGAGAAGATCATAACTGACCAACTTGATTGAATTTTTCAAAGAGGTGACCTGGTGTGTGGACAAGGGCAATACATTTGACAGAGTCTTCTTGGATTTCTTCAAAACTTTTGACAAGGTTCAATATGGGAGACTGATAGTGAAGATAAGAGCCCATGGAAGAAATTTGGCAAATTGGATTCAGAATTGGCAGAGCGATAGGAAACAGAGTATGATTGTCTAGGGGTACTTTTCAGGCTGGAAGACTGTGTCCAGTGGGGTCCTGCTGGGATCAGTATTGAGGCCCTTGCCGTCTGTGGTTTATATTAATGATTTAGACTTAAGTGTAGGAGGGTTGATCAGTAAAGTTCGCAGGTGATACAAAATTTGGTAGATGGTAAATAGTGACGAGGATACAAGATTGAGGAGGTCAGATGGGTTGATCAGTGGCAAATGGAATTCAATCCAAATAGGTGTGAAATGATGCACTTAGACAGGACAAATGTGGCAAGTAAATCATGATGAATGACAGGATCCGGGGAAGCACCTAGGATTAGATGGATCTTTGTGTGCATGTATACTGGTTCCTTACGATAGCACAATAGGTGAATAAAGTGGTTAAGAAGGCATATTTGCATTTATTAGCCAAGGCATAGAGTTTAAGGGTGGAGAGGTTATGCTGGAATGATATAAAACATTGGTTAGGCCACAGCTAGAGTACTGTGTGCAATTCTGGAATCCTTCGAGCAGAGCTGACTGAGGGGGAATATGATTGAAATGTATGAATGGAGCAGACTGAAACTTTTCCCTTGGTGGAGGATCAATTACCAGGGCACAGATTTAAGGTAAGGGGCAGGAGGTTGAGTGGGGTTGTGAGGAAAAACGTTTTCACCCAAAGGATGGGAGTATGGAACTGTCTGTCTGAAAATCTGGTGGGGACAAAGCTTCTCAGAATATTTTAGTACTATTTAGAACATAGAACATTACAGCGCAGTACAGGCCCTTCGGCCCTCGATGTTGCGCCGGCCAGTGGACCCTCTAACCTAAACTATTCCAATATCATCCATATGCCTATCCACCGAACATTTGAATGCCCCAAAGTAGGCGAGTCCACAACTGCTGCAGGCAGGGCATTCCACGCTCTCACCACCCTCTGTGTAAAGAACCTGCCTCTGACATCCGTCCTACAACTACCACCTCTTAATTTAAAGTTATGTCCCCTCGTGTTGGTCATCACCATCCGAGGAAAAAGGCTCTCACTATCAACCCTATCCAATCCCTTGATCATCTTATACGCCTCAATTAGGTCACCGCGTAACCTTCTTCTCTCTAATGAAAATAACCTCAGGTCCCTCAGCCTTTCCACCATACCAGGCAACATCTTGGTAAACCTCCTCTGTACCCTTTCCAATGCTTCCACATCTTTCTTACAATGCGGCGACCAGAACTGTACGCAATACTCCAAGTGCGGCTGCACCAGAGTTTTGTATAGTTGTAACATAACCTCACGGCTCCTAAATTCAATCCCTCTACCAATAAAAGCTAACACACCGTACGCCTTCTAAACAACTTTATCAACCTGGGTGCCAACTTTCAAAGAGCTATGTACTTGTACCCCAAGATCCCTCTGCTCGACAACACTATTAAGGGTCCTTCCATTAGCCCTATATTTCATATGCCTGTTATTCCTACCAAAGTGAATCACCTCACACTTATCCGTATTGAATTTCATTTGCCACCTCACGGCCCAGCTCTGCAACCTATCTATGTCCCTCTGCAAACTGTAACATCCATCCTCGCTGTCTACAACTCCCCCCACTTTGGTATCGTCAGCAAATTTACTAATCCAATCCCCTACACCCTCATCTATAAAAATGACAAACAGCAGTGGCCCCAAAACAGATCCTTGAGGTACACCACTTGCAACTGCACTCCAGGTTGAATATTTCCCATCAACCACCACCCTCTGTCTTCTATCAGCTAGCCAATTCCTAATCCAAACTGCTAAATCACCTTCAATCCCATGCATCTGCACTTTCTGCAGTACCTACCATGGGGAACCTTATCAAACGCTTTGCTAAAATCCATATACACTACATCAACTGCCTTACCCTTATCTACCTCTTTGGTCACCTCCTCAAAAAACTCAATAAGGTTTGTGAGGCACGACCTACCCTTCACAAAACCGTGCTGACTATCCCTAATCAATTTATTTCTCTCTAGCTGCTTATAAATCCTATCCCTTATAATTCTTTCCAAGACCTTGCCCACAACAGAAGTCAGGCTCACCGGTCTATAATTTCCAGGATGGTCCCTACTCCCCTTTTTGAACAAAGGGACAACATTTGCCATCCTCCAGTCTTCCGGCACTATACCTTTAGCCAACAACGACATGAAGATCAAAGCCAAAGACTCTGCAATCTCCTCTCTAGCCTCCCAGAGAATCCTAGGGTAAATCCCATCTGGCCCAGGGGACTTATCAATTTTCATACCCTCAAGATTTGCTAACACCTCCTCCTTATGAACCTCAATCCTGCCCAGTCTACAACCTGGTATCACAGTATTCTCCCCGACAACACTGTCTTTCTCCTGCATGAATACTGACGAAAAATACTCATTCAGTGTCTCTCCTATCTCCTCAGGCTCCATGCACAACTTCCCACTGCTATCTCTGACTGGCCCTAATCTTGCCCTAACCAATTTTTTTATTATTTATATACCTGTAAAAAGCTTTAGGATTCTCCTTAATCCTATCCGCCAAAGTCTTCTCGTGTCCTCTTCTAGCTCTTCTCAACTCCCTCTTTAGCTCCTTCCTGGCTAATTTATAGCTCTCCAGTGCCCTAACTGAGCCTTCATGTCTCATCATTATATAAGCCTCCTTCTTTCTCTTCACCAGAGATTCAACTTCCCTAGTACACCATGGTTCCCTCACTCGACCACTTCCTCCCTGCCTGGCAGGTACATATTTATTACGGACATGCAGAAGCTGTTCCTTAAATATGCTCCACATTTCAGATGTCCCCAGCTCCTGCAATATCCTGCTCCACCTATGCATCCTAAATCTCTCCTAATAGCCTCATAATTACCTTTCCCCCAGCTATAACTACTGTTATTCGGTATGTGCCCATGCCTTTCCATCACTAAGGTAAACGTAACCGAATTGTGGTCACTATCACCAAAGTGCTCACCCACCTCCAAGTCTAACACCTGGTCAGGTTCATTACCCAGTACCAAATCCAATATAGCCTCACCTCTTGTTGGCCTATCTACATACTGAGTCATGAAACCTTCCTGCACACATTGAACAAAAACTGACCCCTCTAACGTACTTGAACTATAGCTTTTCCAATCGATATTAGAAAAGTTAAAGCATATTTAATTGCATATTTAAATATGCAGTTGTGATGCCAAGGTATACAAAGCTATAGACCAAGTACAGTTAGAACACAATTAGAATAGTTGGGTGATTTGTCTTCGAACAATGCAGGCTCAATGGCTGAAATGCCTTTTACTGTGCCATAGTCCTCCGAGGATCTATTATCTACAATAGGTAAATCACTCTAAGGGAATCAGAAGACATCTAATGGCGCTTTGCCATTATGAAATATTGATGAGGGTGGAAATGTTAAAAATGAAAAATAGTCACCGAAAGTCAAAATCTAGACTTGATTATTTAAAATTCAAAATTTAAAACTTTCTTATAGCCATTGATGGATTAATCATAGAATTATACAGAACAGAAGGAAGCCATTCAGCCCAATAATACTAACAGCTCCTTGACATAACTATTCAATCAATCCCATTCTGCTGTTCATTCCCATAGTATCGCAATTTTGTCCAATCCACACACACATTCAATTTCATTTTGAAAATAGTTTTGAATCTGCTTCCATCATTCTTTTAGGCAGTGATTTCCTAATGATTATAAGTTGCTGCATAAAAAAAACTCATCTACCCAAATTCTTCTGTATTATTTCCCTAACTCTGGCAAATTTTATCTCTTTGCCGGTGAAAACAATTGCTTCTTTTCCTCATCTGCACATGTCCCTCTTGCTCCGATGAAGAGTCATCTGGATCCAAATGGCATCTCTGTTCTCTCCCCACAGATGCTGTCAGATCTGCTGAGATTTTCAGCTTTCCTGTATTTGTTTCTGCTGCTCAAACTGATATAATGAGAAACATGAGCAATGCCAAGAACTTGCTTTGTATAGGTGCTCAGGATGGTGGCTTGGGAAAACCTATATTCAAAGCAGCATCTCTAACACTGACAAAGAATAGAACACAATACCAAGAGCAAGGAAACCACAAAGACAAATAGCTATTTATGGAAGAGATAATTCAGGGCAACAGCTGCGCGTGGTGCTGTGCATAATCATCAAAAGGAAGAAATAATATACTCTTAATTCTAATGCATGGGAGAGGCATCTTTATCAGGAATAACGTCCCCTGACAATAATACTCACAACAGTTCAAAGTCCATGAAAGAACTGAAGGTATTTTTGAGATGAAGGCAGGTGTTATATAAATGGACGTTGTTTTTTTTTCATACTTCCAACTAGAAAGCTGTGCCTATAGTTTTCATTTCAAAATTAAATAAATTATGAGTCTATAACAGTACAAATTACACAGGATTTTTCTGTCTTTCTTATAATCATTGAGTTTTTACTCCTAACATCTGGACAGGGTCACCGTTCACCAAAGGAAATAAGTAACATCCTGCCCAAAAAATGCATTAATGATGAGACAAGGCAGGTTACCTTTTAATATTTTCCAGCGCGAAATATCTAAAATTTATTGCAAAACAGATGGACACATTCACGGATCATTAATAAAATTACATTTGTTAAGCAAGTGATTTCTGGTCAAAACTGACAGAAACACAATTCCATTGTCAAAAATACACTTGAAAGAAATTTGTTTTTATTCTTCCAATTAGTGCCTCTAGGATACATTAACCGCAACATAAAAGCTTCAGCTAAGGTTTGACTTTGATTTTTTTTTAACCACTAAGAATTCCCAACTGAACACAAAACTGCTTGAAAAGGAAAAAGTTTTCAAAGTTGCTGACAGTATTGCCAGGTGCACCACACAGAAAATGCTTTGTACGTCTGAACATTTGAAAATGCCATGTTAAGGGACGTGAGCAATGAATATATGCTGAAGATGCATAAAAGATTTGTTGCTCACATGGGATGTAGTAAATTACATGAGCATTTTGAAATAGGTTACATACTAAAGCTAATTAATAGTGCAACTGGGTAAGTACCCCAAATACATACATGTTACAAGAGATCTGTATGTGCCACTGAACTTATCCAAGCTAATTTATAACTAATCTTTTTCACAGGATGGTCCTATCTTCAATCTGGTCTGCTGTCAATTGGTTGGTTAGTTAAGTTGGCAACTAAGATAACACAAACAGTCCCCATAATTCAGATGGGATAGTGCATATGCCTGAATATTGGGCACTTTCTTATTTGGCTAGTAAAATGCCCATCCAAGTTGATAGTTATTAGACAACAGTTATTTAAGCAAAGAAACACGAGAAGATTATGCCAATGAGGTAAAATTAAGTAAAATGAGCAGTGTTTCAAGTGAAGCACAAACACCAAAATGTGGGAGATAATGGCACAGCGGTATTATCACTGAACAAGTAATCCAGAGATTCAAGGCAATGGTGAACTAGGTGAAATTTCAATTCAATAAAAATCTAGAATTAAAAGTCTAATGATGACCATGCAACTATTGCTGATTGTCATAAAAATCCATCTGGTTCACTGTCAAGAAATAAAGCTGCCATCCTTACCTGGTCTGGCCTATATGTGACTCCAAAATCTACTGCATTGTGGTTGACTCGTAAATCCTCTTAGTTACAATCAATTAATCTAGCGTAAATCTCACAAGAGTTTGCTCTGGTTCAGGTGGGTCAAGGACAAGTACAGCCCAGGGCTGCAGGTTCCTATTTCCACAGCACAATGGGAAATCATAAGATCTTGAGGGATACGTGGGCTTTCCCACAAGTTGATCCCAAACTTCATCATGGTAACTGTCCTGCTGACAGACCGACTAAAGAAAAAGGAGTAGAAATGCGAGACAGTTTGAGAAAATCCATTTTACTAAATAATTCCATTTGAGCAGCTGCACACTTTAATGAAACATTTACAGTCGCCAGTGATGGGTTAGGGACAGTCCTCCACGAGAACAAATCAGGAATAGAGACACTCTCATCAAGTACTTCTCCCAAAAACTCAAACAAACATCAGAAGTGGCATTGCACAGTAAAATCCCTCTGTTCATTACTTGCTCCCAAACACTGATACATATTTGAAATGGGCAGAAAGAGGCCACATTCCATATCAACCGCAACTCTTGAACTTTTGTAGAGAAGTTCAAAACCCAGAATGCAAGGTGATTGTGTTGGAATTTGCTTCCCAACGATATCATCTAAAAATCTCTCAGTGTAAGGAAATCAAAAGGTGATTCAGCTGGAATACACCAAGCTAGGAGATGAATGGGACTGAATGTGTTTGCTTATTTTTTTAATACCTTGGAATGAATTGAGAATGAATCGAGAATGAATCTTGTTATTTCTTATGATGGTGTATTATCATGAGGCCATATACATTTATTTGAGGGGAGAGATACAAAAGGGTCCAGAGAGGCAATTTTTTCACACATTAGTGAGTGTCTGGAACAAGTTGCCAAATGTAGTAGTGGTGGCAGGTACAATTTTGTCTTTTAAAAAGTATTTAGACAGTTACATGGGTAAGATGGGTAGAGAAAGGTATGGGCTAAATGCAGGCAATTGGGATTAGCCTAGGGGTTTAAAAAAAGGGTGGTGTGGAGAAGTTGGGCCGAAGAGCCTGTTTCCATGCTGTAAACCTCTATTTTTGAAAATATAACTTTTCATCTTTCAACAGATTGAAAATTTTGTAATTTCAAATGAGAAAGAACAAACTATTCAAAAATGTAATACCTTCGGAGATGAAGGTAAAACGAAAAAAAAAACACCATAAGAGAATGACTAGTGAGATACATTTCCTATAATTCAGAAACCCATCAAAACTTATAACTGCAATAAGTGCCAGATAGCAGAACAACCACACAAAATCTCTTGGAAATACAGAATGGATGGAATGCTGTATAATCCATCTAATTTTACTTAACTGAAGCTTGGTAGCCCACTACCCTGAGGTGGAATAGGAAATGAGAACGTATATGGAATGTTTCTATATCTAACAATGGAATAGATCTCCACCAGCCCCAATTCAAGCCTGCATATCTACTAGGCATTTGCTATAGTACAAAGGAGGAACTCCAAAGATGTGTTAAAATAAGATTTCTTTGAAACAGGGTGTACATTGTAATTACCGAAGTTCAGGCAGAGATTATCTCAATTTACGTGATTTGCCCTTTTATTTTAATTTAAATCTAAAATACTTTATTAAACCCTTAGGAATTTTTTGCAAAGGTTATTCATTTGTTCTTTCAAACTTATATTAGAACTTGTGCTAAAGGCTGCGAACATATGAACTTCAAAAAGACGACAAACTTCACAATAGATTGCCCAATTGAAGTGATTAAGAAAAGGTTCAAATAGTTGGGGCATATATACAAGGAACATGAGATTTATCTTATATCACATTAAAACATTAATTTGAGAATGGCATTTAAACATATTGTTGTCTCAAAGGGAACAAAATACCAAGTGGTGCATCACAAAGTGAAGGAAAATTAAGGGTGAATCAACATAAATGTTGACATTTCCAGTCAGATTATCCACCCACCTTGTTTGGAGGAGCAATAAAAGAACAAAATCAATTTAAAAATACGAAAAGTAGCACAGTTTTCAATGTTCAATGTTCCCAACCTAACACAGAAGGAAATGTTTGAAGCCAGCCAGGAACAATGGAACACAGCTTTTTCATTCATCAATCCGTGCAGTTCTTAAACAAAGTAAGTTTGAGAAGTTTCAACAACTCCTGAAGACTATAAATGCACTAGACCCACTGAAACTGAAATTTAAATGGTAATCCTCAATCCTCCCATTCCTCAACTTATTGTTTTTCCCTCTCAGGAACTCTCACTGTAAGGGAGAGCCTAGGAGGGAGGCATTATGAAGGTGGAAGTGAGCAACAAAAATGTCTTGATGCAGCACCATATCACAATGCACACTGTGCCAAGGCCCCCAGAGGAAACAGTGCCACAAGGTGCTATGTGTGCACTCCACACAGCTTTCTTCAATGATATCAGAGAGCAGCTAGTAGTGCTGTTTGCCTTCAGGGAATCAACAATTTTGAAGCAGCTCTGATGAGATAAATTTTTACCCCCCGAGAATCTAAAGTTCCAATTGGTAAATGGGAAAAAAGTAAAACTCGTTCAAGAGATTAAATTTACAAATAAGTGCTATCAGATCGGTAACACTGAGCCACTATGTGCAAGTTTCAGAACATTTTGCTGCGAAATTGACCAAAGTTTAATATAAAACAGGCCCTTATGCAAAATATGGATATTATAAATGTTAATTACGTTCAAGGAAAGGCTTTTAGAATATATAATTCTATACAAACATGCACATTAACATTACAAAACTTAAAATGTAGAAAACATTTACCACGAGAAAGCAAAGAAAACAAAGTTTGGATACTTACCTAGCCATGCAGTCTTGTCTCACTGAGGGGGAATATGGTGCTGATGGAGATGTGTTTTACTGGAGATTGGGATGACTTTTTGGAGGCTATTAGAAAAGGCTTTTTTTTTGGGAGAACTTGGAGAGCTATTAGAGGGGAATTTTCAAAAGTTGGCAGGTCTCTTTGCAGCATCCTTTGCAGGGTTTTTAATACTGGAATTCTCAAAGAAATTTTCCAGTCACAGATGCACTTATTCTTTCTCCCTTTCTCAGTAGACCCCTGCATAGCAGTTGACTGCATTGTTAATGTTTTTCAATCTTAAACTATACTCTCTGTTCGGGCTTTCTTCATCAGTTTACCAACCCCTCTTATTTTAATCAGTGTTTTTAATAACAGTCAAGGACTTTTGCAATATCCACTACATAGTCCTCAGTTTCAGAAAACGTTTACTACATCTAATTTCATCTGAGGAGTAACGTGGTTTCACTGTCTTTTCTCAGCAAATAGCACTTCATAATTACTGGCTTTTTTGGCTCATTATGGAAACATTTTATGGGTAAAATTAACAAACAATACCACAATAGTTCAAGGTAACCAAGATGGTAGGAGGAGATAACTGCAGTTTTGTAGATTTCACAAAATGGTGCACACTCCATCCCTTTATGCTATACGAGACTGAATGTTTAACCAGTTATCTTTAAAGGAACCTCTGCAGGACTCTACAGGACAGTGCAACCTCGGCCCAGCAAAAAAAAAACTGGGCTGCTTCTTGACTACCTGAAACATCTAATTCCTACTTCACCCAAGACTCAGGTTCAATATGGGGGTTACATGGAATGTATAGGCATATGGTGACATTAACATAAAACAACTGCAACACAATGTAAAATACAGGCTACACATTGCATTTAATGCAAACTGACATTGCGCAGAATGACATTAAACAAGGACTTCACACCAAATTCTACCCATCTGTTTTTATGTTTTTGGACAGGAATTTCTGAAAAATCAATATGAAGAAAAATTAAATATCTCAGTGCACATAAATTTAACCCAACGCAGTGATCCTCATTCTTATTTTATTGATCAAACCAATCTATAAGTTAATACCACAAAATTTTACTCAAAGCACTGATGCTTTGGCTCTATGGGAAATGGAACTGATTGGAATGCACTGCAGAGTCAACATGGACTTGATGAACACACAACCTTCTTCTGTGTCATAATGACTATGATTCAACGAAGAGTTAAAATTCCTTCATGTAGAGCAAAATTCAAATGAATTGCAAACAGTATTGTAGATAATATTTCAACCTCATAATCTCTCCAACACAAAGACCATCTATCTCCACAATATAAAACTTTACCCTAGCTCAGCTCACTTTGCACTCAAATCGTCCACATGCACTTCTAGGTTCAATTCAGCTCAACTCCCATTGAAATAGGGCTCGCAATCATGGTAGATTTGGCTGATACTTCTTAAAATTTGGTGCTGCTGACTGCAAGTCAAGAGAAAGCTTTGTGCAGTGCTGTCTGTTCCTGTGCATCATGAGTGAATTCAAGAGATTGTTTTGCCTCCAATTAAGTGGCTGATGGGGCAGGAGGGAGAGATCTGGGAATGGGGGCTTTTGGGGGAAAACTAAGCACTGGATCTTGGGGACAGGGAGGGAGATTGAGACCTTGTGATGAGCCGTTAAACAATAGGAAATTGCACGACCAGACCTGTAGAAATGTCCCTGACCAGAACTGGCAGTCCCTACTCATAAATCCTCATCACTTCAAGGCTTGACTATTTCAAAGAACTCCCGTTCAGCTTCCTAGAATCCACATTCCATAAACTCCAGTTCATCCAAAACTTTACTGGCTGCATTCTGTCTTGCTTCAAGTCTCTTTTGCTCATTATCCAATCCTTGCTGATCCATCTTGATTCTCAACCCTGAAAACTCAGAAGCCAAATTCTAATCCTCATCTTTAAATCCCTCCATGCCTTCATTCCCAGCAATTTCTAACTTCCTTCAATTCAACAATTTACTAATGACAAAACTCTCTATTCCTCCTGTTTTAGCCAGTTTGGCCATGTTTTCTGCTTTGTCCCATTAATGTCAATACACCTTCAGCTATGTTGCCTTGAAATTATGTAGCTAAACACCTCTACAGCTTTTAAGATGCTTCGCAAAATCTGCTTCATTGCCCAATCATCCTTAAGATGTCTTCTATTAGCTCATGTCAATTTTATTTCAAATGACTCTATAAAACACCATAAGATGTTTTCTATCTACAAGGTGATATAAAAATGCATGTTCTATTTGTTGCAGTCTCTTTCAGATTTGTGCAACCCATTTCCATCTCATGAATTATTTCTAAACCACACACATTTTAAAACCCAACCTTGCAGTCATCTCAATACAGCTCGTCATTCATTTGGTTTTTTTTCTCTTGCACTGCCTTAGTATTTCATTGTGCTAAGCTTTGTTAAATTATAAACGTCAGGAAGTTCAAAGTACACATTATACTCCACACCATCATGACATGACAGACCAATGCCAACTTCCTTCTCATTCCCAGCTTGAAGCTTAATAAGACCAAACAAACAAAATGAAACTGATCTAGGAAGATAGAAATCGGGTGACACAGAATAATACTTAATCCAATAATCAAAAGTCTCCATTGCTAACAAAATATTTCCTGCAGCTAACATTCTTATACACAGTGAAACAGAATGGGCCAGAGGTGGTCACTTGTTTGATTATAATTTCAAATTTGCAGACACGTCTAGAAATTCAGGATAATTAATACTTTTAAAGCTTCAAGCTAGCATTTCCAGTTTATCAAAGTAGCTGCAACAAAACAAGTATCATTATAATGAATATTGTATTTTAATGGGAACCCCAAAACATTTAATTGTATAAAGCAACTTTTATTCCTGCCATTGCTTTATATTAGTAATGCTTTGCGATATGTGTCTGTGTAAAATATTCACATTCCCTAGAGCATTCGATAATTAATTCAGAAGGTTTCTGAAGAATTAGCTGCAATCCATGCTCTATTATCAGTCACATCCAGACAAACTCACTGTGGTCTCTTGAATGAACATGAAAAATGACACAACCTTGGCTGAGATGGGAAGAAAATTAAAGC
This sequence comes from Sphyrna mokarran, assembly GCA_024679065.1. Classification (NCBI taxonomy): domain Eukaryota; kingdom Metazoa; phylum Chordata; class Chondrichthyes; order Carcharhiniformes; family Carcharhinidae; genus Sphyrna; species Sphyrna mokarran. The sequence goes on from JAGIQG010000019.1 coordinate 35,824,474, forward strand.
AACATGATCAGTGGACCTGAGCCCTGAATTATGAGAAAAGCGAATTATCAATAAATCAATAATCCAGCCTACTTTTAGTTAAATAATTGCAACTTAGGTCCCTCATCTGTGGCCCAAAAGGAAAAGAATCCTCCAACAATAAAGCACTTATAAAGCATCTATTTTATCAATTATAAAGTAGTGTATGAGTTGCTCATCATTATACTCTGTCATTTCACCAGAGTGACTATCCTTTGGGTTTATAACGGGATAATGCCCCATTTCCTATAATGTCATGAAGATAGCTTCTCGAAGTCTCTCAAATCACAGTTTCTTCCGTTGCTTTCATGGATTAAAATTTGTAGTTTTGATAGTGCAGTATTTTCTTAGGAGGTGAAGTAACTGTTATGTACATTATTCTCCCCCTCCACTCAGCTTTGAAATGAAAACATATTTAAACAACATATCAACACTGAAGAGCCACAAATTAATGAGCTTTAATTGATATAAATATAGACATTCATTTACATGAAGACATGCAGGTAAGCCTTACTTGCACTGCCAACAGGCAGGTACATCCAGACTTAAGAAGTTCATCTTATACATATCGGCAGCACCTGTAAATTTAAACTGAATAACAGGACTATTTTAAGTCGAAATGTCACAAGCTATTTGACATTTTCAACATTGCTGATAGAATTTGTGAAGGAATGTTTCCAAGTGATTCTGTCATTTTCAACTCCTGTCCTCACGGCTACAAGAAAGACAGCTAACATTAATCAGTTTGAAACCTCTTGCATTGGAAATTTGCTTAACCGTAGGACTGCCAGAAGGCTTTAAGAAATAACAGTCGTCCTGAGTCACCCATTACTTCACCCTACACAAAGGAACTCATCAGAAGAGAATTTATGACACAAGTATTAACCTTGGACCACAAAGCCATTTATAATTATTTTATTCACTTGTGGGACATGGGTGTCTCTAGCTGGCTGGCATTATTACCCATCCCTAGTTGCCCTCAAGAACATGGTGGTAAACTCCTTCTTGAAATAGTGCAGGCCACAAACTGTGCGCAGTAACCTGGTCAAATATTGAAATGCAAGAAAATGCCAAATCAGGAAGGATAGCTACTGGAAAAGGTAATGTCAAGAGAAAATGCAAATACAGATGTGTTTGATGTCAACGTTCATCGCATGAGTGATGCATTCATATTTATCATTGTTTTGTTACATCAACTATCATAATGTAGTCACGAGCTACGGTACCAAGTTATTGAACACTGCTCAACTCCATTACCATTTTGTGTACGGAATAAAAACCTCATGCAAATGCATTTGGCGAATGCCATGAACTATTCACTAATCTAAATAAATGCTTGTACAATCTTTGTTCCTTAACCCATTGCACTGTCCCAAATCAAAATACCACAATATATTTTGGTACAAGAAAATGATAATGGACAAGCAGATCCTATACAAGTACTACTGCTGCAAGGAAATGCACTATCAACAAAACTGTTCAGCTAAAATAACTTGGCAATACAGTAATGGTACTTGAGAAAGATTGTTTTTTGCAAATGTGTTAAATTGAGATGATGCATTTAAGATTACATGGCTCAATGAGCGAGATACACAACCTCCCTCAAGGAGAAAAACTTTGGGTAATGCATTGACTGTTGTGAGATAGAAACATTAAGAATAATGATGTAATTTTAAAGCACAGAGGTAAAGCTTTCAGCCAGCATATCCTTGAAAACTATTCCAATCTATATGATGCTAAACAAAAAACATAGATTATTGTGTGCAGTCTCATTTCACTTGAATGATAATCCCTTTAGCTCAAACAAAGAGTGACATTATAGATGGATTTCTCCCAAAAAGTGTCAAATTTGCGTTAACACTGAAATAATCCATGCTGTTTTTTCCAGTGGGAATTCAGACAAGAATCTTGCACACATTATGCATTGTAGAGGCCACCAGCGTAAATATTATTAAATTTCAGGGGGAGGGGCTGATCACATGGGGCACAGGCTGGCACTGCCAGAGTGCCAATGCCCAGCAAGCAGCCCCTACTCAATCTTCTGGAGGGCCCCAATTGCCCCCCTTCACTCCAGTGGGGTCAGATTGCTAGTTCTCCATTAGTGTAACTCCATTGGAGTGAAATGCTCTGGCTGAGTGGGAGACACTAGGAGGCTTCAGTCCCAAGTTCGCTAATGAAATTGAAATGACTATTTAGACAGTCTAAGCATCTCCCCACCGATTTCCGACATGCAGCAGATGCCACCAGAAACCCAGCATTGGGAGAAAGTGGGTGCAAATCAAACCCCACCAATCAGCAACCACAGGATTCTCCTGGCCCGCTGCGCTAAAAAGTTAGAATGGCGAGACAGGAAAATCGTGCCTACATTTGTGATTCAGATGCAGAATTTAAAACTAAAGTCACATTTAAATCTTGTTTTATTATCAGAGCATCATGTATCTATGCTTTAGGAAAGTATTATGACATCTTAAATGTTGGCAATTTTGGTATTATGTATATACAGGAACACTGGACATTTAAATATATTCCAATGTTTTTGATATTGATTTCTCAGAAGTTGTTTCACTGGTACAAAAAGCTGAAGGGAGAATGGTGTGTGTGTGTGTGTGTGTGTGTGGGTGGGTGTGTGGGTGTGTGGGTGGGGGGGGGGGGGGGTCTTAGTGAAAAGAAAAGCCTAGAATTTTGACGTGAAGCAAAACACATCATTACAACATTCTCATCACATATCTGCTGATACTTCCCTTCCACCCTGACATTATAGTCTTTCCATCATCACATCAGCTGAATTTTGAACAATTTTAACATCCTTACTCAAGTATATATTTAACCACTTTTAATATTTATGATTTAGCCCCATATGATGCATTACAATATGGGCTATAGACGATAGCAGAAAAAAGGAAAGGTATATATTGTGCGGCAGAGAAAAGGGTCTGAAAGAGAACAAAAATCGTTTTGGATTGAGCTAGCAAAGAACTGAAGGAGACACGATGGGTCAAATAGTCTCTTTTGCATTGTAAACATCTGTTGTGCTATGATGTGGAGCAAAAGATGAAGACTTTATGACAATTAGTTTAATAACTTACTTGAAAGCAAAAATTAGGAACCCACAAAGAAGATAACTTTATTTGAAACAGTTCAGACTACACCTTAATGGAAGTGACAAATTCAAAATTGGTTGATTAATGCATTATTATCCAATAGGCATTCTATCCATAAAGTAGAGTTAGAATGTTTAAGCATAAGAACTTGGTATTCTCAGTGATCTGATTTTTAAAATGATTCATGAGACAGATGTAACCTCTGAATTTCCTTTAATAAAAAGTTACTGGTTTTTAAATCATTAAACAATAGTTTATAGATGCAGTAGTCACAATATTGGCGAATCTGCTGTGAATATTGCCCACACATTATAAATAGTCACAGTTATCAATGAGCAGTAATAAAGCTCAAGGATGCACCTCAGGGGCATCCGATTACAAGGCAAAGATGATTTATCTAAGATTATGCACACTACAGGTGATGCTACATGTGGAGTATGGCGTGTTTTGGGCAATGTCACAAACTGGTAGGATGCTATTAAAATATTTTTTAAAAGTAAAATCAAACTGCCATATATTTTGTAAACAATTTCTGGGCTACAACCAAGAGAAATGAAGGAAAAGGAAAGAATAGGCTACAGGATGTTCTTTTCACTTGATACAAAATTAGTAAATATGACTGCTATGAGGGAGGAAGCAGTTTAGACACAGATGAGGTGTTGAAGAAGCAGCAGCAAGAGTGTGGCAGCTATCCCAAGAACAAGATCAGCCAGAAATTAGGGACTGAAGGCATCAAAAGAGCAAGGAAGAGGTGCAACTATCCCCAGGTAACAGATCAGCTAGAGATGAAGTACTGAAGGTAAAAGATTATTTTCTTCACGAATCAAAGACCATTCCCAAGTCCTGGTCACTTAATTTGTATGGTGTGGTAATCACTGGCCAGATTTGGCCACTAAGTTTATGGTTGTTGTATAGGAAATGTGGGTGACAACAGAGTTGAGGATTATGGACGGAAACATATGCTTTTGGGCTTTCAGTCTTTGATGGATTAGGTATTTAATGTTAATAATAAAGTACAAGATTGGTCTCTCTCATATTTTATTACCTTTCTACTTGTTTCTTGCTAATATCCAAAAAGTGGTTGAAACACTCACACACATAGCGTGATTTTGTAACAGTAGCCTACACCGCCAAGAGAACATTATGACACTGGAACTATCTTCTGAAGACAGATTCCGGGAAATGGATAAGTTTTCATTCATGAAAAGACAAAGGACAAATAATCCAGTCATTTTAAATGCTGATAGTAACAAATGATTTATCTCGACAGACAGTGAGCTGAAAACGTGTAAAATTAAAAACCCACATACGAGAACAGGGATGATCACACTTCCTCCTCTAGTCATTCAATAAGTACTGAATATAGATTAGACTCTCAACATGAACAATACTAAGAAAATATTGGATGTCACAAAGTGCTTTATAACTTCTTGAAGTGCTTTATAACCAACAGGGTTGGTGGCAGCACAGTGATTAGCACTGCTTCCTCACAGTGCCAAAGACCTGGGTTCAATTCTGGCCTCAGGTCACAGTCCGTATGGAGTTTTCACATTCTCTCTGCGTAGTGTGGGTTTCCTCCGGGTGCTCCGGTTTATTCCCACAATCCAAAGAAGTGCAGGTTAAGTTGATTGGCCATGCTAAATTGACCTAAGTGTCAGGGGATTAGCAGGGTAAATGTGTGGGGTTACAGGAATTGTAGACAGTAGACTTGATGGGCCTGGGTAGGATTGTAGTCACTACAGATTTGATGAGCTGTATGGCCTCCTTCTCTACTGTAGGGATTCTATGAAAGTGTAGCTAACATAAGATAGTAGGCAACAGCAATTGCTCAAAAGATGAATGAAACAGATTGAAGAGAGATACTGCATTGATCCTCCCTTTCTTTCCTGTTAATTCCACTCACCAGTGCAAGAGAGAAAGACACAGGAGGTCAGGGTGAAAGTGAAAGATAGAGAGAGAAGGGGATGGGGAGCAAAGAGGGCGGGGGCATGAGTCTCACATATCCTGACAAGAGTTTCAGAAAAATACTGGGAAGGAGCCTCGGATCAAATCAAGTCGTCACGAATGTTATACGACTGCGTGAGGTCACTGTGCTTTTCAAGATATTTGTCATCAAATGCAACTGGGGCCTTGTCATGAATAGTACAGATCTGTCCCATTCAATAAGATTTTTAAACTAGCTGCATCAAATTGTTTCTTTCATCAAAATGCAAGCTAGAACAGTAATTAAATGCAGAAACATCTGATTTACAGTTTTGTGCAATATAGAATAAACCGATGCCCCAGTTCTGTCATGTAACCATCAAATTCACACTGTCTGAGGAAATCCTTATTTTAACGATTAATCAGGCACTGCAATCAGTTGAAGCTTCATATTCGAGGACTGTGGGCTGCACATTGTGACCAATCTGTATATCTTTCAACTGTGGGGGGAAACCGGAGCACCTGGAGAAAATCCATGCTGACACAATGAGAATATGTAAACTCCACCCAGTCACATAAGCCAGGAATCAAACCTGAGTCCCTGGCGCTGAGAGGCAGCAGTGCTAACCACTGTGCCACCATGGTTAATGCTATATATAAATTCTGATAAATATTCAGTGATTGAACACTGCAATCTTCACACACACTGCTTTCACATCCATGTAACAGAATGAAAGAAACTTCATTATGCAATCCATAAGATCAGTAGGGACTGCTGTTGAACACTAGAACATGGAAACAAGAAATAAAGCAACCAAGTAACCAAAAAGAGAATGAGTGAGATGGATGGAAATGAATGGATAACAAATGAATGAACATTTTTGATGAAAATTGCAAGGGTAATGGATGAAAGGAGCATTAACATCTTGCAAGACATTTTACAAAATTAGGAAATCGACCAGCATGAAATTAAACAATCAATAGCTAGATGAAAGCATTGGACGCTGAATCAAACATATCTAATTCCTTTAAGTTTGAATTCAAAATCTAACATGGAAATGCTTCGAGTTGCATTTGAAAAGGTCTGCTGCATCATGAACTTGGAGGGGTGATCAGCATGGCAGGACTAGGAATCAATTCATCAGACACCCATTGTTAGGAACTCAGGTCACCTGAAACCTTTCCCAGCTTTTTCAGGCATTGTGCTCTGCAGTCAGGCATTGCACTTTCCAGTCACTCTTTCTGATGAGCTTTTGCTCAATGCTCATTATATGGTAAAGCACTAGTTCTACTGAATGCTGCAGCAACAAGCAATTTCTTTTTGATCATTAACCTTAGGAATATTAAAAAAAACTTCTTCAGCTTTCAGAAGGCCAACAACACTGGAAGGTACTCTTTAAAAATGGTCAGTGTTTCCTCTGTTTTATTACACTATAGTCTGTCTTCAGATCCCTGTACTACTGCTACACTCTGAACCAAGGGAATCCATGAAGTCTGTTTGTAAGCTTTTGAAATTAGTCCTTGATCCAAACATTGAGAGAAATAATTTATATCTTTCCTTCTCACCACACATCCACTTCTGTATCTGTATCTTCAATGAACAACTTGTCCAGTTTGGACAATTACATTGTGCAAAGCTGAGCAATCATTCACTAGATAGACAGTCAAATATGTCAATCTGAACACAAGCAATACTTCAAGAGAATAATAGAGCCAAAATACTGCTGCATTTATCACTGCACAGAAATTAGTGCCAGTTTCATAGCATGACAAATGTTGATTGAGAACTGGGGTGTGACTGCCCAAACATCTTAAGAGAAAAGAGAAAATATAATTCTGCCTAATTTGAAACCAGATCTACAACTCACTTAAATTCAATAAATGCTACTGAAAGTATTGAAGGATAAAGTGATAATGAAAGTGCCTTAAACTGATTTAAGGGCAAAAAAATCTTATAACACTTGCAATTCCTAAGAATTTACATGTCTACCAGATTCTTGCAAATGCTCATTAAGACAGAATGACTCAGGTCAGTAATACAAAACCATTAGCAGCTTCCCTGCAAGCATATTTGTATTATGAACTTTGGTTAAGGTGACTGGGGACTTTGTGAAGCTTGTTTTTTAAAATTGGGGGAGTTAAATCATTAAAAATCTCATTAAAATTAGCCAAATTTTCCCAAGGTGGTTTAAAAAACTTGCAACAAAGACAAGTATATCTTGAAATAATTCAGAAAACTGCTGAGGGCCATTTCATGTAAAGTTTAGGCAAATCTAATTGATGGTTTCTCACTCCTCAATAGAACCCTTGCCCATCTCTCCTGAATGAAGAAATGCAAGGGCAGAATTTTACAGTGTCAACACTTACATGGAGTACAGTATAGGCATTGCACTCTATTTTCATGTGAGCATTAAAATATTTATTTTCAAGGAAGGATGAGAGAGAGAGAAAGAAACAATAAACAAGACAGACTTGCATTTATACAATAACTTCTATGAAGACCAGAGATTTCAAAAGACTTTCCAGGCAATTATAGTATGTTGACATGTAATCACTGTTGTAATGTAGGAAATATAACAGCCAATTTATGCACAAAAGGTTTCCACAAATTGCAATTTCATAATTGACAAATATTCTGCTTTTATGATCTTGATTGAGAGCTAAATATTGAGGACAGTGGGTAGAAACTTCCTGTTCTTCTATCAAATGATGCCATGTGATTTTTAAAGTACACTTGTAGTAGATTGGTATTCAGTTTAATATCTCATCTGAAAGATGGGTTCAGTAGATTAACACTTGCACAAAAGCTAGGAGATGGGTTGGTTCAAATAACTTGTACAAGCTTTGCCATTTAGAGACTCCAGCATGAGTAAACCCCAGCTGTTCACAGGTATCAGATATCCAAACCTCCCCCGTGTCAATCCGCCGACTTCCCAACCTCTGCACACCCCCAAGAATGCAGCCTTTTCAAGGCATCAAGTACCATCCAACATCTTGAGTTGGTGATTATATTTCATATAATTCAAATTAACGATAGCTAATGAGCATGAGTGAATATTTGATCCGAAATTGAGGTTGGAATGGGGTGGGTGATAGGCATCAAGCCCAATCGTTCCCACAACCAACACCTACACATATATATTTCCCAGCAATCACTGGATAGTAATCAAAAGTGAGAACCCCGGGTGATTCACCATATACTAATCCATGGACAACGGAGGCAAATTCAATACCGAGTGCCACTTAGGCAAACAATGGTTAGTTAACTCAAGGATGACTACAATTTAGCAACATTTTTCCGTCCAAAACTTTAGTATGAAAGAAACACCCTAGACAAGATAAACAGGATATTCAATATTATTTACATGAACACCAACAGCGAACATCTGGATTATGATTCAGTGCTTTTTTGCGAGAAAGGCAGGTGCAGAATGCCAATGTAAATCAGACCAAAATGATGTACTTGCTCATATTTTGTTTAAAATGAACCCCAGCTGCTTCAAGATATGTTCCTAACATTTGCACTGATTGAAACTTGGTACCACGTGAATGGGGTAAGCAGCACCTATGGAAGAGAAAGCAGGGGGTAGCAGGATGTGCAAGCAAGTCTCCTCCTGTAGTAACATTTCTAGAAAAAATACTGGCCAGTGAAAGTGTGCATGTGATTACATGTTTTTGTTCTAAATGTAGCTGAAATCTCCACAGTCCCACAGGTTTCATTTTTCCCTGAGAGCAGTACTCAGCTTCACAGCAAAGTAATTTTACAAGATACATTCAACAAAAATTATATAAATGCAAGTGGCTCAGCAGCTTGCAAGGGCTGAGCTACGTGGCTGAAATGCTTTATCACAATATCACATTTTCACAATAAATTGAATGCTTTTCTATTCATTACAAGATAATCCATGCTTTATTTGGTTACTACAGGGAAGAGTTGGTTCTAATCCCTGCAAGAACACTGAACCAGTTTAAATGTTAAATGGAGCAACATTTCCCATTCAGAAGAACAATGGTAATTTTTTAGAATCAGTTTATGAATAAACTCATTTCAAGTTGCATGTCCGAAGAAAAACAATAATAGTCAATGTATCTGATCAGGCTGTCAGAAAACAAAAGTCAACTGCACTCATGCATTTTGCATAAAAGCAAACAGGAAGGTGGAACCAGACGAAGCAGCTCCATAGAGTAGCTTACAACATGATATGTTAAACAATATACCTCTGTGGTGCTGGCATTTCCATAAAAACCACCAGCCAATAATAGCGTTTTTTTAATAAAATGAAAACAGGGATGATAAACTTTAGCGACAAGCCGAGGTTAGAGAAACCAGGAATCTTTTCATACAGAGAGTCAAAAGGAGAGCTGATGAAGGTCAAGATTAAAAGGAGGTTTTGATCAACTAAATTGGGGAAAATATATTTCCACTGGTCAGTGAGTTGGTATAAATTGAAGGTTACCAAAAGCACAATGGTAGATTAGCAAAATGCTTGTTTTTATATATGCACACATTGACAGTACATGGAATATTGATTAAAACAGCCATGGAAGCAGAATCTATAATAGCTTTCGGAAGGGAAGCTGACAAATATTTAAGAAATAAATTTTTAAAAGTCATGGGGAAGAATCAGGGGATTGGGACAAAATAATTAGCTAACCCTTTCACAAGCATAATGGGGCAATCCAACAGAGTAGCATTGTATCCTTGGGAAATAACAGTTAGTGGAGTAGGAAGAGGGCAAGAGAAGAGATTGGAGTAGTGAGATCAAATTTCAAATATTTAATTTTAAATCTAGCCAAGACTGCCTTAGATGAATTCGCCATATCATACAGTGTAGGAAGTACTACAAACTTGATATTGTAAATTCAGTTTCCCATAATAATGAAATAAATCTCATGCAAATTGTCTGTTAGCACCAGAAGTAAAAATGAAACTGCAGATGAGGATAAGTAAGTGTAGTAAGGCTCAGAGGCTCCCTTCTTCATCTTCCCACGCAACGCATGCAAGAAACCAACAGCAGTGGTGAAATGCAACATTGTCCTCAAATTATTCAAAAGTATTTGGAGGGAGTGTGAGGAGCATCCCAAAAGATGTAAGGAGGGTACTTGAATGTGAAAGTTATAAGTTCATCTGAAATGTACTGGTGAGTGATAGCAATGAGGAGGACTAATAAAATAGGTGGTGATCATTTTGCAACTGTGTGCAACTGCTATTGGATTAGAGACTTCTTGTGGGACAGGTCACACCCAGCTTAAGTGATCTACGTCAATTTTTTGGGGGATACAAGAATTAAATATTAACATGACTAATGCGAACTGCACCACAAGGTTTAATAATTCTCTTTGGATTCAGCTCTTCAAACCTGATGAACAGGCACTACTGATTTACTCAAACAACAACTCTGAATCATAATCAGCAGGTATGTTAAATCTATTTCCATAATAATTTAAAGCTTACCATAATATGAGCAAACACTCAGATTTAAGCTTTAACTGTATCCAAAGTCTGTTCTGTTACATTTTGAAGTGACTCAATTAAAAGACTCAAAGCCCAGTGAATTATATTTCTAAATTAGACTTCAACAATTCAATTGAATACAAAAAAGTCAAACTGTGAATCTCTCCAATAACACAGCAAGCTGGGTGCAACATAGCAGTTCAGGCTTTTAAAACACACTTCTGAATGATTTTTTTCATTTAATAAACACTACAGGAAATTCCCCAATGTGATATTTCACCTTGTGCTCAAGAACCTAACACTCTTACTGATTTTTAGTTAGTTATTTTTTCTCTGTAATGATCACAAAAGACTTGGACAAGTTGCAGAGCTGGGCCCAGAGGTGGCAAATGGAGTTTAATGTGGAAAAGTGTGAGGTAATGCACTATGGCAGAAATAATAAATGTGTAGAGTATAGGGCTAATGGTAGGATTCTTAGTAGTCTTGATGAACAGAGGGATCTTGGTGTGTATGTGCATAGATCCCTGAAAGTAGGCAGTCAAGTCGAGAAGGTTGTTAAGAAGGCATATGGAGTCTTAGCTTTTATTGGTAGGGGGATTGAATTTCGGAGCCGCAACGTCATGTTGCAACTGTACAAAACTCTAGTGCGGCCGCACTTGGAGTATTGTGTGCAGTTCTGGTCCCCACATTATAAGAAAGATGTGGAGGCATTGGAGAGGGTACAGAGGAGGTTTACCAGGATGTTGCCTGGTATGGAGGGCAGGTCTTATGAAGAGAGGCTGAGGGATTTGAGGTTGTTTTCGTTAGAAAGGAGGCGGCTAAGAGGGGACCTTATCGAAACATATAAGATGATTAGAGGTTTAGATAGGGTGGACAGTGATAGCCTTTTTCCTAGGATGGAGAAAGCTAGCACGAGGGGACACAGCTTTAAATTAAGGGGTGATAGTTATAGGACGGATATCAGAGGCAGGTTCTTTACCCAAAGGGTGGTTCGGGAGTGGAATGCCCTGCCTGCAGCAGTTGTAGATGCGCCAAGTTTGGTGGCGTTTAAGAGGTTAGTTGATAAGTATATGGAAGAGAAGGGAATGGTTTAGTTTGGAGGGGCATTGCTTTTTATATTGGTCGGCGCAACATCGAAGGCCGAAGGGCCTGTTCTGTGCTGTAATGTTCTATGTTCTAAAACTCCTTTATAATGTTTCAGTGGCAAAGAAATACCCAAAAAGAACAAGCTCCAGAAAAATCTGAACCTTATTGCTGACACCCAATCCCAAAGGAATCAGTGTACTGATCATTAGTTAAAATGAAGGAAATTATTTTATATCACCAACAGAGTGAATGCCCAAAGGGACAGATAAGGTGTCTAAGCAATGGAGAGCAGAAAGCAAATATCACTCAAGGAATAAGCTTCAAAAGAAAAACCAATGTGTGCAGTAGTCCATCAAAATATTTATACATGAAACTTAAAAATTAAAACCCATAGTCAGACTTTTAAAATCTTTAATGCTGATCAAACAATAATAAAAGGCCAGGTTAAGAATATAAGAGTGAGTAATATACAACACTAAGCCTGCTGCACATTTAAGAAGCTAATCTGATTACTGTCTCAATCCACTCTGCCAACCTCCCATAGCCTTTGACACATGGCTCTTTCAACAATCTATCTCAACCTTGAATATATTCAATGATTCAATCTCCACAGCTCTCAGCAGTAGAGAATTTCAAAGATTCATGACTCAGAATAAATTCCTCATCATCCCTCTCCTGAATGAGAGAACCCTCATTCTGAGTTTGTGTATTCTAGTTTTCAGATCTCCTTGATTAAGGAAGGATGCACTTGAGTTCACTGAATGTTCACAAAATTTATTCTTGCAATGAGGGTGTCGTATTATGTGGGAATATTTAGCTTTTTGGCATTAATTATTTATGTCTCATGTTTGAAAGAGGACACCCAGATCACTCAGTAGCACAGCATTCTGTAGTCTCTCTGCATTTAAATAATATTTTGCATATTCAATCACAACCAAAGTGGGAACATTACAATTTTCTGCATTAGACTCAATTTGCCAAATTTTTGTCCACTCATTTAATCTATTGACATTCCTTTGCAGGCTGTGTTTTAATCACAACTTACTTTCCCATATATCTTTGTATCATCAGCAAACCTGGCTACAATACACTCGGTCCCTTCACACAAGATATTTGCACAGATCATAAATAGTTGAGTCTCCAGCACTGATCGCTGTCACCTCCCACTAGTTAAAGTTTTCCAACACGAAAATGTTCTGTTTATCTTGGCTCTATAGCCGAAGTTTTCCAGCCACATCAGAATGAAGCAGGGCCAGAGAATCACAGGAAAGAGTTTACATATTCAGCGCCAGCAACAGACCCCATTGCAATTTGCCCAGCCACAGCTCCCAAATGTTGTCTGGTTCCTGTCCTTATCATATAGGAATCAGATGAACATATTTAAATATGCAAAGGTGGTGACACACACTAAGAGGGACTACTCCTACCAATAGTCATTTCCTTGCTTTTTCTTTTCTCAACCCAAAATGGACTGCACATCTTTCGCAGCCAAGATCATTTCTCACTACTCTTCTGATATCATTAACAAAGCTACTTCACCTCCTTTGCCTTTCTGCCCATTCTTCTGAAATGTCAAGTATCTGAATGTTCAGTTTCCAACTTTGGTCACATGCAATGACATATCTGTAAAGGCTATCAGATCTTGGTCCATTTATTTTGATTTGTGCCATCAATTCACCTATCTTATTACAAACGTGCATTCAGAATCTTTAAATTTGACATTTTAACCTTTTTTTCTTTCTCGGATAGCCTTTTTTTTCCACACTGCCACACTCTGGTTATTATTACCGTATCACTACCTTTCACTACTGCCATTTCCATTCTCTTTAAGTTTCTAATTTCCTCTCACCTGAACCCTTGCAAATTAAGTTTAAAGTCCTAATTATTCGATTCGCTACATCACTGGATCCACCTGGGTTCAAGTGAAGTGTATTCCACAGAACAGCTCCCTCTTTCACAGTACTGTTTGTTAGCATCCCATGAATTAAAGCCCACTTCTTACACTCCAATCTTTGAGCCATGTAATCAACGCAGTGACATTACTGACCTCTGCTAATTTTACCGGTTAAAAGCAGCTTGGAACAGTTTCAAATATCTAACTAGCCTAATACAAAAATCAGCAAGGTACAATGCCCGCAAGGTGCAGCTCTACCAAGGGACTGAAAATTGTCAAGATGTTTATTTTGGTTCCAGAGCAAAATAAAATTAACTCAAATGCAGCTGTGGATCACCACACTGCAACAAAAGCATTGAATTTCACTACTAGCAACACTTAATAGTCACAAAGCTGACAAGCAGCATTCCACATTTTGCTTATGACAGACACAGAAGGCCTAAGTATGAAGCTTAGAGATGTATTGCAAGTATGGGGTGAAGTAAAAAGAGAAATTAGGAAAGTAGAGAAGGGATACGAAACATATATTGACAGGAAAAATTCAAGAAAATCTGAAGATGTTTTGCCAGTACATTAAGAGTAAGAGAATAATTAAGAAAATGGCAAGGACTGTCAGAGATGTACATGATAACCTGTGGATTGATGCAGAAGATGTGGCAGAGTTCTCAATGAATATATTGTCTCTGCCTTCACCGAGGAGAGGGATGATGTAGCCATTTTAGTTAGAGAGGAATCTGAAATACTCAACGTTCAATAAGCACAGTGAGAGACAAAGTACTGGCATCCTTGAGGGCGGATAAATCACTAGGACCAGGTGGACTGTATCTCAGGCTGTTGAAGCAAGTGAGGGGAAAACAGCAGAAACTGCTGTTTTACAATCCTGAGTAGACGTGCAAGATCCCAGAGAACTGAAGGTCTGCAAACATTGCACCACTATTTTACAAAGATGCGAGGATAGGCCAGAAAATTATAGGCTGGTCAGTCTGACTTCAGTGGTGAGCAATTATTGCAAATAATTCTTAAAGGTACAATAAACTATCACTGCGAAATTCACAGATTGATCAGGGGTAGTCAGCATGGCTTTGTTAGGGAAACATCATGTTTCACTGTTTTTCATCATGTTTCTTTGCATAAGTGATAATTTGCTTTATTGGGCAAGGTATTGAATACGAAAGCAAGGACATGATGATGGAACAATATGAAATGCTGATTAGGCTATAAGAATATTTTATACAATTCTGGTCATCACATTACCATAAGAACTTAGAGTGCAGAAGAGATTTACAAGAATGGTGCTAGAGCTTGAAAATTACAGCTTTGAAAAGATTGGATGAAAGCTGCTTTTCTTAGAACAGAGGAGGCTAACTGAGGTGCACAAAATTAGGTGGGGCCAGATAGGTTAGATAGGAAAGACTCATTTCCACTAGCTGAGGGGCATAGATTTAAGGTGATTGGCAGAAAAATAAGAGAGGACACAAGGAAAATCTTTTTCACCCAGACGGTAGTAGGTCTCTGGTATTCACTGCCTAACTTAGTGATTTAGACTGAAATGCTCAATTCATTCAAAAGGTACCTTGTTCTGCCTCTGAAATACTGTAACCTGCAAGGCTATGGACCAAGAATGGAAAGTGGGATTTCTTCTCATTCTTGGCAGACGTGGACATGATAGGCTGAATGGCTTCTTTGTGCATCATGTATTTTCTATGATTACATTTTGAGTAGCTGTGTTACTGTGATCACATTAATCATTTTGCTTACCCTCCAGAAGACTTCTCTACTTTTCAAGAGAGAAGTCATACAAGAGCTTTAAGTTATAAATTGTATAATTCAAAGACAATCAGGAAAAACTTGCAAGGACATAGTTCACAAATAAAAACACAAATCCATAGGTTGTCCAAGAAATTAGTATCTCGATTGCCAATGACTCAGCATTCTGAGCAATGCTCAACATAGTGCCAAACAGGCAAATTGCTAGGTATCAATGAATTACAATTAACTAATTATCACAACTCAGGAAGGTAATAAACAGTGGGTGGCACGGTAGAACAGTGATTAGCACTATTGCCCCAGTACCAGGGATCAGGGTTCAATTCCGACCTTGGGTGATGATCTGTATGGAGTTTGCACATTCTCCCCGTGTCTATATGGGTTTCTTCCGTGTGCTCCAGTTTCTGCCCTCAGTCCACAGACGTGTAGGTTAGGTGGATGAGTCATGGCAATTGGTGGGTTATTTTTTCAGAGAGTCAGTGCAGAGGGGATGGGCTGAATGGCCCCTTTTTTGCACTGCAGAAATTCTCTGATAAACACAGGTTTAATACGAACCTTGAATTCACTGTTTCACTTTGACATTAAATATACATCATGGAAATGTCACTAGTTTAGGGAGCATGAACTTCCCCAAATCCTCTCCACCTCTTCACTATGTCTCAGAAGCCCAACTCCATTAGGGCAGGACACAACATGAGTTTACTACTTTTCTCTCCCTCACCCTGCCACTGCAATAAAGGGAATTTACAGAAATGTTACAAAAAAGTCTCAGTTACACAGGATTACTTGTTGTACAATTCTAAAGAATATTATTGAAATGTTGAAGACTCGCAAATTTTCCTTAAAAAAAAGCTTGTGGGTAACAGCTCCATTCCACTCTGTTGCCAAAATTTGTTGCACTTTTGAAACACCAGAACAGTTCACTCTGCAAACTTGAATTACAGAGGCTGTTTTTTAATTGCCATAGAGCTTTCAGCACAAAGGACAAGGCCAAGGCCAACATCATGCAAATTATCAAGTCAAAAGACCAAGACAAACACACAGAAGCTCATATCCAGTAATGAGAGAGGGTATTGTGGACTGTCAAACAGTTAGATAAAAACAAAAGGTCAGTCATCCTACACCAAAGCTCACTTCAATCAATTTATTGAAAATTAACCCTCAATGCTGTGATCTTTTAATAAAACTATTTCTTTGTTAAGAGGATTGCAGCACCCCTCCACCCCTGCCCCTCACATATGACATTAACCTAATGTGTTTCCAAAATCCAGCCATTTGAATGGTACATCCAAGGAAGCCACCTCATGTCGTTCAAGATTATAAATGCCAAAGCTCATTCATTCACCTGATGAGGAGTTAGGGTTGCTAAATCACGTACTATGGGAAATTTATGATTTGTCTGTTATCAAATATAAACCTAAATTTTTCCGAGCTCCAGGCAACCAAATTTATAAAACAACGCACCATGACAGTACCTTCTTGACTATATCCATTACATCATTTTATAGTCAGTAACTGCTCCACGACAGTTCCTTGAAGATGGCATCCACACACACTGAATTTATTGTATGTTGAATTAGAGAAACTTCCTTTTCAACAAGCAATCGTCTATAAGTATTAGGTCATGAAACAAACTGCAGACCAGGCAAGATTTGGGAATACTGCTGAAACAATTAAATATAATAAAGAAACAGAAGGGGGAGGTGATTTAACAGATTCTAAAACGAGGGCAAAATTAACAGAATAGTTTGTAAAAGCAACATTTGTCCCAGAAATAAAAATATTTAATTTGAATTTACATCTGTGATTTCCATATAGGTCTTTTGACCACAGGAACATAATCATACTGAAAAATACATTATGGAGTGGGGTTGGAGAGGGAACAAGCAGAGGAAAACTGCAAGTTTAAGGGATCTTTATAGAATCAGAGAAGAAGTGGCATTTTGTGAACAACAGGCAAAGAAGACAAAAGAGAAAGAAAGGTTTTGTCATATGCTTACAAATTATATCATCTGTGATCAGTGATAATGTGCTGTTAAGGAAAATCTCACCAACTTAGTGCCTTCATAGACAATCTAAATCCAGTCAGTGTCTCTGAATCTTGCATCAAGATTTTGTCGTGAAAGTATTCCATCCATACAATGGAATTTGTGAAACTCCCCTGTATTCCAACATTAGTTCAATTGCAATTAAAAATCTTCTCTTAGCCATGTGTAAGTGCTTTAACTTTTGATCTTTATGTGAGATACAATTGAGATTCGGGGGGGAAAGAAGTGTTGATCTAAGATAAACCACTCCCCTACCTCACGTTGCAGCACCAGCTCCTTGGTGAATTGAGTGGCATCTTCACTGAATGGTTCCCCTTCTTGGATTCCTGCAGGAGTGTTCCGTGATCCACGAGGGCACTCTATGCCTGAAACAATAAGATATTTGAGCATAGCTGAAATTGAAAAGGAAAATGCTCCAGTTGTGGAATTATTCACCATTTGATAAAAGCATACACTGAAAGGGACCAAGCAGTACAAGAGAAATAGGATAAGGAGTAGATCATATGACTCAGCGAGAAGAGGGGGGGGCAAGGCAATGTAGCACGGCTATGCTGTGACAAACACTGCAGCGAATGGGCCCATGCAAAGTCAAAACATCAGTCATTACTTCATTTTTCATAACACAAGTTTCATGTGTATTTAATAAAAATACTATAATACCAATGTTTAATGAAATGCACTATTAATACAAATTCTGTTAGAAGTCAGCACTCAAAAGTAAAACATGACCATCCACTGAAAAGCTCTTTAAAAATGAGAACTTATTTATTCCTAACAGCATGAGTAGCATTCCAATCATTTACCTCCTTCAAGTACAGAAATTACATACACTTTCCAAATCGTTCATTCTAATCCAGCTTTGTTAACAACTTTCAAAGATACTTGCAAGGTGAAAGGAATTAAATATAACACTCCAGATACATTGTGAAACACCTGTTCATAATTTATGGAAAATAGAAGTAAAATCACAAATAAGCAATATGAATAGTGTCAGACTGGTCTAATGTGTAGGTTTACTGCCAGAGTCATTTACAATTCCCTCTAACTTCAATACTCAAGAACTACTGAATCGGGAATTTTAATGTTGGATGTTACAATCAATTCCACGTCCACAGCAACAGAGATCACAATATCCATTGAGTTCTTCGTGACCCTTTATTAACTGGCAATGGCACAAAGAACCAGAAAGCACAGGCAGCTGTGGAACTATATCCACTGGCCTAGTTCAATACAAAGAATGTATTTGCACTCATTTGGGACTTTGCATAATGTCAAAAACTTGCAATATATCTTTGCTTTGGTTTCCTTTCTTCTTGCTTTTTGAAAAGAAGCTATTTCAAAACCTTCCACCCTCTCGTAACGTCTGACTGGCCTGCCAAAACGGACAAATTACCTGCTCCTTAACATTCTTCTTACTGCTTTAATAATTTATTAAGAGAGATTCAGATTGCCAAGGTGTGATCATTATTTTCCAACTGTTAAGTCACCTATTTACCCAACATGGCTCCGAGAATGGGCAGTACATGTGACGCGGTTCAGAAAACTGGACTTTGTTAAATGCTGAATTTTTTAAGCTCTGGCAAAATACTTCTTGCCCAACAATCTCAGCTCATAGACAAAATATTATGATAAAAAGCTAATAACAAAAGACTAATTTTGTCAACGTGCTTGACTAGTAATCTTAATATTGATAAGATGGGACAATGAACAAAATATGGACTGATGGGATTTAATGTCACAGCATGTGAGGTAAAAGCCTGTCGGAATATAGTTGCAGTAATTATATTCTGAATGGAAGTAAGCCCAATGGTGTGAAAGAGCAGAGGAACTTGGGGGAATATGTTCACAGGCTGAAATTTAAAGGCCAAATTTCATGTTAAAAGTAATGGAATTTTAGATTTAGAAAATGAAAGCCAGATGTAACGATTAACTAACATAAAGCCTGAAGATATTCAGGCTATTGTGCACTGTAGTGAGTATCCACATGACCGAAAAGTTAATGGACATAGTTCAATGCAGATTCACATGAGAAAACTGAAAACTGTGTCTTTATTATTAAAGGATTACAGATATGTTGGAAGTGCTTAAACTGTGAAAGGATAGGATAGGGTAAACAAAAGAAGTCTGTTTCCACTAATTGTAAGAGGTCTGACAACACGAGTTTTAAATCCAACCGATTTATTTGATAGTAAAGTTAAAACTGATGTTGTCAGACCTTTTACTGTGTTTACCCCAGTCCAACACCGGCATCTCCACATCATGTCCATTAATTGTGGCATCGAAAACTATGGAGAACGATACATAATAAAGTGCAAGTAATTTAGAAGAGGGCAGAAAAAAACTTTGTGGAGAGAATTTTGAGATTGTAGGATTAGTAGTTGGAGGAGAAATACTGTCAACATTTCAGGTTTCGATTACATGGGAGAATGAAAGTAAAGGGATTTGAGGGGACACGGGAACAGAGTGGGTAAATGTGTTTAGGACTATTTGCTCATTTGGAGGGGGTAATTTTAGCACAAGCCTCCTGATGTTAATAAGCAGGATTTTGCATTGGACATTGTCATGGGGTTGATGAAGCTATGCTCAACCAGGCAAGTGGAGAATATTCCATCACACTCCTGATTTGTACTTTGTGGACAGTTTGGGAAGTCAGGAAGCGCATTACTCAGTGCAGAATTCCCAGATTCTGGTCTGTTCTTGCAATCACTGTCTACAAGATCCTGATAGAAGTCTACAAGATTATGAGGGACATGGACAGAGTGGATAGTCAGAAGCTTTTTCCCAGGATGGAAGAGTCAATTACAAAGTAATTGGCGTATCTTTAAGGCATGAGGGGCAAGGTTTAAAGAAGATGTATGAGGCAAGTCTTTTTTTTAAACAGAGGGTGGTGGGTGTCTGGAACTCGCTGCCAGGGGAGGTCATGGAAGCAGATACGATAGTGACATTTAAATACGTGAATAGGATGGGAATAGAGAGGTATATGGTCCCTGGAAGGATAGGGGATTTTAGTTCAGTCGGGCAGCACAGTCGGTGCAGGCTTACAGGGCCGAAGGACCTGTTCCTATGCTGCAATTTTCTTTGTTCTTAGACGATTGGTCCAACCAGTGATGGTAATGCCACTGAATGCCAAAGGCAGATGGTCAGAAGCTCTCTTGTTGGAGATGGTCATTGCTGGCACTTGTGTTGCACAGATTATTATTTGCCATCTATCAGCCAAAGCCTGGATGTAGTCTAGGTCTTGTTGTATGCTAGTATTGGGCTGTTTCAGAATCTTGGAGTGGTAAATGGTGTTAAACATTGTGCAGTTGTTAGCAAACATCTTGACTTCTGTCTTTATGATAGAGAAAAGGTAACTATTGAAGCAGTTGAAGATGGTTGAGCTGAGCACACTACCCTGAGGAACTCCAGACGACTGACCTCCAAAAACCAGAACCCTCTTCCTCTGAGGTCAATACGACTTAAACCAGTGTTTGGTGTATATTTGGAAGAGGACTGTAGTGAGGTCAGGAGCTCAAGCAACCTGGTGGAGCATCAGAGAGCACCCTCAGTACTTTATCCAACCGATGTTCAGCATAAAAATGCACTAATTCTTCAGCTGAGCTTTTTTTTTTTGAGGGATGGGGGGCTGGGAGCACGGAGTAGTAGTAAGCAGGAGGACATCTCATTGCCCATGTTTGATCTGATGCCACAAGACTTCATGGGGTCCAGAATCGATATCAAGAACTCCAGGGAACTGCTTCTCCATAGTATAGCGCTATGGTTGTATATAAATCTGTTGCTGCTGATGGCACACAATACCTCATGGATGAGGAGTTTTGAGTGGCTAGATCTGTTTGACATCAATCCCATCCAGCATGATGATACTGCCACACATGATGGAGGATTTCCTCAATGTAAAAGGGAGGACTTTGTCTCCAGAAGCACCATGCAGGGCTCCTATTAATTCCGTCTTGGGAATATGTTTCTGCTACAGGTAGACAAGAAAGAATAAGGTAGAGAAGCTTTTTCCCCTCTTGTTGGTTCCCTCACCATCTTCCCAGACCTCATTTAGTAGTTATGTCCTTTACGACCCAGCCAGCTTGGTCAATAGTCATTCTACTGAGCCACACTTGATGGTGGACATTGAAGTCCTCCAACCAGAATATATTTATGCCTTTGCCATCTTCAGTGCTTCCTCCAAGAGATATTCAACATAGATACAGATTTTGCAGCTGGGGACCATAGATGGTAATAAGCAAAAGTTTGAGAAGTTTAATAAACAATGTTGAGAACTCCCAAGGTAACTCCTTCTGATGGTATACTACTGTGCCATCTCTGGAAGGTTACGCTTTTGCTGGAACATGATATACCCCTTGATAGTGATGCCTGGGACACTATCTGTAAAGTAAGAACTCATGAGTATGACTACATCAGGCTGTTATTTGTGGTCAGCTCTTCCAATTTTAGCACAAAGCCCCAGATGTCAGTAAACAGGACTTTGTAAGATCAATCGGGCTGGGTTTTCCATTATCATTTCTGCTAGGTGGTAGATTTTGCAATAGTTCACTGAATATCACCAAGTGGCTTGCTAGTCCAGAGTTCAGAGAACATTTAAGAGTCAACCACATTGCTCTGCATTGGAGTCACATATATACCAGACCAGGCAAAGAGACCAAATTTCCTTCCTGAAAGAAAAGTGATAAACCCCATGGGTATGCAATGTCCAAATTTATCAGTAACAACTACATACATTTATCAATTAGTGATTGCAATCTTACTTTAAGGTGATTCCATCTCATTTTGCACCCAATATTTTGATAAAAACTACTGATAAATTTCATAAATTTTCTATTAGTTGTTATTCCACCAATAACTGAACTTTCTAACACCTGAAAAATTTAAACAAAGGAATTAAAAAAGGAAAATAGTACATAATATAAATCATTTTTATTTACTTAACTATAATTTGTGCCTCTCAATACCTTGGTTAAAGATTGCTTTTCAGACTATCCCAAAGCCTGATGGCATAACACAATAACACATAAATGATTTTTATTCACTTAATTTTGTGTTATGTATAATTTAGACTTTTTTTTCATTTCTTTAAGCTCTTAGGGTATCAGAAAGTTCAGTTACTGGCGGAAGGCATTGTGAAGGTATTGATGGCACTTGAGTTCACTTCAAAGGTTTCTGCTGTGCTGTTTTTCCAAAATCATCTAAACAAAAGCTACAGGGCAAATTTGAAAAGCATTATTTAGGAAGTTTATATTAGCTATGATATTTTTTAAAAAATAGGCTGTGTTTGAGGCAAAACATTGTTTGATTTCAAAAAGAAATTGGATCGAGCTCTCAGGCTAAAGGGATCTAGGGATATGAGGGGAAGAATATTGAATTCGACGGTCAGCCATGATCAAAATGAATGGCAGAGCAGGCTCAAAGGGCCTGCTTTTAGTTTCTACGTAAGGAAGTACATTAATTATTATTTATAGGCTCTGGGCCTGGCAAATTTCAGCAAACGCAATAAATGATATGGGGGAGTAAGAAGTGAGGAAGCAAGTGGAGGATGGAGCGAGAGAAAAAAGCAGAAGGAAAGAGTGTATTGGAAGAGTACATATTCTCTGCCTCAATGTGCAACTCAAGAGACTAATATGCATCTTTGACTGCTTTAAACAAAATGTTCCATGTTAAGTGCTTCCAAAATCTTTGGTTATTTTCCTACCTTTTTTCTCACCAAAAGATTATTATGAACTATCTGCAGCCAAGTTACTATCACACAATGGCACCTATTGCCACCACTTCCCCCATACCCACTTCTCTCACAGTATTCAGCTTCTTTAATATCATTGAACCAGAATGGCACTTCCATTATAAAATGATTTCCAAAGGAGTTCATCACCAGCACACTTCACCAATTAGCAAGGAAAAGGTATAGCAATAGGATAGACTAACATGCTTTCCTTGTAAAATTAAAAGTGCTGATGTGTGCTTCAATATCCTCAGCCCATCCATCAAGAACTGTATTAACATTAATCTATGTTTAACTTGCTACCTTCCAATCCCCAATGAGCGGTTGGTATAATTTGACAAGTAGAGATGCAGGTGCAAGCTACTGATTTATTTCTGTTATTGTTACACACAGTTTTTGCATTGAAGACATTGTTCTAACATAATGTTGATGGATTCTCAGAGAAAAACAATATACTTATTCCTTTCTGAATTTTCTGATTAGAGAAATTTGATTTTCTTTCTCCCTGGAAAGTGTTCATGACCTCAGATTTACAACTGTTGAAAACTCTGGTGTCCAATTATTGGCCAATGATATTTTTCAGCATTTGGTACAAGAGGCAGAAACCCATCCTATGTCAACAAATTTCATTCATCCAAAGCGGTATTAATTTTGTAACTTGCAGCAAGAATCAATTCACACTAAAAATTAAATTCTGCTGAGTAGAAGCCTAGACATTTTAAATAGTACTGCATGGTACTAGATTTGGCTTATCAACAATGACCCATAATAGAAATATGACACTCGAGACTCCTAATTACCTGAGGCCAAATCAGTTGGTGAGGAATGTCAAGGGTTTGATTCTGCACGTGTGATGGTGGTATCGCAGGGAGAGGAAGCAGGATTTCCCAATGGAAACTTACATAAGTCTTACACAAGTAGTTTCTACGACTTACGCAGCTCAATCCAATCCTATTCTCAATCTCCAAACACATACACATCTCAGAACTACTCACTGAGTAGTAAACCGGAATGAGAAACCTGGCCAATTTTATTTCTCCATTTCAGGAGTGTGAAGGTTGAAATTTCTTTTGTCTTTTTTTTCAATCTATCCACGGTTTCCCTCAATAACTTGCTTTGAAACAAAGCACAATAGATATTCAAGACCAATCTCCCAATTTGTGTTAAAGCAGCAAGCACTTGAAAATAGCAGAGATTAAACATCTTTGCAAAATATTAAAAAAAAAATCAATATAGAAAACAACCCTAGAAAACAAACCGAAAAGTCAAAGAAGCAAAATAGAAACCTTCAGTATTGTCCTTCAATAAACTTCAACTGTTCTTCCTAACATGCTCCAGGCAGAGTTGGCTACAGGTGATATAGATGGATAGGGGAGGACTGTAATTGACATTCAAAATTGAACAGAACATTTTACAGAAATGGACACTGCCAATTTTCTCGCCAGAAAGAAATAAATATATCTTAAAAAATATTTGAACATACAGGCAAAATTCGCAATGTCCCTACAGATTTCAAGGTCTTCATGTGAACCAAAGAACTCCTGTAAACAACTGCAAACATTATTCAACTTCTGTAATATTTCAGTAGCAGAGTTATTTTTTGACAACAAGCTCTACTTCATCAGTAGAAGCCAAACCTTGAGGGGCACTGTCTAATAATCCACTTAACCAAAAGCACACCACAGAACAGGAATGATACGTGATATACGTCAGAACACTTGGAACACAGAAAACTCTATGCAGGACCTGTGTTCACCACAGGGAATTTGTAAATGGGCCATCTGAGGTTCTAGTATATTAAAGGATGTCAAAATAGATTTGAAATGACAGATCTACTTAAATATCAATTAACAGGATAGTTTAGATAAAGTTACACCCTGTCAAAAATATCATTTTCTGACTGGATAGTTGTTGTCCTTTCAACCAAGGACAATGCTGCTTTGGCACATAGCACCTTATGTGGCATTGCAGTTTAGCAGTTTTTAGATTTGTGAAAACATTTGGGCAATAATCTGAAGTACCAACAAATGGCAGAAAAAAATATCCATGATTTTCTCATTCCTCTCCCCATTAAGTGTTACCATAACTGTTTACACAGATTCATAAGGGAAAAAGGCATTTTATCCCTTCAAAAATCAACTGCATTAAAGAAGAAAATTGAATTATTGCTGTTCAAAACATTTTAGACTTATCAAATCAATTTCCAACTCTCCCTTCCCATTTTATTTGCATAGACTTAGGTTATGATTTTTTTCTGGGAAATTAAATGCTTTGAATCCTGCGTATTCCAAGAATTCAGTATGTCATTAGTAGATAAAGATCAAAACATTTTTCTACATCTGCCTCCATTTTCGACCCAAGACAAAGAAAAATGTCAAAGACTTGTATCTGCATGGTGCCTATGAAATAGTACGTCTGAAACATTTTCAGACAAAATATGGCACCAAGTGATATAAAGAGTAAAGGCAGTGGATAAAAAGTTGAGTGAATGATGGATATTTTATGCGCCATTTTAAAGGAGAGAATTATTAATGTGGAAAGGTTTGGGGAGGCAATTCTAGCACTAACATTCTTGGCAGCTGAAGGAACAGCCATCAATAGTGGAGTGATTAGAATCGGAGATCTTCAAGAAGCCTGGATTAGAAAGCAAAAATCTTAATGAGGGTGACGGGGCTGGAAGAGATTGAAAGTACGGCAGGGTTGAGGTCATGGAGAGATTTTAGAACAAGAATGAGAATTACAAAGTCTGAATTTAATTAAAATTAAAAGAGGTATTGCTTAACTGGGAGCCAGTGATATTCGGTGTACACAACGTTGATGACTTGGCCTAAGTTAGGACATATCAGGGTTAGAGAGCAGAAAAATGGAAGATTAGTCTGAAGTTCACTGCAACAGTCAAGTCAAAATAATAAAGCCTTAGGATAGGGATTTAAGCAGCAAATGAGCTAAGATAGGCAGATGACATTATAGAGGTGGAAACATGCCATCTTAGTAACATCACAAACACATGCTTGGATACTCATCTCAGCGTCAAGTATACTCTGGTTTTCATCCACAGTCCAAAGATGCACCAGTTAGGTGGATTGGTCATGCTAATTTGCCACTGATGTCCCAAAATAGGTTCAGAGAATTAGTGGGATAAATGTATGGGGTGGGTCAGGTAAAATTCTCTGTCAGAGTCAGTGCAGACTCAAAGGGCTGACTGGTCTTCTTCTGCACTGTGGAATTCTACATATCCTAATAGCACTGATGTGTACCTACTCAACCTGGACTACAGTAGTTGGAAGTGATGGCAGCTCACTGACAGCATTCAAGGACAATTAGTGATGGACAATATGTGCTGACATTGCTTATTCTTTCACTGGCAACCAGCAGGTGTACAAAAACATAACCCAGAGGACAAAGGGAATGAGTTAGGTGGAAAAAGTGAGAACCTCATTAAGGACATAAAATATTAATAGCACCAATTAAACTCTCAAATCAGCTTGGAGTAAGGAAAAAACTAGATGTGAACAGCAATACCAGAGTAGGTTTAGGATATAGGGAGAGCACACAAACTACACACAGAATATGACCCAAGCCAGGGAGAATGCATCATGTAGGGGATATGTTGCAATAATCTGGCCAGTATGGTAAGAAGGAAAAAGCAATGTCAGATAACCAAGGGCTGAGCTGAAATCCATTACTCGCTCAATTTTTCTCATGTGTTTCTATGATCTGCAGCATAGTTTTAGGAAAAAATTTCCATTTACATAGCAATTTATCACATCTCTCAATTGACATATCTCATTCAATAATTATACACTTTATAGTACAATGGCAGTTCAGAAAGTAAAAGCAGCAGCCTTTTTCCACACAGCAAGATCCCACAAACAAGATCTTAGAATCCCTCCAGTGCAGGAGGCGGCCATTTGGCCCATCGAACAATTATCCCTCCGAGGCCTATCCCTGTAATCGTATATTTACCCTGACACTAATCGACAATTTATCATGGTTAATCCACCTAACTCACACATCCTTGGACAGTGGGAGGAAACTGAACATGCAGACACAGGGAAAGCGTGCAAACTACACATAGGCCATGATCCGAGCCAGGAACTGAACCAGGTCCCTGGCGCTGTAAGGCAGCACTGTGCCACCATGTTGCCCAAATACACAGGAGTAGTTAATACAATTTAAATGGCACTGAAGGAGGGAGGAATTTTTCACAGAATTCTTGAAGAGCTCCCTATTAACCTCTGAATAGTGTACTGTATAGCTAAGGTCCATCTAAATCCCTTGATTAACTAGGCAGGGATCTCCATTTAATATCAAATGTAAAGCATGAATTATAGTTGATTTGCAATCATTTTCTGTTCCCACATTCTGTTACAGGCACACAAAATAGCTGAATGCATTCTAGCTAAATCAGATCACAATAATTCCCCACTTCAAAAAATGTCGCATGTTGAATTTGATTGTTTACACCCTGATTATCTTATTTGACTCCAAATCAGAGCTTCTAAACCTATCTTTTCCATCATTATGATTCCATAATATTATCCACTTATGTCCTGCCTCAACCCACCTGCTGCCAATGCCCTCACCCATGCCTTTGTCATCACTATGCTGCTATTCAAATAGTCTCAAGCTTGCTTCTCATTTTTGATCTCATTCTCAGATTTCAACTCATTCAAAAGTTTGTTTCCCCTTTCTTCTCACCCAAAGTCCTGCTCATTTATCATATTTGTCCTTCAAGAACGCAAGTCCTAGCTTTCTAACACTAACCCCCATTTTTCAAAATTCTCATCTTTGTGTTTAATCCCTTCATGAACTTTTCTTTCCCCATTCTAACCTCTTTCAATCTTAAAACTATTCCAAAACACTGTTCATCCGATTCCTTATTCGTGCCTCCCTTCAACACACCATGCTGGGTGGGGGTGTTTTTAGCAGCCGAAGTCCCAAACTCTCTGAAAGATCCTCCTAAAATCCATCTCTCAAATCAAGCTTTTGTTAACACCTCTGAATATTACCATCACTGTCTCGACATACAAATTCTGTTTGATTATGTCTGTGAAATGCCTAAGAGCTTTCTATTTGTTTTAAAAATGCTTATAATTTATTACAAGTTGTTGTTGGTGCTTCCCTTCCACAGATAAAGTTTATTTGTGAAAATTCCTTTTGGACACATCTGAAGATTAACGTAAACCCAAACAGTAACACTCCTCTCGTTCTCATTCTCTTGTAAAAGTATGCCCAATAAATGTAAACTGGACACATTTTTGAAATCAGAGTAAAATATAGGATACAAGATAATAAACTGGTTCACAGGTTTCAAAAAAACGTACACAGCATTGCTTACCATTTTACTATTTAGTCACATGAGCAAACCTGCCCTTTCTCATTCAACATATCTAATCCAGTACAAGACTTTTTCACAGGTTAATGCAGGGCACAGGATTTGTTACATATGCACTTGCCTGTTGAAGGACAATAGGAGATATGACTATCTCCTCAACATCTATTTAAAATGTGGAAGCCCCAAGAGTGAAACACAAGGACAGACACTGGAGAAAGAAAGCCACGTGACGATAAAACATTGAAATAGGAGACATGTATGGCATTAAAAGAAACAAGTTCCAAGGTTAACTAAGTTCACTGACTGCAGCATTCTGCACCTTCGCTAAACTTCTGTACAATATTAACTCTTAGCCTGCTGGCAAACACCAAGTTTTTTCAGCATAATAGTTGTGCCACAACCTGGTGAACAGAGCTTCCATGAAGTTAGTCAAACATCAAACTGGTAGAAAAAATGTACATTCCACAACTGCTGTGTGAAATGGAATTACTGGCCCAGCAACCACAATGTTGTGCGGAAGATACCGAAAGTTCCTGAGACAAAACAGACGGCTTTTTATTCCATTCCTAATCAACCTGTGTCAGACCTGAGAGAGCTCAATGCTGGCCCTATACAACAAATACAAAATGTTAAATGCTCTAATCATGGCACAAATATTCAAAAAGAGGGGTGGCGGGGGAAGACAATGAACAAAAGCATATATTTGATAAATTTTCCTTAATGTTCCACAGCTTGATCACTGAATCTTGTTATAACCAAATGGAGAATCTTAGTGCGGACAAAAATTGCATTTTTATGCTAGTCAAATCAGTATTGAGGTATAGCACAGAACATAAATTACAAACTGCTTACACACATTCAGCTATTTGCCAAGGAACATCAGAATTAGGAGCTGAAATAGAGCAAGCTCGAAGGGCTGAACTTGCCTGTCATTCAATCAGATTATGACTTATCTCTCCCTGGTCTCAAATCCACCTCCCCACCTGCTTCCCATATCCCTCTTCCCTTTTGTTTAAAAAAATTAGAAGTATGCCTAAAAACTAAAAACATTCAACTTATTAGTTGATAAGTATATGGAAGAGAAGGAAATGGTTTAGTTTGGAGGGGCGTTGCTTTTTATATTGGTCGGCGCAACATCGAAGGCCGAAGGGCCTGTTCTGTGCTGTAATGTTCTATGTTCTATTAAGATTCAGACTCCACCACACTATTGGCAGCGAGTTCCACAAATTCAGCACTCTTCTCCTTTACCCGAGTTAGACAAACACCAACTTCTAGAATTTGAATTTTGTAGGCTGCTAATATAATTCCTTAATCAATTTTTCAAAAACGATTAAACCAAAAGGTAAAAAAAAACTGATAAAAGCAATTGCTCATCTCAACAGTATTACTGACATCAGTAAAGTGAGAAAAATTGATGGAGATTTCTCTTAAATAGGGTGGAAAGGAAGGAAAAATTTTTTTTGAAGACCACCACTGAAATGATATTTCTTCCATGATCAAAGCTTGAGCATTTTGTTCTAGCACCAAAAGACTGTAGTTTTACGTTGCTACAATTATCCCCTCAGATGGAAATGCTTAAAACACAAGCAGAGGAAAGAATAGGCTTGTTAAATTTCTGAATGGATGAAAACCAAGTTTAAGGAAGAATTAAATTCAGACAGTAAAACCTGCATTTTCATAAGATCAATTACATAGAAAGAATTGAGTGAACAATAATGGGGGAAGAGGAACCGATCATTCAGTCCATCAACATTTACATCTTCCAAAAAAAGGTTTGCACAGCGCTGAATTCACTCCAAATTTATTTAATCCCTAAACAGGAAGCAACAACCACAGGTGAATTTTCAGGTACAGAAATTAAATAATATCGCCAACGTCAGAAGATAATTCCTGAATTCCAAAACCAGATTTTATATTCAGCATTACTGGATTCTGACAAATTACATTGCCATTGTACTTCAGGACTAGAAACATTGCATCCTATTAGGCACTGATTATGCCAACTATCAAAATCAAGCTAACAGAAAACGTTAAGAAAACATTTCTGCACAAAGCAAACTATATTTATTTATTTAGTGGACATTTACAAAGGCCAGCAAAAATATGTATAAGTCGCATTAGTCAGGATTTTCAGTTCCCATGGGAACGTTATTCTCTTTTGATCGCCTCTCCATTCAGGACTCTTTCCATTTTTTGTTCAAGTATTGAAATGTCTTATAACTGTGATCTCTGCATCAAGCACGAGCTCTTGGATACCGCATGGGCAAGGACAAAAAAAAGGTCATTTCACCCGAGCAACATCCAAAATCACAACCGCACAAGACCTTGCAATTAATATTCAAGGAGCCATTTTATTTGCGCTCACTATCTTACATCTTCAGTGTTTGAAATCTATGCTGCATTGAATGGTCAAGTAAGAATTGAACAAAGTCAGCCATAAAAGCCTGAAAAATCAACAATAAAACGTTTTAAAAATATGATCTTACTAGCTTGGCCAAGATTTAATTCCATAAATGAAGCCACTTGATCAAATACACCAACAACTAGCCATCATCTGCACAAGAGTGACAAACCAGGCTTCCCAATACCTCAGGAATTTCATAACAAAAGCAAGATGATCTTAGGATTTCAATCCATGTTACGTACTGAATGAGTCAATACAGCACCACCATATCTCTGAGTCAAAATCAAGAAAAATCACCAGCAGTTTTGAACTCTATTACTAACCAGTGACCTGTGCTACTGTATGATGTCAGATAAGAATAGAATTTGCTGTAACATTCTCAGAGGTTCCCAGCAGGAACTCAGTCAAGATTCATAATTGCCAAAGTGACAAGAGGGCCAATGACACTTACAGGACTGCACACCAAGAAATCAGTGCCTCTGAGGGGGAAAGAAAATTAGCAAAGAATGAAGTTCTGCTCATATTTAATTTATGAAGCAAAAATAATACTTAATGAAAGAAACATCAAATATTAAGGTACTTGTACAACAGTAAAATGGTGAAGAATAAGTCATACAATGAGTTACATCACCACTGGAATTAGTTTCAATGTCACCCATGGTTCAGCAACAGCACTTGGCTCTCAGAAAACAATTCAATTAAAACATTTTTGATTTGATTTATTATTGCATTGGTATACAGTGAAAAGAATTGTTTCTTGCAGGCATTAAAGACAAAGCATACCTTTTATAGAGTACATATGGAAGAAGGAAAAGAGAAGGTGCAGAATGTATGTTTCAGCCATACTGGGTGTAGGAAAAATCAACATAATATAAGGTAGGTCCATTCAAAAGTCTGATGGCAGCAGCGAAGAAGCTGTACTGGAATCGGTCGGTTGGCATATGGGTGTCATCAGCAAGACCAACAATTCTTGCTGATTCCTAACTGCCTTTAAGGTAGAGGTGAACTGTCTTTTGATCAGTTACAATCATCGTAGGTGCACCCAGAGTGCTGTTAAGGGAGTATTTTATAAGATTCTGACACATGATATTTGACTTGAAGGGGAACTTGTAGGTGCTATGTTCATATATGCCTGCCGCCCTTATTTTTATTGTTAGTTGACACTCAATATTGGACAGGTAACACCTGGGCAGGACCAGGACTAACATCCTTGGTATTTGCTAGAGTGTTCAGGGAGGGTTCAAATTAATATGGCAGAGGAGTGGGGATCTATGTGAGGATTCAAAGCAGGGAAAATCAAAACAGAAAATGACAGCAAGGGGATAAGAAAAGTGATAGGTATAGAAACAAAAATCAAAAGTCACAGTAAAAAAAATTAGAAACATAAGGAACATTATAAGGACTAGCTTTAAGGTTCTATACCTAAACATTTGGAATGTTCAAAATAAAACAGATGAATTAGTTCTGCAGATCGATAAAGGGAGGGGTTATATAGTTGGGATTACAGAGACATGACCCCAAGGTGACCAAGGACGCAAACTAAACATTGAGGGCTATTCAGTTTTTGGGATGGACAGACAGAAAGGAATAGATGGTGAAGGTGCACTGTTGATTAAAAAAACATTGATATTACATGAATGATGTGGAACCTGTATGGGCTGAGTTAAGAAAAACAGCTGTGGAAATGGTATACATACCACCAAACAGTAATGGTAATGTTGGGAATGGTATTAAATAAGAAATCAGAGATGCGTGTCATAAAGAAACATTTGTGATTATAGGTTACCATGGTCTGCATATAGGTTGGGAAAGTCAAATTAGTCACGGTGCAACAGGAGGAGGATTTTCTGGGATTATATATAGGATGCTTTCCTGGACAAATATATACTGAGTAACCAACAAGGGAACAAGTTATCATGGAATGGGTATTGTACAATGAGAAAGGATTAGTTGGCAATCTAGTCGAGAGAGAACCCTCACAACCATACATGATCATGTATGATACAATTCCTTATCAAGGTGGATAGTGAGGTAGTGGATTTTGAGACACGGGTCCTGAATCTTAGTAAAGGTAACTACGATGGAATGAGGCATGAATTAGCTATTATAGACTGGAAAATATTACTGAAAGAAAAGAAACGGATATGCAACGGCAGGCATTCAAAGAACAAATAGCTGAACTCCAAAAGTTGCTTATTCCTCTTTGGCGCAAGAGCAAAAACAGAAGTGTAGCCAAACAGTGGCGTATAAGGGATATTAGAGATAGTATCAGATTCAAAAAAGAAGCAAACGGATTTGCAAGAAAAAGAGAGAGACCTGAGGATTGGGAGCAGTTTATAATTCAGCAATTACTGATCAAGAGATTGATTAAAAAAAGGGGAAATAGATTATGAAAGTAAGCTGGCAGTAAACATAAAAATTGACTAATGCAACTAATGCAGGAACTTGACAGAGAACAATGAAATAGCTAAGGAACTAAATTCATACTTTGGTTCTGTCTTCACAAGGGGAGATGTGAATAATGTGCTGGTAGTTCTGAGAGAAACAAGTTTTTATGAGGAGCTGAAGGAAATCAATATTGTAGAAAAATGTTCTTGGGAAATTAATAGGATTGAAGGAGACTAAATCCCTAGGGTCTGATAATTTTCTGAAGTACTTCAGAAAATGGCTCTAAAAATAGATCTATTGGACTCTGGAATGGTTCCTACGGATTAGAAGGTAGTTAATGGAAGTCCACTATTCAAAAAGACAAGTTAGAGGGAAAACAGGGAAATATAGAGCAGTGAACCTAACATCAATAGTAGGGATGTTGCTAGAATCCATTACCAGAAAAAATCAGCATGGCTTTATAAAAGGGAAATTAAGCTTGACAAATCTGATAGAGTTGACCAGGCAGAACTGTAGGATGTGCTTTATTTAGACTTTTAGAAGGCTTTCAACAAACTCAAACATAGCAAACTACTATGTAAAGTGAAAGCACATGGGATTGTGGGTAGTGTCTTGAGATGGATAGAAAGCTGGTTAATAGATAGGAAATAAAGAGTTAGCATACATGGGTCTTTTTTCGATTGGCAGGCAGTGATGAGTAGGGTAATGCTAGGACTTCAACTGTTCACATTATATATTCATGAGTTGGGCAAGGGAACTAAATATATTATCTTCAAATTTGCAGATGATGCGAAATTGGATAGGAGGGTGAGCTATGAGGAAGACAGAGATATACCAGCTTAACTTGGACAGGCTAAGTGGGCATATGTATAGCAGATACAGTATAACATGGACAAACATGAGGTTATCCATTTTGGTAGCAAAAATAGGAAGGCAAATTATTACTTGAATGGTGTAAATTGAGAGGGGTGGATACTCAATGAGACCTTGATGTCCTTATGCAGCAGTCACTAAAAATAAGCAAACAGGTACAGCAGGCAGCAAAGATGATAAATTGTATTTTGGCGGTCATAGCGAGAGGATTCGAGTTTAGGAAAAGGGATGTTTTACTGAAATTGTATTGAGCATTGGTATGGTCAGCTGTCATATGAAGGGAAAGTAAGTCAATTAGAATTGTATTCATTAGTGTTTAGAAGAATGAGGGGGAATCTCATTGAAACTTATAAAAATTTTAACAGGATTAGACAGAAAAATCAAAAACAATGTTTCCAAAGACAGGGGAGTCTTGAATGGGGAGTCATAGTTTGAGGATACAGGGTAAATTACTTAGGACTGAAGTGGGGAGAAATTTCTTAATCCATAGAATGCTGAATGTGTGGAAATCACTACCACAAAAAGTAGTTGCTGCCAAAACACTGTGATTTCAAGAAAAAATTAGATATTGCTCTTGGGGCTAAAGGGATCAAGAGATATGAGAGTAGGGGGAGCATCATGATATTGAATGATGATCAGCCATAATCAAAATGAATGGCAAAGCAGGCTAGAATGGCCAAAAAGCCCATGCCTACTTCTATTTTCTATATAAGTTTCTATGTGAATGTACCTGTATTGTGGAAAACAGATATTGAGGTAATTATTTAACAGGAAGATCTCAACAAAAATGTTACAAAAATCTGGCCCTTATTGACAAGAATGGAAGCTTAGGAGAGATAGAAAAGGCAAGGAAATGGATTGGCACTATTCACAAAAGAAGGAATATATACTTCAGAGCATTGATGTAATCACAAGCAGTCAACACAGTTAAAGCTCAAAAATAGAAAGGACTGTTACAGTTACTGGTGCATTACAGACCTCTAAACTGTGGGAAGCAAATGGAAGAAATCTACGATCAGATTATAGTGAGTAGAGATAACAAAATGCTACTTTGGTTGATTTAATTATGCACTTATAGATTAAAACAGAGTGAGCAAATGGAGAAAAGAGTGGAATTTGTGAAAAGTGTACATGCCTACTTCTTCAAGCGATTTGTTACTGGGGCACAACGGCAGCAAAGTGTTGCTGCATCTCATTACAAGCAACAAAACAGATTAGATTTTTCAGACAAAAGTGGATGTGTACCTCAGAAGAGGTGCAATCAATCCAATAAGGCTTGGGAGCTAACTTGAAAAGTCTGTACAAAAACAATGTCAAATTGGATTACTGCAGCTTTAACAAAGATTACGAACAAGCTGGGCAAGGGGAGTGTAGGGAGAAATTGGCACAAAGGACAAGAGGTTTTTTTTTTAAGGGAGATTTCCAAGGTGAATAATTAGCACAATTTATTAAAGAAAAAAACTACTAATATTTTTAGGATGTCATAGTTAAATAAATCTGGGAGAAAGCAGTTACAGTGGAACTAGGCCCACAAGAACTATAATAAAAAAACACTAAAGCAGAATGTGAGAAAATAATGTTCAGAGCAGGAAAAGAGGGATTATGAAGAAACATTTATAAAAATGTTACAAGTAAAGTATGATCATAAAGTAAGAAGTGTTAATAGCAAGACAAGATCCTGGAAAATTCTGTCAATTTGTAGATGATGATAATGTGCATGATTAAATGACAGAGGTATTATTTAGTTGGTTTGGACTCTTTACTGAAAGGGAGGACTTTGGAGAGGAGGGTGAATCTGCAAGTGATTAGAGTGGTATTGGCAATAATAAGATAAAGGAAAATGTTGCTTCTTAGGTAAGCTAAAGGAAGACAAAATTATTCAGGTCCACAAAGATACACCTCTGGATCCTGAAGGTGATTGAGGGAGGAAAATGCAGAAGACCATTTATATGCAGTGGAAAAACGCTGACATTGACTAGTTAGAGAAAATTGTGTTCTATTTTCAATGTACTTCCTACATATCAAACTCAAGACCAGTAACCAGATATAAAATATTCCAACTTACTGGTCAAAAATATGTTCATTCTTTTCTTCCCAATATGTCTTCATATTACTCATTGTGACTTCTAACTGTGCATTTAATGTATATTGCATCAGTTTTACAATACATAACTCAATTTGACTTAAACTCATGACTAAAATTAACTAAAATTCCTCAGGTCTTCTGAAAACGTTGAAGAGTTATTTCCTTCAAGCAATTCATCACCTAAACTATTTTAATAACTGTTGGGTGAAAGAAGGGTGAACAAAATCAAGCTCAACAAAGATTTAATCATCCATGCTAAGACTGCATATAGCCTACATGAGACACATAACAAATGACAGCATGGGCAAAAACTTTTGAGGAAGCTTCCACAAGAGTCAGGCATGCTGATCAATTCTGCGCGGAGTGGTTATTTTCAATCATGTACACAATAATCTAGCACTTGAAGTATTCTTATTCAGTAGAGACATTGCATACTAAATATTCTGAACTTTGGTATTAAACAGTTGGGACTTAATAAATGATATTGAAATGGTCACTATGTTATAAACCATCTATTTACAGGGCACCTCATCGCTCAGCACTGAAGGCGGCCACTTGGCACATCATACTGTGAAAGAACTACCTGTTTGTCTCGAAGCTCCTCACATTTAATGCAGCATCCATCCTGTGCAGAATAAGATTCAACAAATCGGTTAAACTTGTTTTTTCTGGATATATTGATTGAAGAATTCCAGACAGGATACTAGGAAAATGATTCTCCAGAATTCAGTGGAATTATGAGCATTCAAAACAGTTTTCACAGATTCAATCATTCATTGGAAAGCTCCTCTACCAGCGAGATTCCCCATCTTTACTACAGTGAACTATGAGCTTATTTAACTACGTTGTCAAAAATTGGAGTGAACCCAAAACCCTGAGACTCAAAAGGCAACTTAATTAAGATAACACTCCCAATTTATAGTTAACAATCATAACTCTGTGCAAATCTATGTTTTAGACTTCAGATTAGCCCACAGTAATATTTGGCTATCTAGATATATTGTGAATGTAAAGTGCCAGAAACATGACATTTAAAACTATTGCTGCAATCATAATGAGTATGGAGAAATTATAAAATCACAAAAGATGAGTACAGGGAATTACAGATGGCTGGAAGCATGCTTTGGCATTGAAGAAAAACTCTGAATTACTTAAAACACAAAATCAATGTTTGGTGCATAGATCTACAGCATGTTAAATATCCACAAAGCATGCCTCCACCTTTCCAAGTTCTAGATGCCAGCCTAGCTTTGAGAATGGAGAAAAATCGGAGAACAATACGACTGCTACAAGCCTTCTGGTCTCTGCTTAAATAATATTGCTTCAGGCCAATGAAGTAAGTAATTCAATAGAAGTGTGCTGCACTGACGGGTAAAACTAATGCAAAGTGCAACATTAAACTATCTTCAAAGCCCCCCCAGTCTTAAAATCTACAATATATTTTATCCAACATCACGGCATTGTGGCAAAGACAAATGTTCAACTGTTCCATTCATGTCCAAATAAAAGCTTAACAGCCAAATTTACAGTACAAAAATCAGGAAAGAGGCATAATAATGCTCAGTAAATACAAAATGTTAACCCTGTCCTAAATTATCTTCTTCAATCACACTGAATTTGCTTTTGCACTTAAGAATGCATCTAGTTTTAGTTTATTAGTATCACAAGCAGGTTTACATTAACACTGCAATGAAGTTACTGTGAAAATCCCTAGTCGCAACACTCTGGCACCTGTTCATTTACACTACATTTAGCACGGACAATGTACTAACCAGCACGTCTTCCAGAACCTTATGAAAGGAATACTATTGCCTGGCAACATACTAAACGTTAGTTACAGCGTAAAATAAATATTTCTGCTATTTTCACTGGCACAATCATTCAGGTATCAGTGCAATAGCTAATCACAGATGTGAGCAGTCCACGGAAATCATGGCCATTATTTCTAGAGACAAGCTCAAACCTCAACTCACAGACTGCTAACTCATTGTAAGTCAGAAGTAAACTTCAATAGCCAAAATTAAGTTGAAAAAAAGGATGAAACAGAGCCAGATCTTGAAAGAATCTTAATGCACCATCACATTAGACCAAATTAAAACCTATGCTGAATCATAATAGACCAACTCAAATAGTACAAAAACTAACTTAAAACAAAGTGCAGAATGCTGCTAATTCCTGAGAAGGTTAATTGTTCTTGAGAGAGTTAATGGTTGAATACCATTGTGAAAACCAGCATGTGTAAACTTAAACCCAGATCATTGCAACATTACTCTCCACTATCCTCCCACACATAGGCAAAAGATAACATCCTTAGAATTTCCAACAGAACTGTTCTTAATGAACCTGACTTGGCCATGTAAATTTGATCTTATTAGCATATTTCACTAATAGGTTATTCCCAATGCGATGATGATAATCAAGTCTTGTATGAACATACCTCCTGTTCCATTCTTGGGGAAATGACTCTTTCATAATTAACCTAATTCACATACATACTGAGTCAAATCTGTTCATCATAGCTCATTCATACACTGTTCCTAGTAACTATAAGGACACTGTTCCTAGTAACTAAAAGGACACCAAATTTCCTAAGACTTTAGTTGCAATACAGAAATTCAGGGCAATGCCTTATCCACCTACAGGAAGCCAGTTTAGTTCTGTGCCAATGAAGGAATATCCTTTACCCACAAAACTTGCAGCACATCGCATTATTTGTGGTCCTCAGCACTTTGGAACTTGGTTAAGGAAGGAGTGTCCCAGGAGGCAATGTAAACTTTTTGGGGTTATCTCCCTCAAAGTATCCATAAAGAGGTCAAACACTCCTCTGACTAACTTGGCTTATGGCTGACCAAAATGGATAAGGTTCATTCAAGAACGCCCGAAACAAAGAAACTTCATTGAGAAAATGTTGCGGCGATGTTGAAATGTCAGAGTGCACGAATCTCCCATCAACCCAACTTCCAAACACTACCTACCCATACATGTCAGAGTCTGCAGGTTGCGCACTGGACTTTTCATTTTCTCAGAATCCACTGAATTAGAGTGGAAACCAATCATTCTTGATCCCTAGTGACTGCCTGTGGGGAGTCATTGACAAATTTGGTATTTCATGCATCGCCACCAGTGGCATAATTTAGCTGCAATTGAGTTTAAATTCCTTTCTCCACCAAGAGTAGGACTATCCCACTGCAGCACCACTGTAATTGGGTTTTGTCCCATTAACCATACATTCTGTAAAATCAGCAATTCAAGTCAGCCTCACCACCACTTTAGTGTAATCCTCAGCAAAAATATTTAGAATAGACAGCTTTTATTGTTGACAACCTCTAATTGTTTGCTGTAGATACATTTTTATTTATTTATTCTTATTGCTATACATAGTCACAGTATTAGAAACAAGAACAACAGCATCATCATCAGACAATGCATACATCAAAATCACATGTTTCTGACAAGTGTTCTAAAAGTCACTACTCACAATGAAGTCTGTAAAAGCATTCCAAGCAATAACAATTCTATGTGAAAAAGAAATTGTAATTTCAAGACATGAACGAAATTTCTGTAGTTTATACTGATGACTACGCAAAATACTCCAATTGCAGTAAAGATCTTTTCAGGCATTGAAAAGTAAAGCTATGTATCAATTCATAAACTTCAACTAATTCAAAAATCATTCTCCTCTAAAGATTGCAATCCAAGAATTTTTAAAGCTCCTCATAAAATATTCCTTTCATGCCTCCCATTTTCCTCGTAGCACATCTTTGCACAGTCTCTGGAGTTCACTCTGGAGAAGGGCATTCGATTACTTTTCTTAACTTCCAAATAAATTTTAATGTCATCCATACAATTCAAAACTGTACTATGCTGAATCTGGCCATAAATGTCTTTAATATAAGCCACAAACAAACAAATAAAAGGCCTGTAAGAGGCAAATGATGAGTATGGTTTATTAAGGGATTTTACAAGCGTTTTATGTTTCATCAAAAGGGACTAGGGAATATATGTAACTCACTGAAGGGATTTCTACAGGATTTATCAGAAAGATTAAGTAAAATTCTAGCATCAGGGTGAAAGAACATAATGTGACAAGGACTGTTTATGTGGCCAAGTAATCAGATGGTATCAGTAGTTTAAATGTTTGGTGACCTCTATACTGCCTCAAAGCTGGCACTGCAAAGTCAAGTTTGGAAGCAGTGAAGGATCAGGAAGACGTAATTCTAGGAGCAATAAACATCCCACGTTGTGTTGTTTGTAAATTATTTAATGTGAATCTAAAGCAGGTTATGTTGGAATTTAAAACAATACACTGCCTACGTGATTCTCACTGGATTAATGCCTCAGTTCTTTGTGGGGTAGAGTCTGCTTCAAGAGACCTTTCTCTGAGGTGATGCTCTCCAACATGTGACTAATAAACAACTGTTCTGTACCTGAGTCTCCTGAGATTATTTTGTACTATAATCTGTTTCATAACTTGGCCCCAAAATACTTCCAAGAGGGGCTCCAGAAATTGTGTGTTGGATTTGGTAATCGCTCATTAACAGTGGTCAATAAAGTTTGCCTTTAATCTCCAATGCAGATCACTTGTTCAATAATCACACTTCGGCACTGAATTAAATAGGATTGTGAAAAATCCAAGTGAATTGGATCAAACCATTGCCTTGGCCAACTATAGCAGTCACATCTTCTAAAAATTCAAGTAACTGTGCACATGAATCCCCAGGAACAAAGCCGAACTGGTTGTCCCAATAAGATCACACTCCTTCCAAAAAATCCTGATGATCTCTACAACACAGGATTAGTTTTCCAATGCAGAAGTCAAACTGACCAGCAGATCATTCTCAACACTTTTTCTGGTCCCTTTTTTAAAAATAGGTATAACAAAAGTAGCCTTCCATTCTATTGATGTTTCTCCAACTTTTTTTATTGGTCCTGCTTTGTCTGCAGCAGAAAAAGCAAGTGAAAAAAGCACTTTTTCAGAACATTAGAAGCTTTCTTATCCATTCCAGGAGAGGCAACATTCTTGCATCTGAACAGCTTTTGTGGAGACCATAAACTTTTCGATGGTCTTCAAACCAGTCAGCTGTACATTGAGAGGCAACAGAAGCTTGATCCAAGTCTTCAATAATGCAGACTGTTGAATACATATTATTAAATAGAACAGTGAACACTACAGCACAAACAGGCCCTTCGGCCCACAAGTTGCACCAATCATACCCATACCTACTAGGCCATAGAACTATGTGGAACCCCCAATCCCATTTAATACCATGTACTCATCCAGGAGTCTTTTAAAAGATCCCAGCGAGTTCGCCTCCACCACCACTAATGGCAGCTGATTCCATTCACTCACCATCCTCAGTGAAAAAGTTACCCCTAACATCTCCTCTGTACTTGCTGCCCAGCACCTTAAATCTGTGTCCTCTCTTTGCGACCATTTCAGCACCGGGAAATAGCCTCTGAGAATCCACCCTATCTATTCCTCTTGACATTTT
Source organism: Sphyrna mokarran (assembly GCA_024679065.1). NCBI lineage: Eukaryota > Metazoa > Chordata > Chondrichthyes > Carcharhiniformes > Carcharhinidae > Sphyrna > Sphyrna mokarran. The sequence continues at coordinate 35,866,072 of JAGIQG010000019.1, forward strand.
ATAAACCTCTATCAAGTTACCTCTCAACCTTTGTCGCTCCAAGGAGGAGACATAGCTCCCTCAACTTATCTTCATAGGGCATGCCTCCCAATCCAGGCAATATCCTTGTAAATCTCCTCTGCACCCTCTCAATAGCTTCCACATTCTTCCTGTAGTGAGGCGACCAGAACTGTGCACAGTACTCCAAGTGGAGTCTGACAAGGGTCTTGTAAAGTTGCAGCATTACCTCCTGACTCCTAAACTCAATCTCTCGATTAATGAAGGCCAGTATACCATATGCCTTCTTGATCACATCCTCCAACTACAAGGTCGATTTGAGAGTCCTATGGACCGGACTCCAAGATCCTTCTGCTCTTCAACATGGCTAAGACTCCTACCCTTGAAATATTTGAGCACATTGTTGGCAATTATCAGTGACTCTCCCCATTACTGAATTAAATAGTAGACCAGTAATGTTTTTAACTTCCTGTTTGCACTTCATTTAGTTCCAGAATGGTTTACAGTGCCCACTTTCTGTAACCACTTATTCAGCACCACTTATCGCACTTCAGATTTGAGATTATGAACAAATCTATTATGATGAATATGATATCCTTCTGCCCTGCACACTCAAGTTAACTTGGCTAACCACCATCGTTTATTTGCTTCTCATACTTTTTGCTCAGTCTCCCAGACTGATTTTAATTTCTGATGCTGTTATTTTGTTGAAATACTCCAAGCGCCTCAATTGCATCACACGAGATAACTGCAGTCCAATCTTTCTCTTGCAAAAGTTCCTGAAAATTTAACAGTTTCCTGCCTTAACTCCAAGTTAAGGTTGATCAATATGATGTTGTGATCTGAACTTCCAAGTAGTTCAGGGATTTCAACAAGAACCAGGTCAGAAACAAAAACGAAATCTAATGCAGCATCTCCCCAAGTCACTTAATTGAAATGCTATGTAAATCCACTGTAAAAAATTGCATCCATAAGGTCATCAGTCACCATCTTCAGAAAAAGAAAGGAACAAACTGCAAGGAAAGAAGCCCAAGAAATTGAAAGTTTTTTAAGAGCTATATCATTCCCATTAATGCCACTTCAAAAAAATTAAGAGAAGTTGCATAAGATTATTCACCAACTTAAAATATTATTTCAAGAGGCATGAGTGTGATATTTCACCTTTGAAGATGACTGGGTTGCACGTTCAATAAAAGGCAAGTCGAACTGTCATCTTTAATCATAACATCATTCCTTTCTGTTAATTTACAAAATACAGCTTAAGTGAAGAAAGCCACAAGATTCTTTGGGTTTTAAAGAAAATTACCATACATTGTGATAAAAAATAGAACAATTCACAATAACGATCTTTTATTCTAACATTCAGGCTAATTGTGTGAATTAACAAAACCTACTGTGGTTGAACATACAACACTGCACAATAAATGATAAACATGACCAAAATGGATCGCTTACCAACCCACTCAGATGATCATCATAGGAGTTAATCAAAGTCACTGAAACTCTACCTTGGGTTTCTAATCCTTCGATGATCTTCCTTTGAAATTCTCTAATAAAGTCACTCCAACTCAGATGGCTTCAACAACAGTCTACATTACATGATTTCAAGCTCACATTCTAAGATTCCTTTTCCTGGATTTGTGACCATCAATCTACAAGCACAATTTCTGTTCTTTAGCTGTGCCAAGCAGAACATATGATTCTAAAAGGAGTACCTTTCTTCCCACCCAACTATCTGTAGTAGAGTCACCACTCTGCAGCTGCTTCCTTGGAACCTTAGCGCTTCTCCTCTTCAACCATTACGGCTTTACTCTTCAGTTCGTGTCATTTGTGTCTGGTCTCTGCAACTCTTTAAGTGGAGACTGTTTCTCATTTTAACAACTCATCTTTTTAACTAGTCCCCGGTTTAGAAACTTGAAACATCTTCCTGTGTCCCGTTTCCTCCTCCTCAACTCTTACTTGACTATGGTATGCTGTACCTGGTCACCTGACCAGGTTTTCATTTGCACGTGTGGAAGTTCTGAGGATTATTGGGAATTGGCGTTCCCAACTTCGCAGGTAAGTTTGAGTTTTAAACGATAGGCGTTTCTTCTGGATAGTAACTTACGAGTTACAAGTTGTATTTTTTGACACATTTTCTGGCAACTTTTGGAAAATTCCTCGAAACCACCTATTGACTTATTCAGGGGACTTATTCATAGATTTCGGTGAGCATCCTTGCACTAATAAATTGTGAGCTTATTTCCCTTGACTGGTCCGTATTGATCCTGTACTACACATTTTTTAGAACATGCCAATCTTGAGGTTACATGGCAGAAAGACAGGAACCTAAATTGGTCAACAGGGCTCAAACATGTCTCTAGCATCACAGTACAAGATATGCTTTTATCGGTATAAATGTCATGTATGGGTTTTGCTTCAGAAATATCGTCCTGCTCAAACACAAAGTTCCTAGATATCAAAATTAGTTTGCACAACTCACCATCTTAAGCTTTTTTGTACCATCAGCAAATTTATTCATTCAGCCTGGTCTCTCTGTCAAGGTTATTAATAAATATCGTGAAAGGCAGAGGCCTCTGCACATTTCCCAGTGGGATCTCACTAGTCACTGTTACTCAACTCTAATAATTACCACATATAACCGCATTCTGTTTCCTATTGTCAGGCCAATTTTCTATCTAACTTACAATCTTTGCCAGAATCCCCCTGAGCTTTCACTTCAGTTAGCTTTTGTGAAGGACCTTGTCAAATGCAATTTGAAAGTCAAGTTATCTACTATCTGCTGATTTTTCAGAATCATCAGCTTTTGTTATAATGTAGAAGAAAATCATTTAATTGTTTCTTTTTAAATTTTTCTTTTCGTGAAGCCATGTTAGCTTTGAGTGTCACCCAGTCTCTGTTAAGGAACTATTTTCTAACAGTCTATTTTTTTTCCAGTGACCAATCACAACTATATGTTCTTCAGAACTTCTAAATACCACATCCCAAAGATCAGCCCTTTTCCAAATTTTCTCCAAAGCATAGTTTCAAAGGACATAGTTTGACTTTTCTACTCCACTTCCCCATTTGTTATCTCAGATCTATTTCCTTGCCTTATTTATTTTAATACTTTGGAGTCTAGTTATATAACATTAAAAACAAGACTGACAGAAAACCAGATACATTCCCAAAGCAATGGATTTGGTGAGAAGGGAGCATGGTGGGGCCAGGAACAAAAATGGAGTCGGGCTGCTACAATGGCACAGTGGTTAGTATTGCTGCCTCGTGGTGCCAAGGGCCTGGGATCTATTCTTGGCTTACGCCATTGCCTGTGCAGAGTCTGCACGTTCTCCCCCGTGTCTCCATGGATTCCTCTGAGTGCTCCGATTTCCTCACACTGTCCAAAAGATGTGCTGGTTAGGTGTATTGGCCATGATAAATTCTCCCTCAGTGTGCCCGAACAAATGCCAAAGTGCAGTGACTCAGGGATTTCACAGTGACGTCATTGCAATTAATGCAAAGCTATTTAGGATACTATTAAACAAACAAACTTATATTTACCTGATCTCATGGAATGCTCTACATTTCTATTTTTCAAACTACATCAATATCAACTTTCTACAGCAAGTCAGGGTAACTCTATGCTTGAAGTAGGACATGTAGAATTTGCAGTGCACATTCCCTCATCTCAAGACACTAGGGACAGCGAAGGTAGAATTCACAGCAAGATGTCAAAGACAGAAATTCTACCAATACAATAAGGGAGTTCATGTTCTAGTCTATCGATATATATGTCACAATAGGTTAGGCTACCAACCCAGCATAGAGATCATATCCATTTATAGGACCTTCTTTATCTCCCAGATCAAGTTAACTTGAATGAAACCTATTGTGAACTTATTACTGCAATTAAATCATAGGCTTGTACATATCTTCATTGTCTTTCTCTTGCAAACATAATGCAACTTATTTGTTGAGTTTATGTATATTTTACTTTTCCTGGTAAGAAGTTACCTTTTAGTATTTTAAGCCCAATACTTGCATTAACATACGTGAGAATGTTCAGACAGTTAAGGAAAACCTCCCCAGTTGCTAAAAGATACTGGTCTGATGTAAAGGCAATTTCTGTTCAGATAACAAAAAGTATACTACAGTGTCCCCATTCCCCACTTGCTGGATAGGCAATGGAAAAAAGACTACTGACACTTGATTACTATCCAGTAAAATGTGCACACAATCAGTTCGAATATACTTCATGGAAAAATAGAAACCAATACTCAATGACTAAAGACAAATATAATTAGATTCTTGTTGAAGCATGATGCAACATTGGTCACCATCTTCAGAAAAAGAAAGGAACAAACTGCAAAGAAGCCCAAGAAATTGAAAGTTTTTTTTAAGAGCTACATCATTCCCATCAATGCCACTTCAAAAAAAAAATCAAAAGTTGCATAAAATTATTCACCAACTTTAAATATTATTTGAACAGATAAGAGTGTGATAAATGTATTATTTTCACCTTTGAAGAAAATTTGTTTGCATGTAGAATAAAAGGCAAGTCGAGCTGTCATCTTTAATCATAGCATCATTCCTTTCTGTTATATTAATTTTCAACTCATGTTCCTGTAATCATCCTGGATATATAGCATTGCATTCATGACATATGCTTCCGAATGTCAAAATTACATACAAGTATTGGACGATATGTGATGATCTCTACTTAAAAGAAGTTGCAATGCTTGCTTTGTTACCCAAAAAGTTGAAAACAGATAGCTTGAAATATTAATTCCTTTAAAAGCTTGTATTTTTCAGGAATTTACATTCCAGGAGTTTCCCTGCTTCACAACAAGCTGTGACAGAAGTGGAATAAATGTATTGTCCAGAATCAGGAACTATATCAAACTGAGAGTAAAATTCAAACAGATTATCTTACCACAGAATCCTTACAGTGCAGGAGATCATTCAGCCCACCAAGTCTGCACCAAAATAATCCCCACAATCCCACTTATTTATCTTACTAATCACTCTGACACTGAGGGACAAATTTTCATGACCAATCCACATCACCCACACATCTTTGGACTGTGGGAGGAAGCCAGAGCACCTGGAGGAAACCCATGCAGAAACAGGGAGAATGTGCAAACTCCGCACAGACGGTGACCAAGCCAGGAACTGAACGCAGGTTCCTGGCACTGTGAGATAGCAGTGCTAACCACTGTGTCACTATGTCTTCTAAAATTGCTTTTACAAAGCGCAAGTAGTTCATAACTTGCTTAGCACACATGATCCTAGAAAAAAAATTGTTGGCTCCAGCAGCAGATCAGATTTATAAACCTTCCAGTGAAAAACTGAGGAACACGGCATTGTTAGAGATGCTACTTTTCCAATGTGATGCTGAATTAACCTCCCAGCTACTTGTTCTGTTGATTTAGGTGGACATTCAAGATCGATGGGCATTGACCAAGACAGGAGACAACTTACTCCCAATCTTTCTTCCACCAACAACAAAAAGACAAATACGTCATTCACCTTGTTGCTACTTGTGTAATGCTATATAAGCTGAGCAACTACAGTATTTGAACACAATATTCACTTCAAAATAAATTTATTGCATGTAGTACTTTCAGGAGATGACATGATAGCACGCTACACTATGTAGTATATATTTGGCATCATACTTGTGTTGATGCAAAATTGTATTTGTTGGCTACTGTCCTTCATACAGATGTTTATTGCATAAATGTTTTTCTAAACCTCTGTGGTAACACTTGCTATTTAAAAAGAATAGGTAATTTAGGGCGAGCCATTGTTAAATTCAATAAACAATTCCTATAAATGGTACAATAGGAGAACCTGTATTTATGTAGTACCTTTCACGTCCTCAAGAGAACTCTTAAGCATTTTGCAATCAATGTATTATTTTCACTGTAGCTACGTAGGCAAATGCTGCAACCACTTTTTACACATGGTCCCAAAAGCACATAAAAGGAATGGTCATTAATTTGTCTTTTTTTTGCTGAGGTATTTCAGAGAAGAATGTTGGCAGGACATCAATACAACTTCGTGAATGAAGTTTCAACTAAGCCACTTTGGTAAAATTGCTGAAATGCAGGGATTGATGTCTTATAAACACACTGCACCATCCTTCAGGGTCATATGGCAACCTTTTTCATAGCAAAAGGTGGGAAAGGATATCTTTCAATATACTTTAAAAAAAAAGCACAGTAACTCATACATGTTTATAAAGGCCCTGCACAGACAGATGGCTAAAAAGCTTAAGAATTGGATTTGATAATAACCTGAGTTGGCAATTGCTAAATACCATCACATCCATTCTATTATATCCTAATAGAAGTTTATAAAATTGAGGGTCATCGACAAGGAAAGGTTGGAAGATTTTTTGCCAGAGCAGAAATGACAAAGTGGCAAAAGTTCAAGGTAACGAGAGAAAGGGGTTCAGTAGAGGTGTGTGTGTGTGCGTGTGCGTGTGTGTGAGGGAGTTATTTTATATAGCAGGTGGTGGATGCACTGCCAAGTGAGGGAGTTGAGGGAGATATGTTCACCACATTTAAAGCTTATCTGGATAGATACATGAACAGCTGGGGAGTAGAGGGATGCAGGCAGTTGGTCTTGATAGGACAATGTGATAAGTGCAGGTTTGGTGGGTTGAAGAGCCTGCTTCTGTGCTATACCGTGCTTGGTTTTTTATTCTGAAGTCTTTGACCCCATTTGACTAAAAGACAGTCAGTCCAACAATGACTACAAGGTTAAAATACAGGAAATTAGAACAAAGGTTCTTAAAAATGAGGTAGATTACCCACTGATGTGAAGAATCACAATGTTAATTATTTTCTAGTCAAAGGTGAATTGTATTTTTTAACTAAGTGAACATTGTAACTGGTGCTCCACATGTTAATTCACAAAGAAATAAAGCGGGTTAATGATGCATCTGAATGATAGCATTATAGTGCAATCTCAATCTCCTGATGGAGTAAAGAAAAACATGCAAAAGGTAAATGTCAGTTTCTAATCAAAAGGATATATAGCCATTTTACTTCAAGTTAACTACATTGTATAGTTAGTTCTGCCCACATCCTAAAAGGTGAGATTACGAGTACCACTGCAGCTGAGCAAATATCAACGGCAACATTCCAAATTTGCATCATTGCAATAAAACAATATTTAAAAACATCAAAGATGTAGTTATCTTCACCAAAAAAAACAGCAACTGTAAAAAGAAAATGTAAGCATGTATAGAAACCATTGAGGAAAACACTAACATCATAATAACATTTTTGTATTATCCAGCCCGTGCAGAATAAGTTTGATAGGTAACCCCAAAAACTCATCCATTTTCAACTATTAAAGATACAAAGAGACTGGTAACCAAGATAATGTCTACAAGTGTCTGAATCTACTTTAGATTTACTTTGCATGAGAAAAGACACGACAGTGGACGTTAAGAAAGAGGATGTGTTGGAACTTTTAATTCTATGAAGATAGATAAGTTGCAGGGACTGGATAGAATGTACCCCAGGTTACTGTGGGAGGTGAGGGAAGTGATTGCCAAGCTCCTGGCAATGATCTCTGTGTCATCTATGGAGACGGGAGAGAAGTTCCAAAGGATTGGAGGATTATGGATGTGGTTCCTATTTTCAAGAAAGGGAACAGGGATAACTAGGGAAATTACCGATCGATGAGTCTAACCTCAGTGATTGGTAAGTTGATGGAGAGGATTCTGAGGGGCAGGATTTATGAGCATTTAGAGAAGTTTAGTATGATCAGAAATAGTCAGCACAGCTTCGTCAAGGGCAGGTCATGCCTTACGAGCCTAACTGAGTTCTTTGAAAATGTGACTGAACACATTGACAAAGGAAGAATGGTGGATGTGGTTTACATGGACATCAGCAAGGCGTTTGATAAGGTCTCCCATGCAAGATTTCTTGAGAAGGTGAGAGGGCATGGGATCCAAGGGGCTTTGGCCTTGTGGTCCAGAGCTGGATTGCCTGCAGAAGGCAGAGTGTGGTTGTGGATGGGTCTTTTTCTGTATGGAGGTCAGTCACCAGTGGAGTGCCCCAGGGATCTGTTCTAGGACCCTCGCTGTTTGTCATTTTCATAAATGACCTGGATGAGGAAGTGGAGGGATGGGTTAGTAAGTTCGCCGATGATCTGAAGGTTGGTGGTGCTCTGGAAGGATGTCAGAAATTGCAGCGTGACAATAGATAGGATGCAAGATTGGGCGGAGAAGTGGCAAATGGACTTCAACTTGGATAAATGTATAGTGCTCCATTTGGCAGGACCAATGGGATGAAGGAGCACAATATCAAGGGTAGGAGTCTTAGCAGTATTGAGGAGCGGAAGGATCTTGGGGTCTGGGTCCATAGAACTCTCAAATCGGTCTTGCAGGTGGAGGATGTGGTCAAGAAGGCATATGGTGAACTGGCCTCAATCAAGGGATTGAATTGAAGAGTCGGGAGGTAATGCTGCAACTTTATAAGATCCTTATCAGACCCTACTTGGAGTACTGTGCGCAGTTCTGGTCGCCTCACTACACGAAGGACGTGGAAGCTATTGAGAGGGTGTAGAGGAGATTTACAAGGATGTTGCCTGGATTGGGAGGCATGCCTTATGAAGATAGGTTGTGCGTAGAGCCTGAAGAGATTGGAGAGGCACTGAACAAATATTTCTCTTCAGTATTCACACAGGAAGATATAAATGTAGTTGTGGAGAACACTGAGATACAGGGTTGTAAACTGGAAAGTACTGAAGTAGATAAGGAGGATGTGCTAGATATTCTTGAGGGTTTAAAGTTAGATAAGTCCCCTGGGCCAGACGGGATTTACCCTAGGATTCTCTGGGAGGCGAGAGAGGCGGTTGCAGAGCCTCTGGCTCTGATCTTCAGGTCATCGTTGGTTACAGGTATAGTGCCGGAAGACTGGAGGATCGCGAATGTGGTCCCATTGTTCAAGAAGGGGAATAGAGACTTTCCTGGGAATTATAGACCGGTGAGTCTTACTTCTGTTGTGGGAAAAGTATTGGAAAGAATTATTAGGGATAGGATTTATAGTTATTTAGAGAGAAATGAATTGATTGGGGATAGTCAGCATGGTTTTGTGAAGGGTAGGTCGTGCCTTACTAACCTGATTGAGTTTTTTGAAAAAGTGACCAAAGAGGTGGATGGGGGTAAGGCAGTTGATGTGGTATATATGGACTTTAGTAAGGCGTTCGATAAGGTGGCCCATGGAAGGCTTCTGCAGAAAATGCAGATATATGGGATTGAGGGTGATTTAGCTAATTGGATTAGGAATTGGCTAGCTGATAGAAGACAGAGGGTGGTGGTTGATGGGAATTATTCATCATGGAGTTCAGTTACAAGTGGTGTACCTCAGGGATCTGTTTTGGGGCCTCTGCTGTTTGTAATTTTAAATGATCTGAATGAGGGTATAGAAGGATGGATTACTAAATTTGCTGACTACATCAAAGTCGGAGGAGTTGTAGATAGTGAAGAGGGGTGTTATAGTTTGCAGAGAGACTTGGACAAGTTGCAGAGCTGGGCCGAGAGGTGGCAAATGGAGTTTAATGCGGAAAAGTGTGAGGTAATTCACTTTGGCAGGAATTACAAATGTGTAGAGTATAGGGCTAATGGTAGGACTCTTAATAGTGTTGATGAACAGAGGGATCTTGGTGTCTGTGTGCATAGATCCCTGAAAGTTGGCAATCAAGTCGATAAGGTTGTTAAGAAGGCATACGGAATCTTAGCTTTTATTGGTAGAGGGATTGAATTTCGGAGCCGCAACGTCATGTTGCAAATGTACAAAACTCTAGTGCGGCCGCACTTGGAGTATTGTGTGCAGTTCTGGTCGCCACATTATAAGAAAGATGTGGAGGCATTAGAGAGGGTACAGAGGAGGTTTACCAGGATGTTGCCTGGTATGGAGGGCAGGTCTTATGAAGAGAGGCTGAGGGATTTGAGGTTGTTTTTGTTAGAAAGAAGGAAGCTAAGAGGAGACCTTATTGAAACATATAAGATGATTAGAGGTTTAGATAGGGTGGACAGTGATAGCCTTTTTCCTAGGATGGAGAAAGCTAGCACGAGGGGACATCGCTTTAAATTAAGGGGTGGTAGTTATAGGACGGATGTCAGAGGTAGGTTCTTTACCCAGAGGGTGGTAAGGGTATGGAATGCCCTGCCTGCTGCAGTTGTAGATGCGCCAAGTTTGGGAGCGTTTAAGAGGTTAGTAGATAAGTTTATGGATGAAAAGGGAATGGTTTAGGTTAGAGGGTCATTGCTTTTTCTTAATTGGTCGGCGCAACATCGAAGGCCGAAGGGCCTGTTCTGCGCTGTAATGTTCTACGTCCTATGTTCTAAATTGAGAGAGCTAGGTCTCTTCTCCCTGGAGAGACAAAGGTTGAGAGGTGACCAGATAGAGGTTTATAAAACGTTGACAGGAATAGATAGGATGGACTCTCATAGGCTATTTCCCAGGGCTGAAATGGTTGCTACGAGAGCACACAGGTTTAAGGTGCTGGGGAACAACTACAGAGGAAATGTTAGGGGTAAGTTTTTCACTCAGAGGGTGGTGAATGAGTGGAATCGGCTGCCATCAGTAGTGGAAGAGGCAAACTTGCTGGGGTCTTTTAAAAGACTTCTGGATGAGTACACGGGATTTAATGGGATTAGGCGTTACAGATAGTTCTACGGCCCGATAGGTATGGACATGATTGGTGCAACTTGTGGGCTGAAGGGCCTGTTTGTGCTGTGGTGTTCTATGTTCTATGAAACAATATCTGGCAGGGAAGTCAGATGTAGTTACAAGAGTGGCAATTTTAAGAGCTTGGTTTCTTCAGATAACTACTTCCTTAAGTGGAAGATACACCTGAATGGATATAAAAGTTGATTAGTAAGGGAATAAGGCAGCAGAATTGAGAGCCAGCAGTGAAAGAACACTCAACTCCAAAAAGAGATATAGTAGCTGTTAATCCGACAAAAAGAAAATGCACTTATTAAAAAGAATATCACCGCATATCCATTGATTTTGTAATTAATAGGGAAGGCGATGGCCCAAAGGTATTATCGCTAGACCATTAATCCAGAAACTCAGCAAATGTTCTGGGGACCATGGTTCAATTCCCGCCATGGCAGCTGATGGAACTTGAATTCAATAAAAAACACGTGGATTTAAGAATCTACTGATGACCACGAAGCCATTGCCGATTGTTGGAAAAACCTTCCTCATCCCCTTTAGGGGATGAAATCTGCCTTCTTTATTTGGTCTGGCCTACATGTGACTTCAGATCAACAGCAATGCAGTTGACACTTAACTGTGCTCTGAACAAGGGCAACTAGGGATGGCAATAAATGCTGGCTAGCCAGTGACGTCACAAATGAATAATTAAAAAAAAGAAATTGTTTGCGAGGAAATTAGAGATATTTTAAAACACAAGATAAGGTTATTATGGCTATCCACACAAAAACATAACTTCTTAATTTGTAGTTCTTGTCTCTACTTCTTCAGGGTTCGGAGACAACTTTAACTGAGTACTGCAAAAGTGTTAAAATGTTCTTTCTCTCCCCTCATGTACATAACATCCATGTGAACTGTTGCGTCAACTTTCCCATTACGTGATCTTATAGCCATTTACAACGTAGCTGCCTATGTAAACAAGTCATCCTGTAATATCAGCACTTCACTGGAGGTCCAGCAGCACTTCACTGGAGGTCCAGCAGCACTTCACTGGAGGTCCAGCAGCACTTCACTGGAGGTCCAGCAGCACTTCACTGGAGGTCCAGCAGCACTTCACTGGAGGTCCAGCAGCACTTCACTGGAGGTCCAGCAGCACTTCACTGGAGGTCCAGCAGCACTTCACTGGAGGTCCAGCAGCACTTCACTGGAGGTCCAGCAGCACTTCACTGGAGGTCCAGCAGCACTTCACTGGAGGTCCAGCAGCACTACCATCGACAGAGGGTACAATTACAGTGCAACAAATTTACCTTAGCAAGTTCCATTATAGATGTGGATATCGAAATTTATAATGAAAATAATATTTTAAAATGCTGAAATTAATTATGTTTGCACCCATAGCCCTAAATACCTTTGGCCTCTAAGCATGTTCCACCTGAAAACAATAATTGTCTTGATTTACCACATGTAATGCCACAGATGACATAGAAATGTAGAAAATAGGAACAGGAAACAGCCCTTTGAGGCTGTTGCACCATTCACCATGGCTGACCATCCAACCAAATAGCCTGATCTCACCTTCCCCATATACTTTGACCTCTTTCATTTCAATTGCTATATCCATCTGCTTCTTGAAAATATTCAATGTTTTGGCCCCCACTATTTCTGTGGAAGTGAATTCAATAAGCTGACCATCCTGAATGAAGAAATAATTCATTTTCATCCTAAATGGTCAAGTCTATATGCTCAGACTGTGACCCCTGCTTCTGAACCCTCACCAGAGACATCCTCCTTGCATCTACCCTGTCTCGTCTACTTTGAATTTTATAGGTTTCTACTAGATAAACTCTTGCTCTAAACTTAACGAATACAATCTTAACTGACACAATCTCTTCTCATACATCAGTCTGGTAAACCTTCTCTGCACTCCCTCTACAGCAAGAGCATCCATCCTCAGATAAGGAAACCAAAACTGCACACAATAGTCCAGGTGTGGCCTCAACAAGGCCCTGTATAATTGCACTAAGATATCCCTGTTCCTGTACTCCAATCCGCTCACTATGAAGGCTAACATCCCATTTGTCTTTTTAACTACCTGCAAAATCTGCATGCTTACTCACTGACTAGTGTATGAGGATACAAATCTCATTGCACATTCCCCTCTCCTAATTTATATCCATTCAGATTGCAATCTTCCTTCCATTTTTGCTGCCAAAGTGGATGACCTCACATTTAATCAAATTATACTGCATTGGCCAATTATTTTCCCAACGAATAAAATCTTAACAGTCCTTGTTATTTTTTTATGCTAAATATTCTCCTTGGGATCACAGTGACTGACTATTCTATGTAGAATCATAACACACCTGAAGCCCAATATGCCAGTCCATTTAATCCCAATTCCCTGCTTTTCCTCAACAGAGATGCATTTTCTTTCTTTTTCAATTACATATCCAATTCTCTTTTTCAAAATACTACTGAATCTGCTCCCTTTCAGACAATGTATTCTGGATCATAACTCACTACATTAAAAAGGATCAACTATCCTCTGGTTTCTGAAGTGCCAGTAAAACCTATTGCTCCTTATTTTACTCTACCTAAATCCCTCAACTTTCAATGCCTCTATCAAATCTTCCCTTAAACTTTCTTTCTACTCCACAAAAGAACAATTCCAACTTCTCTAATTTCTCCTTGTAACTGATGTTATTCATCACAGACATCATTCTCTCCATTTTCTTCAGTGCCTTGATATCCTGGGATGGTATGGTGGCAGTGGTTAGCACTGCTGCCTCATAGTGCTAGGGACCTGGGTTCAATTCCAGCCTCAGGTCACTGTCTGTGTGGAGATTGCACACTCTCCCCATATCTGCATGGGTTTCCTCTAGGTGCTCCAGTTTCCTCCCACAGTCCAGAGACTTACAGGTTAGGTTGATTGGTCGGTCATACTAAATTAACCCAGTTAGGGGAATTAGTCATGGGAATTAGCGGGGTAAATATGTGGGGTTATGGGTATAGGGCCTGGGTGGGATTGTGGTCAATGCAGGCTCAATGGGTCAAATGGTTTCCTCCTGCACTGTAGAAATTCTATGATTTTCCTAAAGTATGGTGCCCCACTATAATTGGGCACAAAACTGGAGCTGAGATCTAACCACTAATTTATTAGGGATTAGGATAACTTTCTTACTTTTGTACTCATTGCCTAAATTGGTCAGTACAGGGTCCTGCATGCTTTTTTTTGAAATAGCAAAAAATTGCTCTACTCTCTTCCACAACCCCTAAGCAAACCTTACATTTTCTCTGTTCAAACTCTAAGTAAGTGAGACAAAGAGCAAAGGATGACGAGAACTTGTCTCATTGTGCAGCGGTTTTTTTAGAAAGTCGTGAATTGCTCAATTTCAGAGCATGGAACATAGATTTCAAATCATAGTCCAAGTAACAAACCAAGATAATTTAATTGAAAATCATGTAGGCTGACAGTACTTTGCACAAACAGAATGTTTACAACAATTAAAGTTTACACTTTTCCTAAAAATACCAAAACAAAGAGTATTCTGTGCCTTAAATGCCAGCCTAAATTGACCCGTGAAACATGGCCACTATAGAAGACAATGCTAATTGGTTGACCATTAAGTTCCTGATTGGTAGAAGTGCTACCATGGAAAATGCACCAGCAAACAGTTTTCTGCCAACCTCTCCTCTGTTGTTCCCTTTGAGATTTGATATTCTTGTGAGTCTGTCCTGATGAGTACAAGTCCAAAAAAATTTTGATATCATCCCTTTTTCACAATACTCAAAAGACTTAGCAATAAATAATTAGAACAAGTGCATGCTGGTTCCAGCAAAATAAGATTTAATTAATAACTTAACACTGAGGAAAAAAATTTAACTCCACCAAATCATGTTCTTATTTCACAAGGTCTATAATAAGAATCTAATGCCTCACTTGTGAGCAGACATGCACCATTACTGGCCAATCACAATGACTGCCTAATCATTCAAGTCGCAACAGCTTAAGGCTGTGTTCCTGGTGGTCAGATTGTTTGGAATAGCTGACTTCACACCAATACAAACATTTTCCCAGCACTCATGATCACAAGAAGCATTATCACATTTACCTAATTTAGCTTGAGTGACTCCTGATCAAGCAATTTCTCTAATCATATGAAACTGCTCCCAGAATCTGACCCCATTAACAACTAACTTAATCCTTTATGCTAGCTACATACCAAATTAATACCTCGCATTTATAAAACAATGCTTATCTTAAGATGACTGCAACCCAATGATACCCAGGGTATTGCTTCCACAGATGGACAAATTTGAAAGGGTGAAATAAATTTTAACAGAAATATTTCAGATGTTGCAAGCAGAACAGAAATATCACTTATTTCTTAGAAAATAAAAACTTGATGAGGCATAAGAGCAAAGAGGTTTAGGAATAAAATCCAAATTGTTTGGATAAATCACCTTTAACGAAGATATCTGCACCCTTAAAATCTTCCATTTTAATGAGTTCACCAATGCTTTCAGCTACCTGGGGCCTAAACTCTGAAACATCCTCCATAAACTTCTCCTTCCGTCCACAAAGGGTTCCTTGTAAGGAATGCTTACAAGGGTTCCTCATACAACCTCACTTCCTGACACCAACCATTTTATTGGCGTCAGGAAGTGAGGTTAGGTGGGCAGCAGTTTAGTGGGAATAGGGTTGAGAAAGCTCAAACTGAGTGCCATGGACAAGATAAATCTTGAATAGGACATGAGGAAAGATAGGGAAGAAACTGGAGGATGCAGCAAGTTCAAGACAAGGGTACGAGAGAATTTTGGCCAGTAATGGGGAAGTCAGCAAGTAACAGAGGTAGCTGATCAGATGATCTTAACCTTAGCGATAAAGGTGTTCATAAGTTCCTTACACTTGCTGTAAGAGGCGAGGGAGGAGGAAACTGGAGAGGGGTTTTAGATGACAGTTTGCAGTAGAAGTAGTAATAAGAAGTAACATCAAAGTCAAAGAAATTTAAAATTCCAACGAACCACTGGGATTTATTTTTGGGGCTGTAGAATTCAGAAGTAGTAAAATTATGTTCAATTTCAATAGGATCCTAGTCAAGCTGCATGTAGGATGCTGTACACAATCTGGTCTTTATATTATCAATTGGACATAGGAACGTTGGAGAAAGCACAAAGAAAATCACAAGGATGGTACCAGAATCGGGTGATTACACCAATTGGAAAAGGTTGCAATTTTGAAAATCGAAAGCTTACACCACCCAATATTGGTCTTCAAAATTGTGAATGAGCTGGACAGGATTGATGAGACCAAAATGAATCCATTTGTTTCTACCAACTTGGGAGTACAAATACAAGATAGCTATAAATAAATCCAATGGGGAAAAATTTATTTATCTAGATAGTCCGCCACCACAGGATGTGATTGCAGTAAATAGATAAAATGTGTTCAAAACAGAAAGTAGAGTGAATGAGGGGAGTGGAAAACAAAAGGCAAGCTGAAAGGCTGAGATGAGATAACTGGAATAGGGGAAGACTTACGTAAATTACAAGATACCAACACAGGATATTGGACCAAATGATCCATTTCTGTGCAAAACATTGTGTATTTCCATGGAGTGAGATCTCTGGCTCAGTTAAATTGATAACAATGATACAGTACGGACTACAATTTCATTGACCACGTGACCAAATATTTACTTTATCAGGGATAATGTCCTTTCCCAACTTTTGAGATAATATCACTAGATCTTTTACATACACCCAAATGGACAAATTGAAAACACTCAAGGTAACATCCCATTTGGCAACAAAAAATATTCTGTTCAAACTTTGTCTTCTTGAATTGCCTCATTAATAGCTCAAAAGTACATCAAAATTAATTTTGGTACTCATCTCTTTCAAATTTGGTACCAATCCAAGTTACCTCATATGTAGCAATGAGCTAGATCAATGTTTTTTATCCTCATTTGACTAGCTCACCAATAATATACATCAATTCAACCAGTTCTGCCTCAAGTCTGAAGATTTAACTTGTGGGTGTTTAGGATACATTGCTGGCAGTTGCTGTTCAATTTCCTTTAACTTTTAAAGTATTTAGACCATGGAGTTCAGGGGTGCTTAATTGCAAAATCAAGTGTTTTTTATTGAATCATATTCTTGAGTTAAGGTAGATAATTCTTTGTATTATGGCCAGCTAGAAAGATAGCAAGAATAAATGCTTCATTATTAATCCATACCTTATGACTGCAACGCTATAAGTTAAATGATTAATATAATTTTCAACTAAAACAAATTTTCTCTCTAAACTGCAGGTTTGAGAGATTTTTGATATTCATTTTTTATGAGCATGAAAGACCAAGAGGCAGTGTATGATTGTTAATTAGTCAAGTAAGAATATTGGTGAATGTGGAATTTCGCTGCAATATATAAAGGCAATAGGAATGTTGTTGTTTGGGGAATTGCTGACCTTTTTGTGGACAAGCTTGAAAAGAAATGTTCAGCAAGTACTGACCAGAGATCAGCGGGAATGATGATTTGCCATGGATCTGACAGAAGCAGAGTCAAGTAAACTACATCAGTTAAAAATGTGACCTTTGAGATTCTTGAGGAAAGTGTAAAGTAGGAGACATTTCAAGCTCTCTTCACATTCTGAGAGACAATAAAATAATTACAAGAAAGGCACTATGTTTCATAATCAGCTTGTAGTTTAATCACTTTTAATGATTAGGTGATTAAGGTATTTTAATTAACTAATGTAACATTACGTTCTCTATAATTACGGTCATTGTTGGACACTATTGCACTAAGAATCATTAACTTGCAGAGGTATTTTTATACAACAATAAAGGTATACTTTTGTTTTACGTGAAGTGCTTCAAAGAGAAGTACTTATTTTCTTTAAAACTTTATCACAAATTTACATACCCTTTTGCTTTACAAGTTTAAGAATGGAATTTGGCAACACTGCATTTTTCTACCTTAGCTTTAACACACTGGCTGTCTTCATATATAATATATATTGCATAGAGTTTAGGTATGAAGTGACTTTGTAATCTCTGAATAGCTAAAGACCATACGCCACTTTATACCTAGCTCCATTTCAAGCACTGACAATGACTTTGAGAATAAGCACTAATTACAAATGTTGCTAGTCCAAAAATGCAAGGATTAGAAATGTAAATATGAACGATTACGGGAATAGGTTGTGAATGGGATGCAGACAAGATGAGTCAACTCGGCACTGTTGGGATTCTACATAAAAACAATGAGTCTTAATGGAAATTCTGCTGGATACCTATATGTTAGGCTTTTGGGTAATGAGTACAGAAATTAATCATAAGGACATCCCTGAGTTTTAAAACTTGTAAGCAGGTTTTAAGAAAAACTAAATGCAAGACTTACTATGCATCAAACTAAATTCAGTGATAGCGCTCACTTAAATGAGAAGAATGTAGGTTGAAGCTTCATTCTTGAACACAAATTAGAAATACACTGCAGTGCGATATTCAGTCAGTGCTGCATTCTCAGTGTCATCTTTCGGATGAGTTGTAAAACCAATACTCAGTTTATCAACTAGTTTTTTCATCTCATTGCTGTTTCTGGATATTGCTTGTGAAATTGCCATGTTTGTCTAGCTACTGATAGTGATGGTACTCCAAAAGTAATGTATTGGCTGTGAAGTACTTCAAGTCCTGAGTACATGAAAAGCACAATATAAATCCAAGTTTCTTTTTCAGATGAGCATTTGGATTACAGTCAGCGAGAGAGGTTTTATGACAATACCCATGCTTCTAATCTAACACATCTACTGGAAAACAGTAATTCAGCACTATCTTATCCATCTGGATGAACTTTACATCAGTGAGCTTGAAGAGGGAGGAGAAGAGACAAGAGTCAGCTCAGCCTTACTTTACTTAGTCTTGCAACAATTAATGGATAGCAATCAGGAGTTAAAATCTGATCAATTTAGCTCTTCCCCACACCAGAGACACAAAGATTTGTGGCACAAAGAGGCACCATTCAGCCAGATAAAAGAGAGTTATCCTGTCTAATTTCATCTTCCTGTTCTTGGTTTATAGCTCTTTAGGTTTATGACGCTTCAAGTGCCTAACCACATATTTTCAAAATATAATTAGGGCTCCTTCCTCAATCACCCTTTCAAGCAGAATTCCAGACCCCCACTACCACCTAACTTAAAAATACTCCTCTACTCATCTCTAATCTATGTTACTGACCTAACAAAAATAGGTTCTTCCTAGATAAAATTCTCCCTTCTCTCAACAGCCCCATAAATCTCCTCTTCACAGTATGATCATATTCTTCCTGCAGAGTGATACAGTGCTAACACAGCACCCCAGCTGTGCTCTAACTAGTGTTTTACACAGTTCTAGCCAAATCATTGATGGGTACATCAAAAAGCAAGACAGCTAAAAAACACCAAAAAGCCAGAGCTAAAAAACACCTATTGACTTCCTGCCAGTGGGCAAATTTTAGATTCATCTTACCACTTTCAGCTGCATCCATTTTTCCAAAGCCCATGTGAACTACATGAAACACACTATCCACACTCCTTGTTATCGTTTCAAAACAATCAAATTAATCACAGCCTTCCCAGAACAAATCCACGCTGACTGCCCTTTTTAATTGTACAGTGTCTGTCAGTTTGTTCCAGTAATTTTACACAACCAAAGTTTGTCTGACTGAATTGTAATTACTTGGGCTATCCTTTCTTCTCTTTTTAAGCAATGATGCAAAGTTAGCAATTTTCCAGAACATACTTGAATCCAGAAAGGACTGGAAAAGGATGGCTAGAGCGCTATCATAACTTCTCTTGCTTCACTTTGCAACCTGGGATACACTTCATCCAGGAGGGTGATGCTGAACATCTTAATATTTTGTTTATGCTGCTCAATATTTCACACTCCTACTTCTTGGCTGCAATGCTTGCATTGTCACCCTCTTTTGATGAAACATATGCAAAATGTTTAAGAGTCATGTTTTGGATCTTCACTCAAGTTAGCATTATTAGTCTCTTTCCTATGTTTTTTGTTTTATTTATAAAACATCTTTGAGTTTTACTTGCTATTTTTTTTAATGATCATTCTGTATTTTGAATTTCCTTTTTGATTTCACTCCTACAATTTCTATATTCCTCCAGGTTTTTTGCAGCATTGAGTTCTTGGCTCTTCTCTATTGGGGAAGCATATTTTTCTGAACCTTCTCCATTTCTTCTTCAATTGCTTTGACGTTACACTTCAAGTAGCTGTTTTCAAGTCCCAAATGGACTTGACATGAAATTTACACATTCCAAATGTATCAGAAGGAAATTATATTTTCCTTTTCCCAAACACGTCAGAGTTACTGATCGGAATCACAAATCTGAAACATTGAACTTTTCCCCACAGCTGTAACCTAAGTATTTGCAGCATTTTTCTGATTTTATTTCAGATTTCCATCATCCACAATCTTCTCTTTAGTTTGTAAGAATCAAGTGACTTTTTTTTCCATTTTGGGAGTTTACTGCTCATGAAAGTAGGTTTTTAGGAGCTCAAAGACCAAGACGTTTCTTGAAGTAACTTAGAAAAGTAAAAGTACCTACAAAATACAGAAGTTTCTATTCACAGTGGCAAATTCCTTCTGTGTTTCAATCTGCAAGTGCCTGGCACCAAAGATTGACTGCAGACATACTTATACTGTCAGTGAGCCTAGTATCAACAAGTCAACGGCATACTTTCCTGTAAATGCAACCTCCTTCCATGACCCACCGGCAATTCTTTCATAACATTTCTACGGTCGTAATAGGCATTTATCCTCTTAATAATTCCTTAGCGTTTCTCAAATTCCTGACATTGCTCTCATAAATAAACTCAGCAGTGACCATTCAAAAACCAACTGGATTTCTAGTAATTAGCAGGCCCTATTCTTTCTCCTGATCCACACCCCCCTCCCCCACCACATCACCGCAATTAGCACTCTGGCACCTTCTACAACACAGTAAGAAGAATCATAATGCCAGGTTAAAGTCCAACAGGTTTATTTGGTAACAAACACCATGAGACTTCAAGGCTCTCTCCCTTCATCAGGTGAGCGAGGAGTTCTGATCACAAACAGGGCATATAAAGACACAGACTGAGTTTACAGAATACTGATCAGAATGCAAGTCTTTACAGCTAATCAAGTCTTAAAGGTGCAAACAATGTGAGTGGAGATAGCATTAAGCATAGGTTAAAGAGATGTGTATTGTCTCCAGACAGGACAGTAAGTGAGATGTTGCAAGCCCAGGCAAGTCATGGGCGTTACAAATAGCGTGACATGAACCCAAGATCACAGTTGAGGCCATCCTCGTGTGTACAGAACTTGGCTATCAGTCTCTGCTCAACTACTCTGTGCTGTGTCAGAGCCTCGAAAGCTAATGGCATTTGCTACCAAATAAACTTGCTGGACTTTAAGCTGGTGTTGTGAGACTTCTTACTGCATTTACTCCAGTCTAATGCTGGCATCTCCACATCATCACCTTCTACAACATCATTCCTTCTACTTCAATTGATTCAGACTGAATATAAATATCCAACTGTTGAGTGTAGGAGAACAATCACCTAGAGTAAAATGCTTTTAAAAAAGCACTCAAAAGGAAAAACAGAATTCATAAATTTGAAGTGTGTACTTTCTTTGAGCAGTAACTACAATCATGTGCTTCAATAATATGAAAATTATAATTTGAATCTAACCCAAGTTACACAGGCAAAATAGTATTTTCAGTGCTCACAGCACTGTCAGAAAATGAAAAAAATATTTAATTCAGCCATATGTCTCAACTCTACTTTCACAAAGTCAATAAGTGGCAGCAGACAGTCACAGAAGAACACAGATCAAATCAACAATCCAGCAACAGAGAGATCAGATCAAAGCTCTGCAATTCTATCATACCCTGTGGAAAATTAAACTAAGCAGAGGAAGTGACTCCATGAATGTTCTCAACCTCCATGGTTAATGGTAGAATCCAGAACATCAGTGAAAAAGCAAAGTTGAAGCATTCACAATAACTTTCAGCCTAAAGGATGATGCATCTCCACTTTTCAATACCCCACCATTAGATGCCAGTCTTCTGCCAGTGTGCTATACTCCAAGTGAGATCAAGAAACAGCTGAGCTTACTGGTTACAGTGTACAGGCCCAAACAACATTCCAACTATAGAGCTGATGAAATGCTCCAGGAGCTAGATATGCCTGTAGCCAAACCATTCCAAGTACAACTAGAACAATGGCATCTACCTGCAAAGTGGAAAACAGCCGAGATACGGCCTGCCACAAAATGTCGGACAAATCCAACCCATTCAATGGCTTCCCCATCAGCCTGCCTTCAATCAGCAGTCAAGCAATGAAAGAAAGACATCATCAATATGCTACCAAACAGCACTTATACATTAAAAACCTACTCACTGATGCTCTATTCAATTTCTACAGGGCCATTTTCCTCCAGATCTCACTTCCTCATTAGTCCAACCAAGGACAAAAAGAATGGAATTCCAGAGATGAAATAAAAATGACTGTCCCTGTCATCAGGCAACATCTGATCAATTGTGGCATTAAGGAGCCCACTGAAATTTGAAGCCAATGGGAATCAAGACAAAAATACTTCCTGTAAGCTAGTGTCATGCCTAGTAGAAATTAAGATAGTTGATATTAATGGAGGTCAATCATCACAGCCTCACTACTTTTATGTAGAAGTCCCTCATGATAGTGTTCTAGACCCAACCATTATATCTGCGTCATCAATGGTCTTTTTTCTATCAGGTTGTAAGTTGAGATAGTCCCTAATGATTGCACAGTATGAAGTTCCATTCATAATTCTCCAGATAAAAAAGTTCTTGCAGCAAGACCTAGACAAATTCAGGCTTACGCTGTATGGCAAGTAACAATTATGCCACACAAATGTTAGACCATTATCATCACCAACAAGAGAAAGTCCAACCATCTCCCTTTTATGTGCAATTTCATTGGCAAGATCAAATTCAAATCCCAAAAGTCACTGTTGAGCAGAAACTTAATTGTGGTTATAAAAGCAGGTCAGATATTGTATTGGGTTTTTGCAGCGAATGATTCATCTTCTGGCTCCCCAAAGCTTGTCCATCATCTACAAAGTACAAGTCTGGCATGTGATGGAATACTCTGCACTTGCCTGAATGAGCGCAGCTTCAACAACACTCTAGGAACTCAACATCAACTAAGACAAAACAGACCACTTGGTCAGCACACGTCCACCACTAGTGCACAGTGACAGCAGTGTATGTCATCTCCAAGATGCATAGAATCATAGAATCCCTACAGTGCAGAAGAAGGCCATTTAGCTCATCAAACTGGCATCGACAACAATCCCACCCAGGTCCTACTCCCACAACCCCATGTATTTACCCTCCTAGTCCCTGGACATGAAAGGGCAATTTAGCATGGCCAATCAACAAAATCTTTGGACAGTGGGAGAAAGCTGGAGCACCTGGAGGGAATCCACACTGGCACAGGGAGAACATGCAAACAGACAGTAACACATGACTGGAAGTGATCCAGAGTTTCTGGCACTATGGAACAGCAGTGCAAACCACTGTGACATCCATAATTCTGAAACCTGAGACTACCACCAGCCAGAAGAATGATAGGTGTATGGGCGCAGCATTGCCAGGCTCCCCATCACCTTCCTGATTGGTAACGTATGGTCATTCTTTCATCATCACTGGGAATGCTTCACTAAATGGATTACAGCATTTCAAAAAAGCACCTCACCATCACCTTTGAGCCCAATTAGGGATAGGCAATAAATGCTGTCCCTGCCAGCTACACCACAATCTGTGAACGAACGAATATATCAAAGTCAATGGAGAGTTGCACACAAACACAAAGTTTTATGTCTCACCAATGGCATGCAATGCTTCTGCAAGGAGGTACCATTACACTCAGATCACTGAGAACATTTCTCTCAATGTCAAACTGTTCCTCCTTTGCACTTTGAAAATGTTGAGGTACATTTCCATAGGTTTCAGCAGCTGTCCAGTCCTCTTCCCTCAGAAGTACAGATTGTGACTAAGCTCAGAATGTCAAGTCTGACCTTATTTTCAATAAAAACAGAAAAATGCTGGAAAATCTCAGCAGGTCTGACAGCAATTGTGGAGAGAGCTCTGACATAGGGTCATCCAGACTCCAAAGGTTGGCTCTATTCTCTCTCCACAGATGCTATCAGACTTGCTGAGATTTTCCAGTATTTTTCTGCTTCTGTTTCTTTATCCAGCATCTGCAGTATTTTGCACTGATCTTATTTTCACCATGTTTACTTGTGTATTTAACATTAGCAGGGACTGGTTTGCTGGGGTGCTGAATAGCAATCAGGAGCAGGAATCCTGGTTAATTGTCCCCTCTGTGACACAGACGGATAGAAGTCAATAGCAATCCGCATAGCACATTCTCGTGAATTCAATGCGCAGTCTGCATGGTTCAATGATAACGTATACCAAATTCTTCCATGGAGTACGTTCGAAACCAATGCAAACAAAAAATAAATCACAATTTTAATGTCTGTACTGAATTGGTAGGCACCACAACACAGTCACATCTAATAAGGAGTTTAAATATAATCTATAAGGAAAAACATTTACAAATGAACATCATCAGCAGGTATGGTTTCGTGACAACTGCTTCCCCAAGCTCTGCTCAAATGAAACATTCCTGTAATTGTAGCAGGTGTTGCCTCAAGAGAAATGGTTTAATTTACAAAATCTATTTAAGAAAGTAAGACCTTCGGCAGCACAATGGAAGCAATTTACGATCTTTTGCTTGCAATTACACCTTTAGTCCCTATACAAGGTACATCTAATTGGACAGGACTAAACTCTCCATTTTGCAAAATTTGCCTCCCACTGCACATCCTGCACTACACCCCCCCCCCACCTTCCTGAGCACCACACACTTTCAAGAAGCCTCATTTATGCACATAGTTTAAGAGCAAATTATTGCTTGGAGTCTTAACAAAAATTGGCACCAAGCCACTGGAGATGATATTGGGACATCAAAGGATTCATTAGAGAGGTAGGTTTTAAGAAACATCTTCAAAGAAATGGAGGTTTTGGGAAGTGAATTCCAGAGTTTGGGGCATTGGCATCTGAAGGCAAGGCTAATAATCATGGACTGACAAAGATTGGAGAATGCAAAGGATGACCAGAAATCAAGGTGTTATGTGCCAAAATATTCTAGATGCAAAAAGAAAGGAAGTGCTCCAATTGTTCACATACTAATTCTCATTACAGTTGTCAATATAAATGTAGCAACAGTTAAAAGGATTTACACAACCTGGCGAACAACAGAAGGGTGCCCCATTGCTTTGGGTTCAGTCGTGTGTTCAAAATACAATTTTAAAAACTGAAACTGAATACCGCATTCTTGAACGGAAGCGATTTTAAATCAGCTTAACCATTATGACTTTGATGAATGGAAGTTAACTGCTGTGCAAAGCACAAAACTAAGTAATGAACAGTTTTATGGTGTACCTGGTAGAAATTTGATAATCACTAAAGACGGTGTGCCTTAAAATTAAGCCTCAGAAGCACAGCCCAATGTGTTTATTCCATCTCCTACATTAACCACCTGATATTACCAACAAATCTGGGCAGACTGATGGCATGCAATTGCATCAATTAAAAAAAAGCTGTGAGCTTTCAAACCACTTTTATTTTATGAAGTCATACTGGCAAGTAAACAACAGTAATTTGTAACTACATATAAGCATACGAACAGTAGCAAGAGTAGGCCATTCAGCCCCTGAAACCTGCTCCAGCACTTAATAAAATCAGGGATGATCTCAAACTTCCTGCATCACGCCAATGCCTGACAATCTATCACACCTTTACTTACCAAGCATTATCCACTTCTGCCTTAAAAATAAAGACTCTGTGGTAGAAGCATGTTCTAAAGAATCACAACCCTCAGTGAAAAGATTTCGCCTCAGCTCCATTTTAAATGGGTGATTCCTTATTTTTTAAAGCAGTGGTCTTTAGCTCTCAATTCTCCCACAAGTAACAACACCCTTTTACAATAAGACCCCTGTCAAGACCCTTCAGGATCTTGTATGTTTCCATCCAGTTGCCTTTCACCCTTTTAAACTCCAGCTATGGCCTCTAAGCTTAGCCTGTCCATCCTTTCCTCATAAGATAATCCACCCAATAAAGGTACTTTTCTGGTAAGCCTTCACTGAACTGACATTTATACCCTTCCTAAAATAAGATGACCAATGTTGATCTTCAAACGTGATCTCACTAATGCCCTGTACAACAGAACATTAGTGCTCTACTTCTGTGTTCAATTCCCCTCATGATAAACGACAACATTCTGTTAGCTTTCCGAATTACTTGTTGCACTGGCACAGTAACTTCTGCGATTCATGAATCTCAGAGTTCTGCAAACTCTCCTCATTTAGATAATGTACAGTTTCATTCTTCCTGCCAAAATGGGCAATTTCTTAATTTATCACATTATATTTTATTGCCAGCTCTTTGCCATTCACTTAACCTATCGTTATTCTTTTGTAACCTCCTTAACTTGCTTTCCGATTTAACTTTGTGTCATCAGCAAATTTGGTAATCATTCCTTCAATCCCTTCCTTCCTGTCATTTCTATAAATTGTAAACAATTGAGGTCCTAGTACTGATCCCTGTGGCATACCACTCGTTACATCTTGTCAACCCAAAAAACACCCATTTATGTCCACTGCTTCCTGTTACTTTTTGTTTAATTCATTTATGGAATATGATTTGCTGGCTAGGCAGCCTTCATTGCCCTTGTCCAGAGAGCAGTTGAGATTCAACCATATTCCTTTGAGTCTGGAGTCACCTGTAGGCCAGATGAAGGAAGGATTTCCTTCCCTAAAGGACATTAATGAACCAGATGGATTTTTCTGACAATAGTTTCACAGTCATCACTAGATTCTTAATTCTAGATTTTTTTTTAATTACTGAATTTAAATTCCACTAAAATATCTGCTAAATTTCTGGATTAAAAACTAACAACAACTACAGTAGGCTATCACCTCCCCAGGCAATCTTCAATCCATGCCCATATATTCCCATATCATCAGTGTTTATTTTCCACAATAACTTTAATGTGGCATTTTATCAAATGCCTTCTAGAAATCCAAGTATAGTATAATCTACCTACTCCCCTTTATCCACAGCATATATTGCTTCCTCAGAAAACTCCAATAAGTTGGTTAAATATGATTTTCCTTTCAAAAAAATCAGTATCCTGCTATAACTTCTTTAATAGTTCAAAATATTCCTTGCGAAGATATTTAAGTTTAATTATTTGTGTCACAAGTGGATTTATATTAACACTGCAATGAAATTAATGTGAAAATCCCCTAGTTGCCACACTTCCAATGCCTGTTTAGATACAAAGGGAGAATTTAGCAGGGCCAATGCACTTAACTAGCATGTCTTTCACACTGTGGAGGAAACCAAAGCACCCGGAGGAAACCCACATAGACATGAGGAGAACATGCAAACTCTGCACAGTGATTCGAGCTGGGAATCAAACCTGGATCCCTGAAGCTGTGAGGCAGCAGTGCTAACCAAAGTGCCGTTGGATGCTACCATATTAGCCTAACTGACCTGTAGTTTTCTTTTTGAATAATGGAGTTATATTTGCTATCTTCAAATCTAATGGAACTATTTCTGAATCCCAGTGCTTTAGAAAATTAAAATTCTCCCTCACTGTGCCTAAGCAGGTGTCAGAGCGTAGCGATACAGAATTTTCATAGTAACTGCATTGCTGTGTTAATGTAAGCCTAATTATGATCCTAATAAATCATAATATATGAACGGCACGGTAGCACAGTGGTTAACCCTGCTGCTTCACAGCTCCAGGGACCTGGGTTCAATACCTGGCTTCGGTCACAGTCTGTTTGCAAATTCTCCTCCTGGTTTCCTCCAGGTGCTCCGGTTTCCTCTCACAGTCCAGAGAAGTACAGATTAGGCTGATTGGTCATGATAAAATTGCCCCTTAGTGTCCTGAGATTGTAGGTTAGAGGGATTAGTGGGTAAAATACATAAAGACATGGGGGTGGGGCCTGGGTGGGATTGTGGTCGGTGCAGACTCAATGGGTCAAATGGCCTCTTTCTGTACTGTAAGGTAGCCTCCATCACTTCAATGGGCAGAGAATTCCAGAGATTCACCACCCTTTGAGTGAAGAAGTTCCTCCTCAACTCTGTTCTAAACTGCTCCCCCCAACCCCCTTATTTTGAGGCTGTGCCTTCTAGTTCTGTTTTCCTTTCTAAATGGAAAGAATCTCTCTACCTCTACCATTTCTAGCCCCCTTAAATCTCTATAAGATTCCCCCTCAGCCTTCTAAGCTCCAATGAGTACAGGCCCAGTCTATTTAATCTCTGCTCATAAACTAACCCCCTCATCTCTGATATCAGCTTGGTGAACCTTCTCTGTACTCCCTTCAACGCCAATATATCCTTACGCAAAAAAGGGGACCAATACTGCACACAGTACTCCAGTTGCGGCCTCACCAGTGCCTTGTACAGTTGCAGCAAGATCTCTCTGTTTTTATATTCCATCCTCCTCGCGACTAAGGCCAACATTCTATTTGCTTTCATGATCACCTGCTGCACCTCCAGACTGAATTTTTGCAACTCATGCACAAGGATCCTCAGGTCCGTCTGCACAGTAGCATGCTACAGCTTTTCACCCTTTAAATAAAATTCTTTCCTACTATTATTTGTCAAAGTGGATAACTTCGCATTCGTTTACGTTATACTCCATCTGCCAGGTCCTCACCCACTCACTCACTCAGCCTATCCAGATCTGTCTACAGACTTTCCACATCCTCCACACAATTCGCTTTTCCACTCATCTTCATGTCATCAGCAAATTTTGTTACCCTACATTCAAGCCCCCTCCTCCAGATCGTCTATGTCTCTGATAAACAGTTGAGACCCCAGCACTGATCCCTGCGGCACTCCACTAGTCATCAACAGCCGTTCCAAAAAGCATCCATTGATTCCAATTCCATTGATTCCAAACTGATGTACTTCTCGTTTGCTAATTTTTCTTTTTAAATGTCAATAAAATTCTTATCATCTGTTTTTAGATTTTTGGCTTGCTTTCTCATATACTCTGATGTTTGCCTCCTTTTGTCATCTTTTCCTGTTTCTTATATTCCATCCAATCATCTGACCTGCCACAATGTGCACTTCCTTTAAGTTTTGTACCATCTTTAACATTTCTAGTTAATTATGAACTAGTTGGTCCATCCTTTGGACATTTGCTCACTCACTGGAATGTATTTATTCTGTCTATTCTGAAAAATCCCTATAAATATTTGTATTGCATCTCTACTGACCTATCCCTTTTTGCCTGCACACTTTAGCCAGCTCTGCTTTCATGCCCTTACAATTGCTCTTATTTAAGTTTAAACCCACTCCTCTCTCCCTCAAACAGATTGTAAAATTTGTGGTCGCTGCTCCTCCAGGTCTCTTCATGAAATCATTAATTACACCCATCTCATTGCATAATATCAAATCTATTATGGAGATGCCAGCGTTGGACTGAGGTGGGCACAGCAAGAAGTCTCACAATACAAGGTTAAAGTCCAACAGATTTATTTAGTATCATGAGTTTTCGGAGCGCTGCTCCTTCATCGGACGAGTAGAGAGGTAAGTCTACAAATAAGGCATATACAGAGACAGATGCAGTTGCAAGGCAATGGTTGGAATACCAGATCTAGTATAACCTGTTCTCTGTTTGACTCCAGAGCATGCTGTTCAAAGGAACTATCCCTGAAGTATGTTATGAAATCCTCATCCAGGCTACTTTTGGTCACCTGACTTTTCTAATCTATATGTAGATTAAAATCTCCCAGGATTATTGCCAAGCCTTTCAGACAAACTCCAATTATTTTTTCCTTTATACTCCACCCTACTATCTGGTTACTGTTAAGAGGTCTGTACACGAGTCCCACAAGGGATTTTTTGTCTTTACCAGTTTTTATTTCCATGCAAACTATTTTCGATCTCCTGGTTTTGTGAACTAAAGCTGATTTTCTCAATTGTGTTAATACAATCATTAACTAACAGAACCACACCGACATCTTTTCCTTGCACCTTGTACCCTCTAATATTCAGATCTGAATCTATATTCTCTATGACTCTGTAATGGCTATCAAGTTGTACTTATTTACTTCTATGCGCACTCAATTCATCTTTATTGTTTTGAATGTTACAAGCATCCAGATACAGAGCTTTTAGTTTTATCTTTTATTCTTTTCATAACCTTGAGACTCATCTGTTGATTTACTGTCAGATTTATGCACCCCCACTCAATCATGGTCTACTGTTCATTCCCTCTAATAAATATCCTTCTTAGTAGCCTTGTCTCTGCTCTTTGATTTACCATGTCTTCTCAAATTTGATCCCTTGCCCCACTATTTAATTTAAAACCCCTGGATTTGATCCCAGATTCAAAAATGGAACAAGAGTTTAAGAATTTCCATTCACACAGTACCACGCTCAACATGTTCCAAAGCACTTTACAACTAGAAAATTATTTTTTGCAGTGCAGCTAATTATTTAGACAAATACAAGCACCCATTTTTAAAGCAGAGAAAGGACCCACAACAGCCAGTTGTTCTATTTCTGATGTTGCTTTCAGAACATTAGAACATCTCCACTCATCTGCAAACACTGCCATGAGGCATGAACCCAAAACAATCTAACTCTGAGGCAAAGACGCTACCAGTGAGCCAAGCTGATGCTTAATTTAAAGAAAATAATTTGTTGGGTAAAAGTGTGGGTTGGGTCTGTATACAGCACAGGTCTACAGTGATGTTTCATTTCTATACACAATAACCTGAAGTACTGTTCCGCTTCACTGTGGATCTAATCCTGGAATAGAAATTGAAAAATCAAACTCATTTTCAGTCTGCAGCCCTTCTATTCGATTCTGTTAACTGAATTGCTCTGGCCATAAATTCTTGTTAAGTGAGTACCATTTTTTCCTTGATAACATGAGCGACCATGTTCAAAACTCAATTACAAAGCCAACTTTGAATTCCGATGTGCTACTTTTGGGTTAATTTTTCTATAATACAGTTAATTTTAAACAACAGTGATTTTTTTCCTTAGAAAGCCTTAACTGGTGAAACAGTAAATTAGAATATTGCTCTTTTTAAAATGTTGGTTTGATTAGTTGCAACCTTCTCTGAATAAGGTCCAGGCTTGAAACCCAACATAGAACTTGAGCACAATTATAAGCTTATATTGCACTGCCGAAATTTACAGTTTCTGTTAGAGCCACCTCCTCTAGACACTATAATCCTCCAAGACCTCTGCGCTCTTGCCTCTTGTGCAATCTTGATTTCAACCATCCTACCATTCGCAGCTGTCTAGGCTCCAGGCTCCTGAATTCCATCCCTTAAGCATGAGACATCGCTGTTTTTCTTGCCTCTTTTAAGCAGCCCCTAATAATCTCTATCCTAAACCAAATTTTTAATTATATATCTTAATGAACACATTAACCACCAGCCCTTGACATTCAACGGTGTTAACATTACTGAATTCCCCCATTGTCAACATCCTTGGGGTTACCATTGACCAGAAACTCAACTAAATTCACCACATAAATACAATGGCTATAAGAGCAGGTCAGAGGGTGGGAATACTGCAGCAAGTAACTCACCTCTTGATTCCCCAATGCCTATCCATCATTTATTATACCACCCACGTACCTGGGTGCAGCTCCAACAACACTTAAGAAGCATGACACTATCTAGGACAATGCAGCCCATTTGATTAGCACCACATTCACAAATATCCAGTCCCTCCACCACTGACATTCAGTAGCAGCAGTGTGTACTATCTCCAAGATGCACTGCAGCAACTCACCAAAGATCCTTAGACAGCACCTTCAACTTATGATCACTTCTTTCTTGAAGGATAAGGACAGCAAGTCCATGGAAACACCACTTTCTGCAAGTTCCCCTCCACACCTCTCACCATCCAGACTTGGAAATATGTCACTGTTTCTTCACAGTTGTTGGTTCAAAATCTGGAATTCTTTCTGTAACAGCAAAGTGGGCTACAGCAATTCAAGAAAGCAATTCACACTACCTTCTCAAGGGCAATTAGAGACGGGCAATAAATCCAGCCAGTGACACCCAATGTCCCATGAATGAATAAAATAACTCGTGTGTGGCTCAGAGTCAAAGTTTTGTCAGAACTTGCTAGGTATTGACCAGAGGCAATCCTGCAGAGGCAATGTTTTACTACAAAGAGCAATATTACAATTAACAATGTTTTACTACAAAGCGCACAGGGACAGGCTCCTCAGTCCACCAATTCTGTGCCGACACATATGCCTCTCTATCTAACATTTTTGTGCCTCTACATGGTCTATATCCCTCTATTCCCTGCCTATTCATGCCTTAATTAAAGGTGCTGCTACTGCTGCTGTTGTTTTTGGATAGCAGAATTGTAGGAAATGCCACTTCTCAGATTTTACGTTGAATCAAGACCCCACTTTCTTCTTCAGGATATGAAAGATCCACAGGATTATTTAAAGGTGAAGAGAATTCTCCTGATGCTTCAAACAACTCTTCTCTCAAACAAGAACAAAATACGTTTACTAGTTATTTATCACAATATTTTTTGTGTAAATGCAAAATTTGCACACATCAGCGGATACACTTCAAAATGTAATTCATTAGCAGTAACATACAAAAGATATGGATGGTGCTATATAGATATAAATGTTTTTTTAAAAAGAACTTATGGTGGACATGAAATGATCAAATTTCCAACAACATGGTCAACGTTGGTCAAAAATCAAAAAGTGAGATAGGGAAATGAAATGAGCATTACTGCTCATCTAGAAAAGTGATAGAAAAGAAAAGAACATTTTTTTTTACACAGAAAGGTAGGTGGCTGGAAAAACTTTGCCAGAAGTGGTGGTGCAGACAGACCTTATAGGAGCATTTAAAGAACTTTGCGATAAGCACATGAACATGCAAGGAGTAGGGCAACAATGGCCGAGGGGAGGCAGAAATTTGGTGTCAAGTTCAGCACAACATTGTGAGCTTAACTGCCTCTTCCAGTGCTGTATTATACTATATTCTACTTTTCACCCAGGATTAAATTTTAAAGCTTAAACATTGAGATATGAAGTTAAAGTTTGTTTATTAGTGACAAGTAGGCTTATATTAGCACTGCAATGAAGTTACTGTGAAAATCCCCTAGTTGCCACAGTCTGGCGCCTGTTCAAATACACTGAGGGAGAATTTAGCATGGCCAATGCACCTAACTCGGTATATTGGCCATGATTTGATCCTCTTTCTGTGTCGAATTGCTTGAAATGCCACAGTTGCCTCAGCAAACCTGGACAAGCTGGGAGAAGAGTCAGACAAACATCAAGATTCCTGCTCCTGATCATGAGCCAAAGTTTCATATTGGAACTTGTTAATCTACTAGGGCAGACAAGAAGAAACTGCCCAGGATTACACTTGGAGAAACATCGACTTGGATGAGATACCAGAAGATTGCCAGTGCCCTTAGCAGCAATCAGTAACCTAGTTTTGTGAGTGGGCAGTGTGGAGGGAATGAAGAAGAGAATTATCTTGAAAAAAAAAATCAGTAAATCCAAGTTGTTTAGAGCACAGGTGATGACAAAAATTATAATTCAATGAAATAGAGCTATAATCCCAAGTACCAGATGAGTCTAGAACAGAAGTAGCTGCATCAAAAAAATTCAGATTTGTTAAGCAACATTTAAAAATAAAATGACACCGCTGCCTGATTGTTTATGATCCAAATCTGTCATTCTTTGTTACAAGCTGCAAGCCTCCCACGTCAATGTAGAAATTACCAAATGAAGCAAAGTTGCAATTACCCTTTATAGTCCACAACATCATTTTAATTCTGTTTCTAAGACAATTCTATTCTACCTGCCTATGCAGAACTGTATTATTTCTTTAAAAAAAATGAAGATTATGAACAAGGAGACGTAAAATAAATAATTACAACCATGACTAGTGAAGGCCCAGACCACCTGGGAGAAAAATCATTTATTTTCACTACATGCTTTAACAGTTTAAAGGATTAGTATCTCATTGGAGAGCTTACACCCTACGTAAATTCCTGTTTATGCCACAAACTCTGTCCAGGAAATTTCTCAGTCTGGCAAGTAGTAAAAATTTTTATCCTCCAATTCATTGCCTCTTAACTCTTTGTTTGCTTTTTGGCACATTACGTAAAAACATTCTTTGCAAAACAGTCAGCAACGTATGACGTTTACCTGGAAGCAGTACAGCAAGGGAAATCAATAATTAAAACGTCTATGGAATCTAGAATTATTTTTAAGACTGTTTGAAAAAGACTTTAAAGAATTTTGCATTTTTTGCAAAGAGATCAATTTCTAACAGAGATGATGGCATAATGGAAATGTGAATGAACTAGGCTCTGGGGACACAGATTCAAATTCCACCATGGCAGTTGATGAAATTTCAATTCCATTCAGAAAATATGGAATTGAATGTTAGTCTCAGTGGTAGTGACCATGAAATTATCATCGATTGTCATAAAAACTCATCTGAATCACCAATGCCCTTCAAGGGAAGGAAATCTGTTGCCCTTCTCAAGTTTGGCCTACATGTGACACCCGGCCACAGCAACGTGGTTGACGCTTAACTGCTCTCTGAAATGACCTTATCTGTCACTCAGTTCAAGGGTAATTAAGCGTGGACAACAAATCCAGGCCTTGCCTCGATGCCCACATCCCATGAAAGAAAACAAACACAAAATCTTCTCGAACAACTGGAAATTATGATCCACATGACTTGGTATAACTTGAACTAGGAGCAGTGCTGACAGGAAGGAAGCAGAGTGCCTGGAAGTCACAAAGGACAGTTTCAGGCTCAAAGAAGAGCTACAATCAGGAGAACCGGAGGATGAGGGAGATCAGCTGACGCAAAGTGAAACCGGACAGACACATGAAGAACACAAAATTGGTATGAGGATAAGCCAGCAAAACTCTACAAAAAAGTCAGTTTTTTGTTCGGCAGCAGGAAAAAAATAGTATTCCAAGAGTTCTTGGGGATGTACAAATGAGCTAAAAGGTACTGAATCCTAAAAACAATTGCGAACAGTTCAAGCATGTAAAAGAGTTTATATCAGAGGACTAGATCATGAACTAGATATTATTGTTTGGTTAGTTGAAAAGGAACTATGCAAAATTACAACATTAAGACCGGCATGACCCAAATGAAAGTGGGTTGGTGCTAATCTATGGATCTCAGATGGAATACACCTGACAGTGAATACAATTTGAGGGCTGAATTGGTAGACTGAGAGATTCTACATTATTAGGCAGAGTCTGAAAAGGGGCAAACACTACTTGAACTGCAGTAATCTGCAACTTGAAACTGGCTTGAACTGGTTACAGGTACGCAGTTCTGTTAAAAAAAAAACAAAGGAAATGTTGTAAGGCATAAACCCTTATTTAATGAAGTAATCCTACTCAGGACTTTGGGCTGAAGTCAATGAGAAGGAAACACAAAATAAGCGAGGGAGTTTAACAAATAAGAGGTAGCCTATCTTGCAAGAGAAAAGGAACAGGTTAAAGAATGGAGATTCAGGACTGGCTGCAATGAAATTCCATAGATTAATCACATAAATGAGGAAGATTCAGAGTCAGAAGATATGGAAATGGCATCCAAAAGGAAGACAAACACCTGGCCAATGTTAGCTCTCTTACTTGAGTAATATCTGTCATGTTCTATGATTGCACAGGAATTGTCATGGAAACCACTGGAGTGCATTTAAACTGCATAGTTTTGATACAAACTGCATGCTTATTTCAAAACAGATGCATGATTTATATATACACTGTCTAATGATAATAAAGCATATTACTAACAGAGACAGGACAGTTTCCTGTTTTCTTTGTACCAAATTGATAATAAATGCCAGGAAGATACAGGCAACAACACGTTGCGGAGCAGTCATGCGGGTTCTCGAGTTTCCATCAGACAACTGCACAAACAATTTATCTTTTTGTTTGATTTATGCTTAATTTGTATTGGTCCTCATCAATGCTTAAGTAAAAGTCATAAAAACTGAAATCTGATTGGTAATTTTCTCATTAAGGGTTGGTTAGTAAATTTAGCTATTTTGGTTTAGGGTTCCCCACAGCATTTGAAACAAAGATGATAAATTGTTCTATGTCATGTCTAACTTGGCGAATGAAACAAATATTGTGACTAAGTAAATTGTACTATATATGGAGTGGCAATGATCAATTTTATATAAAGTAAGTCCATTCAAATGTCTGATGGCAGCAGGGAAGAAGCTGTTCTTGAGTTGGTTGGTATGTGATCTCAGACTTTTATATCTTTTTCCTGATAAGAGAAGGTGGAAGAGAGTACGCTCAAGGTGCGAAGTCCTTAATTATGCTGGTTGCTTTTCCGAGGCAGCAGGAAACGTAGAAGGGTCATTTGGTAGAAGGCTGGTTTGCACGATGGACAAGGCTTCATTCATAACCCTTTGTAGTTTTTTGCAGTCCTGGTTAGAGTAGCAGCCATGCCAAGCCATGATGCAGCCAAAAACAATATTTTCTATAGTGCATCTATGAAAGTTGGACAGAGTTGTAACAGACATGATAAAATTTCCTCAGCCTCCTGAAGTAATAAAGGCAATGGTGGACTTTCTTCACTATAGTTCAGTGAGGAGGGACCTTAACAGGTACTTAGTGATCTGAACCACCTTGAAACTTGAATCTGTCATTTCCACTTCATCCCCATTGATGTAGAGGGGCATGTTCTCTACTATGCTTCCTGAAATACATGACTGTCTCTTTTGTTTTGTTGACATTGAGGGAGACTGTCGTCGTACCCGTTCACCAGATTCTCTATCTTTTTTCTGTATTCCTCCACCTTTGATCAATCATACTGAAAGATCCCTCATTAAGGAGTTCTCAGGTAGATTCAGTTCCTGCTCCAATGAAAGAGCATTACAAGTGTGCAAGGAGTAAATTTGATTTCTTAGAATATGTACACAATTATATGAATCAGAGAGCCAAGAGGATTACATCAATAATATAAAAACTAAATATGGAGTTCTACCACAAACAGCTCTCTGTTTTAAGGTAAATCAATAATTTCAATTACCATTATGAGGAAGACAATAATCTTTCCATGAACTCATTCAGCCTTGCCATTCTTTTAAAGTATTCGTCCAATTGAACAACTGACAGCAAAACAGTTTGTAATCATAAACATAGCAAAAAAAAACCTATATTATACGGTGCTTGAAAGGCATACAAATCATCAAAATCATGAGCTGCTAATGTAAGTTCTTAAAGAAACCTTATAGAAATTCTCAACATTCTTGGTAAATCATGAAACAAGCGTACAATGACAGGCTTATTGAGAGTTGGCTGAAACAACCTCCACTAATTTACCAACTGTCAGCAATTAACAAACAGGAAAAATTGTACAAATGAAAGCATTCTACTATGTTATAGATTCATTAGTATGTTAACAGTGACATATCAATGTCAGTGTTATTCGTGTCAAACCTAACTCTCTAAACAGCATGCGCAATATTAAATGTTGCTTTTTAAAGATATCAAATCATACCTCTATACTCTGCATTTACATATTGCCATGCCGTGCAGCTCTAAAGGCAAGGGTCAAGTGATTTACTCCAAGTGGTATTCAAAAGATAGTTCTCTCTTCTGTTGTCTTCCCTCCCAAAATAGAAGCACAAATACTGGTCAGCTTCAAAAGTATTTTCACCCAACACAAAGGTCTAGTTTTTGCTTCTCAATAAATAGTGCAGGTGATGTCAAATTAATTTGTATCAAAAAGATTGACAGGTCCTCTTTCAAAATACATTCACAAGGATTTTCACCGCCAACAAGTTAACAGTTTTGGTGCCAAATATCCCTCAGCACAACAGCCAAAATGAAGCAAGTATTGGATGACCCAATTAAAATTTTCACTCAGGCTCTGAGGTGACGGATGTGGAAAATCAACTTGTCATAGGATCTAACTAACACAAGGAGAGTTAGTTACTCTCAGCATCTCAGGGACAAGAATGGATGTTGCAGGTTCCAGGGTTCAAATGCTTTAGTCGGAGTAGAGAAGGAGGTAGAAGGGGGGGAGGAGTGGCATTATTAGTCAAAGACTGTATCACAGTGACAGAGAAGAAGTTTGATGAGGACTTGTCTGTTGAGGTAGTATGGGCTGAGATTAGAAACAGGAAAGGAGAGGTCACCCTGTTGGGAGTCTTTTATACACCTCCTAAAAGTTCTAGAGAGGTAGAGGAAAGGATTGCAAAGTCAATTCTGGTCAGGAGTGAAAGTAATAGGGTAATTGTTATGGGGGACTTTAACTTTACTAATATTGATTGGAATAGCTATAGCTCTAGCTCGTTAGAGGGGTCAGTTTTCGTACAAAGTGTGCAGGAGGGTTTTTTGACTCAGTATGTAGATAGGCCAACTAGAGGTGAGGCTACATTGGATTTGGTGCTGGGCAATGAGCCAGACCAGGTGTTAGGCTTGGAGGTTGGTGAACATTTTGGTGATAGTGACCACAATTCGGTTACGTTCACCTTAGTGATGGATAGGGATAGGCATGAAGCTGGGGGCAGTAGTTATAGCTGGGGGAAGGGTAATTATGAGGCCATCAGGAGAGAATTAGGGTGCATAGATTGGACTAGGAAACTACAGGGACTGGGAACATCTGGAATGTGGAGCTTATTCAAGGAGCAGCTGCTGCGAGTCCTTGATAAGTATGTCCCTGTCAGGCAAGGAGGAAATGGTCGAGTAAGAGAACCTTGGTGTACAAAAAAAGTTGATTTGCTGGTTAAAAGGAAAAAGGAGGCTTATGTCAGGATGAGGCTTGAAGGCTCGGTTAGTGCAATGGAAAGCTATAGATTAGCCAGGAGGGAGCTAAAGAGTGAATTGAGGAGAGCAAAGAGAGGACATGAGAAGACTTTGGCTGATAGGATTAGGAGAATCCTAAAGCTTTCTTTAGATATGTTAAGAATAGAAGATTGGTTAGGGCAAGATTAGGGCCAGTCATAGACAGCAGTGGGAAGTTGTGCGTGGAGCCTGAAGAGATTGGAGAGGCACTGAATAAATATTTCTCTTCGGTATTCACGCAGGGTGATGTAAATGTAGTTATGGAGAACACTGAGGTACAGGGTAGCAAACTGGAAAGTATTGAAGTAGATAGGGAGGATGTGCTAGATATTCTCGAGGGTTTGAAGTTGGATAAGTCACCTGGGCCGGACGGGATTTACCCTAGGATTCTCTGGGAGGCAAGAGAGGAGATTGCAGAGCCTCTGGCTCTGATCTTCAGGTCGTCGTTGGTTACGGGTGTGGTTCCGGAGGACTGGAGGATAGCGAATGTGGTCCCGTTGTTCAAGAAGGGGAAGAGAGACCTTCCAGGGAATTATAGGCCAGTGAGTCTTACTTCTGTTGTGGGCAAAGTATTGGAGAGAATAATTAGGGATAGGATTTATAGTTATTTAGAGAGTAATGAATTGATTGGAGATAGTCAGCATGGTTTTGTGAAGGGTAGGTCGTGCCTTACTAACCTCATTGAGTTTTTTGAAAAAGTGACTAAGGAGGTGGATGGGGGTAAGGCGGTTGATGTGGTATATATGGACTTTAGTAAGGCGTTTGATAAGGTGGCCCATGGAAGACTTCTGCAGAAAATGCAGATGTATGGGATAGAGGGTGATTTAGCTAATTGGGTTAGGAATTGGCTAGCAGATAGAAGACAGAGGGTGGTGGTTGATGGGAGATATTCATCCTGGAGTTCGGTGACAAGTGGTGTACCTCAGGGGTCTGTTTTGGGGCCCCTGCTGTTTGTAATTTTTATAAATGATCTGGATGAGGGTATTGAAGGATGGATTAGTAAATTTGCAGATGACACTAAAGTCGGTGGAGTGGTAGATAGTGAAGAGGGGTGTTATAGTTTGCAGAGGGACTTGGACAAGTTGCAGAGCTGGGCCGAGAGGTGGCAAATGGAGTTTAATGTGGAAAAGTGTGAGGTAATTCACTATGGCAGAAATAATAAATGTGTAGAGTATAGGGCAAATGGTAGGATTCTTAGTAGTCTAGATGAACAGAGGGATCTTGGTGTGTATGTGCATAGATCCCTGAAAGTAGGCAGTCAGGTCGAGAAGGTTGTTAGGAAGGCATATGGAGTCTTGGCTTTTATTGGTAGAGGGATTGAATTTCGGAGCCGCAACCTCATGTTGCAACTGTACAAAACTCTAGTGCGGCCGCACTTGGAGTATTGTGTGCAGTTCTGGTCCCCACATTATAAGAAAGATGTGGAGGCATTGGAGAGGGTACAGAGGAGGTTTACCAGGATGTTGCCTGGTATGGAGGGCAGGTCTTATGAGGAGAGGCTGAGGGATTTGAGGTTGTTTTCGTTAGAAAGGAGGAGGCTAAGAGGGGACCTGATCGAAACATATAAGATGATTAGAGGTTTAGATAGGGTGGACAGTGATAGCCTTTTTCCTAGGATGGAAAAAGCTAGCACGAGGGGACACAGCTTTAAATTAAGGGGTGATAGTTATAGGACGGATATCAGAGGCAGGTTCTTTACCCAAAGGGTGGTTCGGGAGTGGAATGCCCTGCCTGCAGCGGTTGTAGATGCGCCAAGTTTGGTGGCGTTTAAGAGGTTAGTTGATAAGTACATGGAAGAGAAGGGAATCGTTTAGTTTGGAGGGGCATTGCTTTTTATATTGGTCGGCGCAACATCGAAGGCCGAAGGGCCTGTTCTGTGCTGTAATGTTCTATGTTCTAAGTGATGCTCACAATCAGCCTGATCAAACTAGATGCTGACATATGAGGCAAAATATTGAAATTGTTATGCATCCCAGCATTATCATTTGTCTGAAGACAGAAATTTACCCAAAAATAAGTGAAATAAAAGATAATAAACGAGACATTGATTTCTTAATTTGGAAACTGGGTCAAGTCTGAATGGTTTGATATGACTACCAGTCATCAGGTGGATTTAAATCCAGTTCTTCTGGAGAATCTGCTAGCTTTTCAACTCCACAAGGCTTTTAGCTCTGCATTTGTTTTTAAATGAATGTCATTTTATTCAACAGAAAACAATAAGTAACAC
Source organism: Sphyrna mokarran (assembly GCA_024679065.1). Taxonomy (NCBI): domain Eukaryota; kingdom Metazoa; phylum Chordata; class Chondrichthyes; order Carcharhiniformes; family Carcharhinidae; genus Sphyrna; species Sphyrna mokarran. The sequence goes on from JAGIQG010000019.1 coordinate 35,906,919, forward strand.
ACATGCTGGCAATTTTATTCATTTTCTTGAATTTCTGGCTTTTCTTTTCATCTGAAGTAAACAGTCAGAGTAGTCTTTTTACTTAAAAACTGATTTAGCTGGTTAAGGCAGAGAAGTAGCTCAAGCAAAAGACAAAAATGATTTCTCAAGATTCAAACCCCAGCTTTATGCTGAGTCAGCTCATCTTAGCAAGTAGCAAGCTTGCCATAATGGGTCAGGTTCTTGCTCCATAACAATAATGATTACCTGTGGGTTTATTTGGTGAGCAACATCTGGCATACCTAAGCGATGGCAATTGGTTAAGTAGTTACTTTAAAACTTTAGGGAGATGGTGGTGTAGCAATAATGTTATTGGAACTGGTAATCAAGAGGCCCAGGAAAATATCCTGGAGCCATGGGTTCAAATCCTGCCAGGGCATCTGGTGGAATTTTAATTCAGTTAATAGATCTGGAATATAAAAGTCATCAATAATGGTAACCATGATCACTTATCTTTGATTGTTGTAAAAACCTATATGATTCACTAAAGCTCTGTTGGGAAGGGAAGCTGCTGACCTTACCTGGACTGGCTTACAAATAGTTCCAGACCCACAATAATGTGGTTAACAGCCATCTGAAATAGTCTAAGCAAACCATTCAGTTGAAGGGTAATTAGAGATGGGCAATAAATGGAGGATTTGCCAGTGATGGCCACATGAAAGAATGAAGGAAAAATAATTATGGCAATATTTGGAAACTTGAGTGCATCAGGTATCACAATTTCCTGTCCATCTTGTACAAGAGCCCTGGGTTCAGCAGACTTTACAATACCAGGGAAGAGAAAGTCGTGTACATTCACTCAGCGTTCTCATGAACTCCAAGATGACTTTTTTTTAAAAAAAGCAACAATGAACTTTGGGAGGAAGATTTCGAGAGCAGATTTTAGGGTAATTTCAAAGTGATTGAAAATTGGAAGGATCAATTGAAATATAGAATTATTTTTCTGTGGAATCAAACTGTGTTAATTTCCTATTTGGTGAAAGCATTGATGCGTTTGATACCACTTATTATTCACAAGCTATTTTTTGTGCTATAAATAAAGACTCACTAAATTTGAATGAAAAGATTTTAGAAAAGCTGTCAGGTAAATTAAAGGAATACATCAGCGTCCACTCGACAGACGAAGGTGATGATGACAGATTGAACCCTCCAGAATTTCTGCACAGTCTAACTTCAAAGGACATGCCACCGCTCAAGCTTAGATTCAAGGAAGGTGGCACTTAAATGCTGCTATAAAATTTGAATCTTAAAAAAACTCTGTCAATGAATAAGATTGGTAGTTAGGAAACTGTACCTTTTCAATGAACAATACAGAAATTGTAACAGAGGTTTCAAGAAAATAAAATGTTTACTGCTTGAAAAATATTGAGCCCGTCAGGTGCAAGCAGACCTACATTTTCAACTTGTGAGAAAGCAACTCCCAATTAAATTCCATGTTCAATAACAATAAGCAAATCACAAGGCCAAACTCTTGACAAAATCTGTATTTATGCTCCTCGGCCTCATCTGACCCATGCAATGCTTTATGTAGGTTTCCAGATTGAGGCATTTGATTCTGTTAAAGTCTCGTTGAAAAATTACTAGAAATTTGATGACAAATGTTTTATGGGTCTCTGCTAATAACGGAGGGGTCATATGCAGAGGGTGGAATGGATTGTTATGATGATAGCATTGGAGGAAGGGAATAATACCGAAGGAGTTGGATACAGTGGGGGTGGCTTGGAGAGGATGGATTAGCTTGCGATAGCATGAAATGGGGATGGCAAAGTATCAGGAGAAAAGATATGAAAATATTAACTCAATAATAGATTACTGGGTCAGATCAAGTGCTGACGTCTAACCTTATGAATGCTAAATTCAAGGCATGGAACTTCAAACTATTTAAAACTAAAATTTGTACTGCCACACACAATGAACTCAGCAACTGCTCCCATAACCATCTTTCTGCTCCATCAATTTAAGGGCTAAATTCAAAACGTGAATGAATGATGCAGAATGAGGGCTATTGTTGTTTTCTTACTAGAAATAAACACATGCTGGCTCTGCATAAAAAGCTTGATAATCTGTCAACAGTACTGTATGCACGCTTCAAAGGGCAAAACAACCAGTCTTGCAAAGTAACCAAAACTACAAATAAAGTGTGCACCTTGCTGATAATTTTATTTTAAAAAATCAGTATTTTCAAAATTCCATGTAACCTTTAAAAGCACATTCAGTGCTCCACAACAGAAGAAAGTAGTTACTCAAGCTTTAGCAGGAGTGTTAAAAGGTGAATGATGGCAGGATTGAAGTGATCTAGAAGGGAGAAGTATCAAGGTAAAACAATATGCCAGACACTGCTGAATACTCTATCACTAATAGTGAATTGGAGGGTGCACAGACTCTGTCACTAATAGTGAATGAGAGGATGCAGCACTCAAAAACTCGTGATTGCAAATAAACCCGTTGGACTTTAACTTGGTGTTGTTAGACTTCTTACGTGCCCACCTAGTCCAACGCCAGCATCTCCACATCACGATGCTTGAGAAATGGTCGCTTATTACGAACGTGGCCTAACCTCATTGGGGGCCTTGATTCCATTAGTTGAAAGTCAAAGCGTTCCAGAAAGGTTGGAGAAAGGGATAAAAATGGACATCTGAAGGTGACCCTCAGAGAAGACTCAACCAGCCTACTGCAACCTGTGATGACACAAGTGGATGTGTGAAAACTACCTTTGTACTGACAAAACTGTTCATACCGTTGACCTTATCTGGTCAATAAAATGTATCAAGCAGCAGTTAATCTCATTTTTTCTGCAACAATTGTTCTTTAACTTAAGTGTTTCAATAAAACTAAAATCGAACAGTGGTCCTTTCTTCTTCTCAAAGTAAGAGCACTTGGGTAAAAGCATTTCTTAGTAATAAACTGACTGAAGTGTCTGCATAGAGTATTTCACAAACAACAGTCATGACTTGGGTCCAATGAGTTTTGGGTCCAATGAGTTTTGCCCCCTCACCCCCACGTTGCCTCATGACACCATCCACAGATAAAAAGTCAGATTTCCATGTGTATTTACAACTCTCCACCACTTCACTCTCTGTCAACTCCTTTTGTTGTTAGGCTGCATGTCCAGAATCCAATTCTGAATGAGTTATAATTTCCTCTGAATAAATCTTGTGAATTCAAAAGCCATAGCCTTCACAACTCCTGCCCAGCCACCCTCATCCACCCAAATATAAATTCCAATTCCATGCAAACATGAGGAGAACTTTCAGACTCTGAAGACAGACAGTGATCCAAGCTGGGAATCAAATCTAGGTCACTGACACAGAGGCAGCAGTGCTTACCAGTGTGCCGCCACAAGTTTTGTAAAGAAAATGTTTGGCAAAACAATAAATTGAATTTCTGAAAATGTTGGGACTTTAAGAAACAGTTACTGAACAAATGTGAAATAATGACACAGCAATAAATTGAGTTAAAAAGTAAGCAGAATGGAGGGTTAGTGTATGTGGGTGAAAATGTATGCCTGTGTGTGCCTCATAGCTAATGAAGTACATACGTACTGTCGTCACCGTTGAAATATGGGTGTGCAGCAGCAAAATTGCAACAAGCAAGTTTCCACAAACAGCAATATGAAATGGCCAGATAATCTGTGTTGTAGTTTTGATTAAGAGATAAATAGTGCATTTCTTTGAAATACAGCACTGAATCTTCCATGTCAAGCTGAAAAGCAAATAGCATTAGATTAACTCATTTGGATTGCACCTCAAAGTGCAGCATTCCCTGATACTATAGGCATGATTTCTGTGCTCAAGCCCTGGAATAAAATTCTTGGATTCATAACTTTGTAACAGAGCAAAAACACTACCAACTGAGTCACTGTTGCTACCTAGTAAAAGAGTAAACTTTCTCAATGTTATGAAGTTTAAATGTTTGTGAAACATTTTTACAGTAGATTCTAATTCACTTCTACACTAAACTTAGCTTGGAGATTCACTGGCTAAGAGCCACAGGGATCACAGCAATTCAAGGCTAGACATTAATACAATTGTGGGGTGAAACTACATTGACCCTGTATCTATTAAAGTGGGAAAGTGCTCATATATTGCCTGTCATTAATAGTAAGGAGTCTAAAATGCAATACAGACTTAAAAGGCAACATCATATATTTTATATATCCAGTCCTAGATACATTTCAGCTTTGTATTAATTGTTAAGTGTGCTGGTGCAGAAGTGTTGCACTAAATTACAATTTGTCATATTGTCCTTTAGCTATTTTCTGGCCATAAGGGGTTCCACCTCTGTGCACCCTTTGATGCTTTATTGCCACAGACTGACTGCTTATCATTGGGCAACTTCCAAGTCCAGCTGTTCACATCATCCATCCACTGCCATCTCATTTGACCCTTTGCTCCTCAGTCTATTCACAAGCACCATTCTTTCAAATGTGTGACAGGTCCATAACTTCTATAAATGGATTCACTTCATAATCAGTTATGTCCTTGGTTCTAATAATTTGCCTTGCTACTATACTCAGCACAGGCTCAAAGATCAAAAACTCAAAGCTTCAAACAGAACTCTTTTTTAAATATTCAGTCCCTCCCCACACCCAAAATTTGTTAACAATAAGAAGAACCATTACAAAGATTAATTATATGTTTGCTGTCAAATTATAACTTCAACATCTAATAGAGTCTGAAAAGACGAATAAAAGACTATTAACAAGAGGATGTTTATAACAATGAGTAAGATCACACTCCTTTAATTAATTCCTGATTTGCCAAATTGCACAATATAAAGCATTCTAGAACCAAATGGATAACTCCTAACCATCTCTCAAATCAGTAGATCAGGGAAACATAAAATGTTCTTACCCTTTTCACACTGGGCCGAAGGGCACCAGTGTTTTAACCGGCCAACATATTATCATACAAGCAGACAAATCAAACACAACTGGGAACATTTACAGAATGAATGGAAAAGTTTTCCCACGATGAAGAAGAATGGTTTTAATCAATCCTTTTCTAGGAAAAGCACCTAACTTTGTCCTAATTTCTCCACGTGCCATTTAAGCACCATTTCTTACAGTGGACAAACTCCATGGGCTTTGGCAAGACATCTCCCAAATGTTTTTTTTATATACAGAAGCGTCAACTAAGATTATAGCAAGCTAATGAAGAATCACAGCTGAATCCGGTCCTATTTGTATACTGCTTGCAGGCTGGAAAAGGCAGGAATCACATTATAGTTATTGGAGGTTTGTGATTTTTTACTTTCTGAACATCAATAGCAAGGTTAGTTGCAGCACTCTAACAGCCATGAGCAGAGATCAGTTGCCACAGAGTGAAATTAATTGAAAAATTCTGATCCATATTGCTTTATGTCAAACCACGTTATATATATTTTGATCAGCACAATCTATAGCAGTATCTATAAGCTGAAGTAAAATCAACCTCTGATTGCTCAAGTCGAAACTTTTGATATTTAGTATTCAAGTTCTATCATCAACAGCAATGGGTTTATACTGTTTCTATGCCAACCAAAGCATTGATAATCGTAAGCAAAGCTGCCCTCACAATGCAGCTTCAATGCTACTTCAGAAGGGCACTGTTTAGGCTACAGGGATACATAACAAATCAGAGCTTGATTTTGTGATTACACTAATACTATTATCTTTCAATACACCATTTGAACAGAACGTACAGCTGCTTTCTCTGCAACACCTCTTCACCCTCCCATTATCATGGTGGGGCTGAAGAAATCAACCACACATCAATTGCAGTTCAATTTTTTTTTATCAATTCCTCCCCACCCCTAGAAACGTGTTATTATCTTGAAATTCATTGCCTTAGGATATCAGAGTGTCACAGTAAATGCACTGACAAAGCAAATGCTAATACAACTCAAGATTGGCATTTCAAACAAAATAACAAAAACCCTACAGTCATACTGGCTCTGGTTCTATTTTAATTCTCACATTCTCCATTTCAAGAATAAAAGCACAAAGTGACGCATGCATTTTTCACATTTATAATATAGAAGTGCATTTATAGAAGTACTTCTACTAATCATGAACACAAGTGAGACAACTTATGCATTCCAAACAATTAAAATCCATCATTGCTAGTCTAATTGTCTTTTCTAAACTGTTGAAACGCATCCATTGCAGCATAATGCAACCGCATACACTAGTGACTCACCTCCCAACCCCAAACCACACCATTTGTACTTAAACAACACATTTAAAGCAGGATAGCATCAGAACTGCTTCATAGGGAAGTAATGAGATAAATATCAAGACCAAACCAAACGGGTTTCGAAAAAGATTCATTTAAAAAAAGCTAACTTTTAAGAGGGTCTTCAAAGAGCAGTGAAGAGGCAAAATAAATTTAACAAAGAAATTTCAGAGTTTAGGAATTATATAGCTCAAGACACAGCTGCCAATGGTTAGAGAAAGGGAGTGGTGGATGTACAGATGCACGAGGTGGGGAACACAGACCTTAGATGATTATAGAGATGGAAGAAGCTAGTGAGACAGCAAGGGATCAAGCTTTGGAGAGATTTAAACACAATTTTAGATATTTTAAAATTTAGGCATGCCGAGAGCTAGAAAGCTGGCAAGCAAACCCTTTCACACCTCACCTGAAAGTATGACCTTATTACAAGGGAAACCACAGACTCAAAACCACTATTCTAAACCACAAAATACATATTTGTACACAAACAAACTGCTCTATTTAACATTACTTGTAGATGTTCTACTCAATTACAGCATGGAATCTTTAGTAGCAGAAACTATTCAGCGCATTATGTCATGCTACCATCTAATTAGTCCCACTATCCTTGATCTTGTCCATAGGCTTGGAATAAGTCTACCTTTTTCAACTAAACATCCAATTCCTTTTTTCAGGATATTATTGAATCTGCTTCCACTCTTTCAGATAATGTATTTCAAGTTGTAATGTGCTGCTTAAAAAGTCGTCCCCTCTGGTTCTTTGCCAATTATCTTAATGCAGTGTCCTCCAGTTACCAATGGAAATAGTTTTTTCTTATTTACTCCATTAAAATCTCTCATTTTTGAACAACTCCAGTAAATTTCCCCATAATCTTTTCTGCCCTAATGGGAATAATCCCAGCTTCTCCAGTGCTCCACAACATTTTAATGCTCGTCTTCTCTTCCATACATTTGTTAAAAAATTTGTTCTCATTTTTACTCATCACAGAAGAGACACCAGCAATTGAACTATGCACCTGGCAACTTAATTGTTTCATATACGCAAATGTTACCAGATTTCATGCAGATTAAGAATTGGTCACATTATAAACTCCTTCTTATAAATCTGCCATCCTTCAACTGATGTTGAGGGCGTTATATAACTGATCTGAAATACTAACAGGTACCATCCAACCTGAAAGAGTTGCTAAATTTTCTGTTCTTATCATGAAGGAATTATTGTTTAATGGACGCAGCAGAACTCTTCCCCTGCCTAACTTAATCCACAGAACCTCAGGTTAATTTAAAATACAAACAAAATCAAGCGAAGGAGATCAGATAGCAAGGACAACATTGGAGATTTACTTTCTCATGTCACTTTGCAGCTCTCAAACAAATGACAGCTTGTATGATTATTTGTAAGTGCTTTGACAAAATTTACAATGCCTGTAATAGGACAGTCACACTCAGGAAGACCACAGTGTGCTGGACTCCAAGAATTAAATCATGAGAGATGACTCATTGTTCTCTGGGACAGAGTATTTGGAAGTGCTGGTGGCTGAGTGTGAATTTTTCAATTTGCTTTATTTTCTCTCTCTCTTTTTGAGTGCTTTTGCTGCTGTAGTTAGGCCTGGGGCTGGCTGGGAAGGGAACCGGGGAGTATAAAAAGAAAGTGGCAGTAGGCAGTGGAGTGAGGAGGGAAGCAGAGTGAGGGGTATAAGGGCTTTGGTTTGTGGGGCTTGGGCGAGAGCAGGCTTAGGCACAGTGTGCTGTTGGTTTTCTTCCAAGGGTGTTCATGAAAATGGCAGGGATTAAGGGAAGGCGTTTCACCTGTGTACGATGTCATATGTGGGAGTTCCTGGAGGCAAGACCTCTCCCGAAAGTCCACATATGTGCCAAGTGTTTGGAGCTGCAGCGTCTGAGGGTTCGGATCAAGCAACTAGAGCGGCAATTGGAAGATGCATTTTTAGTCAGGGAGAACGAGGAAATCATGGAAGGAAGGCAGAATAAGGTGGCGGAGCCTAAGGGGTGGGAATCTGACCCCTACAGGTGGATTACTGTGAGGAAGGGGAAAAAGGAGAGGGGAGACAGTCCAAAGACTTCCCCAGTGGCAGCCCCCCAAAATATCAAGGGCGGAGGGGTAAAAAAGGCAAGGCACAAGGACTAGAGTACCTCAAACAGGAGGAAAGGGGCTAAAAGGGAGATAGTGGTGGGGGATAGGAGGGTCAAAGGAATAGATAGGCGCTTCTGTGGTCCAAGGCGGGACTCCCCTGGAGTAGGGGTGCACGTTGTGTCTGACAGGGTAGAGGGCATTTTGAAGGGTGAGGGGGATGTGATTATTCACGTAAGAGAGAAGGCTGTAGGAAGGAAGAGCAGGGAGGATATACGAAGGCAGTTCAGGGAGTTGGGGGGTAGGCTAAAGAGCAGGGCCTCCAGGGTGGCGATCTCTGGGCTGCTTCCAGGGCCGGGTAATAGCAGAGCCAGGAGAAATGAGATCCTACAGCTGAATGCGTGGCTGAAGGACTGGTGTAGGGCAGAGGGTTTCATATTTGTGGATAACTGGGAAGTCTTTGTGAAAGAAGGGCACCTGTATAGAAGGGACGGAGAACACTTAAATGGGAAGGGCGTCAATATCTTAGCTGGGAGGTTAGCTGGAGTGTTTCGGCAGGATTTAAACTTATATGAGGGGGGGAGGGGTTGAGACCGAGATGGGAGATAAGAGTAAGCTTGGATGCGAAGAGATACACCGGGAAGAAGAAGGTTCCGAGTGGGCTTGGAGGTCTGGAGTGTGTCTGTTTCAATGCGAGGAGTGTAACGGGAAAAACGGATGAACTTAGGGCCTTAATGTTTGCAAGGAACTTGGATGTGGTTGTGGTGACAGAGACGTGGTTGAAGGAAGGGGAGCAATGGCAACTGAACATTCCTGGGTATAAGTGTTTCAGGGGTGACAGAGGAGGGTCCAGAAGAGGTGGAGGAATGGCGTTGTTAGTTAAGGAGAACATCACAGCGGTGCAGAGGGAGGACAATACAGAGGAGTTAGGAGTGGAGTCGCTGCGGGTGGAGTTGAGGAATAGAAAGGGGGTGATTACTATGCTGGGGGTGTACTATAGGCGACCCAATAGCCCGCAGGTAGTTGACGAAGGCATATGTAAAGACATTTTGGATAGGTGCAGAAAGAAGAGTCGTTATAGTGGGAGATTTTAATCTCCCTAGGGTGGATTGGAAAGTACCTAGAGCTGGGGGTTCGGACGGGCAGGAATTTGTAAAATGTGTACTGGAAAGATCATTGGAGCAGTATGTGGCTAGCCCAACTACAGAAGGGGCTACATTGGATTTAGTTCTGAGTAATGAGCCAGGGCAGGTGGTTGATGTTGTAGTGGGGGAACATGTGGCTAACAGTGACCACAATTCTGTCTACTTTAGGATACAGATGGAAAAGGACGCTTGTTGCCCCAGGGGTAGGATGCTGAATTGGGGGAAGGCTAACTACGGTCGGATTAGGCAGGAACTTATGGAAACTGATTGGGAACGGTTGTTCAAGGGAAGTCCACGCTAGGCATGTGGGACTATTTCAAGGGAATACTGAAAATGTTGCAAGATAAACATGTGCCGGCCAAGAGAAAAGATGGGAAAGGTAGGATTAGAGAGCCGTGGATTACTAGGGATATTGAGGACTTGCTTAAGAAGAAAAGAGAGGCATATGATAGGTCAAAGCAGCTGGGAACGGAGACAGCATTGGAGAAATATAGAGAGAGTAGGAGGGAGCTCAAACGCAGAGTTAGAAGGGCAAATAGGGGGCATGAAATGATTTTGGCGGATAGGATTAAGGAAGATCCAAAGGCTTTTTACTCCTATGTTAGGAATAAAAGGGTGGTTAGAGGAAAAATCAGACCTCTAAGGGACAGAGGAGGGGAACTGTGCTTAGAGCCCAAGGGAATGGCAGAGATCCTGAATGAATACTTTGCGTCGGTATTCACGAAGGAGAGGGGCTTCTTGACAGCTCCTGTCTCTGAGGGAGCTGTGGACCAGTTGAGGGAAATATCCATACTGAGGGAGGAAGTGTTAGAGCTTCTAGGTAGCATTAAAACTGATAAATCTCCGGGGCCTGATGGCATTTATCCCAGGATGCTTAGGGAGGCGCGAGGTGAAATTGTTGGGCCACTGACGCAAATCTACGTCTCTTCTTTGGACACAGGTGAGGTCCCGGAGGACTGGAGAATAACTAATGTTGTACCGTTGTTTAAAAAGGGTAGTAGGGATAACCCTGGAAATTATAGGCCAGAGAGTTTGACGTCAGTGGTAGGGAAGCTGTTGCAGGAAGGGATTCTTAGAGAGAGGACGTATAGGCACTTACAACGTTGCGATTTGATTAGGGATACGCAGCATGGATTTGTTAAGGGAAGATCGTGCCTTACAAATCTGGTAGAATTTTTTGAGGAGGTGACGAAAACGGTCGACAAAGGGCAAGCCATTGGTGTCGTCTATATGGATTTCAGTAAGGCGTTTGACAAAGTCCCTCATGGGAGGTTAGTTGAGAAGGTCAAGGCTAATGGGATACAAGGACAGGTAGCTAGATGGATAAGTAACTGGCTAGGTAATAGGAGACAGAGAGTAATAGTGGAAGGGTGTTTTTCTAGCTGGAGGTCGGTCACTAGTGGTGTGCCGCAGGGCTTGCTACTGGGACCTCTTCTATTTGTAATATATATAAATGACTTGGAAGAGGGAGTAAGTGGAGTGATCAGCAAGTTTGCAGACGATACAAAGATAGCTGGACTTGTGGATAGTGAGGAGCACTGTCAGGCGATCTAGCAGGACATAGCTAGGCTGGTAGCTTGGGCAGATAGATGGCAGATGGAATTCAATCCTGATAAATGTGAGGTGATGCATTTCAGGAGAAAGAATGTAGGGGGAAGGTATATGATAAAGGGTAGACCTATTAAGAGTATAGAAACGCAGAGGGACCTGGGGGTGCAGGTGCACAAGTCTCTGAAGGTGGCAGAGCAAGTGGAGAAGGTTGTGAAGAAAGCATATAGTATGTTAGCCTTTATAGGAAGGGGTATAGAGCACAAGAGCTGGCCTTTAATGTTGCAGTTGTATAAAACGCTGGTTAGACCTCATTTGGAATACTGCGTCCAGTTCTGGTCGCCTTACTACCGGAAGGATGTGGAGACTCTGGAGAGTGTGCAGAGGAGGTTTACCAGGATGCTGCCTGGTATGGAAGGTCTGAGTTACGAGGAGAGGTTAGACAAATTGGGACTGTTTTCCTTAGAAAGACGTAGACTTAGAGGAGATCTAATAGAGGTGTACAAGATTATGAGAGGTATCGATACAGGAAACAGGGTTAATCTTTTTCCTAGGATGGACTCGAATAGCACGACGGGTCATGGGCTTAGGGTGAGGGGGGTAAGGTATAATTTGGATGCTAGAGGGGGTTTTTTCACACAGAGGGTCATGGGAGTATGGAATGCGCTGCCAAGTAAAGTGGTGGAGGCAGGTACTCTGGAGATATTTAAGAAATACTTAGATGGGCACATGAACAGAATGGGAATGGAGGGGTATAGAAAACTGATTTAAAATAGGGATCATGAGCCTTGGGAGTCCCTGGGAAGTGGGTAAATAGATGATGATATTGATGTACTTGTTTTTATCCTACAGGTGCTTTGGTCCATCTTGTTGTCTAACAAGGGGCATACACGCGATGGGTCATGAGAGGGCTGCTCTTGGATTTTTTTTGAGAGTATTCTAGTGCTTCACGTCGTTAGTGTATGCTTGACCTGGACCATTTGATGGGCAACAAGACAGCTCAGTGACTATCGCTGTGCTGTGCAGATACATGGATTTGGGCCTGTGTCTGTGGGAGTTTGCGCATTCTCCCCGTGCTTGCGTGGGTTTTATCCGGGTGCTCTGGTTTCCTCCCACATTCCAAAGATGTGCTCTTAGGCTAATTGGCAAAACAAATTCTCCCTAAATTGTCTCAAATTTGGTTTTTAATCCATTGATCTATAAACATGGACAGGGATCGCGGGTAGAGGTGGGAACATCAGGGTGGTGGCATGGGCTCATTGGGCCGAAGGGCCTGTTTCCCGTGCTGTTTTGTTCTTTGTTCTTTGACATAAACTAGGCTTGAATTCCCCAGAATATAGAATGTTAAGGAGTGACTTGATTTGAGGATTTTGAAAGGAATTGAGAGGATAGATGGAGAGAATTCTTTTACACTGTGAGAGTATTTAGGACAAGAAGTCATAATTTTAAAATCAGACTAAGCCAGACAGAAAAGTTATGAAACACTTCTTCACACAGAGTAACAACAGAAGAGCAAAATTCTTTCACCTCAAAATCAATAGACTCTCTCTCAATTCATTATCTTAAATCTGTGATCAGTGGATTTTTGCAAGTCCGAGCGTACTAAAGGATGCAAAGCCAAGGTGAGCAAGCCGATGGAGTTAAGATAAAGTTGAACAATGATCTCACTGAGTGGCAGAACAACCTTCTTGCTCCATATCTTAAAACAGAAAAAGATGGGATATGGATCCATTACTGCCATTCTTTTTATGATCCACTGTGCAATTTTCTGAAGCCAAGTTGATTTTGTTGGTTCTTTTTCTATCTGGAATGATGCATTACGCTGAGGTTTTACAAGAGGTTGTGTTCCCTCTTGTAATACCCTGGGTATGGCAGTCAATTTATTGACTTAAATGTTCTTTTGAAACAGGGGAAATGTGTACTCACGTCAGTATAAATACATACTGCAGTGAAGTAAAAATATATTTTTAAGCGAGGAGATTGAGGTTACAATTTCATATCAGCTCATTTCAAATACCATTAATTATCAGCCTCCTGCCCATAATCAAACTAACATTCCAATTCATCACTGACATTAGTTACGATCTACATTACAGTTGAATACATAAATAGCTGCAGAATTTTTTTTAACGCATCTTAACCAGACAACTTGCAATCTCTGCACAATCTCTCTCTGGTGCCTCTGCTAATAGTGAATCGTCCACAAAATACATTAGTTTTCAGTAGCAATCTTAAAATGCAATGGCTCCAGAAGTCTCTACAAGACTAGTGATTGTGATTTTTTTTAAAATGCTTTTAACAAGTGATTTTTGTCCCAGTTATCATGGATCTATCTCGTAACAGCAAAAAGTAGTTAACAAGGAATGATAGAACATGATCTATCCAAAAACAGCTTAAAAACCTGCCAGCAACAGCAGTAGCCAGCATTCAAAGAGGATGATGAAATGCGACCTTTCCCAGTAATGAATTTAGCAGGAATCCAGACAGAAACAGGTGTAAATAGCCCCATCGTCAGAAAACAGCTTACCTCAACAACTGAGATCAGGAGATATACAAATGCTAATTCAAAATCACGGAATGAGAGAAATGAAGACAGCTCAAATACATAGAAGGGAGAATCAAAGAGGGACCACGGTATTATTGCCAGCACATACAGCATCAAGCAAGCATTGTAACATCTAGGAGCTGATAGGCAAATTTAACATTTCACAGACAAGAGGCCATTTTAACATTCAGGAAGTTTTTTAGCCAAGGTAGTACAGAAATTTTCATGAAGGCAGTTAAAGTATCCCAGACTTGGTCATCTGCCTTGTATTGTGTAGCAACTATAAACTAGATTTGATTCATAAGTTTATTTAATTTGGATGTTGTTTGTAAATGGGAAAGTCTTATTGAGTTCAGACATTGCAGATATATCCTGGAAAAAGGAGTAACTTCTATATAAATTGTGTGAGTTTAGTAATTCATATATTTAATTATTTTAAAATATCATAGTCTGTTCATATATATTTGCCTTTAATTTAATTAATAGGCTTTAATAACAGTTATACAACAACATATGATTATTCTCGCAGGGTGGATGGGTCATGTGATTCATCTCAATATTTCAAAAACAAAACCATATACCACCATAAACTAGAGACTTAAGTTGAGGTGCAGAAAACATCTGTGCAGTTCATGATAATCAATTGAGGACAAAGAAAGAAAAACAAGCAAATCCAAATCAACTTTGCAGCACATTTCTATGGAATTTTTTTTGAATTCAACAATGACAAGCAAATAATTTATAAGAAATCATGCTGGGGAACAGCCTTGCATATCAGCTAACAGATCATATTACATTAATCTAGATAATAAAACCAATTTAATTATGTAACTCAAGATGCAACATTTGGGTACATTTGATCTATGTTCATTCTCTTATTAAAAGGGCAGCACTGACCTCTCCAAATACATCTGAATCCTTGTTAATCATTTAAAATGCTGCTGTTATCAAACACACAGTTAGCATACCAAAATAAGGTTATCATATAATCTGACACACACTTTTCCAGACAAAAACATCATGGAAATGCTCAAATTAAAAAGTCAAAAGTTAGGAAACTAGCAAAAATCTTGCTATTAATTTCATAACAAAGTACATGAGATGTGCACATACAAGGAGGGGAGTTAGCTAAATGAAACTCGCCCTAGTTAGTACACAATAATATCAAGCTTCTTGGAATGTACTGAATCACTAAAGTGCAAACGGATGCCGTTTCTGCACATCAAGCCTGCACCGATAACAATCTCACCCAGGCCCTATCCATGTAACCCCACGCATTCACCCTGACACTAAGGGGTAATTAAGCACGGCCAATCAGCCTAACATGCACATATTTGGACTGGGGGAGAAAACCGGTGCACCCAGAGGAAACCTACACAGACACAGGGAGAACATGCAAGCCCCAGAGTTACCCAAGGTGGGAATCAAACCCGGGTCTCTGGCACTATGAGGCAACAATGCTAATCTCTGTGACGCTGATGCTGAATTCTTATTGGAATACAGCATTAGATTAAGCTTTTACTTTCTACAGAAATTCCTTTTTGAAAATAAGTACGGAAAAGAGGTCGATAACTGGAAGTGAAAGTCAGGCAAAAGCAATTTTTGACTGCATTTCAGTGCAGTTCTTACTTAACATTGACAAAAAGCAGTTTTGGTTGATATTAACAGTAAATCTGCAGTGTAACACCAAACACAACTTGATCACAAAAGATGTCAGGAGGAAATAGTTTCACATTACTTCTCTGTGGGGTAAAGTCAGGGGATGCAAAATGAAACACTTCTCAATTATGCTCATGTTCTGTTGTAAGTATAAAATTCAATATTTCTCATAATTTGTTTGATGGCAAATCATATATGGCTATTTAATTATAGAAGGAATCACAGCCATGCCTAATTGTGTCCTTGCCTGGAATACATATACGTATGTTACTTCCAGCTGGGATCACTAGATGATAACCTGAAGCTGACATCCTTCAATTTATCTTGATCATCAAGTTCTCCTTTGAAGCACGTAATAAAGAATAAAGAACAAAGAAAAAAACAGCACGGGAATCAGGCCCTTCGGCCCAATGAGCCCGCATGGCCACCCCAATGTTCCCACCTCTATCACTGATCCCTGTCTATGTTTATAGAACTATGGATTAAAAACCAAATTTGAGACAATTTAGGGAGAATTTGTTTTGCCAATTAGCCTAAGAGCACATTTTTATGATTGGGAGGAAACCAGAGCACCCGGAGAAAACCCAATCAAGCACGGGGAGAATGCGCAAGCTCCCACAGACACAGGCCCAAATCTATGTATCTGCACAGCACAGCGATAGTCACTGAGCTGTCGTGTTGCCCATCAAATGGTCCAGGTCAAGCGTACACTAACGACGTGAAGCACTAGGATACTCTCGAAAAAAATCCAAGAGCAGCCCTCTCACGACCCATCGCGTGTATGCCCCTTGTTAGACAACAAGGTGGACCAAAGCACCTGTAGGATAAAAACAAGTACATCAATATCATCATCTATTTACACACTTCCCAGGGACTCCCAAGGCTCATGATCCCTATTTTAAATCAGTTTTCTATACCCCTCCATTCCCATTCTGTTCATGTGCCCATCTAAGTATTTCTTAAATAACTCCAGAGTATCTGCCTCCACCACTTTACTTGGCAGCGCATTCCATACCCCCACCACCCTCTGTGTGAAAAAACTCCCTCTAGCATCCAAATTATACCTTACCCCCTCACCCTAAGCCCGTGACCCCTCGTGCTATTCGAGTCCATCCTAGGAAAAAGCTTAACCCTGTTTACTCTATCTATACCCCTCATAATCTTGTACACCTCTATTAGATCTCCTCTAAGTCTACGCCTTTCTAAGGAAAACAGTCCCAATTTGCCTAACCTCTCCTCGTAACTCAGACCTTCCATACCAGGCAGCATCCTGGTAAACCTCCTCTGCACTCTCTCCAGAGTCTCCACGTCCTTCCGGTAGTAAGGCAACCAGAACTGGACGCAGTATTCCAAATGAGGTCTAACCAATGTTTTATACAACTGCAACATTAAAGGCCAGCTCTTGTACTCTATACCCCTTCCTATAAAGGCTAGCATACTATATGCTTTCTTCACAACCTTCTCCACTTGCTCTGTCACCTTCAGAGACTTGTTCACCTGCACCCCCAGGTCCCTCTGCGTTTCTATACTCTTAATAGGTCTACCCTTTATCATATACCTCCCCCCTACATTCTTTCTCCCAAAATGCATCACCTCGCATTTATCAGGATTGAATTCCATCTGCCATCTATCTGCCCAAGCTACCAGCCTATCTATGTCCTGCTGCATCGCCTGACAATGCTCCTCACTATCCGCAAGTCCAGCCATCTTTGTATCGTCTGCAAACTTGCTGAACACTCCACTTACTCCCTCTTCCAAGTCATTTATATATATTACAAATAGAAGAGGTCCCAGTACCAAGCCCTGAGGCACACCACTAGTGACCGACCTCCAGCTAGAAAAACACCCTTCCACTATAACCCTCTGTCTCCTATTACCAAGCCAATTACATATCCATCTAGCTACCTGTCCTTGTATCCCATGAGCCTTTACCTTTTCAACTAACCTCCCATGAGGGACTTTGTCAAATGCCTTACTGAAATCCATATAGGCGACATCAACGGCTTGCCTTTTGTCGACCGTTTTCGTCACCCCCTCAAAAAATTCTACCAGATTCGTAAGGCGCAACCTCCCCTTAACAAATCCATGCTGCATATCCCTAATTAGATCGTAATGCTCTAAGTGCCTATACATCCTATCTCTAAGAATCCCCTCCAACAACTTCCCTACCACTGATGTCAAACTCACCGGCCTATAATTTCCAGAGATATCCCTACTACCCTTTTTGAGCAACGGTACAACATTAGCTATTCTCCAGTCCTCCGGGACCTCACCTGTGTCCAAAGAAGAGACAAAAATTTGCGTCAGAGGCCCAACCATTTCACCTCGCACCTCCCTAAGCAGCCTGGGATAAATGCCATCAGGCCCCGGAGATTTATCAGTTTTAATGCTACCTAGAAGCTCTAACACTTCCTCCCTCGGTATGGATATTTCCCTCAACTGGTCCACAGCTTCCTCAGAGACAGGAGATGTCAATAAGCCCCTCTCCTTCGTGAATACCGACGCAAAGTATTCATTCAGGATCTCTGCCATTCCCTCGGGCTCGAAGCACAGTTCCCCTCCTCTGTCCCTAAGAGGTCTGATTTTTCCTCTATCCACCCTTTTATTCCTAACATAGGAATAAAAAGCCTTTGGATTTTCCTTAATCCTATCCGCCAAAACCATTTCAAGCCCCCTTTTTGCCTTCCTAACTCCCCGTTTGAGCTCCCTCCTACTCTCTCTGTATTCCTCCAATGCTGTCTCCGTTCCCAGCTGCTTTGACCTATCATACGCCTCTCTTTTCTTCTTAACCAAGTCCTCAATATCCCTAATAATCCACAGCTCTCTAATCCTACCTTTCCCATCTTTCCTCATAGCCGGCACATATCTTTCTTGCAACATTTTCAGTATTCCCACATGCCTAGCGTGGACTTACCCTCGAACAACCGTTTCCAATCAGTTTCCATAAGTTCCTGCCTAATCCGACCGTAGTTAGCCTTTCCCCAGTTCAGCCCCCTGCCCCTAGGGCAACAAGCATCCTTTTCCATCTGTGTCCTAAAGTAGACAGAATTGTGGTCACTGTTAGCCACATGTTCCCCCAATACAACGTCAATCACCTGCCCTGGCTCATTACTCAGAACTAAATCCAATATAGCCCCCTCTCGAGTTGGGCGAGCCACATACTGCTCCAACGATCTTTCCAGTACACATTTTACAAATTCCTGCCCGTCCAAACCCCCAGCTCTAGGTACTTTCCAATCCACCCTAGGGAGATTAAAATCTCCCACTATAACGACTCTGTTCTTTCTACATCTATCCAAAATGTCTTTACATATGCCTTCGTCAACTACCTGCGGGCTGTTGGGTGGCCCAAAATACACCCCCAGCATAGTAATCACCCCCTTTCTATTCCTGAACTCCACTCCTAACTCCTCTGTATTGTCCTCTCTCTGCACCACTGTGATGCTCTCCCAAACTAACAACACTACTCCCCCACCTCTTCTGGACCCTCCTCTGTCACGCCTGAAATACTTGTACCCAGGAACATTCAGCTGCCACTGCTCCCCTTCTTTTAACCACATCTCTGTCACCACAACCACATCCAAGTTCCTTGCAAACATTAAGGCTCTAAGCTCAACCATTTTTCCTGTTACGCTCCTCACATTGAAACAGACACACTCCAGACCTCCAAGCCCACTCGGAACCCCCTTCTCCCTGGTGTATTTCTTCTCATCCAAGCTTACTCTATCTCCCATCTTGCTCTTTACCAAGCTAACGGTCTCAGTCCCTCCGCCACTCCATATTAGTTTAAATCCTGCCGAAATACTCCAGCTAACCTCCCAGCTAAGATAATCACGGATCTTACTTGAACATAGAGCATAACTTCATCACAATCCTGGAAGTCCAGAGACCAGATATGGAACCTGAATAGTACTTGACACCTATATAAGTTAAAGAACCACCCAAGGTGTTCCAAACAGTTACTGGCAAGCCATGCAACTGTTTTGTTCTGGTCTCTAGTTCTCAATAACCTAGTCAGTACTGTGCACTATTTTGGTTTCCATAGTGCAAAATGATACAGGGGCACTGGAGAAGGTGCAAAAAAGTATCAAGGGTATCAGAACTGAGTGATTATAACAATCAGGAAAGACTGAATAGGCGAGAGCTTATGCACCCCTAAATGAGTGGACTGATGGGTGGCCTGAAAGAGAACTATAAAATTACGAAGTAGTTGAATTAGGTAAACAGGGAAAATGTTTCCATTTGTGGAGAAAAGTAAATGTAGGGCATCTAAATGAAGATAGTCCTAAATACATCATAGAACATAGAACACAGAACACTACAGCACAAACAGGCCCTTCGGCCCACGAGTTGTGCTGATCATAACATACCAGGCCATAGAACTATCTGTAACTCCCAATCCCATTAAATCCCATCTACTCATCCAGAAGTCTTTTAAAAGACCCCAGCGAGTTCGCCTCTACCACCACTGACAGCAGCCGATTCCATTCACTCACCACCCTCTGAGTGAAAAACTTATCTCTAACATCTCCTCTGTACTTGCCCCCCAGCACCTTAAACCTGTGTCCTCTCGTAGCGACCATTTCAGCCCTGGGAAATAGCTCCAAGAATCCACCCTATCTATTCCTCTCAACATCTTATAAACCTCTATCGGGTCGCCTCTCAACCTTCGTCTCTCTCATGGAGAAGAGACCTAGATCTCTCAACCTATCTTCATAAGGCATGCCTCCCAATCCAGGCAACATCCTTGTAAATCTCCTCTGCACCCTCTCAATAGCTTCAACATCCTTCCTATAGTAAGATGACCAGAACTGCACACAGTACTCCAAGTGGGATCTGACAAGGGTCTTATAAAGTTGCAGCATTACCTCCCGACTCCTAAACTCATTCCCTCGATTAATAAAAGCCAGTGCACCATATGCCTTCTTGACCACATCCTCCACACGCGGGGCAGATTTAAGATCCTATGGACCCGGACCCCAAGATCCTTCTGCTCCTCAACGCTGCCAAGACTCCTACCCTTAATATTATACTCCTTCATCCCGTTGGTCCTGCCAAAATGGACCACCACACATTTATCGACATTGAAGTCCATCTGCCACTTCTCCGCCCAGTCTTGCATCCTATGTCTCGCTGCAACTTCAGACATCCCTCCAGACTCTCCACAACACCACCAACCTTCGTATCATCGGCAAACTTACTAACATATCCCTCCACTTCCTCATCCAGGTCATTTATGAAAATGACAAACAGCAAGGATCCTAGAACAGATCTCTGGGGCACTCCACTGCTGACTGACCTCCACGCAGAAAAAGACCCATCCACAACTGCTCCCTGCCTTCTGCAGGCAAGCTAGTTCTGGATCCACAAGGCCAAAGCCCCATGTATTCCATGCCCTCTCAGCTTCTCAACAAATGAGAAATCCAGGGAAGAACGTTACACTCTACTCGAGGGAAGTTAGATGCGACTTCCTCCAAGAACTTCCTCCATCATGACCTGGTTGGGACAGGCAAGGCCTCTGACAGGTGTCTCTATATGCCCCAATTAAGGCCCTTATCCCTTTTCAGGCTAGCTGGCAGATGATAGATATGAGGAGAGTGGGAGGAGGGCAGGGGAAGATAGAAGAACGGAAGGGAAGTCAGAGGGGACACCTCTGTTCTGACTGGAGGCACACTCCACTTGGGACCAGGTGACTTCCAGAGCTCTTCTCCTCACCCTAGACCTTCCCTGCTTCTATCATCTTGAAAACTCTGGCGCAGGAGAAACATCTTTATTCAGAGGACTAGAACACGGAACTTGCTGTCATGTGGAGTAAATGAGGTGACAAGCACAGATACATTTAAATGGGAACACTGGATTAATGTTTATAAGTAATTTTATGTATCTGATCTTTTATTTCTTATCTCAGTCACCGCCATTTGGCAAACTGCAATATGTACAAATCTTTGCAAAATATACTTCCCAGCGTATACCACTGCAAGTATATCAGTGTCACATAACACGCAGAACACGGCAGTTGTGTTTCAATGTGTAGCACTCTGCCTCTGAGTAAGAATTTGTAGCTTGAAATTCCATTTCTGAGAACTAAAAATAAAAATCTAGGCTGACGTTCCAGTGCAGTACTGAAGGAGCCCTACATGGTCAGGTTTCTTTTTTTTTGAATGGCACTTTAAACTGAGGCTCCAACTGTTCTTTTATGTAGACATAAAAAGAATCCATAGCCTGGTCTTGATCACTGTGTTGGTGAACACTTCATCGATCATGGACACTCGGCCTCTGATTTTCCGGTAAGCGTTCTCCAATACAGTCTTCACAACATACAACAGCGCAGAGTCACTGAGCGGAGACTGATAGCCAAGTTCCGCACACAAGGACAGCCTCAACCGGGACCTTGGGTTCATGTCACACTATTTGTACCTCCCATAACTTGCCTGTGCTTACAAAATCTCATTTACTGTCCTGTCTGGAGACAATACACATCTCTTTAACCTATGCTTAATGCTATCACCACTCTCACTGCACTTTAAGACTTGACTAGCTGTAAAGACTCACATTCTAATCACTATTCTGGAAACTGAGTGTGTGACTCTATATGCCCTGTTTGTGATTAGAACCCCCACTCACCCGATGAAGGGGCAGCGCCCCAAAAGTTTTGGCATTTGCTACCAAATAAACCTGTTGGACTTTAACCTGGTGTTGTGAGATTTCTTACTGTTTATCCCAGTCCAACATCGACATTTCCACATCATGAGCTTGAAAATCAGGGGAACTCACCCCAGTGTTTTGGCCAATTAATTACCTAGACAATGTGTAATATAAAAATTTTGTCATCATCTCATCGCTTTTTGTGCAAACTTGCCATCTACAAATTGCTTGTTGCATTTCTTATAATATAAACATGACTACACTTTAAAAGTAATTACTTTAGGATGTCAAAAGTTTGTTAAAGGTGCTTTTGAATACAAGTCTTTTTCGATGAAGTTAGAAAACAGCTGAAGGCTACCAAACTGCAAGATGCCGTACTGTATCCTGCAACATAGAAGATGACATTTGGCAACTCTATAAAGACATCTGACAATCCAGCCAAGGCCACAATTTTATTGAACTCCATTCACTGTAAATTCTGGACTCTGTCTCTCATCATTATAATTCCTTCCTGATTCTGTGTTGTTATTCATTATGCTGACAGGGATCATCTAGTAATTGAGCACTACTGTGACTCTTTTTATCCTTGAGAATTCCAGGGATTTGCATTTGTCTTTATTGGGAAAATCTCCTCAGCAAGTTCCTTCTTGTTAAGAAGTGCACTGTGCAGGTTGTATGGCACTATAGGGCTGTGACAAATATCCACTTTTCTTGTTACTTGTACATTTGTAATAGTGGTATATGCTTTATGGTCTCCTTTGCTCTAATCATGATACATACAAGTAACACCACTGTTGGGGAGTGGGCGGGTGGCTTAAGCCTTAATGGGAGGAGTTAAAATGCAGAAAGGATATTCAGCGCTCATGGCAGTAGCTACTTTGATACTTTGCTCCTGGAATGTGCAGGGAATACACCATCCTATTTAAAAAAAATTGTCTTTCACCTTCACCTAAGAGACTTTATCCTTAATAAGACATTTCTGCATCTTAATGACACTGAGGCGCGGGGTGGGGGGGGGGGGAATCGGATCTTGATATCCACAGAATCTAAGCAATTAATCAGCAAGTTTTATGACAGTTAATGTTCTAGATCCTGTGGGAATATACCAGTGACTCAGTATTCTTGGAAAGAAAAACTTCACAGTGAATATTGATGGGAAATGTGGGGCATTATATGGAAGATGCCAATAGAATCTCAGTCTGCAATAGAATGAAGGCTTAAAATATTACACCAATCTGCATGTTACATCAAGTTTAAGACAGAGGGCCGATCCCACCATATCCATGTTATGCCAAAAGTGCAAAGTAATCAGGAAGACTTCATATACTGTGCTTAGTTGGTGTCAAAATTAAATCCTACCAGTCTGGCATACTAAAGACGACATTTGATACAGTCGAAGAATTTGGTCATAGAACCATAGAATCTCTATAGCACAGGAGGGGATCATTCAACCCATCGAATCTGCACTGATTCGTTGAAAGTGCATCTTACCTTACCCTTTGTAACGCCACACATTTACTATGGCTAATCCACCTAATCTACACATCCCCGGACACCAAGGAGCAATTCAGCTTGGCCAATCCACCTAACTTTCATATCTTTGGACTGTGGGAGGAAACCAGAGCACCCTGAGGAAACCCACATAGACACAGGGATATCAGGCAAATCTCAGACTGACCCAAGTCCAGAATTTAACACAAGTCCCTGATGCTGTGAGGCAGCAGTGCTAACCACTGTGCCCCCTTTGTTTTAAATTTTGGGGCTCGCAAAAAGAAGAATAATTGATGCTAATGAAAAAAAGGCTGTAAAATATCCTAATATATATCCTCTGCTCTTGGATTAATGATAAATCTTCTTCAGTTCAAAAACGGTATTAAATTATCATGGAAAGTATCTCAATGGAATTCCTAACCTCTATACTTGGATCCAAACTGGAAGCATTCTGACAAGTATGGGGCTGCATCTCAAATATATAGGTTCCATAATGTCTGACTTGCTCCTACAAGATTTCCCATATGCCTTGCAACACTGTCTTTAGCATCCTGTATGTGAAGGTGTGCACTATTTTGCCATGTTTCCATTGCTTTATCCTCTTTTTCCCTGTTCCCTCATTTGCCATTTCAATTTCTTTATTGAAATAGAAGCACTGGGCCTAACGAACAAGTTGAACAAACTACATTGGTGTCCTCTGACTTTTCTGTATTCATATATAGAGAAATTATGGTATACTGTACCAGTTTTGAGCATCTGTTGCATTAGTTGTAAAAATGGAAAAATTTTAATAAAAATACTTTGAAAATAAAAAGAAATACACGTCCTTTGACAACCCATCATACAATCATTGAATAAGCTTTGATCAATTCCAGCTTCTATAAAGAAGTATGAAATTATCATATTCCAGTTACTGGTTTTGTCTTTTGCACTGACTAGGAACAGTCTTGCCAGAGTGAGAAAGTCTGGAATTAATTGATTTGTTAAAATCTAATCCCAGAATCTCATTGTGCCAACCCCACAATTTATTTACTCAGCAAAGCAAGAGTTACTGGCTTTCCAACATTACAGAGTAGCTGCTAATTCAGCACAGTTCTAGAGATTAAAGACACAGCACAGCGCACATCACATATACTGGATTTTTGCCGACATTACAAAATGATGAATTTTAACAA
The DNA here is from genome assembly GCA_024679065.1 of Sphyrna mokarran. Taxonomy (NCBI): domain Eukaryota; kingdom Metazoa; phylum Chordata; class Chondrichthyes; order Carcharhiniformes; family Carcharhinidae; genus Sphyrna; species Sphyrna mokarran. Next base: position 35,931,469 of record JAGIQG010000019.1, read on the forward strand.
AGTGCCACCTACAATTTAACCAATACCATTACTCATTTGGCATTAGAAACTTGTGAAAGATTGATGAATTCTAACCTGAATTTTTATTCTGAATGATTACATAATTCTTATTCAGTCTGGAATGACCATTGTAGCAGAGGTAGAGTTTTGAATGAAAAGTTTAGTTAAGCTATCCGAATTATATAGTTTTGCGCAATGGTGGACATTTTCTAGGTTAAAAAGTGCATTTTCAATATTATTATATCTTTAAGGTCTAGGGGTATGGTATATATTTTATATATCTTCCTCTGTTACCATTTTAAGTGAAGAATTCATAAATGGTCAACATAAACGCATCTAAGTATCTATAATACAAAAATACTATTTAAATTTGAATATTTCGCCATCAAAATTTATTAATGAAGTAATGGAATTAATATTTTGGGAAAAATTGCATCCACCAATCTTTCTTCCTCAGTAATTGAAATTTTTCATCTCTAAAAGGTTTTAAACAAAGTAGAACAAAAATTTTATGTTTCATAATGATTTAGAGCACTTGATACATGCAGTTTACAAACGTTTCCAGCAACTTGCAACTCTAAGGATAAGAGACAGATTGTACTTGAACTTTGAGAATTTTCCTTATGTTTTGCTAAAAAAATGTAACTATACTGGTGATTGTTCTTTGTAATAAAGCTTTGAAAATTCAAAGATCAGTACATCCCCAGTTGGAGTATTGTGCGCAGTTCTGGTCGCCTCATTATAGGAAGGATGTAGAGGCTATTGAGAGGGTTCAGAGGAGATTTACAAGGATGCTGCCTGGATTGGGAGGCAGGCCTTATGAAGATAGGTTGAGGGAGCTGGGAATCTTCTCACTGGAGAGACGTAGGTTGAGAGGCGACCTGATAGAGGTTTATAAAATGTTGAGAGGAATAGATAGGGTGGACTCTCAGAGACTATTTCCCCGAGCTGAAATGGTCACTATGAGAGGACACAGATTTAAGGTGCAGGGAAGCAAATACAAAGGAGGTGTCAGGGGTAGGTTTTTCACTCAGAGGGTGGTGAGTGAATGGAACCAACTGCCGTCGGAGGTTGTTGAGGCAAACTCACTGGGGTCTTTTAAGAGACTTCTGGATGAGTCTATGGAAAAGAATAGGATAGGGGGTTATAGATAGGTCTGTGGATTGGTAGATGTGATCGGCGCAACTCGTGGGCCGAAGGGCCTGTTTGTGCTGTATTGTTCTATGTTCGATCAACCAACAGGCCCTTCGGCCCACCAAGTCTGTGCTGACACACAGGCCTCTCTAATCTAATATCGTCTTGCCTCTCCGTGGTTCATCTACTCCCTACCTATTCATGTATCATGCCTCCTGATCATTGTTATAGAAACTACTTCCACCACCTCCTCCAGCAGTGCGTTCCAGGCATTCACCATTCTGTGAAAACCTGCACCTTACATCTCTTAAAATTTCCTCCTCTCGCTTTCAACTTTTGTCTCCAAGTAATCGACCTTTCATCCCTGGGAAAAAGACTGACTATCCATTCTATCCAAGCCTGTCATAATTTTGTAAAACTCTATCCCTCATCCTGACTCTCCAGTAAAAACAATCCAAGTTTGTTCAACCGTTCTTGATAGTCCATATCCTCCAAAACAGGCAAAATCCTGTAAATCTCTTCTGCACCCTTTCCAAATGCACTAACATCCTTCCAGTAGCATGGCCAACAAAACTGCGGCTTAATCAAAGTCTTATACAGCTGCAATGATTTTCCAATTCCTATATTCAACGTCCCACCCAATGAAGGCTAATATTCCATATACCTTCTTGACCACCTTGCCCACTTCAGTTGCCACCTTCAGGGAACCGTGGATCTGCACATCTAGATCCCTCTGTATGCTAACATTTCCAAGGGCTCTACCATCTACTGTAAACTCTCCTCCTGCAGCAGACTTTCCAAATCACATCATCTCTCATTTGTCTGGATTAAATTCCATCTGCCATCTTTCGATCCAGGTCTCCAGCTGATTTATATCTTAAGGTGTCCTCCTCATCATCTGCTACTCTCCCAACTTTTATATCATCTGCAAATTTACCAATCAGACCACCTACATCTTCCTCCAAATCATTTATATATATTACAACCAACAGAGGCCCTAGCACTGATCCTTGTGAAACACTGCTGTCACAATCCTCCAGTTAGAAAAGTACTCTTCCACTGCTACTCCCTGCTTTCTATGCCCATGATGTAGAGATGCCAACGTTAGATTGGGGTAAACACAGAAAGAAGCCTCATAACACCAAGTTAAAGTCCAACAGGTTTATTCGATAACAGATTTGTTTCGTAACAGATCTCCCACTCACCTGACGAAGAAGTAGTGCTCCGAAAGCTGGTGGTGTTTGCTTTTAAATAAACCTGTTGGATTTAACCTGGTGCTGTGAGACTTCTTTTTATGCCCAAACCAGTTTTTTACCCAAGTTAGCAACTCACCTCAGATCCCTTATGACTTCACCTTCTATATCAGGCTGTCATGAGGAATCTTATCAAAGACTTTAGTAAAGTCTATGTATACAACATCCACTATCCTGCTTTGTCAATTTCTTTTTATTACTTCCTCAAAGAACTCAATCAAGTTTGTGAGACACAATTTCCCCTCCACAAAAGCATGCTGCCTATTGTTAATAAGCTTGTTCTCTTCTAGATGTGAGTACATCCTGTCCCAAAGAACCTTCTCCAATGATTTCCCCATCTCTGATGTAAGGCTCACAGGCTTGTAATTTCTTGGATTGTATCTTCTGCCCATCTTACTCTCCAATCCTCTGGATTCTTGTCCCTAGATAGAGGATACAAAGATTTTGGCCTGGACCTCAGCAATTTCTTCTTTCACCTTTATTCTGGGATAAACCCTATCTGGCCCTGGAGACTTGTGCACCTTAATGTTTTTCAAAACCTCTAATGCCACCTCCTTTTGTATCTCAACATGTTCAAGAATGTCAATATCCTGCTTTCCACACTCACCATCTATCACATCCTTCTCCTTTATGAATATTGATACAAACTACTTGGTAAGGACCTCATCTAGCTCCACGTACAGACTCCTTCCACTATCCTTGAGTGGAAACTTTCCTTAGCGACAAACCTCCTCTTTATATATGCAGAAAAGGCCTTGGGAATTTTCCTTAATCCTACCTACCAAGAACATTTCATGCTTCTTTTAGTCCTCCTAAGATACTGTTTAAGCTTTTTGCTGCTACCTTTGTATTCCTCAAGAGACTTATCCATTTTCAATTTCCTGAACTTTATGTACGCCTCCTTCTTTTTCACTAACCTCACAATCTCTCGTCATCCAGGATAAAAATCAAGTAGTGTCATTTAAACTGAGCAAAAGGGGCAAGGGCCAGAGGAAAAGCGAGCAAGTGAGACAGCGAGGAAGAGAAGCAAGTGAGTGATATATCATCGGTAGCTGATCAACCTCAGTCCAACCTGGCTAGAACCAAGGGGATAGGATCAGGATAAATAAGAGTCTTCTCTCCGCAAGACTAACTATTCTCACAATACAGTGAAGGCTTCGAGGAAGATACCGAGATGTCGAAACAGCTTCTAAATCAACATTTTACCTGCAATGCTTGACACACTTCTGATAGGAATGTAAGTGAGATATAGGACGACAATAAGGCCTCCAGACTACCTGAACCAGACTACCTGAGACTTGAAAGGGGGAGATGGAATTAACAATTGCGTAAATACATGAGATAAACTTGAAAAACTTGAAATACATAGGATAAAGATTCAGAGGGGATGTGCATTTAAGGATCTGGCACATATGGTGTGAACACAGGACTGAGTACAGTCCATCCACACAGGGAACCAGGAGGTCACATAACTCTCAGCTTTGAGCCAGTCCAGAATTGGACAGAGCTGTGTGCACACGTATACGTGAGGGCAGCTCCCAGCTTGTATTCTATGCTCAATCTCTCTTTCAGCTCCTAGCTCAAACTCTATATTTAATTCACACAGTTAACCTACTTGAGATTACAAATACTTAATTAAGACTACAAACATTATCCAACACTCTATAGCACTACCATTCCAAAATATACAAGGATAACCCACACTCACCATGCAGCAGCAGCCACTTGTCAGCATGCTGGAAGAAAAACTAAAATTTAATTCAGCTGTGTTTGATTTCAATGAGGACACGGATAAAGAGTTTGGTTGTTTAAGACATTCAATATATCACTTAGGATGACTGAATCTCATAAAAATCCAAATTAAGGATTAAGAATTAAATTCACACGATGCTGCCTTCATTCAAGATTACATTTTCAAGCATGGAGAGAACATGCTGCCACACTTATAGCTTCGGAATCAAGAGAAGATAAACATGCTCTGGATGACATACTGGTTTACATAGAACATTACAGCGCAGAACAGGCCCTTTGGCCTTCGATGTTGCGCCGACCAATTAAGAAAAAGCAATGACCCTCTAACCTAAACCATTCCCTTTTCATCCATAAACTTATCTACTAACCTCTTAAATGCCACTAAACTTGGCGCATCTACAATTGCAGCAGGCAGGGCATTCCATACCCTTATCACCCTCTGGGTAAAGAACCTACGTCTGACATCCATCCTATAACTACCACTCCTTAATTTAAAGCTATGTCCCCTCGTGCTAGCTTTCTCCATCCTCGGAAAAAAGGCTATCACTGTCCACCTTATCTAAACCTCTAATCATCTTATATGTTTCAATAAGGTCTCCTCTTAGCCGCCTTCTTTCTGACGAAAACAACCTCAAATCCCTCAGCCTCTCTTCATAAGACCTGCCCTCCATACCAGGCAACATCCTGGTCAACCTCCTCTGTACCCTCTCCAATGCCTCCACATCTTTCTTATAATGTGAGGACCAGAACTGTACACAATACTCCAAGTGCAGCCGCACTAGAGTTTTGTACAGTTGCAACATGACGTTGCGGCTCCGAAATTCAATCCCCCTACCAATAAAAGCTAAGACTCTGTATGCCTTCTTAACAACCTTATCGACTTGATGCCAACTTTCAGGGATCTATGAATATATACACCAAGATCCCTCTGTTCATCAACACTATTAAGAGTTCTACCATTAGCCCTATACTCGACACATTTGTTATTCCTGCCAAAGTGCATTACCTCACACTTTTCCGCATTAAACTCCATTTGCCACCTCTCGGCCCAGCCCTGCAACTTGTCCAAGTCTCTCTGCAAACTATAACACCCCTCTTCACTATCTACCACTCCTCCAACTTTGGTGTCATCCACAAATTTACTAATCCATCCTTCTATACCCTCATCCAGATCATTTATAAAAATTACAAACAGCAGGGGCCTCAAAACAGATCCCTGAGGTACACCGCTTGTAAGCGAACTCCATGATCTATAATTTCCATCAACCACCACCCTCTGTCTTCTATCAGCTAGCCAATTCCAATCCAATTAGCTAAATCACCTTCAATCCCATACATCTGCATTTTCTGCAGAAGCCTTCCATGAGGAACCTTATCGAACGCCTTAATAAAGTCCATATATACCACATCAACTGCCTTACCCCAACCACCTCTTTGGTCACTTTTTCAAAAAACTCAATAAGGTTAGTAAGGTACGACCTACCCTTCACAAAACCATGTTAACTATCCCCAATCGATTCATTTCTCTCTAAATAACTATAAACCCTATCCCTAATAATTCTTTACAGTAGCCCTTCGCTGCTAAACCTGGGTTGCAAAGGACAGACCAAGGCCAACTCACTAAAAAGCAGACGTACACAATGATCACACATGTGGAGATCTAATGCAGCCATATGGAGCAGTTCGGCTGTATGGTTAGTTCTATGACTGTATATAATATGCAATTATATATCTGCAATTCAATGCAACATCAGCGCTGAGGTAATGCTGCATTATCAGTGGCTGTAATCTTTGAATGGAGCTTTAAACTAAAGTCCTGTTTGGCAATTCTTATGCTTCAGCTACATGTTAAAGATTCCACAGCAAATATTCATAAAGGAAATCTCTTGCACAACATCATGCCTCAATTAATACTCGCAATTCAGCCATTCATACTTGCTCATTTCCCAAGCTTCCAGTAAGCAAAACAGCTATCGTATTTGCATACATTTTCACTGCACTTAGAAGGAATCTAGTGGGAATCATTTTAATATATCTGATAGCTGAAATAAAGTACTATATAAACAGAAGCCCATTTCTTTCATTGTCAGCAATCTAACTGCACTGAAGGGGATCTAAATATTCTAAATCCTTTAGTGGTGACAGTTGCTGGCAAACAACGAAACCATATGGTGACAACAGAACTACTGAAAGTAAATGCATTTTTTCATATTGAAGATCTCATTTCGGGCAGACTCTGCCTGCGCAGCCTATTGACCTTTTGGGTAATGTTATGATGTAAATGAAAACAACTTCTACTCAGAATGCTAATGATAGATATCTCATAAATTAGTGACAAAGGAGTTCACTTAAGAGCAAGTCCAGTCTCAAAGTCAAGTTCAAATGTCCTTACTATTGAACAAATTAGTATTCCATTTATAGTGGATATTGTTTGTTCAAAAAACACAGATAAACCAGACAAGAAGCTAGGAATTTAAATCAGTAATAATTGATTATCTCAAATCTATTTGATCGCTCCCTCCAGAATATCTGTTTGTGAGCAAGGTCTTCCTACCCATTAGTTTATTGTGGATGACTGCATCAACATCACCGTCTTAAGAGAAACCTTTCATGAGGAGCAATCACATTTTGCCCCCTTTTTATAGCCTACGCACATAACTGTTATGTCCCTCTGCTTGCCATTAAGGAGGGTCTCAGTACCAGATCACACCTTGGTTTGACCCCTACTTCTCAAACACCCTCTGCTCTTTTCAGCCACTCATTTTGTTCCATCCCCTCAACCGTCATGCAAAATCTTCATCTCTACCATCCTCCCAAATGCAGCAAAAATTTTTGCAGCAAGATATTTTCACCTTTTTGCCATCTTCCAATTCATTATCGATTTTCAGTCAACACATCAAAATGTTGAACACAGACTATTAAAATGACTGCTGCAAATCATGTGATATTTGGGCATCTCAAATTCCAGACAGTCCGTGTCTGAAACAACGTGGGCATTTACAGTCATCTCAGGAATTTACATATCACATTGAGGATGGACCATCATCAAAAAACTAACATTCTAGCCTGTTTCACCATGGGTAAATGAAACATCAATATTCATTAAAGATGCCAGCATTGGACTGAGGTAGGCAGAGTGAGAAGTTGCACAACACCAGGTTAAAGTTAACAGGTTTATTTGACTTATTTTGGAGCTTTCAGAGGCATCGCTCCAAAAGCTACTGCTTGCTACCAAATAAACCTGGACTTTAACTTTTAAACAGGACTTTCCTGCTGTATCAATATTCAACTAAGTTGAACAAATGTGAATGCATCCCACTGACCTTCCACTTTATTATGATGGCCCTTCATCCAAACAAAACTGGGTGAATTTCAAAGTGTTAAACGATTTCATAGGATGCAGAATCAATAAATCCATTCCTTTTTTGGAAAAGAGGCTTCGAATGTGTACACGTCATAAAGTGAGGAAGACAGCTTTGTTGCCAACTTTAAAATAATAGCAAGAAGCAGTTCTACAAACATTTCTATCAGAAAGCCATGAAACCAGCTGAGTCATCTGAGCAGCCAAGTTAATAAACAGCAATCCTTGAATGTTGGGGAAGGAATTCCCACCCCATAACCGGTCCCAACTTCAAGTTCACCTAAGAGCCAACCTTTTTGGAAATTCAACCACAAGAAGCCTTGCAGCTTACTGCTAATCCGCCACTTTACACGACTTTCGCTTCAACTAACAAATGTTATACATCTAGAAAACTATAATAATGCCACAAAAGAGGTTAAAACAATCAAATTGTAATTGTATTGTTTTATATTCATTGTATCTGGTGTGTGTGCGTGACAGTGAAAGTTGAATGAGTGAAATGTCACTTTTAAAATCTCTGGGGACAAGTGCGATAATAAGTGACCTTACTTTTTTAAAAAACTCAAATAGCTTGTTGTTGGAATTATTTAAATTTGAATAATAACGCGAGTGTAAGAAAGCTCACACTTTTTACATACAAATATATTGATCACAAACAATAAAAAACATACAAATTCTGTCTGTGACATTTTCCTACCTGTGTCCATACCAAATTACCTTTGATCCTTAAAGATTTAAATTTCCATTTCAACTTATCATGCGCTCTCTTTTGAATTCAATGACCTTTTATCCTCCCTAAATTTCTCCCTCCATACAAATTGTACCATCTGTTTTTACAGCCATCTCCTAGATCTTGTCATCTCATGTGGTTGTGTTAATACTGTCACATTATTTAAAGATAGAATCTCTTCCACATAATACTCTTCACACATACCCTTCCATGCCCAAAAACACTACCACCCCATTCACTTACAACCCCATTTTCAAAAGCTGTATTGTCATGTCTTCAGTCTTCCATTCAGCACATTTCCTCAGTAACTGATTAGTCCAACAACTCTCAGCTATTTGATGTCCTAGTACCCAAAAGAACCATTATTTTCACTCTCCCTAGTTGTTTCCCTGATATTATCTTCACCTCTCCTTTAATTTAACAAACACAAAGACGGAAGGACATGATGGACAACAGATATAGCCTTCCACCAAGAGATCTGACTGGACCACATAATACATGATCAAGCCCTGCTCTTACTTCCTCGAGTTGCACGCTATAGAAAAATTATCCTGAAAAGACTTCGAATGTGCTGACCTCCTGCAAATCAGTGTCCATCTTTCCTGGAATCCATGTGTGAATCTTTCCAATCAGGTTGCCATCCCAGCCAATATAACCCTTGTTAATGCCTCAAGTATTACTCTCTGTGACTTCAACAAAGCTAAACCAATCCTAACGAAGCTCTGACAAAGGGTAATCTAGATTCAAAACATTGGCTCTATTCTGTCTCTCTACAGATCCTGTCAGACCTGTTGAGATTTTCCAGCACTTTTCAGTTTTGTAATTTGTCCCTCCTTATCCTTTTTGATTTATCTGCAGCTTATGACCATGCTCTCTTCCCACAAAGCCTCTTCTCTGTCAGCTGGGTAAGACTGCTCTAAGTAAGAAGTCTCACAATACCAAGTTAAAGTCCAACAGTTTTATTTGGTAGCAAAAGTCACTAGCTTTTGGGCCTCTGACCCTTCATCAGTTGAGCGCCAGCATCTCCACATCAAGACTGTGCTCTCCAGGTTCCACTCTTAATGTGTAGCCGCAGTGTCACTTACAATGGCTTCCCACTCCTGCATTTTTAATCCTGGAGTCCTACAAAGATCTATCATTGGCTCCCTTCTATTTCTCACCATCATTCTGCCCCATGCCGATATGATCAAAAAGCACAGCAGGAGATTTAGCTTGTGCGCTGACAACTTCCAATTAGCACCTCTTTCAACTCCTTCCACTGTTGCTAAATTTTCAGACTGGGTTATCTGGCATTCTGTACTGGATGAGCAGAAATTTTCTCCAATTAAATATCGCAATGATTGAAGCCATTGTTTACAGTCCTACTCCAAGCTCTACTTTCTAGCAACTGACTACATCCTGCCAACAGCCTCAATTAAACTAGCCGGCTCAGAGCCTTGCTGTCATATTTGATTTCAAGATCTAATTCAAACCACTTGGTTGCATCATGACTGAGACGAGGTACTTCTACCTCCAGCTTTGCAAAAGAGAGGGCATTTATGTTTAAAAATTAATTTAGAAGTAAGATTGCTGAGGTAAATTTGGGTACAAGATTTAGGCAATGAAAAATTGGTACATTCAATTGACATATGAGAGTGTGGCCTTTCCAAGGAGTTAAAATCCGTTGATTTCTTATTTGATAAAAGCATGAGTTCAAATTGGCTGATTATTCAAAAGCTATTCTGTACATTTAAAATGAAGACTCACTAGACTTGAAAAAGATTTTTAAAAAGTTGCCAAATAAATAATACATCAGCATTGACTCAGCAAAGATAATAAAATTCTATGCAGCCTAATGCCAATGGACATTTTACTGCATAAACGTAGGCTCAAATTGAGCACTTATTATTGCTCTGAAACTGGAATCCTAAACAAGAATTTTTGGCATGGAAGAAAATTAGTGAAGAAGCCTATTTTCTTCAATGATAGATGCTGATATTATAACAGAGCTATTTCAAGCAAAGAGAAGGTTTATTCTTCAAATGGTGTTCAATTCAGTGCTGTGACAATGCTATAATCTATGCAAACTTATCTGCTCAACTGAAAAGAATTCAGTTCCCAATTAGACTTTCGTATTCAATGACAATAAATTAGTCACAAAACCAGATATCATTTTCTTTCACAAAATGCGTGCTCGGAGGCCTCTTGTTCCACACAGACAGCTTTATATAGCTTTTCCAGGAGAAGTTTTTGTCGTCATGTTTGAAGTTTTGGATGAAAACATAATTAGAAATCCAACATTTAAAAAAGTCATCAGCTATCCTTCTATTCATGAATGACATCAACTCAGGTTCACCAGATTCTGCAATGTGTCGTTATGTGATTGATTCTAAATCCACATTTTTTTTTCGCGCATGGGTAAAGGTGTCCCACGAGGTAGTGGAATCCAGACTGCAGGCATTGCTTCCTTTCCTTTCTTTCTCTGCCACTGCTCTCTCTCTCAACTCAAGCTTGATTGATAAATTGGCCCCATTCTAAACAAATGGTAGCAAAGTCAACCCAGTCATCATTTCAAGGATAGCTTCAGAGTGTCTTTGAAGTATTTTCTTTGTGCTCCCTGTGAACATTGGCAATGTGAGAGCTGAGAGAACTGGAACTGATGTTGTTCCTGGGAGATGATTTTCAACCATCCAGACAAAGTTAATTACTCTTACACTGAGCACCACCTTGATGTGGTGGAAAAGCTTGTGCATTCCAACAATCCCTTAATGAACGCTTAGAACAAGGGAATTCTTTGCTCCGAGTATTCAAAATGTGTTGCAAGATGCTAATTTGACAATAAATGATTTCTGTTGGCATTGAAGGGGTGGCAGGAGATAAGCAAAAAGAGCAGGATTTTTTTATTTCTTTTACAGGATTTTGGCATCACTGGCAAGGCAACATTTGTTGCCCATTCCTATTGGTTCTCAGGAAGGTGGCAGTATGCTGCCTTTTGAACTGTTGCACTGTGTGTTGTATGAACACCCACAGTGCTGTTAGGAAAGTAGTTTTAAGATTTTGATCCAGTAACAGTGAAGGAACAGCAATATATTTCCAAGTTAGGATGGCATGTGACTTGGAAGAGACTTGGTGTTTCCATGTGTCTGCTGTCGTTGTCCTTCCAGATAGTAGAGGTTTGGAAGATACTATCAAATGAGCCATGCTGAGTTGCTGCACTGCACCAGGTAAATGGTACACATTGGTGTGACTGTGCACCAGTAGTGGAGGGAATGATTGCTGAAGAGAGTGGACAGGGTGCCAGTCAAGTGGGCTGCTTTGCACTGGATGATGTTGAGTTTCAAATGTTGCTGGAATTACATTCCTTCATGCAAGTAGAGTATTCCGTCATGCTCTTGACTTGTGCCTCGTAGATGGTGAGCAGGCTTTGGGGAGTGAGGTGGTGAGTTACTTGATGCAGGATTCCTAACCTCTGACCTGCTCTCGTAGCCACAGTATTATTTATACAACTAGTCCAGTTCAGTTTTTTGTTAATGGTAACCTCAAGGACGTTAATAACACGAGATGCAGCAATGTTAATGTCATTGAATGTCATGGGGAGAAGGCCTGATTTTCTATTGTTGGAGATAGTCATTTCTGGGCAAATTACATGACATGAATGTCACTTTCCACATATCAGCCCAAATCTAAATATTGTGCAGGATGTGCTGCGTTGGACACAGACTACTGCAGTTGAAGCGTCGCGATTGGCACTGAATGTTAAGCAATCATCTGCAAATATCCCCACTTACAGAGGGGAGATCATTAATGTAGCAACTGAAGATGGTTGGGTGTCAGAAAATACCCCAAGGTATGCAATGACATCCAGCGAATAAGATGACTAACCTCCAACCACCATGACCATCTTCTTATGAGTGATCAGAGGGGCAGCACGGAAAGGCTTGGAGTGCCAAAGAAAGTGAGGAGTGTTAATCAGAATGGCATTGGAAAGAAGAATAATACAATTATAAGTTGGGAAGGGGTGGAACATCTTGGAACGTGATAGCATAGTGGAGTAAGATGATGCAAGGAAGGAGTGGCACAAGAGGAAGGGGATGGAGATGGTATGGGTAAGATGGAACGGGAGGATGAATGAAATGATGGAATTAAGCACACTGATTTACCACCAAATACTTTCAGAGCTCTGTTAAGATGCATATGTTATAAATATGGATAATTGAAGCATCAATATTACTCCGCCACTTTAACAAAATATTAACAAGATGATTAGCCAAAGCAAAAGGCATAAAGTCACAGACTGAAAGCTTTCAATAAAGACAACACCAGGTTGTTGTCTATTAGCTACGTTTGTAATAACTATGATTATATTATGTATAATCAGGATGCCTGAAGATGCTTCATCAGGACAGGCACCTTTGAGATCGAGCAAGTATCAGCATGAAGAGGGGAGAAGGACAAGAAAAGATCAAATAGCCCTCCAGAGACAACTACACCTTCATTTTCCACACCATAGTGGAAAAATCTGTTAGTCATGGTTAGGCCTGATTAGCCAGCCGTGAGTCCGCAATTATTTTGTACAAACCTTCCCTAAATCTTCACCTGCAAAGAAACACCAAAAGAGAGAATATGTAATTAAATGGAAGTTGCTGGTACTCTCTGTGTCTAATAATCCATATCCTTCCCTTTTCATATACTTGTGGAAGTCTCTACTGTCCATTTTTATATTTCTTGACACTTCTCTTTTGTATTCCAATCGTTCCCTTTTTGTTTTAGTCTTCCTTTGCTGGTTTCTAAAGTTTTTCCAATCTACTGGCTTACTACTCATCTTTGCAATAACACAGTCTTTCAACTTAATAACATTTAATTTTTTTTTTAATTTTTATTCCATTCAATCTAATCAAGTCCAATTCAGAGCCTCAACAAGTTGAGACAATCCCGATCTAAGCTAACAAAAGTGGGCTCTCACTTTCTGTCTTGGGCTTGATCTATATGATCGAAGCTGATTGGAGTAGGCATAGCACCTCCTCCAAGGCTTGATCTCATTTGTATCTTAGCCAAAAGGCTGAGATGCTGCTTTTAAAAATTGCTTCAAATGAAGCTGAAATGTAACATAATGACTTCAACCAAGCACATGTTGTTACTACACTTGATCTTAGCCAAAACAGACAGTGCATCCTTCTTAAAGGAACATATCTTTGTTGAAAGTTATGAAATATCTCCTTCAATGTCCGCCACTGTTTCTTTACCATTTTAGCTTTTAATTTATTCTCCTATTCTATTTTATTCAATTCTGGATTTGTGCCTTTCAAATACCTGTATGTAGGTTTAAGACTCCAGTTTTAGATTTAGATTTCTCTTCTTTAAACTGAATGAAAATTTTATCATGCTATGATCACTGTTACCTGGAGGTTCCTTTACTGTGGGGTCACTAATTAATCCCGTATCTTCACACATTGCCAAAGTAGCCTATTCCCTGATTCCAGAACACATTGTTCTGAGAATCTGCCTTAAATAGACTTTATGAACTTATACTTCAGGTTATTTCTGCTAATTTGATTTTTCAAATTAAAATTAAACTCTTCCATGGCTCTTGCAGTACCTTTCTCATCAACCACCATTGTCTCTCTCAGTGGATACTCTGTTCTACACTACAGTTATTCAGAGGGTCCATAAACCACTGCCCACCATTGAACTTCTCAACTCCACCTAAATTGATTCTACATTTTGGTCCTCTGAACCAACCATATCTTCAATATGATCTCATTCTTCATTAACATAGCCACACCACATTCTCTTCTCTTTTCTTCCTGTCCTTTTGAAATGTCAAGCAACCTTGGATAGTCAGGTCCCAGCTGCGGTCATCATATCATTTAACTCCATCTGTACTAGCAATTCATCCATTTTGTTACAAATGCTGCATACATTCCAAAAAAAAGTTTCTAATTCCACTATTTTATCATTTTTCCCTATTCTGGTTTTATTTATTGATTCCCTCTTGCTTGCATGAAATTGTTTAGTTGACGGATAAAAATAGAATGTTAAAAATTTGCATGAATGAATTGTAAATGCATTTTTATTTGGAGATATGACTCACTTTTCCTAGAATTAGTGAAGCTAAAATAAATTTAATAAATTAGGGCAGCATGGATCACTTCTATAAAGCTGTATTGCACTTGTGAACGCAGGCATACTGAGTTCCAAGAACATGGGGCTCCAATGTACTCCTCTGATCGAAGGTGACCTTGCAATTCTGTGGGCCATCCCATTAATCACCTATTAATGATCCAGACTTAACAACAAAAAGCCTCAAAGAATGTTCAAATAGCTTATTCTCTGAACATCCCTTGAACAGGCTGACGTGTCAAGTTTGTCTCAACAGGATGACCGATCACTAGCACGATACGATCAACAATGTCACCGCCAGATACATGCCTTCTCTCTCAGTGTCTCACTGTTCGCAGTTGGAGCATTCTTTTCACTGATAGGACTTCAAATAAGTTCTTGGATCGCTGAATGTCAGCTGAAAAATACATCTGTCAGGATGCAACTGAACTCAAGCATCTTTTCCTCTTTGTTTGTTGAATGTCAAACTTCAATTCTTGTATCTTCTTATATTGCTTCTTCCTCCTCCAGTCCTTTGAGATTGCTGTGCTCCTCCAATTCAGGTTTCTTGTTCAACTCCAATTTTAATCATTCTACTTTGGGAGTCGTGCATTCAGCTTATTGTGCCCAAAGGTCTGAAATTTCCTCCCTAAATGTTTCCAGCTTGCCATTTCACTCTTCATGATTAAAATTCTCAATAAAGCCAATGTCTTTACCCAGGATTCTGCTCACCCATCCTAATATTTTCTCAGTTGACTATGAAATATTGCTGATGACCTTGCAAAGTGACGTGGGACATTGCACTACAATAAATTTAAACTGCTACCCACCATCAAGTTCGACAGAGTTCTCCCAAGATATGTCCTAGCACAATTCTGATACAACGTACTCCCTAACAAAAATGGCAGGTGTAAAATAGAGAAGGGATGAAAAAAGTAATGAGAACGTGAAAGCCATATTCTTACCCCATCTAGAATATCTATATACTATGGTGACTGACCCTTTTCTACTTTGTTTCCCTTAAAGGGATAATCAGCACATTAAGGGCAATCACCACATATACAAAAACTTGTTTTTTCACCATTTCATTGCAAAAAACCAGAAGTAAAATGGAACACCGAAGGACGAAAGGTTGCCAATGTATATCTAGCACAAATGTGCTTCAGCCCTCTTTGCACGACTCCCTTCCACCCTATGCTCGATGGACTGTATTAGCTCTTAGTTCAGCTGAATTTTAAAATCATCATCATTGTTTACAAATTCCTTGCTCTTTATTATCTCTGTAATATCCGCCAAGATATCTGTATCCTAAGCTCTGGAATTCCCTCCCTTAACATCTGCTCCACACATTTCCATGAGCCATGGTGAAACTTGAACACAAATTCTCTTAATTATTAGTCCAATAACAATCATTATACTACTCCATTCCATAATGAATGCAAGCTATCATTTTCAACACATGCTTTCAAAAATGTACGAATTTCCAATAACTTAATTTGCAGAACCATCTCATTAACGTTACTCAATTCAACAGAGCAAGCTGAATTGCCAGAATAAAAGAAGCAATGGCATTTACAGATGCTAATTCAGCTCATGACTTTGCTCAATAACTGTGACTGGCAATTCTTCATGGAAGAACAACATTGGTTTTCCATACCATCAGTTAAAGGGAGTCTGCCAGCTGTGACTCACAATTCAAGTAAACACTGCATTGCATGCTGTGAGGGTCTCAGGAATATCATATTAAAAGGGCAAGGGTTTCCCCCCAAAATAGCAATTACACAGTAACACCATTCATTTGGTGCATTATGTATGCTTTGCAGCCAAACAATGCCAGTTGAATGTTGCATACATAATAAATCAGCTTTCACCAGGTTCAGTAATCACACATAGGAAATAGGAGCAGGAGTAGGCCTTCTGACCCTTTAAACTTGATTATTCAACTCACTAACCGGTTTCTGTTATCCACTCTCCCCACCAACCCCCTAAACGCCCTTTGATCTCTTTAGCCCCAAGAGCCAAATCAAAACCTTCTTGAAAATATACAATGTTTTGGTCTCAAGTGCTTTCTACAATCGAGAGTTCCACAGGTATGAAGAAATTTCTCCTGGCTGAATGGTCCTCAGATAGTGCCACTGGTGCTCGATTCCCATGCCAGCAGGAACATCTTTCCTGCATCTACCATATTAGTTCTGTTAGATTATTAGTTATGAGATACTCTCTTATTCTTCTAAATATCAGTGAATTAAATACAAGTCAACCCAATTTCTCTTAATGTCAGTTCCCCCATCCCAGGAGTCACTCTGGTAAACCTTCACTGCACTTCCCCAAGAGCAAGAACATCCTTCTTCACATAAGGAGATCAAAACTGCATACAATATTCCAAGTACGGTCTCACCAAAGCCCCTTATAACTGCAGCCAGACATCCCTGCTTCTGTACTGAAATCCTCATGCTTTGAAAGCCAACATACCATTCTACCCTCTTCACCACTTGCTGCATGTCCTCCAATGGTGATATTAGTACTTCCAAAAAATCAGAGTCAATCAAAAAACTCAAGTGTATTGCAATACGCCCTTTAAAATATAAAGTAAGGTCCAAATAATGAGACTCAGCATTAATAATTTATTCTATATCCAAAATTACTTATATACCAAAACTATGATCCAGACATTCTTAATGAACATGTGAGCATGGACATATTATAGTGTAATATTCAGACTGAAGGTT
Organism: Sphyrna mokarran; assembly: GCA_024679065.1. Lineage (NCBI taxonomy): Eukaryota > Metazoa > Chordata > Chondrichthyes > Carcharhiniformes > Carcharhinidae > Sphyrna > Sphyrna mokarran. The sequence continues at coordinate 35,948,506 of JAGIQG010000019.1, forward strand.
CAGACTTAACAAGTTACTGACAGAGTCACAATATGTAAAGCCTCAAATTAGTACCAATAAAATATACAAACCAAATAAACTTGAAGATGAAAAAAATCATTTACTGGAACACTGAAGAACCATTCTGAAAAAATATTATAAAAGGTATCCTGGAACACTCAAAGACAATATTTTTTTGAATGAATGCATCAAAACAACAAACAGATACTCATTTTTCAAATCCACCTGCAAATAAGTCTAATCTCCAGCAAAATCCTAAATACTAGTGGGAGACTCGAACAATCTCAGAGTGAAGAAATGCTCTTTTAAAATTGAGACGAGGTGGAATTTCTTCAGCCAGAGTGCAGTACACCTGTGGAAACCTGAGGATTGTCAAGCCCAGATCACTGAGTGTCTTTAAAACAGAGGTAGAAAGGTTCTTGATCAATAAGGGGATCTAGGGTTACAGGGAAAAGGCAGAAGAAATGGGGATGAGAGTCATATCAGCTATGATTGAATGGTGGAGCAGACTTGAATGACCTAATTCTCCTATGTCTACACACCAGCTATATTTGAGATTCTTAATCTAGTATGACCCCCTTCTCTAAATTTTGAAACTCATTCCAAAGGATTAGCACTCTCAAGACCAAAGTAAGTCAACCTGAATAAGATCAGAATAATCTTTTAATCTGTAATCAAATATTGACAAGAAATAAAGAGTTATAGAACAGATGCAGCAATCATAATGCTCTGTATCAAGAAATCACCAGCGCCATGAAGCTGGTACAATGTTAATCAAATGGAGGACACAAGTTCATAGGTATGCCACTGGCTCAAAGACAGTGGTTAAGCCTTAATGTAGGCTTGTCCAACCTTTATGCTTGGGTGGGTAGGTAAGGAGAGTGGGGGAGAGGCCAAGGGACACCTTTGCATTACATCTTCACTTTGGGGACTGAGAAAGATATGGTCTAGCAGAAGAATAAACTGAACTTTAAAAAAAAGAGTTGGGTTTTAAGGAAAAAGACGATTTCTGAACAAAGGTACGGCAGCACAAGAGCAATAAACTGTCAAGTTTTAAGAAAAAGTAATATAAATGTCCAGAGTACAAGGTGGTTAGTGCATGTGGATGGGATGAATGAGCAACCTGTGACTAGACATTAGGTGGATATGCGTGCACTCAGTTACCTACACCCACCCAGTCACCCGTGCTCTGTCTCCAATTTGGAGCCATTTTGTAGTGCCGTCACATTTCAATAACATTAAGGTTCATAGTGTGACTTCAGACGTGCAGTTACTTCAACAGTTTGCTTTGAGGAAAATCAAAAGAGCCCCCTACAGTTTTTCCTACTGTTGACATATCATCATGAGCACAGGATTGTTCATCATCTAAGTTGGAGATGTTCATATGTGAAATTAAGCCAAATCTCAATTTACCGATCAGATTGCAATCTGGTAGAATATAATTAGAATCAACTTCAAATTAATTTACAAGTACTAACCTGCCAGTAGGAAGGTGATGAGGCATGTTTCTTTGGGCATGTAGAGTTTCAGGCGGGAGCCACTGAAGACATATTCAACTACAGCCTCTGAACGACCAGCTCGCTGCAGGAATGGCAGAAATTGCTTGGCTTTCTGGGTGTCCTGGAAGCAATAAGGCATGAAGTTATTTGGGAATGTGTGTGTAGACTGATCACCACCAGCAAAGCATGACACGAATGAATATTGATGTCAATCAGGATGAGAACTCAATGAATTTTAGCCCTCAGCCTAAGGACATCTGAGGCAATTGCATCCCTCGTGGATATAACACAGACTGAGATCTTTCCCTCTCAGTGCCGTTCAAACAGATCACACTGTACATTTGGGCATTAAATTTGCCTATAATCATTGCAGATCGGAAGCAGTTTTCTCTCAATTAAACTTTTTGTAATTCTTGCAAAAATAAGATATAATATAAATATGAGCCTCTCAGGAACTGCAAGTCTTAAGCTTGAACAACAACAGCATTGGTATTTTGAGTTGAATAACAATGCAACAATCAGTTCACCTTACTGCAAGTACCCATCAGCTAACATTATGCTCCATCAGAGTTGCTCACTGTGTAGCTAGATATAAAGACATTCTTGTATTGATGTTCATTCAGTTCAAATCTCAAGCATGAAAAAAAATTCCCTTACTGCAACAAATTATATATTTAAACTAAAGAACAAGTGTATTTTACAATTATTTTATGCACAGTAATTTTGTGGGTCTGGTACACACAAGAGTAATTCAAAACATTGGACCATTTTAAAACATCCAGGTGATTTCAGCTTCAAATCTCCTTTTTTTTCTTTCAAATCTCCATATTACTTAACATTTACCCCTAAATTGAAAACAGCCATACAAAACTTGAAATTAAGGATCTTACAGAAGCCATACAGATAAGTGCATCAGACAAGCTACATTAGGTGAAAACTTAAGGTGGATTGAAGAATGGAGTCGGTTGCCATGCAGATAACAGTCCTTGCAGTTCAATACAGAGGCTGGTGAAGTGAAAGGTGAGGGTAAAGACAACCATTTTGTAGTTCTAAGCAGTGAGTTAAGAGGCAACAGCAGAAATGCAAGAAATTGAATGGACATGGTTGAGAGCCCTGATAAACATGATGGAAAAAAACCCTCAGTTAAGGAAAAAGGGAGACGTTATCTATAGTACTGATATGGGAGATTATATAATCGTAATACATGAAATATTGCCTGAAAAACTGGGAAAACGTAGTAGAGTCCTTACAAAGAGTCAAATATGAAGGAATGTAATCAAGGTCAATTGGCTTAAAAACATCTCTGGTCAGGTTTAGTCACTCCCCTACCCTAGCATCAGTATCTCATTCATATTAGTAGTAGAAGCAGGTACAACTTTGTCTTTTAAAAATCATTTAAACAGTTACATGAGTAAGATGGGTATAGAGGGATATGGGCTAATTGCGGTCATTTGGGACTAAGCTTAGTGGTTAAAAACTGGGCAGCGTGGACAAGTTGGGCCAAAGGACCTGTTTCCACGCTGTAAATCTCTATGACTCCATATTGGCCAAGGTGATGTAATTGTTTAGGAAGATATTCTGCTGAAGGATCACTCTTATAACCTTAACATGGATATATTATTAAGGATGCAAAGACATTCCCCTTTCCTCTCCCACAACACTCCAATCAATGGCTTTATAATTAAACAGAGATTCTTTAAAAAGCACATTGATTATCGACTATGCAAGGCAGGATGCGCCTAGGCATCAGGTTGGAAAAATCCTTAGCTTCATTAATCATCAATTAGCATACACCTATCGGTGAATTATTGTCACTATGCTTGTCAATTTCACTGTATATTTAACACAAGTTAGTCAGCAGGTGTTAACAAGTTACATATTCTCTCTTTTTTCTGTCCCCAGAATAACTTGAGTAGAACAGAAATGCATGAATATTGAGCCAATTTAAAATATGCCCCATCTTTACTTGAAGTAGACACGTATCAAGGGCAATGTTTACATCGAGTTCCCATTGAAGTCCATATCACCATTACTGCTTAACAATTAACAGCAACGAATGTTTTATAATCTGTGGTACAAAACTTACACTAACCAACTGCAAATTTCCCAACAAATCTACAACCGTGTATGGCAAGTGATTAGACTGCTGTCTCACAGCGCCAGAGACCCAGGTTTGATTCGTGGCTTGGGTCACTGTCACTGTGGAGTTTGCACATTCTCCATGTCCGCATGCGTTTCCTCCCACAGTCCAAAAGATATGCTGGTTAGGTGTATTGACCGAACTGACACCAGAATGTGGCAACTAGGGGAATTTCACAGTAACTTCATAGTTATAAAGGGGGTGCTAAATAGGCTGCGACGTTTTTCTCTAGAGTGTAGGAGGCTAAGGAGTGACCTTATAGAGGTCTATAAAATAATGAGAGGCATAAATAGCTAGTCAATACCTTTTCCCAAAGGTAGGGGGAGTCTAAAACTAGAGGACAGAGAGAGGGGAGAGATACAAAAGTGTCCACAGAAGTCACAAATTTGAGTCCACAAATTCACACAAAGAGTGGTGAGTGTCTAGAACAAGCTGCCAGAGGAAGTAATAAGAGGCAGGAACGATTTTATCTTTTGAAAAGCATTTAGATAGTTGCATGGATAAGATGGATATAGAGGGATATGGGTCAAATGGGGGCAATCGGGATTAGATTAAGAGTTTTTTAAAAAAAAAGGGTGGCGTGGACAAGTTGGCCGAATGGCCTGTTTCCATGCTGTAAACCTCAATGATTCTACGATTCTATGTGCGAATGTAAACTTTACTTGTGACTAATAAATAAACTTAAAACTTTTGAGTACGAACAATGCCATTACTATACATTAAGCACATAAGCAACCATTATGAGCAATTCCAGAACAAACACAAGCAGTATATTTTAAGACTTTACTTCTATCATGCTTTTTACAAACTTAGTATGTTCCAAAGCATTTTACAGCTACTTTGAAGCTTGTTCACTGGAGTAGTGTAGGAAACATTGCATCCAATTTGTGCGCAAGTTCTCTCAAACAGCAAAGCAAAATGACATTAACTAAAACTAATCTCTTTTATTAGTGATGTTGATTAAGGGATATGCATTAATCAGGGCACATGAGAACTTAAAAATCTGAGAGCTAAATAGGTTAGAGGACTCCTTGAGCCCACTCTACCATTCAATAAGATTGTAGCAGATCTTTGACCTTCAACTTACCCTTCTCACTCCACCTTTTAGATCCCCTAGAGTTCAAAAATCTACCTAGTTCAGTCTTGAATATACTAATGATCCCCACAACCCTCTGGGTTATAGGATTCCAAAGATTCACAACCCACATGAAGAAATTTCTCCTTATTTTAGTCTTATCCTGAGACTCTCCAGTCAGTTGGAATTCATTCAGGACAGGTTAGCTTGGCAAATTAATTACAAAGAACAAAGAACAACACAGCACGGGAAACAGGCCCTTTGGCCCAATGAGCCCGCGCCGCCATCCTAACATCTTAATGACATATAGAGACCAATATAGGGACAATTTGTTACCCAATCAGCCTAAGAGCACATTTTTGGGATGTGGGAGGAAACCGGAGCACCCGGAGAAAACCCACGCAACAATGGGGAGAACGTGCAAACTCCCGCAGACACAGGCCCAAATCCATGTGTCTGCACAGCAACAGCGATAGTCTCTGAGCTGTCATGTTGCCCATCTGATGGTCCAGTTTAAGCATACACTAACGACATGAAGCACTAGGCCACTCCTGAAGTAACATCCAGGAGCAGCCCTCGCACGACCTGCCGAATGCATGCACCTTGTTGGTCAACAAGGTGGACCGAATAGCCTGTGGAAACAATTAAAGTATTTAAACAGTCCTCCTATATCCCTCTATCTGCAGACCGCTCATGTGGCTGTCCAAGAGACCCTTAAACAACCCTAGCGTGCCTGCTCCCACCACCTTACTCGGTAGTGCATTCCACACCCCCACTACCCTTTGTGTGAAAAAATGCCCTCTAATATTAGTCTTATACATAGCCCCCCTCACCCTAAGGCCGTGACCCCTCGTTCTATCCGATTCTAATGGTGGAAAAAGCTTACCACCATTTACTCTATCTATACCCCTCATAATCTTATATACCTCTAATAGATCCCCTCTCAGCCAACGTCTTTCAAGGGAAAACAACCCCAGTGCGTTCAACCTTTCCTCGTAAGACAGCCCTTCCATACCAGGCAGCATCCTGGTAAATCTCCTCTGCACTTTCTCCAGGGACTCCACATCCTTCCGGTAGTACGGCGACCAGAACTGGACGCAGTACTCCATGTGAGGCCTAACCAACGTTCTATACACTTGCAACATCAAACTCCTACTCTTGTATTCTATACCCCTTCCTACGAAGGCTAACATACCATACGCTTTCTTTATCACTTTCTCCACCTGTACTGACACCTTCAGAGACTTGTGAACCTGCACCCCCAGGTCTCTCTGCGTCTCTATACTCCGGATAGTTTTACCTTTTATCCTATAACTCCCCTCTACATTATTCCGGCCAAAATGCATCACCTCGCATTTATCCGGATTAAATTCCATTTGCCATCTATCTGCCCAATCTACCAGCCTATCTATGTCCTGTTGTATTGCCTGGCACTGCTCCTCAGTCCCCGCCAATCCAAGTATCTTAGTGTCATCAGCAAATTTGCTGATCACACCACCTACCCCCTCTTCCAAGTCATTTATATAAATCACAAATAGAAGAGGTCCTAGTACTGAGCCCTGTGGCACACCACTAGTGACTGACCTCCAGTTGGAAAAAGAGCCTTCCACTACTACCCGCTGTCTCCTCCTCCCAAGCCAGTTCTCAACCCATCTACATACTTGGCCCTGTATCCCATGCACCTTCACCTTTTTTATCAGCCTACCATGGGGAACCTTGTCAAACGCCTTACTGAAATCCATGCAGACGACATCAACGGCCTGTCCTTCATCAACCGTTTTTGTCACCTCTTCAAAAAATTCCACTAGGTTCGTAAGGCACGACCTCCCCTTTGTCCAGTCTATATAAAAATTCAAGCCCTTACAAGTATTGTATTACCTTTGTTACAAACTATTATCTCTTGATTAATATACTGTCCAATAGTATAGCTGTTGTTAGGAGGCTTGTAAGCTACTCCAAGCAGTGCTTTCTGACTCTTGTTATCTCTGCCTATCTATTTCCTGATCTTCCAATGTCAAAATCCTCTCTCACTTTTATCTTTGAGCCACTCTTTGTCAGGGATAGTCCCTCTCCTTTTCTTTCTGCCTATTTCCCCCTTCATTCTCCGAAATAGCATCACAGGATATTTTATGTCCAATTGACTGAGAAAACAGAATCACAGTTTAACATTTCATTCAGTCAGCAGATGGATTAATGCTATAAGGTTCTGGAATTGCCAAATTTATCCTCTTGAAATTGGAATGGTAACTTGGTACAACCAGCATATAGATACTCAATGTTATTTAGCTGCCACACATGCAGTTTTTCTTCACTGGTAATCTACAGTTTGACTTCCCAGATTTTATATTGATCCAATGACTGGGAAACATCCTTGCAGACCAGTTAGCAAAATAAAAATCTAACATAAGACAATGCAGTCAGACTGGTGAGTTACTCAGCTCACTGAAGAACAGAAGATTTATAAAGCAGTTATTTAGTGTATTGCAATTGGGGATAGTGCTACCTCTGGAGATCCTAGTGGAATCTGCCTACATAAATGCACCAAAGCCTTTGAGGCAGCAGAATATTTACTTTATAAAGTTACTGCTAGCATCAAAATGAAGAGTAACTGACACATGAAATAGTTGGATATGTATGTTTAAAAAAAACTACACAAGAATAAATCACAATACCTAAATTGAACTTGTAATATTTAAATTTTTTAAATAGTCTGTAGTACATGCTCTAGAATACTTCGGTTTCACCTCCAATACGAGGGAAAGTGTTTCTGCTCCTGAAGGCTGTCCAGTGATTTGGAATTCAAAAAATTGTGGATGCTGCTATCATTGATTATATTCAAGACTGATATCACCAGAATTTGATCCCTCAAGAGATAAGGGGAGCAGAAAGTGGAGTTTAAATAAAAGATCAGACATTACTTACTGAATGGCAGAGTAAATTCGAGGGGCTGAATGGTCTGTGCATGTTCCTATTCTTTACGTTCAAAATCCCACTTGAATTACACAGAGAATTGTCCTCCTACAGCCTAAAGGCTTGCTGAAATTCACCAAGACCAAATTCTAGCAAAGAATTAACATATCCTCACAAGGGAAATGGAAAATTTTTCAATGAGAAACCAGACAGCTATCGCTCCACTTCCAAATTGGCAAGTCCCAAGCATGAACATTACCATGATAACAAAAAAATGTGCTTTATACAAGTTTTGATGTATTGCACTGAACAAGATCATATATTTGGAATGGCTTCCCATTATAAATCATAGACCAGCTGAATTCAGAATTCTGTTGCACTGCAGACATTTCAGTTCAAGTTCAATAGTATCCAAATTAAGAGATGCCTAGCTGAATGCAGTTGCTTTGTTGAGGCAACTGGGCAGATATGTTGGAGCTGTTTAATGTTAACTCAAAATAATATACATTGTTATGATGTTATATCATTAATATTGATGTTAACATGCATTGCTGACTTTAATTAAATTCAATATTCCCATTCATTTGTTGATGGGAACACTAAAATTCATGTCGTTAACAAGAGAAAAATCTTGGACAATAAGCTGCCCTGGATCATTTAGCATTACTGCTAATTTTTGAGAGCATTAGCATCCAAGACTGTACCACAAGATTAAACACCCCTAGAATCACTGCTGACCTGATGCTACAACACTAGATCCCCCAAACATTGAGGAATTGGTTACTTCCATAATAGACACAGCATATCTTTGGAGTCGATTATAACTGTTTGATGAAAAGCGGGATGCGGTGAAAAACGAGAACACCACCTCATGGTTCATTATCTGCACCTGCAGACTGAGCATTTTATTAATGAACTGAAAGCAAAAAGTCAATATGTTGCTCAATAAAACATTTGTGGTAATCAGTTAAAAAAAAAAATTGCACTTTATTTGCAATTGATGAAGCTGGCACTGGAGTGGCAGAGAAAACAGAATGTTCCCGAGCTTGCCAAATCACATCAGCCTGCTCTCATCCATCCACATAAATTAAATTAAATGCAAATAACAAAGCCATCACAGGAACAGGTCTATTTATTTGCAGAACAGAAAAGAGGAGGGAGAAAATTTTTTGAATAAAAGACAGGTTTTTCATTTACTATTTCTAGTAACACCTCAAAAGTAATAATTGTCTTCTTAAAAATAATTTACAAATTAAGTCTGCATAAAAAACACACCAGGGTACAATATAGTAATCTTTCATGCAATGTGCCAATAAAAGGTAAAAAAAAAACCCAGGGAGAAAGTCCTGAAGCATGGCAGACTAATCTCTGGCACAATTTTGCTTTTTAAACTGCATTGTTCAAATTTGAAGCTGAACGCGCATTACATTAGAGAACGTCAAAAAAAATAGCAACACAGTCGTGCATTCTATTGAGGTAATCCCATCTCAGAACAAAAATCAATTTGAACTAGGACACTTTCCAAACATATCTGAAAGGATTATTTGTTTAATAATGGCAAAATTAGCAGACTATAATATTGAATCATAAGTATAATTATTTAATCTTGAATTTTATTTTTAATGTACACATGCGCATCATTGTACTGTGCTGCAGTGGAATTCTGATTTGCCAATGTTCCACAAAACCAGCAAATAATTTCAATACAATGCATCAAGTTCACAGGATCATAGAAAAGTGCAGCACAGGATTTGGTGCCAATTGTTTCAACGAGCAATCCAATTAGCCCTACTCCTCCATACTTACCCTATATTCTTGCGATTGTTTCTTCTACAAATATTGGTCCAATTTGTTTTTGAATCCACTGGGTAGCACATTCCAAATCCCTATCACTTGTGTTAAAAAACGTTTTTCCACATATTGCCTCTGATTTCTTTGCCAATCACCTGAAATCTCTGGTTCAGATGATGAAACAATTTCATCCTATTTACCTTCTTTTCTATCAAAACTCCTCTTACTCTTAGAACAATTGCATTTTCTTCAGTCTATCCATGTAATTGTAATCCTGCAACTATTGTAAATCTCCCCAAACCCTCTCCAAAATCTACATGATCATCCATTACCCATACTTAAACAAAATATCCAAACTGGAGTCAAATTAAGTTTTATACAAGTTTAGCAAACTTCCTGACTCTTACATTAAACATCACAATTTATAAAGCCCAAAATTAGGTCTTATTGGTTGCTTCGTTCCTCCCCCATCCCCTCCATAGCCACTTTCTTTCCTCATACTTCTTTTAAATTGTTCCAAGTTGTGTTGCTATCAAAATAGATCACCTCACACTGCACTGAGTTGACCTGCAATGTAGCCACCCTTTCCATGACCTGATGTCCTTTTGAAGCCTGTTTACTACACTTGCTCGTTCCATGCCATCTAAATTTTGACGTGATCTCTCTTGCCAAAGTACAAGACATGAAAATATATTGAAAACAACTGTAGACCTTGGGAACTCCACCATTTACCTCCTTCCAGTCAGGAAAACAACCATTCGCCATAACTGTTAATTATGTTTTAACTAATTTTCTACTCATTCTGCAACTGCTCTCTTCATTCCATGGGCTTCAATTTTACTAATGAGGTTAATATGTAATACTTCATTAAATGCCTTTTGAAATTTCACATACACATCAAATCCACTGCTCAGAAATTGCTGGAAAGTCTCAACAGGTCTAACAATACCCGTGGAGAGAAAACAGAACATTTCAAATCAAGATGACCTCAAAAACCAATCTGTTTCTAGTGTCCCACCATTCATTAAATATTCTCTTGTCTTGTAACTCTTCTACATCATGGTTAAATACTATTTCCCATTTCTCTGTCCAACTGACCAAACCATCTATATCTTTCTGTAACCTTGACTTTCTTCTTCACTATTAACCACGCTACCAATCTTGGTGCTCATCATTCCCCCCCCGACATTATCATCCACATAATTTATGTATATAACAAACAACAAGGGTCCCAGTACGCATTCTTGGGGTGGGTCATGAATTCCGGCCTCCAGTCATTCGAGCGACCTTCTACTATCACTGTGTGCCCTATTAATAAGTCCATTTCTGATCTATCTCGCCAATTTACCTTGAATTCTATGTGCTTCAACCTTCTCAATTAGTCACGCCTGTGGGACCTTGTTAAAATCCAAATAAACTACATCACCTACACTTTCTTTATCCAAATACTCAATCATTTTCAAAAAATTCTCTCAATTTGTTAGACATGACCTCCCTCTGACAAAGCCTGCTGACTATCCTTAAATAACACAAGCATTTCCATGTGGAGATGAATTCTCTCCTTCAAACTTTTCTCCACTAGTTTCCCTCCCACTGAGTTGAGACTCACTAGTCTGTAATTTCCTGCTTTATCTCTGTCACCTTTCTTGAAATTTGAAACCACATTAGGCATCATCCAGTCCTCTGGCCAGAAAGAAATTAAAAATGTCACAGCCCCTGACATTTCCTCTCCTCCCTAAGCAGTCCGAGATGTAATTCATCTGGGCATGGGGATTTGTCCATTTTTAAGCCTATCAGAGCCTTCAATACCTCATTTCCCATGCAAAATGTGCAAGGTTCTCACAGTCTCTTTCTCGGAATTCTGTGTCTATGTTCACCTTGGTTGGTGAAACATTTTCTTTAAGAAAGTTATGCTGCTTTCCATTAGTTAATTCTTGTCAGAGATTCATCATCTCTTCCGCTGGCCTTATTCTTACTAAACTGTTAAACAGTGACGTTCTCATCCATGTTATCAATGGTAATCAATATTGCTAACACTTCCATCTTTTTAGGTGCTGTTCCACTTTCCTTTTAGCCTGCTGTCATCATCCCTCACTATAAAAACCCACTCTAGACCCACAGTTAATGCAAACCATCATCCAATCTCTCTTTCATCTCCAAAGCCCTTGACTGTGTTACCAAATCTGTGCTCATCTTTATGCAAACTCCATACTCAATTCCTTCCAGTCAAGTTTCTGGGTATGAAATTGGCTCTTATCAAAATCACAAAACAAGCCCTCCTCAGCCTACTCAAAATCCCTGACACAACTGACTCATCTTCCTCAAAACCTCTCCACTGTCGTCCACGTGTGGGGAGCTGCTTGTACTTTGCTCCATTCTTAACTGATCACTATCAGAAAATCACTCCCATAGCTTTTCTTCCCATTCCTTCATTCTTCCCTCTGGTGCCACCACAAAGATTTATCCATGGCCCTCTCTCATTTTTCATTTACTTGTTATCCTTTGGTGGCAAATCCAAAAGGACTTCGTTAGTTTTCATAAGTATGCTACCAACATCCGACTTTACCCCTCTACCATCTCATTTGGCTTCACCACTGATTCTAAATTATCAGGCTGTTCATCTGTACTAGTGGAACAGAAATAACCTGCAGCATTGGGAAGACTGAAGCCATTATTTTTAACCCCTGTTTCAAAGTTTGTCCCTCGATACCAACGAAATTTTTTCTTGCCAATGGTCTGAGACTAATCCAGAAACCTGCTTTCATATTTGACCTCAAGATGAGTTATCAAGACCATCCATTTCTATCTTTGTAACAGTGTCCAATTTCACTCAGTTCATCTGCTGAACTCTCCATTCATGTCTTTACCTTGAGACTTGACAATTCCAATGTCTTCCTGGCTGGCCTTCCACATTTTATCCAAGATTAAGTTTTTTTTCAGTTTCACAGGCAAGACCAGCATTTGTTGCCTATCCCTAATTCGCCTCAAGAAGGTGGCGGTGAGCTTACCTTTTTGAACTACTGCATGTGGTGTTAGTACATCTAAACGGCCTTTATTCTGTCATAGTTTGTTACGACTAAATGGCTTGCTGCGCCATTTCAGAGAGCAGTTAAAAGTTGCTGTGGATCTGGAGTCACTTGGAAGTCAGATGAGGTAGCTTCTCCTGAAGTATGTTAGTGAACCACATGACAATCCTGTAGTTTCACAACCACTGCTGAGACTAGCATTTCTTCACTCCAGATATATTAACTAATTTAATTAAAATGTTCCTAATTCTCCAAAATATTTATTAGTCTAGGCTTCTGGATTTCTGGTCTAGTGATATTACTATGCTACTGTCTCCATGAGATGACCCAAAATTCTGATGTCTGTGTCTTCACATGCACTATGCCCAGTTTGCCAACCCCTCTGTCCTTGCTGACCTGTATTGTTTCCAGCTCAGCAATGCTTTGATTTTAAAATTTTTCATCATTGTTTTCAAATCCCCTGATGGCTTCACCCATCCCTACCTCCATAATCTCCTCTACCCTAAAACCTTCTGAGTTACCTGTGCTCATCTAATTCTAGGTTTTAAGTTTCCCAGATTTTCACCACTTGACTATTGGAGGCAGTGCTTTAGATTACATAAGCTCTGTGCTCTGGAATTCCTTTCTTTATACGTTTCTGGCTCTCTATCTCACCTTCTTCCTGAACATCTTCAAACCTAATTCCTTGACTAAGCTTCTGGTCATCAGATCTAATGATTTCTTACGTGGCAAGATGTCACATTTCATATATTGATGACAGTGTTGTGAATTATATTCTGTTAAAGGTGCTATATAAATATAAATTGTTAATCCAAGTGATACTTTGTTGTCCCAGATTATTGTAGCTATAAACCACCCCCCACCCCATCCACTGAGATGGAGCTGATTGGCCTGTGGTTGCTGGATTTATCCTTATGCCTTTTGAACTGTAATGTAATGTTTGCAATTCCCCAGTCCGTGTCATCAAATCTTTTAAGCACAGATTCACTTTTAGCACCAAAAGCAGCACAAGAGCCACTCTTCAAAAACTAAAAATTATTAAAATGCCCTAAAAGCACAACACTTACTTATTTGTAGTGTGACACCTGTGCTTCTGCATAGTGTGTGCAGTGAAGTCTGAGTTGTAGTTTAAGATGGCCAATCTCATACAATCTGTCACACAAAAATTTAAGACAAGCGCGATACTTGAACTTGATGATTTTTGTCTGGGAAAAAGCCACCACAAGACATGTGGAATCAAAGTAGGTCCTCACCTTGAGTGCATACGATGTCAGGAAAGTGTACTTCCCTCTGTTTACAAGTCTCCAAGAGTCTTCATCTCGCAAACTAGCTTTCAGTTCTATATAATTTTGCATGATGATTATTTTCATGTCAAGTCCACTGCTTTGGTCGAACATCTACTGATGTTTTGCTGTCAGTTCTCCAATGTCAACTTGAAGAAAAGGATTTCAGATAAACCTACTGATTTGTTCCATTTTGTTTAACTTCTGAAATCGTTCACCGAATTCCTTTTCAAATTTATTCAGGTGCTTACAGAATTTATTTGGATGGATCCGTTTCTGCATGATCAGTTGAATTTTCTCCAGATTTGCTAAGTGCTCGGTAATTTTGTTCTTTAACTGGAAGGATTACAGGACCAGTTTTAACCATGTGATATGTCTCCATCCCTCCCCTGCAGTTCACTGTTCAGCTCATTCAATTTTGCATTTATGTCTAGCAACCATGCATGTGACAGCATACTTACACCTCTTTTTTGATTAAAGAAACATGCCAATTTCTGGGAGCAGACCGAATCATCTCTGGAGGATTTTTCCTCAATTTAATTAATCAAATTTACATGAAGGTGTGACGTTGAGCCCAAAATAAAATTGGACATTTGAAATTAAAGAATTGGGCACTACAGTGAGCTGCAGCAAAGAGCCCGCAGAAAATTGGATTTGGCCAAAGTTTAAATATACAAAACTCTGACAGGCTGCCGGGGCACATTTGGATCCACCCTATTGATAACTCATCAAGTGATCATCATTCCTATTTGACATGCATTGGCCTATTGCTCGGTGTCCTGTCAACAGGTCATCAACTAGACCATTGATGCTGAGAACCCTGCCTCTCAAAGCTCCATTGGCAGAAGGCCAAGGGCAGAAAGAAAAAGCACGAAGCTTTAGGGGGATAAGACAGACATTCTGGACACCTTTGGACCAAAGACTCAAGATGGGAGATGACAGGAGATGAACGAGGCCAGGCCAGGCCAGACCAGACCAGACCAAAGGAAGGAAGCAAGCTAGCAAAGAAGAAATGGCAAGCAAGAATCACATTCCAAAGACAAACCAAAGGGACTCACGAACCAAATCTACAACTTGCCAAGCCATCTTTATAGATAGAATAGCCAAATCCTGGATGTTTTTTGTAAAACTAGTGGGAAATTTATTAGTTAACTTTATTTAAAGAAGTTTGTTGAATCATATATCTGTGTCCATAGTTTGCTCTTCTGCAAACAATAGCCTTTCTGACTATTGTTAAAGCACCAAATGGTATGCACTTGGTGACTGTCATAATTTGTTTTTCAGTCTTCGAGCAAGGTACCAGTGATAACATCATGGCCTTAATAAATTTGATGAACAGTCTCTCATGTTTTGCCAGCAGATGGCTAATGGGAAAATACCTTTTTTGCTAGCCTTGCTTTTAGCCAAAGATTTCGAAAAGAGTGACTACTGAGCTTACATTTCCTTTAATTCCCCAACTCTCTGTCCAAATGACAGTGCTTAAAGAAAATTTTTTTTGATATTTTGCATGCATTGTCTTATGATGCTGTTCCAAATTAACTCTTTTATTCACAGCTACACACTGTTGACACATAAAACAAAATGGTCTTGCCTTTGACATTCATAAAAAGAAATTCATTTTCTTGTTCCTGATGGATAGGGCACATTTTTGTTCTCTTGAATGTCACTGACTGCTCACTCATCATTTGGGCTTCACCCAGCTTAGTCCACGTCTTGGTGCCTACAATCAAGCAGTCAGTAAGATGATTCATTCGTCACCACGAGAAATCCGAGTCCCACACACTTTCAGCAACAGTTCGGCAGACAATGACAATCAGCTTATCAAAACTCCAGGGCCATGATGCACCATTAGTAGAACACTAATCTAGAACAACCTTCCATTTTGAATTCTAAAATTATGACCACTACCGTTGCTATCTCCATTCTTTCCTCAATATCTTTGGATGACTCAGATTTGATCTTGGTGACTCATCTGTTTTAAGTACAGACATCCTTTCCAAATACCTTCTCTTAATAAATGCTTAGCCCATCCAGTATCACTATTACTTCCTCATTTACTATGAAAAGTGGCATTTTCTTCTTGGTAAGTTGAGGACTCAGTTAATTGGACATGTGTGTTCAATTCCAGACTCCATAATTTAGGAAAGATGTCAAAACCTTCAGTGTGGAGTTTTACTAGACTAGTACCAAGAATGGAAAACTTCAGTTGTGCAAGAGACTAGAGACATTACGGTTGCTGTTCTGGGACACAGAAATTTAAGTGGCAATTTAAAAGGGTTGTTCAAAATCACGAAGGGTTTTTATTAAAGTAAATAAGGAGAAACTATGCAGTGAGAGAAGATGTGATAACCAGATGACCCAGGTATAAGGTTATTTGGCAAATGAGCCTGAACAAAGAACAAAACAGCACAGGAAACAGGCCTTTTGGTCCAACGAGCCCGTGCCGCCACCCCAATGTTCCCACCTCTACTGCGATCCCTGTCTATGTTTAGAGATCTATGGATTAAAAACCAAATTGAGACAATTTAGAGAGAATTTGTTTTGCCAATTAGCCTAAGAGCACATCTTTGGGATGTGGCAGGAAACCGGAGCACCCGGAGAAAACCCACATAAGCACAGGGAGAATGCGCAAACTCCCACAGACACAGGCCCAAATCCATGTATCTGCACACAGCACAGCGATATTCACTGAGCTGTCGTGTTGCCCATCAAATGGTCCAGGTCAAGTGTCCACTAACGACGTGAAGCACTAGGATACTCTCGAAAAATAAATCCAAGAGCAGCCCTCTCACGACCCATCGCGTGTATGCCCCTCGTTAGACAACAAGGTGGACCAAAGCACCTGTAGGATAAAAACCATTCATCAACATCATCATCTATTTACACTCTTCCCAGGGACTCTCAAGGCTCATGATCCCTATTTTAAATCAGTTTTCTATACCCCTCCATTCCCATTCTGTTCATGTGCCCATCTCAGTATTTCTTAAATATCTCCAGAGTACCTGCCTCCACTACTTGGCAGCGCATTCCATACCCCACCACCCTCTGTGTGAAAAAACTCCCTCTTGCATCCAAATTATACCTTACCCCCCTCACCCTAAGCCCGTGACCCCTTGTGCTATTTGAGTCCATCCTCGGAAAAAGCTTAACCCTGTTTACTCTATCTATACCCCTCAATCTTGTACACCTCTATTAGATCTCCTCTAAGTCTACGTCTTTCTAAGGAAAACAGTCCCAATTTGCCTAACCTCTCCTCGTAACTCAGACCTTCCATACCAGGCAGCATCCTGGTAAACCTCCTCTGCACTCTCTCCAGTGTCTCCTCGTCCTTCCGCTAGTAGGGCGACCAGAACTGGACGCAGTATTCCAAATGAGGTCTAACCAATGTTTTATACAACTGCAACATTAAAGGCCAGCTCTTGTACTCTATACCCCTTCCTATAAAGGCTAACATACTATATGCTTTCTTCACAACCTTTTCCACTTGCTCTGCCACCTTCAGAGACTTGTTCACCTGCATCCCCAGATCCCTCTGTGTTTCTATACTCTTAATAGGTCTATCCTTTATCATATACCTCCCCTCTAAAAATGCATCATCTCACATTTATCAGGATTGAATTCCATTTGCCAACTGTCTGCCCAAGCTACCAGCCTATGTCTTGCTGCATCGCCAGACAATGCTCCTCACTATCCTCAAGTCCAGCCATCTTTGTATCATCTGCAAACTTGCTGATCACTCCACTTACTCCCTCTTCCAAGTCATTTATATATATTACAAATAGAAGAGGTCCCAGTACCGACCCCTGCAGCACACCACTAGTGACCAACCTCCAGCTAGAAAATCACCCTTCCACTCTAACTCTGTCTCCTGTTACCAAGCCAGTTACTTATCCATCTAGCTACCTGTCCTTGTATCCCATTAACCTTGACCTTCTCAACTAACCTCCCATGAGGGACTTCATAAGGATGAAAAAGTATTTATGAAGTTATGATCTGCAATGCACTAATCTGAAAGAGTGTGGAAACAAATACAATAACATTCAAAATGAAAGGTAACATAACTGTTGCTGCAGAAGAGGATGACAAAATAACTCAATCACTGCTGCTATGATCAAGTTGTATAGGAGCAACTAATAGTAAGTAGTACAGTAGTTATAGAATCATATAGCACAGAATCAATGAGCTAGTTAGTGCCTGCTCTTTGAAAAACCTATCCAGTTAGCTCTACTGTCCTTTCTTCCCACAATTCAGCAAATTTACCTTTTAAATACATGCATAATTTACTTCTGAAAGTTGCTCATTAATGGTTTGTCTAGAAAAACCTAGGACTTAAGCCCTGAAATTCCCTTCCTAACTCTCTCTGCCTCTTCACTTCTTTATCTTACTTTCACCCTTTGACCAAGCTTTTTTGTTGCCTGCCCTTGTACAGCATGATGTGTGACAATATTTGATAATGCCCCTGTGGAACAGCTTGGAGTATTTAACTATATTAAATGCATTATATAAACACAAGTTACTATCATGTAGCAATTATGTTGTTAGACTTCATCCCAGCAGGCATTGAAACTGAACTAAATGGTGAAAATTCAAATTTATCACTGCAGGTAGAGAACCTCAAAACAGCCACCTGTCAATCGATAGTGTCCGAAAATAAAACGTTTTCTGTGTTCCGGCGAACCTTGACTCCTACTGACCCAACTTGTAAAGTTCAGGCAGTTGCCAAGTACTGATCAGATAGGATAGTTAAGAAGGCATTTGGCACATTTGCTTTGACCAATCGTGGCATGGAATATAAGAGCAAGGAGGTAATGTTGGAATTGTACAGAACATTAGCTAGATCACAGCTGGAGTACGGTGTGCAATTTTGGTCACCTCATTGTGGAAAGGCTGGAGGGAGTACTGTGAAGGTTCACCAGGAATTTGCCTGGTATGGTACATTTGAGCTATCAGGAGAAACTCGATAGGTTTGGATTGTTTTCTTTAGAGGCAGCTAATAGGGAGTCTCGATTGAGGTGCATATGATTACGAGGAATATGGATAGGGTGAATAGGATGCAGCTATTCCTCGAGGTGTCAATCACAAGGAGGCATAGTTTTAGATAAGGGACAGGAGATGCAAAGGGTGGTGAAAATCTGAAATGCAATGCCTAGAAACGTACTGGAGGTTGGAAAATTCTCAACTTTTAAAAAGTATCTGAATGTGTTAAAACTTGGGCCAGAAACTCCAAAGTGTTTTGTGAAGATATCTACACCCTAGGTTTTCACATTTGAATTTAATATGGGTGAGCATAAAGTGTTTCACTCAAGATGAAGTGACCCACTAGGAAGCTTTTAACAAAGTTTATTTAAGAACAGTTAAAATTTAATAAAAAGATTTAGCATAACTTTTACCAATTACAAGAATTATACATGACAGTATAAACCTTAACAGCTAGCTATCTATATTGTCCCAAGTCAACATCCCATCTCAGTGATGTACAACCCTCTTCAGACTTGGCAAAAAAAAAGTATTGTTACAATCCAGATGTTTTATGAAGTCAGCCCAGACCTTAATTTTTGCACAGATAAGCAAAAGATGTTTCATTCCAGGTATGATTTAAACAACCCACAAAAGAGCTTTTATCAAACAAAGTTTATTTAAGAATACAGTTAACTCAAAAGAAAATGAGCAATCCCTTTGACCAATTATAAACAAGAAAAAAAATTATGATGCTACACAAACCTGAACAGCCATGAATACCGTTCTAACACAATCACCCCTACAAACATACAATCCAATTCCAGGCTTAACAGAAAGTAAGTATGCTCACAAGATGCTGAATCTTACAGCTTTGCAACATCTGTTGTGAATCAGTCCTTTGGACAGAGTATTGAAACTCTGACTTCCATATCCTGGAACTTACAATGTACTTCCGAGGGTGGTCTCTAGTCAGCCAGCTAGATACCACGAGCTGGATTTCTAATAACAGAGCGAGACACAGAAACACACTGCTTGCAATCTGGAATCCAACAATTCTAAAAAACTGAAAGTGAATCATTGGACTTCTCTGTGAAGGAACCACCTGACCTTAACCTGTCAATCAGTTGTCCCTCAACAATTCAAAAGGGTCATAAAACCTGTAAAACTTCAGTTCACTGCATTAGGCCCAACTTAAAAATAAATATCATTGCAATCATCCTGCTACAAAAACAATAAAAGATACCGATACAGACATAATCACAAGAGGCTAAATCTTCTTAAAAGAATAGCAGAGAAGTGTGATTAAAAAACATTTCTTAAGGGCACCATAATATCACAGTATGATCATATCATGCTGGATTTTCAGCTTTTTAACACCTTTGGATGCTGGATTAAAT
Organism: Sphyrna mokarran; assembly: GCA_024679065.1. NCBI lineage: Eukaryota > Metazoa > Chordata > Chondrichthyes > Carcharhiniformes > Carcharhinidae > Sphyrna > Sphyrna mokarran. The sequence goes on from JAGIQG010000019.1 coordinate 35,968,586, forward strand.
TTGTCAGGGTTCCCAGTCCTGGAACTTCCAAAAAGCTTCTAGAGAAGGGGAGGCAGGAACACTGCCTTTTTCCACCTGCTTCTGACAGCAACTCAGACAACAGGACTTCTAGTTCCAGAGCAGTGAAAACACGAGGCACTGTTTTCCGTCCCAAATCCAAACAGCATCTGAGAAAATTAAACTACAGACACAAACTCCAGAAAGAGGGGCAAAGCATTGTTGCTGCTCTCCACTTCAGGCTATAACTGAAAAGCAGAGCTAAAAGCTGGATTTTCTGTGAAGCATAGCTGTCCCTAGCCATATGACAAACTGTCAAATCGAGTTCACTCAACAATCCCATGGGATCATTAAAAAAAACACAGGACCCTGCATTAGTCTAGATTAAAAATAAACACGGTATCCATTATAGTGTATCAATAACAATTAGAGAACATGGGGTACAGACACTGGCACTAATAAAATGCCGGCTTGAAAAAAACCTGAAGAGAAAAGTGATTAAAATACATTTCTTAAAGGCACAGGATCATCACAGATGAGCACTTGAAACATCCATACACTCAAGGATATGGGACAAGTGGTAGAAAATGGGATTAGTCCGACTTTAGTAGTAGTCATTGTTGTTGCAGACTCAAGAGCCAAAAGGGCCTTTTCCGCACTGTACAACTCAATGACTCCAAAACTTTTTTTGACGGGTGGCATGGTAGCACAGTGGTTAGCACTGCTGCTTCACAGCTCCAGGTACCCAAATTCGATTCCCAGCTTGGGTCAGCGTGTGTGTATGTGTGTGTGTGTGGCGTTTGCACGTTCTCCCTGCGTCTGCATGGATTTCCTCTGGATGCTCCAGTTTCCTCCCACAATCCAAAGATGTGCGGATTATTGATTGGCCATGTTAAAATTGCCCCTTAGTATCCTGAGATGCATAGATTAGATAGATTAGTGGGTAAATGCGTCAGGATATGGGGGTAGGGCCTGGTGGGATTGAATTCGATGGGCAGATGGCTTCTTTCTGCACTGTAGAGATTCTATGATTCTGTTACTTCACAGAGAGATTTTGTGAAGACAATGCTGTTGATGCAGTGTATCTGGATTTCCAAATGGCATTTGATGAAGTGTCACATTACAGGCTTGTTAGTAAAATTGAAGCCCAGGCAATAAAATGGACAGTGGCAGCATGGATACAAAGTTGGCCAAATTACAGGATGAAGAGTGATATTATAGTGGAACTCTTCAGGTGTTAGTACTGGGCCATTTCTCTGATATATATTAATGACTTAGACTTGGATATACAGGGCACAGTGCAGAGAAGTGTAAGATGATACATTTCAGTATGAGGGGAGGCAAAATAAAATAAAGAGTATGTCTCTAAGGGTCAGTATGGAGCAGGAAGTGAGAAACCCAGAGGTCTATGTGGACAAATCATTAAGGTGGCAGGGCAGGTTGTGAAAGCAGATTTGAAAAAGAGAGGGGATCTTGAGCTTTAGAAATCAAGACACTATAAGCAAAAGTAAGGAAGTTATGATGAGCCTTTATAAAATACTGATTCAGCCTCAGCTGGAGTACTGCATCTAATTCTGGGCAACATACACCAGGAATATCGTGAGAAGAAATAGAAAAGGTCTACAAGATTGAATCCAAGGATGAAAACTTCAGTTATGTAGATAGGTTCAAGAAGCTGAGCTGTTCTCCTTATTAAACATTTGCTGGAGGAAACTGTTCCTTCAGATGGAGAAGAACCAAACTTAAAGTGATAGGTAAAAGAATGAAACGTGACTTAAGAACAATTTTTTTATACCACAAATGATGAGGATATGGAGAATGCTCGAAGCACCTGAAGAGAAAACCCCTGCAGGGAAAAGGGATTAGCTAAATCACTCTTGCAGAGAACCAGTAGATTTTCAATAGATCACAAAGACGCCATCTGTACTGCAGCCATTTTATAACTGAGGCCCAATTAATGCTTTGTATTTTTATCATAACTTTCTATAGTTTATCATAACATTCTGGCTCTTGTACTCTACATGCTTCTGTTTATAAAGTCAATAATCTAGTATGCTCTTTTAACAATTGAACAAAATTTGCTACAGAAAAATCAGGACTGGCAATTAAATAGTCCAAGATAGTTAGAATAGAGAAAGAAGAAGGAAAAAGAAGGAGGTTGAATAGCTGTGGTTATTAAGGATAACATTAATGCAGTAGGAGAAAAAAAATGGACACAGCTATCAGCAAGATAAACAGTGTAGCCATATGGAAAGAAGTAATAGATAATAAAGGATCAATCACAGTAATTACCGTAGACTACCAGCCACATAATAGTAGGGAGCGGAGAAGAAAAATGAAGACAAATTAAGGGATTGAACAAAAAACAGAATAATCATCATGGGGATTTTAGCCACCATAATACTGACTGTACATAAAAGGAAGGTAAATGAAATAAGGGAATAGAGTTCCAACAATCCATATAGAACTGCTTTCTAATCCAGTATGTAAAATGCCAATTGAGGGAGGATTCCTTATTAGATCTAGCAATGGTGAATGAATTACAGCAAATAAGAGAAATAAAAGTAGGGGAACATCAAAGCAGTAATGACCACAACATAATCTGTTTTCTGATGATGATAAAGAGGACAACAATCCCACAAAAACAGTTTAATAAATCGGTGAGAAGTTGATGTTATGGGGCTGAAAATAGAACTTGGGAAGAGAACAAAAACAGAAAATGCTGTAATATCTTAGCTGGTCTGACAGCATCTGTGGAGAAAGAACAAAGACAACATTTCTAGTCCGGATGACCTTTTGCCATATCTCTCATATCTTCCATATGATCCTTATCGTCCTCTGTCAGAGCAACTGATGATTCAGAAAAAGGCACCAACTAAGTACATAGATAACAGAGGATTGTGTGATAAGAGATTAGGAGAGAAGTCAATAAAAGCAATTAGAAAGACAAAGAGAAAGTATAAAATTAAATTTTCAAAGAACATGATACAAAATTATGAAATATTTTACAGACATCAGTAAAAAAGGCTGGGAACCATTAAGTTTTGACAGCTTAATATCACAGGTAACAATAAAGAGATGACAAAAATACTAAATAATTACTTTGCTTGGGTATTTACAAGGAAATTTGAGCAGGATAGGCATCTGTTATCATCACAACTAATGTTATTACTGGATAGGAAGTTCCCAGAATAGAACTCTGGCAGAACAGACCGCACCTTTTACTTTTTTTTCCAGAAACCATAGGACTACCTATTAGATTTTAACAATAAAAAAATTTATTGAACATGAAAAGTTTGACTATGATACAATATCTAAGTCACTCACTTCCACTTATCTTCACAAAGCAGATTTTAAGGATAACGGGCTACAAAATATATCTAAGGCTGGAATGCTTTCAGTAAATACACGGCCCCTGTAAACAAAACAGACCAACTACAGTCAGACACACCCTCCTCTGAAAGCAAGTGGCAGATGCCATCCAATCAAATTTGTGGATTTCTTCTCAGATCCCCCCAAGATAATTATCATACAATTGTTTCCAAACTTCACTCTCAAAAAGACATGCCTTAGAGTCTTCTACTAAATGCCTTCTCTTAGCTGTTTTCAGAAAGGATCCACTGCCAGGATTCCCAACTCTCCTTTAGACGTTCCTCTGTCTCAAATTGCCATAGACATTTAAGCTTCATGCAATCTCTTGGATATTTTACTAGCAATAGGACACGACTACTTCACTGGCTGTACTTAAGGTCGCCAACCTTAGGTCTGCTTCCGACATCCGGCTTCTCTCTAGCCAACTTCATCAGATCTGCAATTTTCAGTTCTGTCTTTAACTTCAATGAACAGTACCTTGTTTAAATTCCAGTTCCTTTTTTCATTTGATTTCAATCTTCCTGGAGCTTCTCTTTTCATTCTCTGGTCTCTAGAACCAACTGTCCTTTCATTTCTTGGATTTTTTTTTGCTCATTATTCCATGGTTCTGCTTCTGGCTGGAGCAGTCTCCTCTCTAGTTATTAAGTTTCATCTGCCTTGGGTCCAGTTAAAACTAAACTCAAAAATCCTTCCTGACCCAAAAGTGTCTCCTGGTTGTTAAACAAGTCTATTCCTTTTTAACAATTGTTTGCTTTTCACATCACCAACTTTATGAGCACAATAGAGACACAGTTTAAAAGGAAACCAAAACCCGCATACATATAAACATCTTTGTTTAACACAATTCTAACTAGAGTTCACTCTTTCTTACACAGAAACACTAAATTAAATCAATACTTTATTTCTAGTATTCCACAATACAAACGTAGATTACTTAAAACCGCCTCTGCTTCCTGACACTTGACATTAAGTGGAGAGATGAATGGAATAAGTGCACTTAAAGAAAACGAATGTATTAAATAATTAAATAAATAAACAGATGATATTGGAATTGCACAAAATAGGTTAACCAGAAACAATGTAAAGTAGTGCCCAGGTTTGAACACAAGTCCCGCCACATATTCACCATTCCCTTAAAGCTGCACAAAACAGTAGGAACTTCTCATTTAAGTTAATACAGTCAGTGTTTACCTCTGGGATTTAGAAAGCAAGGATTTCAGCTTCTGTAAAGATGTGTCCGCAAATTTAAAGGAAGCAAATAACTTCTATGAAACATACAGGGACACAGCAGGAGGTGAGGATGCCTCTAATCTTCCCAGAGGGGTTAGAAAGAGAACAAGGGACAGAACTTTTCTGTGCCCATGTCTTGGTCCTGTTTAGTTAAGTGAATCTCTGTGACACAATCTGATTATGTCTCATCTCTCTGGAAGAGAACTTCTGAAATTAGGTCAATAATGTTTTCTATCCAGGTTTTGGAGATGTGTTTTCTGCATTGGTTCACCCACATCCCCTGCTGAAATAGGACTTGAGTACAGTATCATTAATACAAAGAAAAGTACAGGGTTAAGCTTTTTCCTAGGATGGACTCAAATAGCACGAGGGGTCATGGGCTTGGGGTGAGGGGGGGTAAGGTATAATTTGGATGCCAGAGGGAGTTTTTTCACACACAGGGTGGTGGGGGTATGGAACGCACTGCCAAGTAAAGTCTTGGAGGCAGGCACTCTGGAGTTATTTAAGAGATACTTAGATGGACACATGAACAGAATGGGAATGGAGGGATATAGAAAACTGATTTAAAATAGGGATCATGAGCCTTGAGAGTCCCTGGGAAGTGTGTAAATAGTCAATGATATTGATGTATTTGTTTTTATCCTACAGGTACTTTGGTCCGCCCTGTTGTCTAACAAGGGGCATACACGTGATGGGTCGTGGAGGGCTGCTCTTGGATTTTTTTTTGAGAATATCCTAGTGCTTCACGTCATTAGTGTACACTTGACCTGGACCATTTGATGGGCAACACAACAGCTCAGTGACTATCGCTGTGCTGTGCAGATACGTAGATTTGGGCCTGTGTCTGTGGGAGTTTGTGCATTCTCCCTGTGCTTGCGTGGGTTTTCTCCAGGTGCTCTGGTTTCCTCCCACATCCCAAAGATGTGCTCTTACACTGACTGGCAGAACAAATTCTCCCTAAATTGTCTCAAATTTGGTTTCAATCCATAGATCTATAAACACAGACAGGGATCACAGGTAGAAGTGGGAACGTCAGGAAGGCGCCGCGAGCTCGTTGGGCTGAAGGGCCTGTTTCCCGTGCTGTTTTGTTCTTCGTTCTACAGCCCAGAAAAGGCCCTTTGGCCTTCTAACCCATGTCGATCATGATCTCCTAACTAAACTACAAAAAAAACTTCTGGTTTCACCCAGTCTGTATCCTTCTATTTTCTCCCTATTCATGCACCCATCCAGATGCCTACAGTTAGTGACAGTGATGTTAGCAAGATGAGTAAAGGATCACCACCAATGTGTAATCATATAAATGCTGCTCATTAAAAAATATTATCTGGAGTAGACAATTAAGTTAAACTTCTCTCATCACCTTGCTTGAAAAGATGGAGCAGAGCCTCCAAACTGAAAAGGATAGCTGAAAAAACAAACGAGGATAGATTCAAAGAACTGGACATCTCAGTGGAAACGGGAGGTGGTCATCCAGTAAAACCTCTGAATTCATGTTTTGTGATTAACATCTATTTAAACCTCCTTGGACTTGTTCAGAAAAACTTCTAAAGTAAACAAGGTGATGGGAGAACTACAATTTAATTGTCTTATTATAGAATTTTTTTTAACAAGCAGCATTTATGTGGTTATGCGTCAGTGGTGATTTTGAACTCTCATTTTGCCCACATCAGTGAAACTGCAACATTAATGAAGATACTGAAGAAAATTCAAGTCCAGTTTCTTCAGGGGGTGTGGCTGAACCACTGCAGAAAACATATCTCCAAAACCTGACTGGGCAACATTATTGACCTAATTGTGTCACAGAGGTTCAGTTACCTAAACAAGATTTTTTTTAGACTCAGATAAATTTTCTGCATCTTGTTCTTTCTAACCACTCTGGGGGAGTAAGTTTTAAAAGTAAGAGGCACTTTCATCTCCTGCATTTCATAAGAATGATTTGTTTTCTCAGAAATTTCTTTGAATCCTTACAAAAACTGAAATCTCCACTTTTTAATTCCCAGGTGAACACTGACTATACTAACTCAAATGTAAAGCAAATGCAGTGTTCTGGTCTGCAATAGCACACATATCAGCTCTTCATGCTGAGATGTGTGCTATTGCAGACCAGAACACTGCACTTGCCTGACGAAGATGAAAGTCGAAAGCTCGTAGATTTACTATCAAATAAATCGGTTGGATTTAAAATTGGTGTTGCCAGATTCTTACTGAGTTTACCCCAGTCCAATGCCGGCAACTCTACATCATTTGCATTCATCAGCAACAAGGTTTCTGCATCGGACAGCGGTTTTAACATTCTACCTGAAAGAAGTGCTCCAACTTGTCTTTCCCTTGTTGCTGCATTGCAATTCACACTACATTAAATGTTCAAATACTACAGTGGAATCCAAATTTCTGACTTACAGACACAAATACTATCAATTGAACCAAGTGACAACAGTTGTATGAAACCAGGCATGTAACACAGCATGGCTCTATCTTGCCTTACAGGACACAATTTATGCACACTTTCCATCTTCCAAATAGCCATTGGTAATTAAAAATCTCAGCACATTGACTTTTGAATACTCTACCATGTTTCAGAATGTCTTAAACCATTTGTTCACTTCATATGATCTTTGTTTTTCAATTGCACATCTCTAATAGTCATGAACTGGCCAGTTACTTACTTATAAGTAACTTAAGTTTAGCTATCGAGCTGAATTGCACCTATAATTAATTCTAAGCAGATCACAATGGAATTTTTATGAAAACATCAGAAACATGCCCCCAGCTCTCTCAATTATTTGACAGGGAAAACCATTTCATATATACATGGGGTCACCCATTCAAGACAGAGATGAGGGAGAATGTTTTGCACTCAAATGACTGTTAGACTTTGGAATTCTCTTCTACTGAGAAGAGTAGTGGTTATGTTGCTTAAAATATTCGAGACTGAATTAGCCAGGCTTTTTGATTAGAGGTAAGGTATACAAGATTTGGTGGAATTAAGGTCACAATCAGGCCAGCCATGATTTCACTGAATGATGGATTAGAGGATTTGGGGGGCACATTGCCTACTCTCATTTCTAATGATTTTACGATCGCTTGCTCAACACTATTTTCAACAAACATACTGCCCAACACCACGATGCGCAGCACACCCTCAGCACCTCCCTGAGCTTCAAGTCTCTTATTCCGACAGTAGAAAATTACCAGCAATGGAAGTTATGAGTTAGAAGGGAAAAGATTACTCAAATTATTCACCAGCATTTTTATTAAATAAAGTGCTTTTAAGTTTTATAAGCCACAATAAGGTGTTTGATTATAGTTCCCAGTTTCATCATGAAGACCAATGTGTTACAACACAGACAGATCAGCAAAACCATCAATTCAATGTAAATAAATTAAAGGGGCAAGGGTTTAAATTTAGTCACCCTTAAAAACTGAACTCAAGTTTTTGCGTGGTTTATACTCCAGCAGGTTAATGTTAGGAAAATAATGCAATTGACAATGGTCTGAATTTAAGTAAATGGGTGGAAAAGTGTTAGGAAACAAGCAAAAATATATAGCATTCAAGCTAAGTAAGTGAGAAAGGATGCAGAGTGCTCAGGTGAGGCGAGAAATGGCAAAGGATCCACAAGTAATGTGGGGAATAGAGGAAGAAAAACATGTGAGTGAGACAAGGAAAGGAATCATAGAAGATGGCCATTCAGCCCATTGAGTTTGCACTGACCACAATCCCACCCAATCCCTACCCAATAACCCCATGCATTTAACCTAGCTAGTCCCCTTGACACTAGGGTCAATTTAGTATGGTCAACCCACTTAACCCGCACATCTTTGGAGTGTAGGAGGAAACCAGAGCACCCAGAGGAAACCCACGCAGACACAGTGAGAAAGTACAAACTCGGGACTGGAGCAGGGGGCAGGGATTCCGGTTCCTGGATCATTGGGACCTCTTTAGGGGCAGGTGTGACCTGTACAATAAAGGCAGGTGGCACTTGAATCCCAGGGGGATCAATACCTTGACCGGAAGGTTGGTTAGGGCTACTGGGGAGACTTTAAACTAGAAAGGTTGGGGGGAGGGAATTGAGATGAGGTGGCTGAGAGCAAGGACAGTAGCTCCCACGTACAGAAGGGCTATAGACAGTATGTGAGGGAGGTTAGACGGGTGATGGAGAAGGGAAGTGCCTAGACCAAGGGTGTCTATTTTAACGCCAGGAGTGTAGTGAATAAAGTGGATGAGCTTAGGGCGTGGATTGCTGCTTGGGAATGTGATGTGTAGTCATTACGGAGACTTGGGTGTCTCAGGGACAGGACTGGGTACTTCAGGTGCTGGGATTCAGATGCTTCAGGAAGGATAGGGAGGGAGACAAAAGAGGTGGCAGAGTGGCACTGTTGATCAGGGACAGTGTCATGGCTGTAGAGAAGGTGGATGCCGTGGAGGGACTGTCTACAGAGTCTCTGTGGGTGTAAGTTAGGAACAGCAAGGGTTCAATAACTTTGCTGGGTGTTTTCTATAGTCTGCCTAATAGTGACAGGGAAATTGAGGTGCAGATAGAACATAGAACATAGAAATTTACAGCGCAGAACAGGCCCTTCGGCCTTCGATGTTGCGCCGACCATTATAAAAAAGCAATGACCCTCCAAACTAAACCATTCCCTTCTCTTCCATAAACTTATCAACTAACCTCTTAAACGCCACCAAACTTGGCGCATCTACAACTGCCGCAGGCAGGGCATTCCACTCCCTAACCGCCCTCTGGGTAAAGAACCTACCTCTGATATCCGTCCTATAACTATCACCCCTTAATTTAAAGCTGTGTCCCCTCGTGCTAGCTTTCTCCATCCTAGGAAAAAGGCTATCACTGTCCACCCTATCTAAACCTCTAATCATCTTATATGTTTCGATAAGGTCCCCTCTTAGCCTCCTCCTTTCTAACGAAACAACCTCAAATCCCTCAGCCTCTCTTCATAAGACCTGCCCTCCATACCAGGCAACATCCTGGTAAACCTCCTCTGTACCCTCTCCAATGCCTCCACATCTTTCTTATAATGTGGGGACCAGAACTGCACACAATACTCCAAGTGCGGCCGCACTAGAGTTTTGTACAGTTGCAACATGACGTTGCGGCTCCGAAATTCAATCCCCCTACCAATAAAAGCTAAGACTCCATATGCCTTCTTAACAACCTTATCGACTTGACTGCCTACTTTCAGGGATCTATTCACAAATACACCAAGATCCCTCTGTTCATCAACACTATTAAGAGTCCTACCATTAGCCCTATACTCTACACATTTATTATTCCTGCCAAAGTGCATTACCTCACACTTTTCCACATTAAACTCCATTTGCCACCTCTCGGCCCAGCTCTGCAACTTGTCCAAGTCTCTCTGCAAACTATAACACCCCTCTTCACTATCTACCACTCCACCGACTTTAGTGTCATCTGCAAATTTACTAATCCATCCTTCAATACCCTCATCCAGATCATTTATAAAAATTACAAACAGCAGGGGCCCCAAAACAGACCCCTGAGGTACACCACTTGTCACCGAACTCCAAGATGAATATCTCCCATCAACCACCACCCTCTGTCTTCTATCTGCTAGCCAATTCCTAACCCAATTAGCTAAATCACCCTCTATCCCATACATCTGCATTTTCTGCAGAAGTCTTCCATGGGCCACCTTATCAAACGCCTTACTAAAGTCCATATATACCACATCAACCGCCTTACCCCCATCCACCTCTTTGGTCACTTTTTCAAAAAACTCAATGAGGTTAGTAAGGCACGACCTACCCTTCACAAAACCATGCTGACTATCCCCAATCAATTCATTTCTCTCTAAATAACTATAAATCCTATCCCTAATAATTCTCTCCAATACTTTGCCCACAACAGAAGTAAGACTCACTGGCCTATAATTCCCTGGAAGGTCTCTCTTCCCCTTCTTGAACAATGGGACCACATTCGCTATCCTCCAGTCTTCCGGAACCATACCCGTAACCAACGACGACCTGAAGATCAGAGCCAGAGGCTCTGCAATCTCCTCTCTTGCCTCCCAGAGAATCCTAGGGTAAATCCCGTCCGGCCCAGGGGACTTATCCAACTTCAAACCCTCGAGAATATCTAGCACATCCTCCCTATCTACTTCAATACTTTCCAGTTTGCAACCCTGTACCTCAATGTTCTCCATAACTACATTTACATCACTCTGCGTGAATACCGAAGAGAAATATTTATTCAGTGCCTCTCCAATCTCTTCAGGCTCCACGCACAACTTCCCACTGCTGTCTATGACTGGCCCTAATCTTGCCCTAACCAATCTTCTATTCTTAACATATCTAAAGAAAGCTTTAGGATTCTCTTAATCCTATCAGCCAAAGTCTTCTCGTGTCCCCTCTTAGCTCTCCTCAACTCACTCTTTAGCTCCCTCCTGGCTAATCTATAGCTACCCATTGCACTAACCGAGCCTTCAAGCCTCATCCTGACATAAGCCTCCTTTTTCCTTTTAACCAGCAAATCAACTTTTTTCGTACACCTAGAAGATAGGGAAACAGATCCTAGAAAGATGCAGTAATAATAAAGTTGTCATGATGGGAGACTTTAATTTCCCAATCATCGACCAGAATATCCCTAGGGGAAGGGGTTTGGAAGGGGAGGAGTTTGTTAGGTGTGTTCAGGAGGGTTTCCTGACACAGCATGTGGATAAGCCTATGAGAGAAGAGGCTGTACTTGACCTGGTGCTGGCTAATGAACCAAGACAGGTGTCGGATCTCTCGGTAGGAGAGCATCTCGGGGATGGTAGATCATAATTCTATCTCCTTCACGATAGCATTGGAAAGACATAGGATCAGGCAGGATAGGAAGGTGTTTATCTGGAGTAGGGGGAAAATATGAAATTGTTAGGCAGAAAATTGGATAAGTAAACTGGAAGGTGGTGTTCTTGGGGAAAGTACTGAAGGAAGGTGGCGGATTTTCAAGGAACGTTTGAGTGCTGCTCTGCATGACAACGTTCCGATGAGACAAGGAGGTTTTGGTAGGTCGTGGGAACCATGGTGCACAAAGGTTGTGATGAATCTAGTCAGGAAGAAAAGGAAGGAAAGGTGTACAAAAGGTTAAGAGAACTAGAAGATGTTAAGGATCTAGGGGATATAAGGCTTGTAGAAAGGAACTTAAAAAGAAATTAGAAGAGATACAAGGGGTCATGAGAAGACCTTGGCAGGTAAGATTAAGGAGAATCTTACATGAAGAGTAAAAGGATGAGAAAGTGAAGGGGTTGGACTTTAAAAGGTGAAGGAGGAAAAGTCTGTGTGAAACCGGAAGAAATGGCAGAAGTGCTTAATGAGTACTGTCTCTGTATTCACAGTGGAAAGTGATCTGGGAGGTTGTACTGCAAGTTTGCAACAGACTGAAAAGATCGAGTACGTGGACGTTAAGAAAGAGGACGTGTGGAACTTTTAAATTCTATCAAGATAGCTAAGTCGCTGGGACCGGATGGGATGTACCCGAAGTTACTGTGGGAGGTGAGGGAAGTGATTGCCGAGCTCCTGGCGATGATCTTTGCACCGTCAACGGAGACAGGAAAAGTTCTGGAGGATTGCAGATGTGGTCCCTATTTTCAAGAAAGGGAACAGGGATAGCCCGGGGAATTACCAGCCGACGAGTCTGACCTCAGTGATTGGTAAGGTGATGGAGAGGATGCTGAAGGACAGGATTTATGAGCATTTAGAGATGTTTAGCTTGATCAGAAATAGTCAACACGGCTTTGTCATGGGCAAGTTGTGCCTTACGAGCCTAGTGGAGTTCTTTCAAAATGTGATTGAACACATTAACGAAGGAAGAGCAGTGGATACGGTTTACATGGATTTCAGCAAGGCGTTTGATAAGGTTCCCCATGCAAGACTTCTTGAGAAGGTGAGAGGGCATGTGATCCAAGGGGCTTTGGCCTTGTGGATCCGGAACTGGCTTGCCTGCAGAAGGCGGAGAGCAGTTGTGGATGGGTCTTTTCCTGCATGGAGATCAGGTGCCCCAGGGATCTGTTCTATGACCTTTGCTGTTTGTCATTTTCATAAATGACCTGGATGAGGAAGTGGAAGAATGGGTTAGTAAGTTCGCGACAATACAAAGGTTGGTAGTGTTGTGGATAATCTGGAGGGATGTCAGAAGTTGCAGCAAGACACAGATAGGATGCAAGAATGGGCGGAGAAGTGGCAGATGGACTTCAACATGAATAAACATGTAGTGGTCCATTTCGCCAGGACCAATGGGATAAAGGAGTACAATATCAACAGTAAAAGTGTTAGCAGTGTTGAGGAGCAGAAGGATCTTATGGTCCGGGTCTATAAGACTCTTACATCAGCCTCACAGGTGGAGGATGAGATCAAGAAGGCTCATGGTGTACTAGCCTTCATTAATTGAGGGATTGAGTTTAGGAGTCGGGAGGTAATGCTGTAACTTTATAAGACCTTTGTCAGACCTTACTTGGAGTACTGTGCGCAGTTCTGGTCGCCTCACTACAGGAAGGACGTGGAAGCTATTGAGAGGGTGCAGGGAAGATTTACAAGGATGTTGCCTGGATTGGGAGACATGCCTTATAAAGATAGGTTGAGGGAGCTAGGTCTCTTCTCCCTGGAGAGACGGAGGTTGAGAGGCGACCTGATATAAAACGTTGAGGGGAATAGATAGGGTGGATTCTCGGAGGCTATTTCACAGGGCTGAAATGGATGCTACAAGAGGACACAGGTTTAAGGTGCTGAGCAGCAAGTACAGAGGAGATGTTAGGGGTAAGCTTTTCATTCAGAGGGTGGTGAGTGAATGGAATCGGCTGCCGTCAGTGACTTCTGGAAAAGTATGCGAGATTAAATGGGATTGGGAGTTATGGACAGTTCTATGGCCTAGTAGGTATGGGTATGATCAGCGTAATTCGTGGGCCGAAGGGCCTGTTTGTGCTGTAGTGTTCTATATTCCACACAGTCAGTGATCCAAGCCGGGAATTGAACCCGGCTCCCTGGTACTGTAAGGCAGCACTGTCAACCACTGTGCTGTCCCACAATGCACACAAGCAAGGTGGGAAAGGGAAAGTGCTGAGTGCAGGAGTGTAGGGAAGGAGAATGCAGAGTACCTTATTAAAGGCAAGTAAAGATGGGCAATAAGCGTGACTTGCTTCACTGGCAATCACTACTTCATTACCAAATACTAAATTGCTTAGTCATCAATTTGAACAGTATGGTTCTCAAAAACAATCCTTAGATTTGTCTCAGAGTGAAACGAAACCCAGAGGGAGTGTGCCAGACCTTCACATCTCCTGATCACAGACACAAAGGGTCAAATAACTCCCTTTGTGCTGCTAACTTCTGCAGTTCAATTTCGGAGTGTTTGAAGTGTTGACTTTTAGACATCCTTCCTCCTCCACAAGGACGCAAATAACTTCAAGCACACATAATGCAGGATTATTAATCTTCAAAGTCATTCATACTTAAGTTTTAGAAAATCCTCAAGAAGTAACATCTGTTAGCAGATACTTCAGGGAGTACATTTTTCAACTTCAATGCTGCATACCCAGGTTCAACACTTGAAACACTTTAATTTACATATTTATGAGGATTAATTAGCAGTTATAAGCTTACGTTTCAATTTTGTGGTGTGTTTCTGGGGATATGTATTTGGTGAAACTGCACAAGGTAAACACTGGAATAAAAACAAAATGCTGGAAATATTAAAATCTGGCTGCATCTCTGCCAGAATTGAACCAGTTGTGATGAATGGTCACTGACCTGAAATATTAACTTAAGTTTTTCTCTCAACACAAACTGCCTGACCCGCTGAATCTTCCCGTTAATTTTGTTTCAGACGTTCAGCATCTGCAGTATTTATAGGAATACTTTCCAACAATTTGACATCTTAAATAATAGCCTCATGGTGGCAAGATCGAACAGCCTCTTATCTTGGTGTCATATAATGTAGACTGTCTAGTTTATTTATTACTGGCACCAACAGGCTTGTATTAACACTGCAATGAAGTTACTATGAAAATCCCCCAGTCACCACATTCCAGTTCAGGTACACTGAAGGAAAATTCAGCTCAACCAATGCAACCAGACATTACACCTTTCAGACTGTGGGAGGAAACCTGAGCACCTAGAGGAAACCCACGCAGACACGGGAAGAATATGCAGAATCCTGCACAGACAGTGACCCAAAACAGGGCTTGAACTTGGATCCCTGGCATTATGCAGTAGCAGTGCTAACCTCTGTGCCACCATGCTGTCCTTTAGTCACTTGCTGTTGCTATGGAAAATTAAAGAATTGCTTATGAACTGAATCTTTTAATTTGATTACACAGTGTAGGAAGAATACCAACTTGTCAATGGTATTTGGGAGCTACTCCAGACTGGCCACAGAATAAACTTAAAGGGCAATGAAACTGGCTCAAGACAGCCCAACGCAATTCTATATCAAACAAACGCCCTAGAATGCAGAAATTGCATTCGCGTGAAAGCAAAGATGCTAAAAGAAGATATGGAAATAACTTTAACTTCCAGCATTAGTTCAGGCTAGATGGCAAAGTAATTAACAATGCTGCCTCACTGCCAGGGACCCAGGCTCGGTATAGGCCTTGGGTGAGTGAGTGTGTGGAGTTTCTACATTCTGTGTGTCTACGTGGGTTTCCTCCTGATGCTCTGAATTCCTTCCACTGTCCAAAGGATGTGCAGGTTAGGTGGATTAGCCATGGAAAATGCACAGGGATAAAGGGTGGAGATGGATGTAGTATAAAATCATCTTTCAGAGAGTTGGTGCAGATCCGATGGGCCAAATAGCCTCCTTCTACAATGTAGATATTCTATGGTTCCAGGGTGAAGAATGTACAGCTGCATAAGACCAGAATGGAAAAAGTATAAAAATGTTCCACTCCCTACACCGTGTTGAGCACAGAATTCATGATTGTCATTTCTTATTTTAATAAAAACAAATATTTTCATACAAATATGAATCACGTACTTGTAAAGACTCCCAACAATCAAACTATGGTACTGCAAACTGTGTGCAAAAGCATTTTTTTTCTTGAATATTTGCATGTTTCAATTATGATCCAAATATTTATTGCTGGCACCAGTGCAGGGGAATTATATAAAACAAAAATAGATGTCACTCAGTTAAAATCAAGTGTTTCCAGACACAGGAATTCCCATTGTTTCATGCTGAGCTACAGTACTCAAAGATGATTCACTGCCCAGTTTTTGTAGATGTGCAATATTGTTTGTATCCTTTGTGAATGTTCATCAGCACTGCTGCCAAGATAAATGCCTTCAAGAATGAAGTTAGGGCTTGGACAGATTGTACCAGCATGAGAGATTTCGAGAAATCCACGCCCCAAGCCATCTAACCCCTAATATTTCTTACATAGCAGCAAATCAGTATCAGTCGTGATCATCACCTGCAATCTATAGCACCTTTTGCTTTTTAGATATCCAGAACACAAATAGGAAAATTCACAGCAATGTGAATCTAATCGTGGTAACAGCGGAATGCAGAATAAGGCAGGGAGGAGTTCTTTAAAGATAGATTTATTAATCCAGTTCAGGTGCTCTGCAATATTTTGTCTGGTATTTTAGAATGTCATTTAATTAGTACAAGCTTTTATTTCAGGAGAAGGAAAAACACACAAAAAGATCAATTATGCATTCTGGACATGGGGTGGGCAGTTGAAGAAATAGAAGTAGGTGACTTACTTTGATCTTTCATCCTCTCTCCACAAACTATTCCATAATTCCTATTAAGTTATCCTGTAATCCATTCAAGACATAAGCAGAAGTAGACCATTCAACCCATCAGGTCTGTTCCGACATTCAGCGAGATCATGACTGATCTTAGTCCTCAACTTCATTTTCCCACCTATCCGTATAATCCTCAGTTATTGTTTAAAATTCTATAACTAGAAACCCAGCTTCTGCAGTCAGCTGTGATAAAGGATCTCAAAGTTTTGCTGCCCTTGGAGAATAAATTCCTCATCTCTCTTAAATGGGTGATAAAGTTGACTTGTTTCATTGGAAGCCATGTTGGTTGACTAATCTAGACAAAATATTTGCTTTTCTACCTTATATTAAGTTAAACTAAAATGTTTGAGACAAAGAATAAACTGGCTTTTCTCCATAAGAAACTGGACTAATCTAATTTTTAAAAGGAAATTTATATATGCTGCCTCCTAACAATAGTTCTTCAGTGCATCTGTGGAACAAGACACATATGAAAACAATAAAATAGGGGCTAGATCAGACTGAGGTAAATGCGGAATTAATTTGACAAACAGAATTGTTTGTAAGCTGAGAAAATAAATGAAATAGGAGTGAACAAGGATGGCACATCGAGACTTGATGCACAAGGTTCAAGCCTACACTGATCCAAACTCCAGTACCTTACCTCAAATGACTCTGCTTGTTGCAACCACACATTTTTCCATTTGCTCAGGAAAACAACAAATAACTGCATTCAAACATGAAATGGCCAGATATACCTTAATTTCTTTCTTGTCTTGCAGAACATGATTCTCAAAGCAATAACACATAGATTCCTGTCCGAATACTGAGCAGTCTTCGTACACCAGTCAACTAAACATGAATTTTGCAGGATCAGCCCTAATATTGTAATGTTTCAGATGTAGTTGCTATCTACTATGTATAACATGACTGTACTAGTTTGTGTGAAGAGGGAAAAGACATCCAAAAGCAAGGCATAATATTTACACTTTTACTACAATAAGAAGTCTAAGAACACCAGGTTAAAGTCCAACAGATTAATTTGGGATCATGAGCTTTCGGAGCGCTGCTCTTTCATCAGGTGCGTCTGAAAGCTCATGATACCAAATAAATCTCAGACTTCAACCCGGTGTTCTGAGACTTCTTACTGCAGCCACCCCTATCTAACACTGGCATCTCCAAATCTTTGACAATAGCCATATAATATCCTTCAGTTGGTCATAATTAAGACACAGATATGCTGGGTGGACTGCTGCCAAAAGGTCACCATGATGAAAGGAAAGCATATAAACTCACTAATTGTGACCGATATGCCATTTGAAGAACAGCCAAACCAAAGGGAGGAATGAACATCCATTGCAAGTGCTTTAACTCAACCCAAGGGAAAAATACATGAATGATAAAGCAAAACTCATTTAAAAATAAATCTCCTGCTGTTAAATCCACTGCCCCACTCTCTCAACTGCTGCTCATAATGTCCAAAAATATTGACACTACAACCTGAATGCTTTTCCAAGTTTTGGATATTGCTCCAGCAGGCTTGGACATAATGAGACATCCCCAGAATAGCAGCAATAATGAAGGACACACAATGGTTTCAGGTGTTGTCAATTCACTTTCCACACAAAACTATTTACAGAGCAACAGGCAAATTTCTTTGAATATTTTTATACTCAATTGAAATTTTCACTTTTGTTTTTACAGAACTATTTCATGCTTCTGTGCTACATGTTCCAAATAAATAATCAAGATTCCAACTGGAGAATAGAAGGTATTCCAAAATCTTGAATGTCAGACACACTTATTCATTCTGTTCCACAAAAACACATATTCAGCTTGATCGTGAACAATTAAAAGTGTTATTTATGATCTAATCTACAGCTCCAGTCCACCACTCTTCTCATTTACAAGTTTTTTTTAAAACTTAGATGGAAATTACATTCATCTAATAAAAGCAATGTAGATAGACTTTACTGGCAGTTTGACAATGCAACAGGATTTAATCACAATCATCTTTTAGTTTGTTTTTGACATATATTAATACAGCCTGCTCACAGGAGAATAATCTTCCTGAACACTTGAGCCATCATAAAGCAAGTGTTTGTTTATACAATTCTGATCTCCTCACTGACATAAACCTTTGGTACAAAAATGTTTTATAGATCTGACTGCCTTGCTTGACATGGGGATTTGGGGGCTGATGCAGGGAGAAGGGGATGTCACTGATGAAAAATATTCAGAAGGCAGAAACACACCACAAATTATATAACATTCCAATTTATATAGCATGTCTTGTTTTTGGCAATGGACAGCAAAAGGAATACAGACAAATTATGGTAATTATAGACCAGTGAGCCTTACTTCTGTTGTGGGCAAAGTTTTGGAAAGGATTATAAGAGATAGGATTTATAATCATCTTGAAAGGTAGAATTTGATAGTCAATGTGGTTGTGAAGGGTAGGTTGTGCCTCACAAACTTTGAGTTCTTTGAGAAGGGGATCAAAGAAGTGGATGAGGGTGAAGCAGTTAATGTGGTTATATGGATTTTAATAAAACGTTTGATAAGGTTCCCCACGGTAAGCTATTGCAGAAGATACAGAGGCATGGGATTGAGGGTCATTTAGCTGTTTGGATCAGAAGTTGGCTAGCTGCAAGACAGTGGGTGGTGGTTGATGGGAAATATTCATCATGGAGTTCAGTTACTAGTGGTGAACCACAAGGATCTATTTTGGGGCCACTGTTGTTTGCCATTTTTATAAATGACCTGGATGAGATAGTAGAAGTGTGGGTTAGTAAATTTGCAGATGACACTAAAGTCGGTGGAGTTGCTGACAGTGGGGAAGGATGTTGTAGATTACAGAGGGATAGAGATAAGCTGCAGAGCTGGCTGAACTGAGAGATGGCAAATGGAGTTTAATGTGGAAAAGTGTGAAATGATTCACTTTGGAAAGAGAAGCAGGAATAGAGAATACTGGCCTAATGGTAAGACACTTGGTAGTGTGGATGAGCAGAGAGATCTCAGTATCCATGTGCATAGATCCCTGAAAGTTGGCACCCAGGTTGATAAGGTTCTTAAGGAGGCGTACAGTGTGTTAACTTTTATTGGTAGAGAGATTGAGTTTAGGAGCCATGAGGTAATGTTGCAGCTATACAAAACTCTGGTGCAGCCGCAGTTGGGAGTATTGCATACAGTTCTGGTTTCCGCATTATAGAAAGGATGTGGAAGCATTGGAAAGGGTGCAGAGGAGATTTATTATGATGTTGCCTGCTATCGTGGGAAGGACTTATGAGGAAAGGCTAAGGGACTTGAGACTGTTTTCATTAGAGAGAAGAAGGTTAAGAGGTGACTTCTCAAGGCATACAAGATAATCAGAGGATCAGATAGGATGGACATTGAGAGCCTTTTTCCTCAGATGGAGATAGCTAGCATGATGGGACATAGCTTTAAACTGGGCAGTGATAGATACAATAGTGAACTAGCCAAAATTAAGGGCATTTAAATGGTCATTGGATAAACACATGGATGATATTGGGATAGTGTAGGTTAGATGGGCTTTAGATTGATTTCACAGGTCAGCACAACATCGAGGGCCGAAGGGCCTAAACTGCACTGTAATGTTCAATGTTCTATGAATTTGAATTGTTAGAATTTAGACATGTAATTCAAGCAAGCATTACTTGTCAAGAATGCAAGCCAAGCTGGAGTGTGCCAATCATAAACAAACACGCAAATGTCTTGAGAGCCTCAATTTACTTAAGTCAACCATCAGAAGGAAACACTCGTTCATTTTATAGCATTCATTTCCAACAACAATGTTTTTATCGACTCAAGGTAACAATTTTGCTGCCAGTTTGTGGGTAAATTTATTCCTTGGAGCTAAGTTTGAGACTCCTCAGAACCCATTTTGCATTGAGCCTGTGAAGCTGGCAGTGAGCAGACATTTTCACTTTGTATGATTTGGGTTGAATTGAATGGATAGGGTGTTAACCTACTTTCCACGAACAATGTGCAAAAGACAACTTTAACATCATTTCAGGATTTGCAATATCTTGTCAAAATGCTCAATTTTATTTTTGCAATTTAAGACAATTCAACCCCTTCAAGTTCCACAGTTCTTCGAAAAACTCTTAACTATCTGTTACTTTATGTACTAAATTCACCAGTCACGAAGTGCCTGCCAAGTTATATGAATGGAACTGTAATTATACTTGCCATTAAGACTCAAGAATTTTTATGACAAATTGTATTTTTAATAGGGGATTCAATAATCATACGTCACTCTGTCTATAAAGACAACACAGGTGTTTCACATTCCCAGAAAAGGATATTAAAAAGACTGGAGATTGAATGCTTTGAAATCGCACATGTTCCTACTTCACATATTCCTGCAGGAAACCAGCTAAACTACTGCAAGTAGTCGCAAGTTCAATATCCAATTCAGTCTCCATTTTAATGTCGGATAATTATCCTCCTCACATCTAACCTCCAAAACAGCACATTCTCAGTATTGCACGTAATCTTTAATCTTTGTGGTCAACCTAGGCTGAGTTGGTATACTTGGTGACTGCCTTGGCTAGCTCGCCTGACAGCATGAGGTAGACAGTGCTCTGGATCTTCCAGGCCAAGATAGTATGTTGCTTGTGTAATGAATGAGATGCGATGCCTCAGAGGCGATGCGCTCAAAGATGTCTACTACGAAGGGGTTCATGATGCTCATGCCTTGGATGAGATGTGGGTGGAGAGGTGGGCCTCGGTCATACCCAATACACATAAGTGGAGTTGCTCTGCTTACATGCTTTCCTCCGCTTTTTGGACAGCTTTTTGGTGACCTTGGTCAGTGACTGCTTGGACACCTTGCAGTACACGCTGCCCTTAACTGCAAGCTCAGGCACTCCACTTCGCCCAGCTCGGGCAGGGAATCAATCATGTAAGCATCAATTGATCACACATACTTCCAAGAAAAGTTAGATGTTCCTCCTGTAAATATTAACCCTGGAAATTGAGATTCACTGCAATGGTGTTTAAATATACAATGAAAAATGGCAAAATTCATGTTATGTGGGTGCCTCAAAGGGAAAGAAACGTGTCTCACTTTTGCTACGTAACTCTGATTACATCGATTATTCCACAACAGGATCGCAACACTCACCTCCAGACACTGAAAGATGCTCTGATAAGAATAGGAAATGCCGCTCGACTCATTCATCAACAGTTCCGACGCAGCACATCCAAAATCCGCACCGACCTCATCAGAAGGCAAACATGGACATGGTGGACAGAGCACCTTTCATCGTACAGTACTTCCCCGGAGTGGAGAGGCTAAGATATCTTCTCCGGAGCCTTCAACATGTCATTGATGAAGACGAACATCTCGCCAAGGCCATCCCCATGCCCCCACTTCCTGTCTTCAAACAACTGCACAACCTCAAACAGACCTAGTCTGCAGCAAACTACCCAGCCTTAGAAGAATAACGACCACAACACCACACAACCAAGCCACAGCAACCTCTGTTAAGACTTGCCGGATCATTGACACAGATGCCATCATCTCACATGAGAACACCATCTACCAGGTGTACGGTAGATACTCCTGCAACTCGGCCAACATTGTCTACCTGATATGCTGCAGAAAAAGATGGTATAAGGCTTGGTATATTGGGGAGACCATGCAAATGCTATGACAACGGGTGAATGAACACCACTCGGCAAGACTGTTCTCTTCCTGTTGGGAACACTTCAGCAGTCACGAGCATTTGGCCTCTGATCTTCGGGTAAGCATTCTCTAAGGTGGCCTTCACGACACACAACAGTGCAGAGTCACTCAGCAGAGACCAACAGACAAGTCTCACACACGAGGACGGCCTCAAACGGGATCTTGGGTTCATGTCACACTATTTGTAACCCCCACAACTTGCCTGGACTTGCAAAATCTCACTAACTTTCCTATCTAGAAACAATACACATCCTTTTAATCTGTGCTTAAAGCTCTTTCCACTCTTATTGTCTGTACCTTTAAAAATTGATTAGCTGTAAAGACTCGCATTCCAATCATTATGCATGTAAATGGAGTTTGTGTCTTTATCCCCTGTCTGGGATCAGAACTCCCACCCACCTGACAAAAGAAAACCATGTTCCAAAAGCTTGTGGCATTTGCAGCAAATAAACCTGTCAGACTTGTCACAAGCTAGTGTTGTGAGACTTCTTGTTTTTACCCTGGTCCAACGCCAACATTTCTACATCATTCAAATAAGGTGCCATACAAAATAAAGATGTAGAGTTGGGGCACTGGGGGGGGTGTGTGTGTGTGTGTGTGTGTGTGTGTGTGTGTGTGTGTGTGTGTGTGTGTGTCCCAGCAGTTGGGCAGTCCCACTGCTACTTCAAATCCACCTCATCAATCCCTTTCAATGTTGATGATCCAGGAACTGCAATTGATTGCCATGATAATTTACATTAATTTCTGCATTTCAAAGTAGTCTACTTTGAAGTCTTTAACTTAAGATATTAGATTTTTCTTTCTAATGCAGCGTTAATTTCAAAAGTTGCTCAATGGCCAAGTTAAATAGCCTGCCTTTTTCAATTTTATCTATCCTTCTTATTACTTTAAACACAAGTCTCACCATGGTCTTTTACTTCAGAAAAATATTTAGCCAAGTTTTTTTCTTAACTGAGTTTATTACTGCCCTCATTTCATTCTAATCATTCTTCTGAATTCTTCTAATGCATCTTAATTATTTCAAAAGTTTTAATTCTGAAAGTATAATGATTGAATCAGGAAAATGTTCTTCAGAACTGACCTCATCATTGATGTGCACATCAATACAAGCTGTTTTGACTATTAGTCCAAAGTCCTTCAGATGTATTGTAGGGCATGATTTGCATACTGTTAACATTTAGCTTGCTAGTTCAAGATTTGATCATTGATTTCTTCCAAATCTTCTTTCTTTTTTTAAAATCAATGCAGACCCCTTGATATTTACATTTTTATTGTTAGTTGTTAATATTTATACATATACTATGTTAATCCATCCTAAAATCCAAGTCCCAGCCCATCAATGTAATTATCTGGAAAAGCAATGAAACTCAAGTGAAGGGTTACAGCTTAAACGTCAATCAATATTTCAGATGTTGATCAAGCTTATGTAGATTTCATATTTATTTCAGGTATCAAATAATCAGAATTCTCTTATTTATACAGTATTTTACTTTGTTCATTTTTCCAGCACTACTTCAAAAAGACTTACAATGATAAAAGCATAGTTTGAACATTGTGGCTTTGCAACAACGAATATTGTTGAAAAAGAGACATGTTGTCAACGCTTTTTGTCTTACACTCATCAAGAGAACTG
Source organism: Sphyrna mokarran (assembly GCA_024679065.1). Classification (NCBI taxonomy): domain Eukaryota; kingdom Metazoa; phylum Chordata; class Chondrichthyes; order Carcharhiniformes; family Carcharhinidae; genus Sphyrna; species Sphyrna mokarran. The sequence continues at coordinate 35,992,274 of JAGIQG010000019.1, forward strand.
CAAGAATGGCAAATCTCAAACCACATGTTATACAAACAGAAAAAGGGACTGCTGACTGATTGGCCAAGACACCACCATGGAAAAAGCAAAAGGAAACAATAGCTTCCCATGTTTCCATGTATTTCAAAAATGGGAGCAGGCTTGAACATATTTGTTTTGTTTTCTGAGAACAAGTCCTTGCATATAAAATGTACGACCCTTCTAGAGAGTGTAAATAAACCATGTTAGTATAGCTATTAGAGCATTCAAGGTCATTCAGCAAGTGCTGCCAATCGCAGAGTAACATAAACAATAGACAGGTCACTTTGGGTTTTGTAAGTGCAGGCTGGTTGAGTATAGATTGCTCCCTTAATACGCATTAGTCTCAGAAGGCCTCATATTTACTGGATACTGCTTGCTCCCTCTCCAGGGACATCTGTGAGTGAACACAGTCGCAGAAAGACAGGTAAGGTAGTTGGCCAAACAGCCCACTCACCAACTCACTGTCTGGACCCTTTGATTGCTACCTCAGCCAATCCCAGAAACAAGTCCAATCAATTCCTCAAATCTGCCCTCTCTCCTTTGCACCTGGTGGCCAAAGATCAGGAACGTGGGACTGAAAGTGCAGCTAGAAATGTTCAATCAAAAGCTTGGAACAAGTTGAAGAGAAACCTTTGTGGTTCAAATACATTACCTCCTGAAAGTGCAAGAAATTAAGCCGTAAGTGAATCAATATTTCCTGGATGTAAAGAATTGAAGAATAAGCAGTAATCAGTTTGTAAAGACAATGGCCATGTCACAGTTAAGAGTTGTGTGCGCTATTTCAGGTGTTCCATTATTGCAAGATTATTAATGCCATGAAAGCATAGATCTGCCAAAATCAAAACACTGATTATAAAGAGCAACTGATTCTATGATGATAGAGTGTAACTATTTTCAATGGAATGGAGAATGACATGAAGAAATTTAATGGAGCTTTAACAATTATGTTTTAATAAGATTGGTAGAAAAAAGGTACTTTGTATAGTTCAAAGTTGTCTTTAGTGTTTAGAGACCATGCAATGCTTTCCTTTCAGGTTAAGGAAGAAATCCTTGCACCTTTTAAAATAAAAGCAAATAAACATTTGAAGAGGAGTAAACTGTATGGCTGTGGGCAGCACTTTCCAAATGGCAAAATGTTGATAACCTCAGGACACAAACCACTAGTTAAACAAAACTTCCATATCTTCCAGAATATCAAGGCACACTGTTCAGAACCACAACCAAATATGTATAAATGTATATACCAAGTGCGCAGACAGCTTTTGCAATAAAGCTGCTATTTAATGACTTGTAATGTTCCACTGTCTTCCCACATGCACTGTGAAGCACAAAGACAATTACAATAAAATCTTGTGTGACAAATAAACCATAATGGAAATCAAATGGCAATGTTAACAATTGGTACTAAAGGTCTTGCAGCAATTGGTGAGGTAGCTAATTCTTTCTGAGCCTATGTTCTCTTCACTTGCATAATCAAGCTTATATGGGTTTGTTGATTTCTCTCTGCAGTCAAGTAGTTTATGAATTTTACAAATAAGAAAAGCTCAAGGCATATATTAAATGATCCAAAAATAAATATATTCTTCTAACATGACCCAGTGCAGGTGACGGTGATATTGGTTTCCCTTTTATCATGTCACTTAATGCTCATACATACACCTCAAGAGATGCTTATCCCTTCACCTCTCTGAAAGAGGATATTTAATGTTAACTTCATAGAAAAGCCCCTCAAATCCATGTTGGCTCCAGAAAAGAAATCCAGTTGTTCCATGCCCCTGCCTTTTCCTCATAGCACTGCAATTGTCTTTTCCTTCGACAAATTACCTAATTTCCTTTTGAAAACCACAAGAGTATCCGCCTCCACCATTCTTCAGTCAGGGACTGCATTTCAGACCTTAATCAGCTGCTGCATAAAAATGTTCATTCTCATGTGCCATTGATTCTTTTGCCAACTGCCTTAAATTGGTCCCTTCTTTTCTCAACGCTTCTGTCAATACGAACAGTTTCTCCAGACATCTCGCACTGAGCTCACTTTCTCATGGGATTTGTTTCCTCTTTTCTTGATCCTATTAAACCAATTTATTTCCCACCCAGATTCTCTTTCTGGGCTCTTAAGTATTAGCCAATAATGTTAATTATTTCATTTCCTTGGGTATTCTTTTAACCATTTCTCTTCAAATCAACCATCATCACCTCACTCTCAGAAAAACTCTTCATCCCTTTATTCTTCCAAATTTCACATCATCTCTCACTTCCCATGCCTCCCCAAAGTACTTGGGCATGACGTCAATGTCCAAATCCTTCCCTTTCTTTCTCACAATCTATAAGATCTTGTTTTAGCATCTTACAATCCCAGTTTGAGTCCAATTCTTCCACAGTACTAAACAATCCTTAAAAACACAAATTACTTTCTTTGTAATTACGATACTGGTAAACTATCCCTCTTTCACTTTTCTCAAACTAAGTCCACACATTCAATGCTTCCATGCCTCTTCTCCATTGCCCAACTGAAAGGAACCATCTTAGGTTGGATCTGTTTTGATTTATTGAATAACAGCCAGAGAATCATTTGCAATGTCTTCTACTTCCATTCCCATACCATTGCCTCTGGCGTCCGTCGAAGATTCCCTCTATTCCTCAACTACATGTTACCCCTCAACACGTCTTCTGAAAACATTAAGGTCCACATGTATACTGATGGCACTCAGCACTGCCTTTCCAAAATCTTCTTGGATCCCTCCACTGAGGAATTAGTCATTGTTTGTCTGACATTCAATTTTTTCCAGTGAACATCGAGAGGACTGAAGCAATTGGCTTTGATCCCAACCACAAACGGTTATCCCTGGACACGGCTTCCATTCCTGTTGGCAACTGTTGAAGACAGATCATTTCCAATCTTGCTGTGTTGGATTCCAAAATGAGTTTCCAAATATACATCTTTTCCATCACTAAGATTCTTTTCTATACGCATCTTCCCAGTATTGCCAGACTTCAAATCTCCCTCATATCTGCTGCTTCTGAATCCTCATTCTCATGTATGCAAAGTCTAGACTTGATACTTCCAATGTTCTCTTGGCCAACCAGCCTCCCAATTTCCACCCAATATAACTTTGTGCAACCCAAAATCTCTGCTGCCCATTTCTTACTTGGACCAACTCTCACTAACTCACCAGTTCAATGCTTGTTGATCTACATTGGCTTATGATCCAACGAGGTTTCAATTTTAAATGTCATCCTTGTTGTCAATGCCCTCCATGGCCTCATCCTCGCTAGTTCGGTAGCTTCTTTTAGCTATATCAGCCTTCAGATTTCTGTGCTTCACTAATACTGATATGTGTCAAAGTCCAATTTTCTATCATTGGTGATAGCCTTTTGCTGTCAGTCCTAAGTTCTGAAATTCCTACCATGAGCCATCTCTTTACTGTTCTCTCCTCTTTAAGATGCTACTTAAACTCCAACTCTTTGACTTTGTATCTGGTCATCGAGTTTAATTTTTTTTGTGATTTGGTGTCCAAAATGTTTTTGTATTGCTCGGAAAGCACCTTGGAGTGTTCTGCTATATTAAAGGCACTTTATATATGCAAGTTGATGCTGTTTTTAATGTACTAATATTTGCAGTGAGGGCCATATGGTAGATATTGGAAGCTGCAATCTCATGAATTAATCACAATTCCTTCACTTCAACCAATTCAATTCTGTCCAATATATTTAAACTGCATCTTGAATCTAAAATCCACCTAAAATCTAATTATTTCAAAGGCACCCTCTATATTCCCAAGTTCACCAGCATCAGGTCACAGGACTGTCCTACTTAATCTATACAAGTGCTGTACAAAGAGATAGACTTTTTGCTGAGTTTCAGGCACAAGGCAAGAGAGCATTTCTCTGCTTCCTTCAAGTCCGAGTAGCTAGTTTAAATGAAAATGGACTAACTCCTACTTACAAACAACAAACCAGTGAGTAGTCATGCAGCTCCTAATCAAACAAACATTCAAGTAACAATAGCTCATCTTAACTGAAGGCTGTTTACATTCTACATGACTAAAAGGTTATTAATAAAAAACATGGCAAACATGCTTCAGATCATACCACAGTTTTGTCCAACTTTATCTACTGTCAGTCACAAAGTCAGAGGTTTGTGAACAAAAGCTTAGTGCTGAGGGAGCGCTGCAACTTCAGAGCTGCCGTCTTCAGATAAAACAATGAAGTTTTCTATCTCAGATGGATATAAAAAGTCAAATGGTACTATTCGAAGATAAATAGGACATGTCTCTAGTGGCCTAGCTAGTATTTATCCCTTTACTAACATCGCTAAGTGGATGAGTGATCGCTAAGCTCGTAGATGTGATTTATTTGGATCTTCAAAAGGCTACTGGCAAGGTCTGTGATTAAAAGCCTGCAAAACTGAAGTATATGGGATTGGGGATAATGATTGAGATGGATGGAAAACTGGTTGGCAGACAGTAAATGAGTAGGAATAATTGGATTTTTTTCCTAATGGTAGGCCATGACTAGTGGGGTGGCTGTGTTAGGACACCAGCAATTCACAATGATTTAGATGAAGGAACAAAATGTATTATCTTCATATTTGCAGATAGCACAAAGCTAGGTGGGAGGATGAGCTGTAAGGAGGATGCAGAGATGCTTCAGTGTGATTTGGACAAGTTGAGTGAGTAGGCAAATACAATATGGTACGGATAAAAACAGGAAGGCCAATTATCCAAACAGCTATAAATTGAGAGCGGAATGTGCAACGAGACCTGGATGTCCTGCATGTAAGTAAGCATGTAGTTTCAGCAGGCAATAAAGAAAAGATGTATTGGCTTTCATAGCAAAAGAATTCGATTACTGGGGCAAGGATATCTTGCTGCAGTTGTACAGGACCTTGGTGAGACAACACCTGGAACATTGCGTATTAATTGCACCTACCAAAATCTAATAATGATTGCACCAAAATCAGTTTAAATCATAAAACAAAAAGAATTTACCTTTAAAAAGGTTGAAGAAACAGTAAAAAATCTACAAAGACATACGTACAGTTCTTTTAAAATTCACAACAAATAAATATCAAATTTAAAACAAGTAATGCTGTGTGACTACTAAATTTAACAGTGGATCTGCACATTTCCAACGTAAGAGCAACTAGACTATGCACATTCAATTTATAAATTAATTTTTCAATCATAGGCTTTCAACACTTTCAAAATTCAGCAGGCAACAATAAAATTAAGCTTCTCCCACTTAAAAAAAAAATCCAGTTGTACAATGTAGCCTACCCCAGAGATATCAGCAACACGGTGGATTGGCACTTCCTTCTTACTGTGGAGCCCTTTGGCATTCTTGATAGCCCTAAGATGACAAAAAAATTAAAAATGACAAAATCTTGAATAACTCAAAAACAAAAGAAAAGCCAGCTAAAAATACAATATAGAATCAGTCAAATTTATCAATACACAGTGAACAGACTTAAAATAACCAATAGCGTGGATAACTCTAAGGATCTCGTGTGCTGATCGGGCCCAGGGAGAGAGGAGGGGCAGAAGGCCCAGAGGAAACGAGGTGGTCACAATAAAATAGAGAACAAGAACAACAAAGAACAAGCCCCTCGAGCCTGCTTTGCCATTCAATACCACCAGGGCTCAGTTCACTGTGGCCTCTACTCCATATTTCTGCCTACCCCAACATCCTTCCACTCCCTCATTAGTCAAGAATCTTATCAACCTCTACCACAAAAATAGTCAACATCCCTGCCACCACTCACTGGGGAAGAGAGTTGCAAAGACATTCAACCTTTAAAAAAAAGTTTTCATCTCATTCTTAGATGGAAGACCACTTATTTTTAAACTGTGATCCCTAGCTCCCAATTTCTCCACAAGGAGGTACATCCTGTCAGCATCCACCGCATCGAAACCCTTTGGGACTTGTGTATTTCAATAAAATCCGCCTCGACATTTTCCTAAACTCCAGAATATTTCCATATTAAAATAAATTTCCCTATCCCTTAAATCAGAGTCATAGAATCAGAGAATCTGTACAGTGCAGAAAAAGGCCCTTCGAATCTGCACCGGCCACAATCCCACCCAGGCCCTATCCCCCTCATCCACCTGCTAATCCCTCTAACCAATACATCTCAGTACACTAAGGGGCAAATTTAGCAGGCCAGTCAACCTAACCGACACATCTTTGGATTGTGGGAGGAAACCGCTGCACCCAGAGGAAACTCACGCAAACACAAGGAAAATGTGCAAATACACAGAGGCAGCGACCTGTCAAGCCAGGAATCAAACCTAGGTCCTTGAAGTTGTAAAGCAGTAGTGCTAACCACTGTGCTACCATGCCGCTTCATAGTTGAATGAAGCTTCTCCGAATCGCTTCTAGTATATTTACATATATTAGATAGGTCCAGCTGAGGTTGTTGCCATGAAGCCAGGCGAGTCAGCCAAATTCCCCATTGGGGAAATACCCAGCAAGAAATTGCAGCTGTTCCTCCGCCTCCTATGGGTCTTCGTATATTACTTTTGCTTTTGAGTTTTACAGAAGACGATGAGTTTTACAGAATACTCGGAACCCAAAACAGAGAGAGGACTTTCCTGAATGAAATGGCAGTGCAGCCTGTTCCTGGATCATCAACATTGAGGGAACTAACGAGGTGGATTTGTAGCAGCAATGAGACTGATTATCTCCTGGAGCTGGCTCTCCCCACGAACAGACCTGGATCAATTATTATATAATCAAATGAAATAATATACGTGATTACATAACGTGCACACTGCTGATTGCGACAGCTTTGGTTACTCTAACTGTAGAGCTACTGGGAAGCAGCCCCCTTACAACCGTGCACTCAAAACCAGTTTATAAATAAAGGACTGTTTCATACTCTCTGCTTCCTCTCCATTAACCAATCCTCCTTTCATGTTGATATCAGGTTAACTGGTTTGTAGTTCCCTGTTTTCTCTCTCCTTTCTTTCTTGATTAAAGGTATTACAGCCGAAATTCAAATTTGAAAGTGTACGTTGCAAACCTCTCTATTGAGATCCTAACTGCAGTAAATGCAGGTGAATGTGATGTTCATGAACAATCTATTTAGCTGAAAAAGTGTGTATGCAGTGGAATTGAAATGAAGGAAACTTGTCATACTACTCAATGAGTTGGGAACCACTGCCCCATACAACTGTAGCAAAACATGCTCATTTCTACATTCCATTCCTCTTGCTATAAATGAGAAAATCATATTTGCATTCCTAGTCATTTGCTGTTCCTGCAGACTAACATTTTGTGATTCATGTATCAGTACTCCCAGATTCCTCTGTACCAAAATTCTGCAGTCTCCATTCGTTTAAACAAGATGCTGCTGTTCTATTCTTCATGTTAAAGTTAACAAGTTCACATTTTCTGTACTTTATTCTCCATCTCCCAAATGTTTTGCCCACTCACTGTTTCCTTCTCCTTTTGCAGCCTATGTTCTCCTCAAAACTTACTTTTCTTTATGTCATTGGCAAAGTTAGCGATCATCATCCATATCACTGATTAAATTGCAAATTGTTGAGATTTCAGCACTGATCCACGTAGCCCTTCACTCATCACACCCTGCCAACCTGAAAATGACCGCTTTTTGCCTGCTAGCTAAGCAATTCCCTACCCATGCTAAAATGTTACACCATTTTACATAGTAATTTATGATGTGGCATTTTGTTAAATGCCTTCTGAAAAACTTAGCATACCACATCTACAGGTTCACCTTTATAAACACTGCTTGTTACTTTCTCAAAGAACTCTAATTGGTCAAACACGATTTCCCCTTTCACTCTCCAAAATGTCGTGCATTCCCAGTTTCATCTCATTTGCGGATAGGCCAAAATTATAAATTTAAAAAATCTAGCACTCAGTTAATCTTGCACGTTCTTGAACATATTAACACCTAATTCACATAGCTGACAGGATCTGCAAGCCTGTTACTAACAATTTGTTTTCATATAGCACCCTGTAGTTCGTGTAGGGGAGGGGAATATCAAATGACAACTGGACCACAGAAAAATTGAGGGTAAAAATACAACAAATTCCTCAAAATAATGTTTTGAAGCTATACTTCCATTCCTTTTTACAGACTACTGTTGCCAGAACTGATGTATATGCATCCCCTGTAACTAGTTATGGAGACACTGACAGCCACTTGCAGGGAAGTAAAACTATTCTTTATTAGAAGGGAGACAGATCTTTTACAGGAATCTGTGAACCATAGGAGGCTGATATTATTTGCAGACAAAATGATCCTACCAGCCCTAGGGTCCACCGCGGTCCTATCACTAGGTTTGGCCTCATCCTGAGAATCCGAGACACTTGTAGCAGACTGTACTCACAGGAAGTTTCTGATTAAGTCGGCAGTTCCAATTGAAAAAGAATTCACAAGATTCTAACTACATAAAACATATTAGGATTAAGAAATTGCTTTCTACAATGAATTTTGTACTTGAGTTTGACCTAACCCTGTCAATGGCACATCATACTTACTGAAAAGCTCTCAGGCACTCAATTCTGAGTAATGCAATGTGATAGCTGCAGTCTTCATTCCCTTACTTGACTGATTTACTCAAATCATCAAATAAAATTTCTATTGAACTACATCCATTTTAATCACAGAATGTCACACAGATACAGAATGCTCAATGAAAATAAATAATATACACAGAAACATAAGTTGGTAAAAGGAAAATCTCAACTGTTGGAAACATGAGACAGTGTAATGGCAAAGGCATCTTAATCAACTCTGAAATAGGCAGAGCTGTCAATCTTTATGGAAACAAAGTTCATTCAATTTAACACAACCAAGACTCATTTCCACTACAGTGGACTCTTCCAGATTCAATTTCCTGAATAACAAAACTAAATTTTGAAAAGAATTCTGACATTTCTTCACTTGAAACTAATTTGTAAAAATCCCCAGGACAAGGTTCATGAAAAAAAATGTCATTACGTCATTTCCAGGATCATCATCCTGCAAGAAAGTATTTGATCCATACTGCTCTTCCCTTCAGTCACAACCTAAACAGCTCTCTCTTAATTCTTACCTATTCCTTTCATAAAGTACAGGTAACTTGAATTATTTCAGACAATACTAAGCTTTTATAAACACAAAATACTGTGGATGCTGGAATCTGAAACTAAAACAAAAGCTGGAAAATCTCAGCAGGTCTGGCAGCATCTGTGGAAAGAGAATATGGCCAACGTTTCGAGTCTAAATAGCCCTTAATCAGAGCTCTGATGAAGGAGCATCCAGACTCAAAACATTGGCTCTATTCTCTCACCACAGATGCTGTCAGACCTGCCGAGATTTTCCAGATTTTTATGTTTTTGAATACTAAGCTTTTCCTCCACATCAAAAGTCCTCATGCCGGCTATGTTCGTTGTCTGAGATGTTCTCATTGTCGTATTGCTTTCCACAAAATATGCGCTATAAAGAGAACACCATGTTTTCTTAAAAAAAAAGGAATTTTCTGTGATTGTCTTTTTTCTTAAACAAGTTCACAGACCATCGCTTTTTTTTTGAATAGGATCAGTTTTTAGGATTCCCAATTTGAAAAATACTGCTTTAGCACAATATACCATGTTCAATGGAAGACTGCTTAGGCAACTCATTCCAAACCCTCTTCCAATCTATGCAAATTTGGAATTATTTGTCCCAGTTGCAAGAATGTGGACGGAGAAAAGACAGGAGAATTCAAGAGCTGAAGGCCTCCCTGTGTACTAAGCTGTCCTGCTAATTAGCCACCTGTTTTTTTTAAAAAATGATCAACGTTTGAATGAATTTCTGAGTGCCTCACAACTTTAAAGTTCTCTTTCACCACAACACTACCTCTATGTTAAGGAAAGAACAGCGCCTGCCAAGATTCGGTTGTGAAAAGCAAAAAGCATTACTGGAAGAGATTGATGAAAATGTGAGCTTCAGTTCAAGTTTGTTTTTCTTTCAGTAGTGTGAACATTTAATTATGCAAAATGAATTGCTACAAACACCACAAGAGCCAAGGAATTCTAGCTATTACAAATCAAAATTATCTAATGTTTTACATTAAACAATACAGTTTTCTGTCTAAACAAAGCAAATATTGGAATGTAAGACCAAAGACAATCTTAGCACCTCTGTCCAAAATAACTTGCATCCATTTTGCATCACCAAGCCACAATAGGAAACTCTAGGACAGGTAACTAAAAGTTTTGTCAAAGAGTTGGATTTTAAGGAGTGGCTCAAGAGCGATAGTGCCAGAGGGGTTTTAGGGAGGAAATTTCAGAGTTTTGGACCTAGTTAAAAGGTATCATTACCAATGATTGGGCAATTAAAATCATGGAAATGTAAAAATGAACTTTTAAGAGCATGCAGAATTTGCAGAGTTGTAGAGCTGGAGGATGCAACAAAGATAAACAGTGATATGGTCAAGAAGGGCTTTGAAAGCATGGATGAGATTTTTAACAGCAGCTTTAAGAATTGCCTGCAAGTGCCACCACAAGCTACTGGCACCATTTCAAACATGAAGGTGAATAAAGTTAATTGCTTTTCGCTCTGCAAATCACAAATGTTGGGGGGGAGAAACAGATTACCTACATACTTCCTTCCCTCCCACCTTCAACAGCTACAGGCTCAGAAATAGCAGTAAGCTTGATAGAAAGAACATGTGCACACATACAGCCTGTTTCAGCTAAACAAAACATTAACAGCCATTCCTCAGGGAAACGCCATGACCAATCAGGATCAAACTGCCTGATTTAAATTTAAAACAATGCTTGGCAGCTAACTGATAACCACCTGGTGCATTCTCCACACCAACACCTCAACCAAACAGAATTTACTTGCCAATCAGCATCTTCTTTTCATATAATATAAATTGCTGTTTTCTCGACATATTGGCATTCTCGTGCAGTGGCTTGATGCGTGCAAGACGGAAAGCTTTGATTTCTCTTTTTCAGCAATAGATAGGAAATATTGCATCGTTCAATGAGAAACACTGGATAATTTTGATGTAATTTTAATTTGGACCTTTGTGGTTGTGTTTAATGCAGATGTTCACTGAGTAATTAAAAGTCCATTCACATCATCGGTTGCCGGATAGATCAAGCAAGCTGTGACTTAGGATATTTATACCGGATACTTCCCAGAACCAGGAATTTTCAATTTTTATTTGAGCAGATAGAAAAAAGGGAGACGGGGCCTGATGGCATTTATCCCAGGCTGCTTAGGGAGGTGCGAGGTGAAATTGCTGGGCCTCTGGCGCAAATCTTTGTCTCTTCTTTGGACACAGGTGAGGTCCCAGAGGACTGGAGAATAACTAATGTTGTACCGTTGTTTAAAAAGGGTAGTAGGGATGACCCTGGAAATTATAGGCCAGTGAGTTTGACGTCAGTGATAGGGAAGCTATTGGAGGGGATTCTTAGAGATAGGATGTATAGGCACTTACAGCGTTGCGATCTGATTAGGGATACACAGCATGGATTTGTTAAGGGAAGATCGTGCCTTACAAATCTGGTAGAATTATTTGAGGAGGTGAAGAAAATGGTCGATGAAGGGTGAGCCATTGATGTCGTCTATATGGATTTCAGTAAGGTGTTTGACAAAGTCCCTCATGGGAGGTTAGTTGAAAAGGTCAAGGCTCAAGGGATACAAGGACAGGTAGCTAGATGGATAAGTAACTGGCTTGGTAACAGGACACAGAGTTAGAGTGGAAGGGTGATTTTCTAGCTGGAGGTCGGTCACTAGTGGTGTGCTGCAGGGCTCAGTACTGGGACCTCTTCTATTTGTAATATATATAAATGACTTAGAAGAGGGAGTAAGTGGTGTGATCAGCAAGTTTGCAGACGATACAAAGATGGTTGACTTGCGCATAGTGAGGAGCATTGTCTGGCGATGCAGCAAGACATAGATAGGCTGGTAGCTTGGGCAGATAGATGGCAAATGGAATTCAATCCTGATAAATGCGAGATGATGCATTTCGGGAGAAAGAATGTAGGGGGAAGGTATATGATAAAGGGTAGACCTATTTAGAGTATAGAAACGCAGAGACACCTGGGGGTGCAGGTGAACAAGTCTCTGAAGGTGGCAGAGCAGGTGGAGAAGGTTGTGAAGAAAGCATATAGTATGTTAGCCTTTATAGGAAGGGGTATAGACTACAAAAGTTGGCCTTTAATGTTGCAGTTGTATAAAATGTTAGTTAGACCTCATTTGGAATACTGCATCCAGTTCTGGTCACCCTACTACCGGAAGGACGTGGAGACTCTGGAGAGAACGCAGAGGAGGTTTACCAGGATGCTGCCTGGTACGGAAGGTCTGAGTTACGAGGAAAGGTTAGGCAAATTGGGGCTGTTTTCCTTAGAGAGGAGATCTAATAGAGGTGTACAAGATTATGAGGGGTATAGATAGAGTAAACAGGATTAAACTTTTTCCTAGGATGGACTCAAATAGCACAAGGGGTCACGGACTTAGGGTGAGGGGGGCAAGGTATAATTTGGATGTTAGAGGAAGTTTTTTCCCACACAGAGGGTGGTGGGGGTATGGAAAGCGCTGCCAAGTAAAGTGGTGGAGGCAGACACTCTGGAGTTATTTAAGAAATACTTAGATGGGCACAGGAACAAAATGGGAATGGAGAGGTATAGAAAACTGATTTAAAATAGGGATCATGAGCCTTGGGAGTTCCTGGGAAGTGTGTAAATAGATGACATTGATGTATTTGTTTTTATCCTACAGGTGCTTTGGTCCACTTTGTTGTCTCGGGGTCGTGAGAGGGCTACTCTTGGATTTTTTCGAGAGTATCCTAGTGCTTCACGTCGTTAGTGTACGCTTGACCTCGACCATTTGATGGGCAACACAACAGCTCAGTGACTATCGCTGTGCTGTGCAGATACATAGGTTTGGGCCTGTGTCTGTGGGAGTTTGCGCATTCTCCCCGTGCTTGCATGGGTTTTCTCCGGGTGTTCCGGTTTCCTTCCACATCCCAAAAATGTGCTCTTAGGCTAATTGGCAAAACAAATTCTCCTTAAATGGTCTCAAATTTGGTTTTTAATCCATAGATCTATAAACATAGACCGGGAACATCAGGGTGGTGGCGGGAACATCGGGGTGGTGGCGCAGGTTCGTTGGGCCGAAGGGCCTGTTTCCCATGCTGTTTGTTCTTTGTTCTTTGAGACAGAATAATTGCTTCAGTAAACTCAAACCTATCAGCAGGCAGCAAATTCTTCCCATAGTGTTTATTTTAATATTTTCATTACAAGGGGACAAAAGTAGTAAAGTTTGTGCGATAGGTATGTGCCTCACATGTTTTTTTTGTTGGTAACAGCAAAGTACGGATGAGTGTTGGTAGGGACTGCCCAAATCCATTTCAAGGTTTACTTGGGTCTCAAAAAAACAAACTTTAGTTTTACCAGTCTGAGCTAAACTCAAGCTCAATCCAGGGTGTACCATTAGACCCTAAGGAAAAGGGAACTCCAATCAATTATAAAGCTAGTCTTTAAGAAAGTCAACACTATAAACTTTGTTAACAAACTAGTTTGGAACAAATTACAGAACCTTTTGCCATTTCCTAGCTTTTGCCAAATTTCGGGGTACCTCAAATCATTTCTGTATATTTGAAATATATTCCAATTTTCCATATCAGTACACCTTCGCAGTCTCTAGGACTGCCCCATTAACATCAAAGTCAAATATTTTCTTCCTCACTAACATATAATTTAACTCCAATTCGTTGGTACCAACCCAAGCCTTCACTTTAGCTGATAAAATACTTGCTGAATTTCAGTAATGTCCAAGATGATTGTGCAATCATTCCTGTGATTGCATTTACTGATTACACTGATACAAGACACTTTTTTTGTCTTAAGTTGTATATGGATTGCAACGGTTCAAGGCAGCAGTTCATCACTACCTTTACAAAGGGCAATTAGGGATGGGCAATAAATGTTTGTCTAGCTAGCGATGCCCACAACCTATGCACGTTTTTTTTAAAAATAAGGCCTTTCATTGTATAATTGCACCTAGTCAAACTTTGCTCATTGAAGACATGGAAAATATTCTTCCCTACCTAATACATCTCTGGCTTAAGTCAAAGAATAAAAGAAAATGTGTTAATTCTCTCAAAAGGGGTCAATGGTTTATCAAGCAAACAGTTAAAGATAACTGGAATGAATCTGCCTTTGTACAGTGGTAATGTGTTGCACCTTCCTCTTCCCAGTCTGAAATTAGAAATAACAGCTGATTCTAATTGGATTACAAGAAAATGTTCTCCACATTATTCAGAATTTATAGTGAGACCCTATAATAACTCTTCAAATAAAAACACCAAAAATGTCAGGATTGATTTTTTTAACAAAGTAACTGACTCCTTACGGCATGTAATAGTGAATACATTTTATATGGCATTCTGAGATTTTGTCACTGATATCTTGACTTTTTCTTCTGAACCTTATGCCCATGCTGCAAAAGATCTTTAGGAAGAGTTTGCTGTTGGGCTCCTTCTAGCTTTGGCTGTGAGATTTGTAATTGCTAGAAATTCATTAATGCTATGTTATCTCTGATTATCCAGCAGATGCTGGAATTCCAAAATAAAAACAAAATGCTAGAAATACTCAGCAGATCAGAGTTCTAATTAAAAGTCGCTGATGAGAAACAATAACTCAGAATACAATTTTATGTATCTATATACAAACACAAGTACTAACACGTGAATTAGGAGCAGGAACAGGCCATTCCACCACGAATCTGATGACCATTCAATAAGATCGTCACTGATCTGATTGTGATCTCAATTCCACATTCCACCTACCCTTGTTAATCAAGATGGAGTAGTACAGTAGGTAAGAGATCAGAAAAATCTGAGGGAGTTAATGTTTCTTAGGGATATATAAAAGAAATAGAAGGTGAAAGCATTCAGAAATGAAGCAAAGTAAACAATGAGATAACTCTCTTGATTACGTGCTATTTCACTTCCACAATGCTTAATGTCCTCTTGCAGCTCCTAAAAGGGCCACATGATCATGATGCCATCAAATAATGCATTGCTGAAACAAGAGCTTCGTGTGTCGCTTCTGGTAGAGTTCTCATTCTTGCTGTCAAATTTCTGAGTTAACTCTCTTATTTCAGCAATTGTCTCATTTCCGGCCTCTTCTGTCTCCCAATTTTAATTGCTCCACCATTGTACCTTCAGATGCCAATTTCTAATCGCCTTCCTAAGCTTTTCTAGTTTCTTTTCTCTTGAGGATGCCCTTAAAACCTCTCTCTTTGACCAACTTTTTGGTCACTTGTCCCAATATCACAGAATCATAGAAACCCTTCAATGTAGAAGGCAATCATTTGACCCATCTGACTCTCCAACAAAGCATCTTACCCATGCCTTATCCCCATAACCTCACATATTTACCCCACTAATCCCCCAATCTACACATTTGGGAACACCAAGAGGCAATTGAGCATGGCCAATCAACCCAACCCGTACATCTTTGGACTAGGGAGGAAATCGACACAGACAGTGGGAAAACGTGCCAATTCCAGAAAGACAGTCACCCAGGGCTGAAATTGAGCCCAGCACTCTGGCGCTGTGAGGCAGCAGCAGTAACCATTTTGTCACCTTTCCGCCCATCTCTTCTGCAGGTCAGAGTTTCATAATAGCATAAAGGAAGGAAAACACAATAAAACGGGGAAATAAGAATACAGATCTGAACTGGTCTTGCACACTTTAAAACGGAACACTAGTAAAACAGGAAAAGGGTACTGGTCTATATTGTTTTTAGACTTCTGTAGTGACATTGTAGTGCTGTATAAATTCAAGTTGTTGAACACCTATTTCTCCCTCTCTTTGGTGACTGTCCCCATCTCCTAATCCATCTTCTAACCAATATACCCCAACATAAAATTTACATACATACATTAATTTCAAATACCACAGTGGCGATGCCAAACATCAGTACTACTGCATAATACAACTACAATCTTATTAGTCACAACCAATTATGTAAGTATTCAAATAATTTTTTTTAAAGAATGAATATTGGCCAGGATACTAGGAAGAGGGGTATGGTCAACACAAGATAAGGACTGGAGCTAGAAGAAATGGGGTTCAACGAATTGGGACTGGTAGAGGGCCTTAGGATGAACAGTGGTGTTGATGAATTGTTGAAGCTTGCATTCCTTAACGCAAGTCCCCTATGAATGGCCATTAGCACCCCTTCCCCTTGTTTTCTGGCTATGACTCACCTCTATAGTGTAAATATCTTGCACTTTCTAGGGCTTTTAGCTTTGGCAAAGGATCAGCTGGACTTGAAACAGCTCTTTTCTCCTTACAGATGCTGCCAGACCTGTTGAGATTTTCCAGCATTCTCTCTTTTGGTTTGAGATTTCACAATCCGCAGTAATTTGTTTTTATCCAAGAATTTAATTCCTGCCAGTCACCCAATTTCTGAATTTGCTAATGTAGCAGTTCGCATATTTGTTGTTATAAATTTAGTAGGTTTTGTAATCCAATGCCATTTTTCCTCTCACTAGTTGTCAGCCTTTGAAAGTGAAGTCAATTCCCAGTCAATATTTGGAGATTTCTCAAAGAGAAAAATTTGAAAACTGCAGTTCTACAAAAGGCCATGAATGATGGCTATTTCATTACTTCCCTGAACTCTTAATACTCTTCCAAATGAAATACTGCACCCTCCTGTAAAATGATTCCTATGCAATATAATTCCCAAAAACTGAATTTTATTATTGATGCCCCATGCTCACATTTTCAACAGACTCAAAAATGCACACTAGTTCACTCAAAACAAAACTATTCATGATTGTTATTATTTCATTTACTGTCCCCTTGTCATCAATTTAATCCTTAACTCTGTATAAACTCACCAGAGATAACTAATGGAGAACAATCAGCACTGCAAGCTCCTGTATACAAAACATATATAACCTTGCATTCTCAATATGCTTTAAGCCAACAGGGAACGATAAAGTTCCAGCACACCTTAACTTGACAGATTGTACTGTATGTTATGAGAAAAAGCTCACAAACTATGCAGCTATTTTTTTCACCAGGAGTGCATATTTGAGTCCAGACAATTGACACAAGATTGTAAATTAAGAATCAATTTGGATCCTTTTTATTAGACAAAAAGCAAAAATAAGGAACTTAGAAGGAATGTTCAATTTTATTCATCTTTAAAAGTATTCTTTGCTACCATGACCTTGCAGTTATATCAATCCACAGCCAACCACGTTAACAAATTTTCTCCATTTTGTCTTTATGATCTTTAGATAGCTCTAATTTGCTAAGCAAAGTGTTGGATTTGTTAATTGAGACAACTCAGCTCATACAGAATATTTGGTGCCCATTGTTGAAAACATCGTTCCTCGCCTAAAGAAGAAATTGCAAGTGATATTAAATGGCATCTCACTCAACAGAGAAAGCGGAGAAACAAAGCAGGCCACAGTGAGTAAACTGAAAAGCTTTTAAATTAATCTAAATTAATCAACTAGAAAGTATGGCTTGATTGATTCATTAGTATAAAAACTAACAGCTAAATCCAATTTGATGATTTTATCTTATAATTAAAGATCAGTGCTCAATTAATCAACCAAATCTAGAAGATAAAATTAAAATTAAATAATCCAATCCTTATTACTTTGAGCAAAATCTAAGCTGTTGCATTGATATCATATTTTCAAATATTTAACTGCATCTACAATTCACTAATCTTACTTACCACACTCCATACATTCATAAACATACAGTAAAACTAATTTACACATTATATTCTCTCATTCCAAAACCACACAATTCCTTACTATATCCTCTCTAGTTCTGTCTGTCTCTTAAAATTATCTGTGCACCTTGATTTTCCTTTGGAATATTACTCCAGGTTCCTGTACCTCTGTAGAGTTAGTTTAATCTGTCCCTTACATATCACCCCACAAGGATATTGGTTTTCTTTCTGTTCAGGGTCAACCTTTCCGGTTCATACAGATCCAATCTTTCTAAAAAGTGGTCCCAATGTCTCAGGGATCTAAAGCCCTCCCTCCTGAACCATCTCTTTAGCCAAATATTTATCTGCTCCATACTTCTATTTCTATGCTCACTTGTTCGTGATATGTGAAACAATTCAGGGATTACTATTTTTACTCAAAACTTTTAAGTATTGTGAACTGTGGGAACAATGGTGTTAAATTTTAAACTTCCAAAGGACATAGTGGAATGAGCAGACAAAAAGCAAATGCATTTTAATGCAGAGAAATATAAAGTGATTCATTCTGGTAGGAAGAATAAGGAAAGGCAATATAAAATAAAGAGTACAATTCTAAAAGAGGTACAGAAGGAGAAAGAGCTGGGATTTATGGGCACAAATCACTGGAATGGCAGGGCACATTGAGAAAGTGGTTAATAATGCACACAGGATCCTGGGCTTCATAAACAGGTTTATAGAATATAAAAGTAACTAAGTTAGGCCAGGTGTTAGGCTTGGAAGTTAGTGAACATTTTGGTGATAGTGACCACAATTCGGTTACATTCACCTTAGTGATGGATAGGGATAGGCATGAAGCTGGGGGCAGTAGTTATAGCTGGGGGAAGGGTAATTATGAGGCCATCAGGAGAGAATTAGGGTGCATAGATTGGACTAGGAAACTACAGGGACTGGGAACATCTGGAATGTGGAGCTTATTCAAGGAGCAGCTGCTGCGAGTCCTTGATAAGTATGTCCCTGTCAGGCAAGGAGGAAATGGTCGAGTAAGGGAACCTTGGTGTATGAAAAAAGTTGATTCGCTGGTTAAAAGGAAAAAGGAGGCTTATGTCAGGATGAGGCTTGAAGGCTCAGTTAGTGCAATGGATAGCTATAGATTAGCCAGGAGGGAGCTAAAGAGTGAGTTGAGGAGAGCTAAGAGGGGACACGAGAAGACTTTGGCTGATAGGATTAAGGAGAATCCTAAAGCTTTCTTTAGATATGTTAAGAATAGAAGATTGGTTAGGACAAGATTAGGGCCAGTCATAGACAGCAGTGGGAAGTTGTGCGTGGAGCCTGAAGAGATTGGAGAGGCACTGAATAAATATTTCTCTTCGGTATTCACGCAGGGTGATGTAAATGTAGTTATGGAGAACACTGAGGTACAGGGTAGCAAACTGGAAAGTATTGAAGTAGATAGGGAGGATGTGCTAGATATTCTCGAGGGTTTGAAGTTGGATAAGTCCCCTGGGCCGGACGGGATTTACCCTAGGATTCTCTGGGAGGCAAGAGAGGCAATTGCAGAGCCTCTGGCTCTGATCTTCAGGTCGTCGTTGGTTACGGGTGTGGTTCCGGAGGACTGGAGGATAGCGAATGTGGTCCCATTGTTCAAGAAGGGGAAGAGAGACCTTCCAGGGAATTATAGGCCAGTGAGTCTTACTTCTGTTGTGGGCAAAGTATTGGAGAGAATTATTAGGATAGGATTTATAGTTATTTAGAGAGAAATGAATTGATTGGGGATAGTCAGCATGGTTTTGTGAAGGGTAGGTCGTGCCTTACTAACGTCATTGAGTTTTTTGAAAAAGTGACCAAAGAGGTGGATGGGGGTAAGGCGGTTGATGTGGTATATATATGGTATATATAGTAAGGCGTTTGATAAGGTGGCCCATGGAAGACTTCTGCAGAAAATGCAGATGTATGGGATAGAGGGTGATTTAGCTAATTGGATTAGGAATTGGCTAGCAGATAGAAGACAGAGGGTGGTGGTTGATGGGAGATATTCATCATGGAGTTCGGTGACAAGTGGAGTACCTCAGGGGTCTGTTTTGGGGCCGCTGCTGTTTGTAATTTTTATAAATGATCTGGATGAGAGTATTGAAGGATGGATTAGTAAATTTGCAGTTGACACTAAAGTCGGTGGAGTGGTAGATAGTGAAGAGGGGTGTTATAGCTTGCAGAATGACTTGGACAAGTTGCAGAGCTGGGCCGAGAGGTGGCAAATGGCGTTTAATGTGGAAAAGTGTGAGGTAATGCACTTTGGCAGGAATAATAAATGTGTAGAGTATAGGGCTAATGGTAGGATTCTTAATAGTGTTGATGAACAGAGGGATCTTGTGTATTTGTGCATAGATCCCTGAAAGTAGGCAGTCAAGTCGATAAGGTTGTTAAGAAGGCATACGGAGTCTTAGCTTTTATTGGTAGGGGGATTGAATTTCGGAGCGCAACGTCATGTTGCAACTGTACAAAACTCTAGTGCGGCCGCACTTGGAGTATTGTGTACAGTTCTGGTCCCCGCATTATAAGAAAGATGTGGATGCATTGGAGAGGGTACAGAGGAGGTTTACCAGGATGTTGCCTGGTATGGAAGGCAGGTCTTATGAAGAGAGGCTGAGGGATTTGAGGTTGTTTTTCGTTAGAAAGCAGGGAGCTAAGAGGAGACCTTATTGAAACATATAAGATTATTAGAGGTTTGGATAGGGTGGACAGTGATAGCCTTTTTCCTAGGATGGAGAAAGCTAGCACGAGGGGACACAGCTTTAAATTAAGGGGTGATAGTTATAGACGGATATCAGAGGTAGGTTCTTTACCCAAAGGGTGGTTCGGGAGTGGAATGCCCTGCCTGCAGAAGTTGTAGATGCGCCAGGTTTGGTGGCGTTTAAGAGGTTAGTTGATAAGTATATGGAAGAGAAAGGAATGGTTTAGTTTGGAGGGTCATTGCTTTTTATATTGGTCGGCGCAACATCGAAGGCTGAAGGGCCTGTTCTGTGCTGTAATGTTCTATGTTCTATGTTAAGATAATCCTGTATAAAACACTGGTTCAGAACCAACTGGATTATTGCCTGCATTTCTGCTCACCAAATTTCAGAAAGATTGTGACAGCATTAGTGAGAGGACATGAAATGTTTGGAGAATGGTTCCAGGAATTAAGAACTTGAGCTATTCAAATAGACTGGAGAAACTGCAACATTTCTCTTTGGAGGAAAAAAATGATTAAGAGAAGATTTCACTTGCAGCCAGTTCAGATATTGCATCGTGCTTTCAAGGATATTTTTCAAAGCAAGTTCTGCTCTTGCTGAGGCACGGTGGCACAGTGGTTAGCACTGCTGCCTTACAGCTCCTGGGTCACTTGGCTGCGTAGGATTTACAAGTTCTCCCCATGTCTGTGTGGGTTTCCTCTAGATGCTCCAATTTCCTCCCACATTTTGAAAGACATGCTGGTTAGGTGCTGAGGTGTGATGACTAGGGGAATTTCACAGTAACTTCATTGCAGCATTAATGTAAGCCTTACTTGTGACTGATAAATAAACTTTTTATTTTAAAAAGTGTGTAGAGACAGATTCAATAAAGACTTTCAAAAAAGAATTGAATAATTATCCAAATGAAAAAAATAAAGAGCCACAGCACAAAGCCAAAGGAATGGGACTGAGCACATTGCTTTTCACTGAGAGCCAGCATGAATTTGGTGGACTGAATTACCTCATGTGGTGTAAATAATATGTGGTTCTATAAATGCAATCTTTTTATAATTATTAATACAGTGCAGCAATTATGCACTACAGTCTAAATCAAATCAGCTTTTAGTAATGTAGAACTTCAGTGTATTCCTCTCCAACAACCTTCTCCTAGTCCCAGCAACAACATTTCATCCATCAGATTTCCTTGTTGTCCAAGTGTGGCATTTTAATATAAATCTACACATTCAACCTTTCGGAGTTTAGGCTGATAATGCCCAAACACCTGCAGTTAGGAACCTACAATTGTCAAAGGGGAAAATATTCATACAATTGGTCTTAATTGGGACTGATTTAAAGAAAACATCCAAGAAACTCAGAGTTCTTTCCAACATAAAAAATGCAAATGATTAGACTTGAGCGTTTTCTTTGAACTAAGCCAACTGCTATGCTGGAAACAAACTCAGATGCAAGCTAATTGTTAACAACAGAAATCTGAATGAAGTGTTCACCATAAGAAAAGGTTACGTTTTAAGTTTGAACATAACAATTAACAACAATAAAGGCTGGTAGATTTAATTTAACATGGATTACCATCTTAAATAAGTTCAGAAGTTGGATGGATTTCTAAGCAAAAATTGAAGGATGTAGTCAACAAATAGGTGAAAATCCATTAAAACTGACAGATTCAGTGGCCCTTAAGAATAACTATTCCTGCCTCCATCATATTATATATTTTTATATCCTATAAACAATACAACACCCCCCCCCCCACAACCTAATGTAATTGATGTACTGTCTGGTTCATTTCGTCGCAGCTCCAGAACTCTGTAGGGGCTGGAGAAGACATTTGAAAGGCACACCTGGTGTGAGAAGGCATAAAACATGATGTATCCATCACACAGGTTTACATGCATTACAAATTCTGCTTCAGTGACAACAGTCCACTCCAGTAACTGGCCTCAGTACTTTACTTCTTATGGGGCTTTATTCATAATGTGCCAAAATGCGAGACTGGAGTCTCACTTATCTCAGGAAGCAAAGATCACCAAACCTGTGAGACACTCCTCTGGGAGCAGAGCTCAGAAAGTGAGGTGGGAGCAACCACAGCAGCTGATGTTTATAAATATTGGACAGAAATAAGGTTTTCAGCTAACGTAAATAAGACCCTTAGCTAACAATTTCTTTTCAGAGCATAAGTACGGTCACTAGTGGTGTGCCGCAGGGCTCGGTACTGGGACCTCTTCTATTTGTAATACATAAATGACTTGGAAGAGGGAGAAAGTGGAGTGATCAGCAAGTTTGCAGACGATACAAAGATGGCTGGACTTGTGGATAGTGAGGAGCACTGTCAGGCGATGCAGCAGGACATAGATAGGCTGGTAGCTTGGGCAGACAGATGGCAGATGGAATTCAATCCTGATAAATGTGAGATGATGCATTTCGGGAGAAAGAATATAGGGGGGAGGTATATGATAAAGGCTAGACCTATTAAGAGTATAGAAATGCAGAGGGACCTGGGGGGTGCAGGTGCACAAGTCTCTGAAGGTGGCAGAGCAAGTGGAGAAGGTTGCGAAGAAAGTACATAGTATGTTAGCCTTTATAGGAAGGGGTATAGAGTACAAGAGCTGGCCTTTAATGTTGCAGTTGTATAAAACGTTGGTTAGACCTCGTTTGGAATATTGCATCCAGTTCTGGTCGCCTTACTACCGGAAGGACATGGAGACTCTGGAGAGAGTGCAGAGGAGGTTTACCAGGGTGCTGCCTGGTATGGAAGGTCTGAGTTACAAGGAGAGGTTAGGCAAATTGGGGCTGTTTTCCTTAGAAAGACGTAGACTTCGAGGAGATCTAATAGAGGTGTACAAGATTATGAGGGGTATAGATAGAGTAAACAGGGTTAAGCTTTTTCCTACGATGGACTCGAATAGCACAAGGGATCACGGGTTTAGGGTGAGGGGGAGTAAGGTATAATTTGCATGCTAGAGGGAGTTTCTTCACACAGAGGGTGGTGGGGGTATGGAATGCGCTGCCAAGTAAAGTGGTGGAGGCAAGTACTCTGGAGTTATTTAAGAAATACTGAGATGGGCACATGAACAGAATGGGAATCGAGGGGTATAGAAAACTGATTTAAAATAGACATCATGAGCCTTGGGAGTTCCTGGGAAGTGCGTAAATAGATGATGATATTGATATTGGTCCACCTTGTTGTCTAACAAGGGGCATACACGCGATGGGTTGTGAGAGGGCTGCTCTTGGATTGTTTTTTGAGAGTATCGTAGTGCTTCACGTTGTTAGTGTACGCTTGACCTGGACCATTTGATGGGCAACACGACAGCTCAGTGACTATCGCTGTGCTGTGCAGATACATGGATTTGGGCCTGTGTCTGTGGGAGTTTGCGCATTCTCTCCGTGCTTGCGTGGGTTTTCTCCGGGTGCTCCGGTTTCCTCCCACATCCCAAAGATGTGCTCTTAGGCTAATTGGCAAAACAAATTCTCCCTAAATTGTCTCAAATTTGGTTTTTTAATCCGCAGATCTATAAACATGGACAGGGATCGCGGGTAGAGATGGGAACATCGGGGTGGCAGCACGGGCTCATTGGGCCAAAGGGCCTGTTTCCCGTGCTATTTTGTTCTTTGTACCTAATTGAGAGCGGCCTCATGCCAGGAGACCTCAAACCCATGATTTGCTCCTCATACATAATGTATATAAACCAGGAGATGAGGATGTACAAACTGAGCACATACAAGTAGTTAAGAGATAAATAAAAATTCAGGACCAAAATGCAACAATCTCAGGATTACTTCCAGTTTCACACGCCAGTGAGAGCAGAAATAAGAGGACAGACCAAATGAACACATGATTGGAGAGATGGTGTAGCCAGAACGGATTCAGATTTTTGAGACACTTGGGACTGGTTCTGGAGAAGGTGTGCAAATTGCACAGACTGATCTGGGACCAACATCCTTGCGGGTTCTTTTGCTACTTCTGTTGGGGGCTAGTGTAGCAGAGGGATAGGATCCCAGTAGTAGGATCCGGTAAATCTGATTTAGATCAGGAAAATGAAGGTAAAATATTAGCTTGTGAGGTTGAAAATGTAGTGATAGACTTGGAATTACAGGAGAAGGGAAACTGATGAGGTTAAACTGTTTATACTTTAATACAAGGGAGTATTACAAACAAAGCAGATATGTTAAGGGCATAGATAAGACATGAAGCAGCAGGATATCGTTGCTATAATAGCAACCTGGCTAAAGGAGAGGCAAAATTGATAGCTCAATAGCCCTGGTAAGAAAGTCTTCAGATATGGTCAGAATGGGAGATAAAAAAAGAGGGGTGTGGCATTAATGGTTAAAGAAACAATTTCAGTTGTGAGGAGGGATGATGTACTGAACAGGTCAACAAACGATGCTTTATGGGTTGGGCTTAGAAATAAAAAGGGCAGTCATGCAGTTTTTCTGTGCGTGATATTTTGATGTCTGTTTCACTTATAATAAACTGAACCAGAGTTCACTTTCAGTCAAAAGTTACTTCTTATTCCTCAGCCCAGAACCTAGCAAACTCATCCAGCCTAATTTGGAAAACTGTTGCTAAATTTATTTGAGTATCGCAAATGCGAATGTTTGCAAAATTGAAAGAAAAGGAACATAGCTGAATTTATGTATTGTAATGCCTTTCAGGTTGTAATGCCACTATGAATCAACAAATTATATTTAAGATGTAATTACATAAACAAATGTGGCATTCAAATTGCACACAGCAAGAATAATGACCAATCTACAATGTTGGTCAGAACGCACCCCGCCCTTCATCAGTTGTAAAGCACTTTGGAAAATTCTGATGTTATAAGAAGTGTTTTTAAATGCAAGTCTTTCTTAGGAACATAGGAATAGAAGTAGGCCATTTGAGTTCATTCAATCAGATTATGATTAATCCATCTACTCCTCACCAGTCCTCTGTCAAATTGCCAAATTTTTCCAATTATCCCCAAACCACCAGATGTCATTAATATTCACAAATCCATTGATTTCCATTTTGAATATGCTCAAATATTGAGCTTCCACAGTCCTCTGGGATAGAGAATTCCAAGGATTCATCACTCTCTGTACATAAATTCCTGTCTCATCTCAGTCCTAAATGGCCTACCCCTTACTCTAGAATACAGGCTAGGCCAGATCTCTGAACTCTCCTTGTGACATCTACTAGTTCTCCTTTATCTATGATACAAGTAACATGCACAAATAAACTCTAACAGCATTGTCAAACATGATTTCCTTTTCATACATCCATGTTGATTGCCCAATCATGTCATTATTTTCAAAATGTCCAGTCATCACATCCCTTATAACAGATCCCAACATTTTTCCTTAGTCACACTAACAGGTCTGTAGTTGTCTACAGCATGCAGGAACCTTCCAAGGATCAAGACATTTTGGAAGATAACTACCAATGAATGCATTCCTTATCTCTATAGCCACCTCCTTTAACACTCTGGAATGTAGCTCATTAGGTCCAGAGATTTATTACATCTTCAACTGAATTATTTTTGAGTGCTTCCTCTTTATTAATATTAATTTCTTTCAGTCCCTAAATTTCACAAGTTCTTTACTAAATCTAGTAAATCCTAGTATATTTAGGAGATTTTCTGCATCTTCCTCCATGAAAACAGATGTAATTCTTTTGTTTCTCCATTATAAATTTGCCTGAATCTGTCTGTTCAGGGCCCACATTTTGCGTAGCTAACCCCTTCCTTTTCACATACCTAAAGAAGCTATTACAATATTTACAGTACTATACTTATAGTATTTCTTTACATTTTCCACCAGTTTGCATTCATATTGTTCTGTCCCCTTAATCAATTTCTTCGTCCTCCTTTGCTGGATTCTAATTTGATCCCAATCCTCAGGCACATCACCTTTTTTTTTGCAATCACTTCCTTTGACCAAATGTAATCTTTAATTTAGCTGAAGTTAATTCACGTTTCCTACTGGATTGCTCTATCTTAGAGGAATATATATTTGTTGTAAAACATTTAATGCTTCTTTAAATATTAGCCATAATCTTGCCTATCATTAAATCTTCTATCTAAATATCTCTAATTATTTGTTGTCCCCAGTGATGACACTGCATCCTACCATCTACCATATGAATGATGCAATGACAAATTTGAATAAATAGTTTCCAAATAGCAACACGGTGCCACATTAGATTACAAGTTCAAAGCCCAAGTGGTACCTGACTTCACAATGTTTTGGCATGTACTTAAAGTATTGCAAGTTTTTTAAAAATGTGTTACTTTGTACCTTAGCAACAGAACACAAGTCTTTACTGGCAAAGAAAATTTTAAGAAGAGTTTAATACAAAGAAACTTGATGGTGTGACTCCATTGTAACAAAAGGACAAAATATAGAAATACAACTACTCGAAGCTTTACAAAGAGGAAATAATCACAATTTGAAATTTTAATCCAAATGAATGTTTTAAGATTCCTTAAGCTCTATTCATTTATTTGAACAGCCTGAAAGGCAAACATATAAAGGCCAAAACAATGAAATAACTTCTCCTATGTTGCTCTGTGTGCTAAGATCTTATGATAGCAGAAATCACCATCACTTGATAGATTAGCTGCCAACAGTAGCTAAATTTTGTGCTTAAGCCATTGATGACACATGAAACAGATTCACAAATATACTGTGCAATGGTTTTATTTTGTGTGCTTTGCACTGCCCAAAACATGCACTTCATTGTTCTATTTAGCATATTATTCAAAAAGATTAATAATCTATTCTACTTCAGATTAATTGAGCTTTCTATCAATTGCTCAGGTTCATCCCATAAGTAGCCATAACAAATTAGACCTGGAGAATAGACAGTTTGATCTAAAGTTGTGCAGAGTTATCTGAACTCAGTCAGGTAGCTGGAGCACAACTACAATTGGCTGGAGCACCCCAGGGATAAGAAATATATTATAATGGCAAAGAAATTGATAGATTGATGATTTAGTCTCAACACTTGTATCGAAGCATCACTGACTGAAGCCATTAGGCTACCTTCCATTGTGAAGCCAGCCTCAGTGTCTGTCATTAGACATACTACTTCCTAGTTAAGAACTGCAAGATTTGCAACTGCAAAGATCAATACCTTGATAAGGTGTCGCGAACAAATTTGCTATTCCTATTGATAGGATCCTATTCACACTCCAATGAACCTAGGTTTACCAAGAGGCATCGCAACAATAAAGACAGCTTTGACAGAAAACGGCAGCAGTGACACCAACAATGTAGACTCCAAGGAGATGAAATCTATCAAAATACTAGGAATATTGATCCTGATTTTAGACAACATTGGAACACAATATACAAAACAATCTTCAGAACAGTATGTGATTCAGCAGCATTATCAGTGTTATTCCTCTGCACTGCACTAAAATTAAAGAGTACAAATACTGTGTACAAATATATAAAATACACTTACAAAAAACAATTTACTAGTTATGGAATTAAAAAGCTGTAAATGGCTTCAAAAATCACTGACCATACTTTAATGCAGCTCAAAATTAAAACAAAAATCACTATAGACCAAGCTACTCGTTGAATAAACTCTTATCATTGGTAGCATTGCCCAATATATATGCATGTTGATTGGACTGGCATATATTAACACCATTGTAACCACCTACATTGAGATGGAAGCAACCATTCTGGTTCTTCTTCCCAAGTTATAACTTAAGTGCTTAGATTATCACCTAGTGGCCAACTTTGACAGTTGTTCACATCAATCACCAGAGAGAATAGGAGAAGAAATTAACTAGCTTCACCCAACACTTAAATTGCAGCTTTATTTAATTAAGCGTATATAATTCTGTGCTGATGTGCAAACATTGCGCAATTATGCAAGCTGACTGTACTGTAGGTAATGAAATAGAAAGTACAATCAGGCATCTTGCTTCCACAAAAGAGATTTAACCATAAAAAGTGTAAATGACTCAATTGGGCAGCAGAAATAAAAAGGCTTCAAATACAAAGAACCGTACAGATGTGCCATCTTGTGGCTTCAAGTTTATGTAAACCACATTCTGCTGCTATCCCACCTGACAGGGAGAGGGGTATGTACAGATATCTACTATGAAACAAATCTGGAAGCAATGCAAGCCAACAAACTCAGGCAACATCTTGCATCGACCTTTCATTAACTAAATCTGTAACTCCATACTTCTTATTCTGGGGCTGAAATGTTGCCAGCATTCTCAAGAGGTTAATGAAAAAGGATCACTTTTATAACTCTGCGCCTGCCCTTTAAAGGCAGCTTTCTTTCAGTGTGATGCATCTACTTCAAAGTCAGCCTCCTGAGTGCTCTAAAATGTTTTAATTGGTTTGTTTACTTCATGCAGGCATTTTTACTCTGTCGAGTAAGGCAGTAGACACTCAACGCCACTGATCAACACAGTTCCAGTCCTATACACAAGAAAATGCAATCTGGCTTCCCAATTACTGTAATCTGCTATTCACTCATCTTTCAAAATGAATAAAAGACCAGGAGAAAGAAAAC
Source organism: Sphyrna mokarran (assembly GCA_024679065.1). Taxonomy (NCBI): domain Eukaryota; kingdom Metazoa; phylum Chordata; class Chondrichthyes; order Carcharhiniformes; family Carcharhinidae; genus Sphyrna; species Sphyrna mokarran. The sequence continues at coordinate 36,021,239 of JAGIQG010000019.1, forward strand.
AAGATACTAGAAGATGGTTGGTATAGAAAATAGGGATGTGGATCATAAATGAAAAAGGCAGCATCAAATAATAATAATAAGTTGCAATAAGGAAATTAGAAATTTACAAATGGATATGGAATAAATGAGGTAAATGGGCCAAATGTGGGAGATAGCATTTAACATGGATAATTGTGACAATACTCATTTTGGTCAGAAAAATAGAACGGAATTTATTAGCTAAATGGAGAGAAACATCACAATGCTTTGGTGCAGTAGAACATGTGCACAAATTGCAGAAATCTAGCAAGTACAGCAGATAATAAGGAGGGCAAATAGAATTTTGGCATTAATTGCTAAAGGAATAGAGTATAAAAGTAAGGACATGTTACTGCAAATACACCCCATAAGCTGCTTTGCTCTTTAAGGAACTGACTGGTGGTGATTTAATCCAAGGATTATCATACATCAAACAAGGGGTAACGTTAAAAGAACAGTCTTCACAAACAGCCTCAGCTGGTACGGAAGTTGAACCCACCCAGTGTCATCGTTCTGTACCGACTGCAACTGTACAACTTAGTAGTGAGACTGCATCTGAATATATGACACTAGTGTACCTTAAGAAATGTTTTTTAAAATCACGTTCTCTACAGTTCAGAATCATAGAATTCTACAGTGCAAAAGAGGCCCTTCAGCCCATCAAGTTTGCACCCATGCATGAAAGGCACTGATCTGCCCACCTAATCCCACTTGCCAGCACTTGACCCATAGTCTTGAATGCTATAATGTGTCAAGTATTCATTCAGGTACTATTTAAAGGATGTGAGGCATCCCGTCTCCATCACACTTCCAAGCATTGCATTCCAGACTATCACCACTATTTTTCACCAACCACCATGGCCCCAACATCCCATATTTTTAACTTGTATCCCCTCATAACTGACTTTTTAAACTGAGGAGAACAGCTACTTCCTATCCACTCTATCCATGCCCCTCATGATCTTCAGTACCTCAACTCGTTCACCCCTCAATCTTCTCTGCTCCAGAGGAAACAACCAAAGCCTATCCACAGTTGTAAGCAAGCCTTTTGGTTTCATTGTTGGTGAGCTGTCTGCTAGAAGACCTTTTATTGCTGTTTGAATGGTTTAAATAGAGTTTTGTTTATTTTTACTTGGGGCCTCAGGTATTTTCTGGGATTTTATGATCTGCATTGAGAAGGGAAAGATTGGTTGACAAGTCAAAATCAGGTGATTCCTCCCCAAAAGAATCCAAGGATTCATTTTCAGTTTTGGTTTAGAATCAGAAGATGTCCTGATTGTCAATTAGCAGACAGGTTTTGTCTCTCTCTCTGGTCTTGAAAATTCTGCTGGCTAGTTGGAAGCCAGTTTCCTAGCCTTCCTGGAATGAAAATTCTGTGTGTTCTGACAACTGCAGCGTCCAACCAAACGAGTAAGTTCAGCATCACATGAACATTTGTATTTTTGTGCTAAAACTGTGGTAAGAGTTTATGCAATTTGTTTAGTTGAAAGATATTGAACTGTTAAGATTTATACAATATCTCATTTTTTTCTCGTTTGCAATTGGTAAAAGTTATTGCTAATCTTCTTTCCATACATGTTAATTGTATTCCTAAATGAACTCTGTTTGATAAATGCTCCCTAGTGGGTCATTTGAATCGTACTTGAAGTGAAACATCTCATGCTTATCCTAACCACATTCAAATTGTAAAACTTATGATCCAGGCAGATTTCATAAAACACTTTGAAGTTTCTGACCAGAATTCTAACAAGTATTGTGTACATTTTTAGTTCACTTATTTTAAGAGGGATATAAAAAAAAATCAAAAAAGAAATAGTTGCACTAAAGACAGTTAGAGGAGGTTCACTGAATCGATTCCAGAGATGAGAATGTGGCTTATAAAGAGAGGCTGAATAGTTTAGGACTACGCTCTCTAGAGTTTAGGAGAATGAGGGGAGATCTAATTGAGCTACACAAGATGAAGGCAATCGACAAAATAGATGTAGATTGGATGTTTCCTCATATAGGGCAACCTAGAATGAGGGGTCAGAGTTTTAGGACAACAAATTGCAATTTTAAAATACAGATGAGGAAAAATTACTTCTCTCAAAGGATCGTGAACTAGTGAAATTCATTAACCCAGACATTGAGCAAATTGGAGGAGAGATACTTTTAATTAGTAATAAGCTGAAAGAGAATGGGCAACTGGCAGGAGAGTGGATTGGACCAAGGGATAAGTTCAGCCATGGTCATATTAAATGATGGAGCAGACTCGAGGGGCTGAATTGCCTACTTCTGCTCCTAATCCTCACATGGCAGCATCTGTGGAGATGCTAACTCTGTTTCTCTTCAGATGCTACCACACAAGTTTATTTAGCATTTTCTGTTTTTATTGCAGATTACCAACAATTGCAGTATTTTGCTTTTACGCCTTCAAAGAGATTTTTAGGGAGTAAACAGACACATTCTATGAACCAAAAAGGAATGGTAGCCAAAGCCACAACTTCCACGATGACAAAGGTAGAGATTGTTAAAATGAGAAAGAGTAGAAGGGCATAAGAAATAGATGCAGTAGTAGCTGTACCATCTTTCAAGTCTGTTCCATCATCTAATAAGACAGAATGCAACTGATCTAATTCCAGCTTCAACCCAACTTTACTGCGTGCTCCCCTTAACTGTTGATTCCACTGCAGTTCAAGAATCAGCCTTCAACGGCTCAGCTTCCACAGTTCTCTGTTACGTCACATCATCACAGATTATCACAGTTACATCACAGAATCACAGTTCTAATTATTATTAGAATAATAATTCTAAATTATTTTCTTTATGTCATAGGATGCGGGCATTATTGGCTATTATCCATCATTAATTGCCCTTGAAAAGGTGGTAGTGAACTGCCTGACTGAATTGCTGCAGTCCACATGGTATAAGAACACCCACAGCGTTGTTAGGGAGCGAGTTCCAGAGTTTTGTCTTAGGGATAGCAAAGGAACAGTGATTAGATTGCCAAATCAATATGGTTTGTAGAGTGGAGGGGAACTTGCAGGTGATGGAGCTCCCATACAATTGCTGTGCTTAAATGATAAAGGTTGGAGGGCTGGAAAATATGTTATCCAATGAACCGTGGCAAATTGCTGTCATGCACCTCAGAGGTGCTATATACTCAAAGAACAAGTACTGCACAGGAACAGGCCCTTCAACCCTCCAAGTCTGTGACGAAGATGATGCCTGCCTAAACTAAAACCGTATGCACCGGAGTACTGGAATGGAATCCCTCCATTCCCATTCTATTCATGCATGCAGTCGTTTAGTTGCCCCTTTAATGTCGTATCATACCTGCTCTCACCAACTCCCTGCAGCACATTCCACACACTCACCACCCTGTGCAAAAAACTTGCCTCACATCTCTCCGCTAAATGTTTCTCCACACACCTTAAATCTATATCCCCTAGTTCTTTACTTTTCTACCCTGACTATCCAGTCTGTCAATGCCACTCAATCTTGTAAACCTCTATCAGGTCACCCCTCAATTTCTGTCATTCTAGTGAGAACAAACCGAGTTTATCCAACCTCTCCTCATAGCTAATACCCTCCAGATCAGGCAACATCCTGGTAAACCTCTTCTATACCCCCTCCAAAGCATCCACATCCTTCTGGTTGCATAGCAATCAGAATTGCACACAATATTCTAAACCAGACGAACTAAGATTCTGCAGCATGACCTGCGAATTTTTATACTCAATGCTCTGACCGATGAAAAGCAAGCATGTCATATGCCTTCTTGACTGCCTTATCCACATGTGTTGCCACTTCCAGTGACTGGTGGACATGTACACCCAGATCATTCTGCTTGTCAATACTCCTAAAGATTCCACCATTTACTGTACAATCCCTACATGCACTGGACCTGCCAAAATGCATTATCTCACACTGTCCGGATTAATCTCCATCTACCATTTTTCCTCAAGCATCCAACCAATCTATACCTTGCTGTATCCTCTGACAATCCTCTTCACTCTCTGCAAGCCACCAATTTTTGTGTTATCTGCGAACTTACTAATCAAACTGTTATTTTCTTCCAAATAATTTATTTTTACTGTGAAAATAAAGATCCCAGAATTGATCCCTGTGGAACATCACTAATTGCAGCCTTCTGTTTAGAAAAGTACCCATCTACTGCTGCCTTCTGTCTTTTGTGGCCAAGCCAGTTCTGTATCCACCTTGCCAGTTCTCTTCTAATCCCATGTAACTTCACCTTTCATACCATGAGGTAACTTGTCAAAAGCTTTAGTAAAGTCCATGTATATAACCATCCACTGTCTTTCCCTCATCTATCATCTTCATCACTTCCTCAAAAAATTTGAAGTTAGTGAGGCATGACCTCCCCTCACAAAACCATGCTGTTCATCATTAACAAGTCCATTTGTTCCCAAATGTGAGGAAATCCTTTCCCTAAGAACTTTTCCAATAATTTCCCTACCACTGACATAAAGCTCACTGGCCTATAATTTCCTGGATTATCCCTGCTACCCTTCTTAAACAGTGAAACAATGCTGGCTATCCTCCAATCCTCTGGTATTACATCTGTAGCCAATGAGGACAAGGTGCCAGCAATTTCTGCTCTTGCCTCTCTTAGTATTCTGGGATAGACCACATCAGGCCCTGGGAAATTATCTACTTTATTGCTTTTTAAGACGCCAATACCTCCTGCAATGCAATTGTATCTTTCCTCAACTAAGAAAGCCAAAGCTTTATGCATAACTCTGGGTGTGGTCTTACTAACACTCTGTGCAGAATAGCAAGATGTTCCTGCTTGTAATAAAGACCATCACTCCATTTGCCGCTGCAATTACTTGCCGTCCCTGCATGCTAACTTTGTGCTTCATTTAGAAGATACCCAGACTCTCTATCACAGCATTTTGTAGTCTCCCTCCATTTAAATAATACTTTGCTTTTCTATTCTTCCAACCAAAATAATCTCATATTATACACATCTGACAATATTTTGCCAACTCACAACTTACCATATTCTTTTGTATTTATTGCGCCCTCCTCACAACTTGCTTTTCCAGCTTTTGTTGCATTATCAGCAAATTCAGCTGAAGTATATTTGATCCCTTCATCCAAGTCATCAATATATATTGTAAATAACGGAGGCCCAGGACTGGTCCCAAAGGGTCACCACTAATTATAGTTCACCAACCTAAAAATGACCCATTTATCCAGACTCTGCTTCCTGTTCTTTAATCTGGTCTGGCCTACATGTGATTCCAGAGCCACAGCAATGTGGTTGACTCACTTCCCTCAGGCAACTAGGGATAGGTAATAAATGCTGGCCAGCCAGTACACCCATATCCCACGAATGAATAGAAATAACACAGCATTTTTACTCGCTTTTATAATAGGGCTCATAAAAAGAGAAAAGCAAAGTGATGCAAATACTGGAATAGTGAAACAGCAAGACAAAATACAGAAGATACTCAGCACAGCTGGAGATATATGTTGAAAGAAGACAAGTTAGTCATGCAAGATATTTCTCACAACTGAGGATGCTGCATGCTGAAGTGGCAAGCAGCAGAGGCCTCAATCATCTGAAATTCTGGAAAAATTGCACGGATGTGGTCCCCAGAAGGGTAGGGGGTTTTAGTTCAGTTGGGCAGCATGGTCATCAAAGGCTTGGAAGGCCAAAGGACCTGTTACTTTACTGTAATTTTCTTTCTTCAACGGGTCAAGTTGCCTCCTTGTGCACTGTAGGGATGCAGGTCACTCCATTAACACAACACTGCATGCTTGTGCAAATCAAGTGCATTCAAAGGGAGTACCTGCCAATAATTCTACATAATTTTATGACAATTTATCACAAACAAACATTCTCCTGGTAATTCAGGAGATTTTTGACTAATAAAATTTGAAATTTCCTATCACTTAGAGATGCAAACAGAGTCAAGAGATTCGTATCTAAACAAAGAAATATTATGCATTATAAATTAACTAACAATGAATTTGGAGTGGACTGTTGAGGGTAACTACTATATTCAGGATTATAAATCTTCTCATCTCAAAAGGCAAGTTCAGCCCATGTTGAGTTGGAGAGAATGTACGCCACAATGTTAGTGACACAGGAGGTATTTCAGCTCTATTTCACAGGCACTCGACTGTAATAATTTAACAATCACCCACTGATTTTATACCATTGAGACCACAGTTCACTAACTCACTCCACATCTGTTAAATGAATACCCCTGCTAACTGTATAACTCGCTTTGTTAAATGAGGTATGAAAATGATATTAGCAGGGATACACAAGAATTAAATAAACCATCCAGTCTCTACAAGAGGCATCTCAGAACTGAAGCCCTGCTGAAGCTTTTGTTTTATAAATACACAGGCAGAAGCAGCACAATACATCTCTAACTATCATGATTAAGGATGGTCAGTTCTTCATTCAGAATGATTTTTGTTTGAAGCTATATGTTTCAATATGATGTAACACAATTTACAGGTTAATTCACAAAGATACAAAGATACAATTCTGCTTCCAAGTTATACTGATAGATTGAGTGCTATTTGAAAATTAGGGGACCAGGTGCTGCAATGGGGACTCACGAAAATAAATCAGCCATTGAAAGCATTTGCCATAACAATCAGTCTCAGTAGGAAAATTGGCACCACAGTACAGACACTTCGAGTAACATTAGCCAGTTGACCGGCAACTCAACTGGGCACTGTCTGGACTGAGGTTAAAAACTTAAAAATTAGCAAATCATGTTGCAGCTTTTTAGGTTGCATTTGGAATATAGTTTTCAATTCTGGCACCACACAACCAGAAGGATGCAGAGGCTTTGGAGAGGATACGGAAAAGATTTATCAGGATGTTGTCTGATATGGGGGGCATCAGCTATGAGGAGAGGTTGAAGAAATTTGGATTTGTTCTCAGTGGAACGACAAAGGTTGACGGGTGACCTGATAGATTATATGGGGCAGCAGCAGTGTGGATAGAAGCTTTTTTTCCAGAGTGGAAGAGTCAATTACAAGGAAGCATAGGTTTAAGGGAACTTTTTTTTCTAAGGTGGAGGTGGTGCTTGGAACTCGGGGCTGGCGTGGAGGTGGTGGATGCAGATAAGAGAATGACTTTTAAGAGGCATTTTGTCAGACACATGAATAGCATTGGAATGGACAGATGTGGTCCCCAGAAGGGTAGGGGGTTTCAGGTCAGATGGGCAGCGTGGTCGTCAAAAGCTTGGAAGGCCGAAGGACCTGTTACTTTGCTGTAATTTTCTTTCTTCAATGGGCCAGGTTGCCTCTTTGCGCATGTAGAGATTCTACAGAAACTAAAATAAAGTTATACCTAAATTCAGCTTTTTGTAATGGTTACATTATGTATTTACATAGCTGACAATAACATTAAGTAGCAAAACTTCCATTTATACTTTTTTTTTGCATGCATAAGGACCGGAAGTGATGCTGATTAAGCAATGGCTTTGTACATTGTTTGGAATATTCCAAACAAATTGGGCCTATTTAAATGATCAGCAGGTAAATAAGTTTTGAGGGAGTTAAAATCAGGCCCAGCACTGATTTTGTGGAAGACAAGATTAATCCCCTAATTAAATTAAATTCTGTTGAGAATTGGGATGAGAGGATGGGAAAAAGTCTTGGCCAAGCCTGTCATTCCTACATAATTATCAAGTAATTCTTGCTTAAAAAAGGTACAATGGTACAAGCTCAGCTGAAATGCAACCTGCATCGATCCAAACATTCCTTCCCACAAGAAAAATATGTGCCCATCTCCATACAAACCATAAAAGGAACAGCAAAGTGCCACATAGCTGGAAGCATGTCACAACTTTAAGCCTCAGAGGAGAATGGGAAAGAAGCCCTCAATTCTTCTATTACAGTTTACATTAAATACAGGTCTTGTTGTTGGTTGCAAATTGATAAATGATAGGCATTAGGCATACCTAAAGAATGTTGCACACTGAATGAACATGGCACCTCTGACTGATCTGCAAATATAACAAATGAACATCGCTGTGCTCTTTAAATTCACAGTACAGGTACATATATGCCAAAAAGCCAGGGCTCAAATTAATTAGCCATCAAGGCTTTGCCAGATTTGTTCATGTTACATCCTTATGTCAAGGAGAAGAGCATAACTTTTTAGTTTCTCTGATGTACATTATTATTACATCTTTAATCCACTGGAACCTCTCACCTGTTTTTCAACCTCCAACTCAATCAAACATCCATTATTCTGCACCCTAATTGGGTACAAGAAAACCTTGCTGAATCTGAGACTCCTATTCAAAAGGATACATTAAGCCCAAGAAAGAGTCAATAATTAGAGATTAAAATTTTTGCCTTTGGTGAGGATTGTTGAAAGATGAGTTTTAGTGTCATGTTCAATAAAATTTCTAATTTATAAATTTCTACATACGGTACATTCATTTCTCCTTTGTTCAGTTGGGGAGAAATGGACCTGACAGCCTTCAAGTATTAACTTTGGACCCCATGAAACCTCACGGCATCAACTCAAGCAGAGGAAAAGAAACCTCCTGCTGATTGCCAACTACCACCCATATACAGCTGTTAGAGGTATTAAGTATAACAAAGAACATTTACTATGGATGGAGGAGTTCAAAAAGTGGTTTTGTAATACCAGAAGGACAAATCAGCCAGATCAGGCCTGTAACGAGACAGAATCCTACCTGACTTTGTCCTCAGCAAGTAAAACCTATCCAAGTTACATTGCCCATTACAGTATTGATAGGAATACCATTTCACAGTCCTTGTTTCGGTCTCTTCACACTGAGGACACACTCCATTGTGTTGAGGGATGGCCACAGTACTAACTGATTTGGATCAGATTGAACAGCTGAAACCTGGACATTAATGAAGCAATCACAATCTGCAGCCTCATCGTCTGACGTATTCATCACTCTATCATTACCATCAAGCCAAGAGGCCAATCCTGGTGCAATGAGGTGTGTAGAAAAGCTGCGGGATAACACTAGGCATACTAAAAAATGAGGTAAAACTAAATCAGAGGATGTATGTATAATAGTAGAAGCCGCATACCAGAGCTAAGCAATCCTACAACCAACTGACGAACTAATCAGGTAAAAAAAAAATCCATGCAGATCTATCATTGTGAACTGTGGTAAGAGTTAAATAATCAGAGGTGCCACATACATGCCTAACCTGAATGATGGAGCCCAGCCCATCAGTACAAAAGACAAGACTTAAAACAAGTGCCAAGAGGATGAGACATTGCAGTCTTCATGTAAGATTCTCAGCATCACAGATCCAGTTTTCAGCCAATTCCATTTACTTACATGATACTAAGAAACTGCTGAAGGCACTGGTTACTGCAGTGTCCCAACCAATTCTCAGCTATAGCATGAAGGTTTGGGCTCCTGCACTAGTCAAGTTGCTCCAGTACAACTACAATGCTGATGCTGGGAACAATTGGCCATTAGTGGTTCATCCACAAAAAGCAGGAAAATTCACATTTTCAGTCAGTTCCAGTAACCTGATGGAAGGAATCATCGACAGTGCTATGAGTGCAGTTACTTACCAATTGCACAGTTTGTGTTCCATCGTTCAGCTCCAGACAGCTTTGAGGTAAGGGAAGACATCAAGGCAGCATTTGATTGAGTATAGTATTAAGTAGGTCTGAAATAAGTGAAGTGAATTCAATGGGAATCAGGAGATGGAGAACAGGACAGGACTCTACACTGGTTGGAGTCATATCAGGATAAATTAAATAACATGGCTGTCCAATCATCTCAATCCCAGGAGCTCATCAGGATAGTGTTCTCAGCCAAACAACCTTCAAGAGCTTCAAATGACTTTCCTCCCAATAGAAGCAAAAAGTAAAAATATTCACAAAAATCAAAATGATTCAGTCTTCAATCCCACCTGTAGCTCCTCAGATAAAGACAGATCTGGGCAGCATCCAGACTTGGAGTGATGAGTGGCAAGTGACATTCACGGCACACAAGGGCCAAACAATAACCATCCCAAAACAAGAGGGAATTTAACCATCATTCCTTGACATTCAATGACATTATGATCACTAAATTCCCCAATATAAACATTGTGGAGAGTTACCAAGGACCCAAAACATAACTGAACTAGTCATATAAATATTATAGCTACAAGATCAGCTAAAAGGCTTGGGACTCAGTGGTGAGTGAGTCACATCCTGACAGACCCCGGAGTACCAACACCGAACCAAGCTGAAATACATTCAGGTCCAGCTTGATGGCACCACATCCAACACCTTAAATATACAATCTCTCCACTGTACAATGGCGGCAGTGCATAACATCTACAACATGTACTGCAGCACTCACCATGGCTCCTTCGATAGCACCTTTCAAAATCCCAACTTTTATCACTTGGAAGAAACAGGCAGCAGGTTCACGAGAACCTTACCAACAGCAAGCTCCCCTTCCAAGTTATGCATTTTCTGACTTGAAGCTATAACACTTTTCCTCCACTCACTGGGTCAAATTCCCTCCCAATTGCACAACAATTGCAGCGTTTCAAGGTAGCAGCTCACCACTACCTAGTCAAGGGCAATAGATGTTGACCTGGCCAGTGAAACCCATGTTACAAGAATGAATACAAAAAGTAACTTCTCAATCCTGGTAGGCTGTCTTTTAGCTAATTGCTTGTTTTTTGCGTCAATATTTTTATGAACTGAAAAGAATAAACTGAGGAAGACTCCTCCTGAATTGTGACTGCAAATCTCAGTCAGTTGCAGAATGAGTAACAGCTTTAACTTCAGCATCTTGGTGCAGTAAAAAGATGTCAATCAGTGCCAATTCAATGGAGCCATTCATAAGCTGGTTGAGCCTGTGGTTGATATTCGCTGATTTGTTTCTCCTACAACTTTGACCTAAATGTCAAAACTCAATGGGAGAGAAAGCAAGTCATTGATTAAAGCCAGATTATCTTTATTGGTTAGCACATACAAACAAGCTTGTGTGGGATAAAAATACCATGTAATTCTTCACTCTATGCATTTTGCTTGCTGAACTATTCTCACTCACCCCATCAACAACAGGCACTATGCTCAGTCAGTTGTAAAGAACATGACGAAACATATTTTCCTCCTAGCTTCCACTTGGCACAACTCTATAGCTGACAGAATTTAGGAATCCAACTTATTAGAACGTTATATTCAAACTGGATTTTTACTACAAAACAAGCAGAGTCATGAAACATCAAAGAAGACAAGTTAATAGTTAATTTAGAACAGGCCTGAGGAAATCATGAATCTTAGAAACATTTGACAAAAAACCACTGAAGTTGCTCAATATACAAACACACTCCCTTCTGAAGTTTGATATCCTAACTGCAAAAATGCTTGCAGACGAAGCCAGGAAAGCACTGTAGGAAGCAGTAGCCTTACTATGTACAAGTCTTTTCTTTACTGGCAACATGCTGCCGTTCAAGTCATTTTCTGCCAGTGTTCTCACCCAACTGACAGCATGCCCTCCGATCTGCGTTATCCACAGTTCTCCCTGCACTTTTATTAAATTGTTTCTCAGTTCAACAGGTCAATAAAGAAAATGTAAAAACAAAAATTATCGCTATGTCCTCTTTCACTTGCTCTCAGCATCTCTCAACTCGTTAATGTCATTTCAAATACCACCTGCGTAAGACTGACAGCTCCACCATTATGGCAGACAATCAAGGGATCACAGCAGATTATATAATGGAAGCACATGAGTGTATCAAAGTACAAGTTTATTGCATGATATTTTCTTATGCCTATTTTATTCTAAGTAAACATTTCAAAGCTTGAATCATTGTAGGATAACATAAGGAGTCAGAAGAGAAATAAGCTATTCTGGTATTTTACATGATAATGGCTGATTGCTACCTAAACACCACTTTCCCATCCTCTGCCCACATCCTTTGATATCCAAGAATCTGTTTAACTGAGTCACAAACAAACTCAAGAACTGAGATTCTGAAATGCTCCAAGTTATAGAATTCCAAGGATTCATTACCTCCTGAGTGAAAATATTTCTCTTAATCTTTGCCTCAAATGGCTAACCCTTTAACCCAAGGCTGTCATCACTGGGCATTACATCAACTTTCCATCAGTTCACAATGCACTGGTGCTTCAAAACGTTGCACGATCCCATATTAGGATTCCAGACCAGATATATTGTAAGGCCAGACTAGATCTTAACAAATTTTCTATTTTGGCATAAATGAGAGGAAAGGATACTTCCTTCTAGGAATGATTCCACTGACAAATTAGGGATCACTTATGGTAAAACTAACTTTGTTCAATAACACAGTTGAAATATAACTGACAAATAAAGCAACTTTATTTCAACAGTTGAACAATATTTAAAAATGAAGAAACAACTTTAATTTCTAACTTATCACTGTTTCTGTTCCAAATAAGTAACATTCCTCTAAGACTTAATTATTTTAAATACAGTTAGCAACCATCAATATACTTGTCTGAGTATAGACAGTCTTGAAGCTTTCAAAGTGAAACTAAGTTTCAGATCAGTTTGCAGAAACCTTGGCATTCAAACAGTTCCCAACTAGAACTGCAACTCTAAACTACTTCCTGAAAAAGCTTATTCTCATTGCAACTGACCAAGGATCTCTCAAAAACCACATCATACGACCTTGTCAATCACCTTAATCAGAAATCCCAGGGGAACTAAAGTAAATAAATGTCCATTAGCTCGACTTAACATAACAACTTGCAAAGCTAAAATGAATAATTATTCTGCTCTCTCAGCATCTGAGTTGCATTCCCATCAGACACACTGACTGTCTGAAGCGTAAAGCTGAATTTTCAAACATTCCCTTTAAATTAAAAAATACAGATTCATTCCAATTGCACTACTCTCATCACACCCAATTCACTTAAGCATATGATTTTTAATTCCTTCACTAGAGGCACCATAGGAAGCAACCAATATAAGCTTCCAAATCTCTGTTGTCTATATTTCAATCACATCCCATTGATCTGTCATTTTAGTGTCACCTGTTCTAATTTATCCTTCTTTAGCTTGATATCAATTTTTGTACAATTATTCAGTAAAGTACCTTGAAAGTTTTTAGCCAAATTAAAGACACTATATAAATACAAGTCATTGTTATTGCATCGTCCTCCATATCCTTCAGCCAACTACAGCCATCTACCTGCACCTTGAATCTCACCATCTCTCTCTCTCCTCCTTTAAAATGCCCCTTAAACCTATCTCTGACTTAGCCTACCGTAATATCCTTCATTGGCTTGGTGTCAAATATAGCCCCATGGCATTCCTATGAAATATGCAGGGACTCTTTACTACATTAGGAATCTTATATGAATGCAAGCAGTCGCTGCTGCTGTTAGTTGTAACCTGAAACTATAGTTGTCAGAGACAGCATGTAAAATCTAATGACAGACTCAGTTACTTTGTTCTTATTGACAATGGCTCCAATCTTATGCAATCTCAGCAAAGAAAAATATTATTGAAATCTTCAAATTTCATGATAAATAATGAAAACGAATTGAATGTTGAGCTAGCGGAAGAAGATATAAACCTGCAGTTTGTCAGCTTGTTTGAATTCATTGCACTCTATTTCATATTATTGCTTTATTAAGTCAATACTCGTACATTACACATTTTAAATTAAATTTGAATTTTCACGTCACCAACATTATTACCTCTCATCAGGAAGCATATTTTGTACATTTATAAAAATTTCAATAACTATCTTACCTGGCCTCTGCAGCTAGTAATTCATCATAGTGAGAAGACCGCTGATCATCATCTTGTCGATAACGGATCACTGTGGCAAGACCTTTACTCACCAGGGCTTCTGCAATGTTACTGCAAAATAAGACAGACAAACAGTTAGTCACACGCCTTCCACTTCTGAGATATTAAATACAAAGCAAGAAAATGTGTACAGGAATCTAATCACTACAGGATTAGTTTAATAGGCATTCTGAACATCTAAGTGCAAGAAATGTCACCTATACAGTGAATGGAAAATATGTGCTGTGTAATCAAACTATTAACTCCAAAGTGATATGGTCAAAATCAAACTATTTTTAAATATAAATAAAAATATACATCCTCAAATAGATTGTGACATTTTCATTAGGATTAATTCCCCACCAATATAAACCAAACTCTTTGCTCAGAGAAGAAAATGATCAACAAGTGACACCCAAATTTCAACTTACAATCTATGAATGAACTATAAAGATTTTATTGGAAAGTAACATTAAGTTATAGAAAGACAAAGTTGAATAATGATGGTTGCAGTACAACATGGAGATCCTAAAGCTTTCCTCAATAACTTCTGGGGAAAGGAGACAGGATATAACCAGCATGAAGCAATACCAAAACATCCCTTAGAATACTACAAGTTAGCTGCAACAGAGATAATTGTTCATAATGAGGTACTAAATTACTTTTTCCTATTTGGAAATTCCGATAACTATAATCATTTGTGACATCTCATCTCCTTTTGGGAAGTCAATCATTATTTTACTATCTTCCATGTAGATAGTCTTTCATTCGCACACAAGTCATATCTGTTGCATTACAGAACATGGCAGCATGGTGGCTCAGTGGATAGCACTGCTGCCTCTCAGCACCAGGGACCCAGGTTCAATTCCTGGTTTGAGTCACTGTGCAGAGTTTGCACATTCTCCCCATGTTTGTAAGGAATTCCTCCAGGTGCTCCAGTTTTCTCCCACCCTCAAAGATGTGCAGCTTAGGTGAATTGGCTGTGCCAAATTTCCAGTTTCCTCCCACATCCCAAAGATGTGCTCTTAGGCTAACTGGCAAAACAAATTCTCCCTAAATTGTCCCAAATTTGGTTTTTAATCCACAGATGTATAAACATGGACAGGGATCGCGGGTAGAGGTGGGAACATCGGGGTGGCGGCACGGGCTCATTGGGCCTGAAAGGCCTGTTTCCCGTGCTGTTTTGTTCTTTGTTGTTTTTTGTCTTTTATTCTAAATCCAGTAAAGGCGAATAATTAGCTACTTTCATGAGTGAATTCAACTTTTAAACTAAAAGTCCAATCTGTGAAATAGTGGAACTAGATAAAACATGCACTCCACTGATGTCAGTTTGGTTCAGTTCAGTGGTAACACTTAATTCACATAGAGTCCCAGTGTTATTATGACAAAGAAAGAAGCTGTTTCATTGGGTCCATGGCAATTCTCTGTAGAGCAACTGTCAGTCCCATTCACCTGCTCTATATCCATGGCACTACAAGTTCCCATCTAATCTCCATCTGAAATTGTCAGAAAAGGAGGATTGCACACAGTTACAGGGAGAAAGTAGGGGAATAGCACTAGGCAAGTTGGTCATTGGGAGAACTGGTACCAGCACAATAGGCTTTCTACACAATAACAATCCTGTGATTCTATCACTGGTATGTGTTCAAACTCCAGAATATGTCATCTTTACAAGTCAAATATATGGTGGCAGAATGGTTAGCATTGCTGCCTCACAGTACCAGGGACCCAAGTTCGATTCCTGACTTGGATCACTGTCTGTGGGAAATCTGCATGTCCTCTGTGTGGATTTCCTCCGGATACTCTGGTTTCCTCCCATAGTCTGACCATGCTGAGTTCTCCCTCAGTGTACCAGAACAGGCACCAGGGTGTGGCAATTAAGGGATTTTCACAATAACTTCATTGCAGTGTTATGCCTACTTGTGACACTAATAAATAAACAAGCCAAATGTCAACAACAACCAGAGCCAAATATCTGTTGTTTCCCTTGACTACCTGTACTACAAACTGCCTGACTTGCACAAAAACAAGTTCAAACTTCCTTCAAACAGGTATAACTACCAGTTGCATCCCTTTTCCAGCCACTCACAAGGTGAATCAGACCACGCATAAACCATAGTGTTGTGTATAACCCCAAGTCAAGTTTCAAAATCACTATTACGTTTTGAGAATTTTTCCCCTCCTAATTATATTTTAGATCATTGTCATAAGTCACTCATAGCTCCTTTTACACCTTTGTGTACATCATCATAAATCTCGATATTTAGGGAAGCTTCAGACAAGCTTTGCTTGTACAGTGAAGGTTTACCACACTGATTCCTGGGATGGCAGGTCTGTCATATGAGGAAATACCAAGTTGATTAGAAATATATTCACTGGAGTTTAGAAGAATGAGAGGGGATCTCATAGAAACTTATAAAATTCTAACATGATTAGACAGGATAGATTCAGAAAGAATGTTCCTAATGGTGAAGGAATCCAAAAATAGGTGTCATAATTGGAGGATGACCTTTTCGAACGATAAGGAGAAATTTCTTCATCCAGAGGGAATGTGAATGTACGAAATGCCCTACTATAGGAAGCAGTTGAGGACAAAACATCTGAATTCATGAAAAATTAGATGTAGATCTAGGGACTAAATGAATCAAGGGACTGGGGGGTGGGGGGGTCAGAGATGGAATCAGAAAATTGAACTCAATGATCAGCCATAATCAAAATGAATGTTAGACCAGGCACAAAGGGCCAAACGGCCTACTCCTATTTCTACTTTCTACAATACATCATGGATAATAAATGGAACATTTGTCAGATTTAACGACTGAAATTTTACTGTGTTCACATGGTTAGCCTTTAGTGCACAACAGAACATGTGCATCACAAAACATAGGAAAATGTATTTAAGTGATAGCAAAGAAATAGATAAGGAACATAACTTTCCCAGAAAAGTCTGTCTCATTATAATGAAAATAAAATGTTGCCAACTACTGCATATTAAGGAGAATGAATAGATGGAAAATTCTCCCTCTGAACCCCATTTGCCAACTACCTTTTCCCTCAATATTAAACTCTTTCTGAAAACTCATTTGTACCATTGTTCTATCTACATTCAGGATCCTAAAAAGTGGAATTTGTGATGCATCTTAACACCATAGTTGATCTGATAAGCTCTCTGCAAGGTAGTTTTTATCATTTTCATGATGAGGCTACCATGAGCTATCAAGGAGATTGCTGCAAAGTATGTGACCTGTAAAAAAAAGTCACAGTCGCTTCAATGACTTCTTGCCACTGTATTAAACATCACAATTTCCATGGTGTTATAATTATTAGCATTAAAGTTTAAAAATGAAAGTGCATCATATTCCGATTCTCAGTATTTCACTACTGAAGGTTCTTTTTCAACAAGTCACACAGAAACTACAGTATTAGCTGAGATGCTGTTCCTAGGTATTATCTGAACAATGATGCTTGGCAGTGCTCGGGTGAGACAGCTACTTTAAGTAATCAGACAGAAAAGAGGAACTTGAGAAAGAATGTGAAGGGAGCTGAATCTCAGCAGGCTATTATCACTACTGCAACAAAATTACTGTAATTGTACATCCGCTATACAATTGCGCATGGATGCTATATAAACTTAAGGCAGTACATAACAGTAAATGTTGCAAAACATTCTTTGCTGCACTCCCATTCACTTTTTCCTTCTTCCAGCTCATTTACAGAAATGCATTGCTGTCAAAATGTCATACTGCATTTCATAAGAAAGCACTTGTATGCAGAATGAAGAGAATTTGAAAAGCTTTTTAAAACTGTAAATCTTGTACCACTTAAAGTTCTTCCAGCAACCTATTAATATCACAGTGCATCATTCAGGCCTTGCCCTCGTTCCATTACAGAAGATCTCATCCATCAGTGCAAACATTTTAAAAATTAAACCAGTTAGCAGGATGACTATGTAACATTCTGCAAATATATATGCTTGTTATTATTTTTTAACAATCAAACTAGTGATTGTTTGCTAAACCAGATGTGACTAGGCTATGCAGGAATCTTAATACATCAAGCAATGCAAAGCATATTGAGCATAAAACAGAACTATAGCAGGCATAACGGATAATACAGCCTGGAACCTAAACACTAAGAATTACTACTGCTCTTTATGAAAATTCCGTTTCAGGAACTGATTGATGTTGTCATCCATTATAGGTGTTCTCCCGTCTAAGTCAACCTAGTCACTAGGACAGAAATTGCTGACAAAAATCATTTGGGCACCATTACTAAATTAAAAATTAACAACTTAGGATAAGGAAGAGACAACCAGCAAGGTGTGAGTCACCACAATTTACTGGACAATTTACTCTGTTCCACCTTTAGCCTCGTGACAACGGCAAGTAATTCTCAGCTTCCCCACAAGTCAAGGAATTATTACATTGTCACCAATTAATCTTATCACAGAAAGTTAGGGCTGATACTGAAACTTTAGTATCTTTAAAGGATAAGACTTATACCTGCAATGTTACTCAACCTCTTCAGAAACTGTAGAGTCTCATTCCTGCAGGTTATTGTTTTCAGAGATTAATTAT
This sequence comes from Sphyrna mokarran, assembly GCA_024679065.1. Classification (NCBI taxonomy): domain Eukaryota; kingdom Metazoa; phylum Chordata; class Chondrichthyes; order Carcharhiniformes; family Carcharhinidae; genus Sphyrna; species Sphyrna mokarran. Next base: position 36,039,606 of record JAGIQG010000019.1, read on the forward strand.
TTTCGTCTTCCTTTCCCTTGAGACTTTCTTCTCAAATCCAATTCATCTTTCTCTCTACATTTCTAGTCTATACTCAATTTGATTCTAACCTCTCCTACTTCCTTCTCAATCCTTACATCTCATTTATTAAGGAAATAGATCATTTGCCAAAAGTTCATCAAGGTTTCCTGATGCGCGTGCTGCACTGTTATTGGTAAGCACTTTCAGCAAATTACAACACAACCTCCAAGCTGAAGAATGGGGGAGGAAGCTCTAAGTCATGGATCATGTTGCGTAATGCCCTGCTCCAGCAAATTTTGATCAATGGCTCTTCAATAAGCCCAAGTAAATCATTACTTCTTAATTTGTAACCTCTCTTCCACTTTGACGCCCTGCGCTAAGGATCTTGTACTTCACATGGGTTCCCTGCATACCAATATCCTGGATATCTGGTATCCAGAGACATATAGCAAAGAATGAGTTTGACATAGTATTAAAACAGCTGAGGGAAACTAGGAACACAGGAATAATATTAGATAGGCAAATCCACAAAGAAAATCCCCATGTATCATGTCAAGTAATAACACGATTCAGTCAAATTGCATCTCACGCATTACATACAGTGCTAGTTACAACAATGAGGACATCTAAAAGCCCAACAGTTTATGAAGAGCAAAATTACAAAGTCTCTGATATTAAGAATTATAAGGAATAAATAAATTGATGAGGAGCCTTGTCCTCAAAAGACATAATTAACAAGTTAAAAAACATGATTTTGAGAAACAACAGAAAGTGAGATAAAAGTTGTAAAATGCATGGTAATGACAGAGTAGGTTAAAGTCCAACAAGTTTATTTGGTAGCATGAGCTTTTGGAGCACTGCCCCTTCATCAGGTGAGTTCATTGAGCACAAGCTTTCAGAGCACTCATCCTTCATCAGATGAGTTTATCAGGCACTCACTTAATGAAGGGGCTCCAAAAGCCGTACTACCAAATAAACTTGTTGGATTTTAACCTGGTTTTGTGAGACTACTTACTGTACCTACCCCAGTCCAATGCCAGCATCTCCCAATCACAGTAATAATAGAATTAGGCTTTTTTATAAAGTATCTATAGAAAAGCTGGAATAGATTGTCAGATTGGTTTGGTTCTAGACACCATATACATTTAAGGGTTCCCTAAACACTAACTGAAAGGAAGTTGACTTGATAATCTGCAAGGAAAGGATCACATGGAGAAAAAAGCCTTACTTCATCTGAATCTATTCAACAATTTTCTTTTCATCTGCAAGTACATCTACTGATATGAATACTAGGACATCAAAAATCTATTTTGTAATAATTCTATCTTTTTAAAGGTGGACAGGCTGAATATACTGTGGCCAAAATTTATCAAGATATACCATTTCAAGGCACTAACTCAACACTTATCAGCATCTGTTCCCTTATTATTTCTCATTATAGTAAGCACACAATGATTAACTAAAGTACACTAGCAAAATAAGAGAACAGTTAAAAACAAAAGTCTAGACTGCTACTTTTTGGCTCAAGATAAATTAAAAATTGCAGAATACAATGCTCAGAAGAGAAAAGGGAAAATTCCCAGAGTCTTGCATAATACAAATAGAATTTCACTACTTAGTCAATATGCTACTGCCCAGAGCAATGCTGGCATTGAGCACGGGAAACAGAATACACAAATTGAAGGTATCTATTGTACAAATACTTAGCTATCAGTTTGTAAAATTAGCTACAAGAATGGTATAGCACAGGTGATGAGCACATAGCAAAAAGCTTGAATTTAGTAAGAATATGCTGCAAACATGCTCTTGTTCACTCCAGTTATGGTCAATTAAGCATCTTTTCTTTTTAAGAGAACAGTGTGATAGCTTGGCATGGGTAATAATTTAATGGTATTAGTAATCATTAATATTTATACTGCAAATTGTCAACAAGTTTTTAAAAATTATACAGGACCAATTTGCTTCAGTAAATTTCTTAGTAGATTCCATGCCTGCAAGCTGACTTGTCTTCTTCCACCAGATATAACCTTCTTTGTTAGGTTTGCAGAACATACTCTCTTGCACACCAAAGAAAATTTTGAGATTCATTATAGCTGCAGATGTAAGTACCAAAAAATAAAATTGAAAGTACATTTTTGGACCTGATATGCATACAGTAGTCATCCTTCCCCTGCCACGAGCCCCTGGAGTCCAATTTGAGGACAAGATATCTACTGGATGCTTTTATTTCAAGAGAACTTTAGGAATCATTCAGGGTAAATAACCAGCTCTGAAATCAGCAAATTATGGGCAGGTGAAAGATTTATTCAAAGGATAGCACATTGCAACATCATTAAGGTATGTTTTACTTTGATTTGCAAAACTATGTGTCTAAGCAAATTTAAATCAACCGCGTTTCACATCTCAAGCAGATGCATTTTTAAAATGCCTACAAATAAATCACCTTTTCAATATTGCCCCAGCCCTCTTCATTAACTATTTTCAAAATCCATCAAAGACATAACAAATTAAATTCAACAGAAGCACATAAATGTTTTTTATCCTTTTCTAGGTGTCAAATCAGTGTAGAGAACTATGTGACAAAGATTGATGCGAAGAATTCTTTTCTCTGGCTGGAAAAGTGCTGAATGGGGAATGCTTAATTCAGGTTTTATTGGACAGGGGCTGACATCACAAAACAATGTATAATCAGTCAGCATTCATCATTCCACACACAGAATCTATAGAGTGTTGCTGGTGTCAGAGAATCCATTCTTTAAGAGGTTGAAATTAAGCAACTCGGCTGGTGCATAGCATATGAGATTTCGCTCTCCATTTCAGGTAAACACAGGGCACAGTCAGAACCAGTTGTGATGTCAAATGCCTTGCTGACATCACAGTTGTTGGGTTTGAGGGGGAAAGGAGTTCAGTGTGTTGATCACCTCTGGAACTGCAGCCCAGATCAACTGAAATGAGTTAAAAGAAGGTTGCAAGGATTGATGAAAGAAGGGGAGCAATGCATTAAGTTTGATCCAAGCTAAAATTCTTCATGTCAGGCATGATTTTGAGATACAAAAGCATCATTGCCCCAAGCAAATTTCAGTTCACGTAAAAATACAGATGACGTCACTAAAATCCCCTGTTTTAAAGATGGACAAAAAACAATTATTTGGGTAATGCAGATTGAGAGGAATACAAACAAAAACCAGATCTGTTAGTGGGTGCAAAACACTAGTTCCAATCAGGTGCCATATCCTTCACTTACCACACCTCTTATTACAGGGATAAAACATCTGCAGCTTCGAGGGATTGTCATTATAAATTTATAAATGGGTTTCCACAAAGAGTTCTAAATTTTGTGCTTTCAATCTCAAAAATTCTGCTGAGACATCTTATAAAAGAGTATTCCTTCAGCATTCCTTTACACTCTACGATCAAAGATTTTTCCAACACACAGTGTCACCTGGGAAATAATGCATCTTGCCAACGTGTATAATACTTGAATGCACCAATCAATCCGAATAGAAAAATGCACAAATATTTCAAAAATATGACTCACCTCCAGAACAATTTACTTCCAAACTATGAACTCATCTTTCTAATTGAGATGCTGGATGTTTGTAGATGACAACATGCATCTTGTTCACACCATAACAACAGAACAATATGTTTCAGAGCTAAATAATAGTATTCCAGCATTTCCCATTAGTACAGTTTTATTTGCAAACCTTTTATTCGATTTTTGCGCAACACAAATAAGTAACAGAAATCTTTTTCACAACCAAGCTGTTGGCAGCTAAACAATTGGTGACAGAGTTTACAAAAGAAACCCTGTTAATATAGAAATAAAACCAACAGAAATATATTGCTGTCTATTTAAAAAGTATGACAAGGAATCAGCAATGTCAAGCACACTTAAATAAAATCAACTGCTGGTGACTGTCACAATGATTGATGTAAGCAACCCAGTTACAGAAACAGAAAGCCATTTCTAATGAAAAATATATTTATAATTGAGAGAGGTTCCTTCAAGATGGGAGTTGAACCAAAGATGAATTTTTTTGTTGTGATGTATGCCATACAGCCATTTATTTACGAACACTGGCAAGAGTATTTCCTTTCAGAATCACTTGCAAATTCTCTGGTAGCTTTGAAATCCATCATCTTTATATCATGGGCATATTCTACAAACTGAAAGTGGAATTGTTTGAAAGTGACAGTTGTCACTTGCGTATCTGGCTCCACATCACCTAATCCAACAGAGAGAACCTACACATAGCAACAATTTAAAGAAGAATCAAGATGCAGAAAGGAAGTCAAATTAGGAATGAATATTAAGGCCAACTATATACAAGAAAGCCAGTGGATTCTCCCTAAACCAGCAACATATGCATTTAATTGCAGAGGCTTTCCTGCTTCCATAAATACTCTCAAAACTACCTTCTTAGGTGGATCTTCATAACTTCTGGGTAGTTGTCTTATTTGACTTGCAACACAGTTGGTAAATTAATTTCTCAGAACAGCATCAAGAATTCACCTCTGCAACCAACTTGCCTTGCCAGTAACATTTGTATCCCAAGAATGAACAACAGTGGCATAGTGGTTAGCGCTGCTCTTCCGCTATGAGCGGAAGTACCAGGGACCCAGGTTTGATTCCTGCCTTGGGTCACTGTATGTGTGGAGTTTGTGCATTCTCCCCGTGTCTGTGAAGGTTTCCTCCCACAGTCCACAGATATACACACTAGGTGAATTGGCCATGGTAAATTTTCGTTCAGCGCACCCAATCAGATGCCAGAGAGGGCAACTAGGAGATTTTCACAGTAACTTCACTGTAGTGTGAATGTAAGCCCACTCGTGATTAATAAATAAACTTATAACTTTTCAGACAAGACCTCAGTCAATACTATTCTGACTCAGCTTCAAGGAGCTGCATACAAGTTCTGAGGCAACATCTTCCAGCATCCATATAGCCCTCCAATAGCAACTTTGTGGGTGCAAAGATAGGTTAGGATTCGAACCACAAACCTCCAAACACACGATCTTATGCCAGTGATGGGCAACCTAGAATGATAAGTAGGCGTATCAGGGGCTCTCCTTCATCTCAATGGGCCACAAGATTGAAATCAGGCTTGCTCAGCAGCCACAACTTCATGAATAAGATTAAGTACGTGCTGAATAATTCATAATAAACCATAGAAAATTAACTTCTATACATTTATAGATCATTCTCAAATGGTATACAAATAAATATTTACACTTTGGCTGCAGAGGGAATGCATGACTCTCACCATTGTTGTGTGCAATCAGCACGCACCTCACTTCATTTGCCCTTGCTTTATGTGCTTAACACTTCAGTCATACCAGTAGGACATAATTATACAGACAGAAATCAGCGGAACCTGGTAATCATGCACATGGGCAATGGTCAAAATGTTTCATTGGCCACACTCAGTACCCAGATGGCCACACATGTCCTCCAGAGCACAGAGTGCCCACCTATGTCATCTGACCTATGTCATCAGTTGCTCAATAAGTTTTCTAACATATTGCTTAACCTCCGTTCAAAATTAATCAAATTGTTCTATCGAAAAAAACTGGAAACATCAAAAAGGGGAAATCTCATATGGGTTCACTGCTTCTGTTAAATACATTAAGCAACACAGCACGGGAAACAGGCCCTTCGGCCCAACGAGCCCGCGCCACCGTAATACCAAATCATTATCCTATTTTAATATTCCTATATAATAATATATATATTAATCCTAATTTGGAAAATTTTCACCATAGGGACAATTTGTTACCCAATCAGCCTAAGAGCGAATTTTTGGGTTGTGGGAGGAAACCGGAGTGCCCGGAGAAAACCCACGCACCCACGGGGAGAACGCGCAAACTCCCGCAGACACCGGCCCAATTCCAAGTGTCTGCACAGCCACATCGATAGTCTCTGAGCTGTCATGGTGCCCTTCAGGTGGTCCACATAAAGCACTCATATACGACATGAGGTACCAGGCATCCCATGAATCAACATCCAAGAGCTGTACCCGCACCACCTGCCGAATGCGTGCTCAAATTATGGACCGAATTACCTGTGGAAAAAAGCCGTAGTTAAACAGTCCTAATATATCCCTCTATCTGCATACCTCTCATGTGGCTGTCCAAGAGACCCTTAAACAGCCCCAGCGTGCCTGCTCCCACCACCTTACTCGGCAGTGCATTCCACACCCCCACTACCCTTTGTGTGAAAAACTGCCCTCTAATATTCGTCCTATACATAGCCCCCCTCCCCCTATGGCCATGACCCCTCGTCCTATCCATTTCTAAAGGTGGAAAAAGTTTACCTCCATTTACTCTATCTATACCCCTTATAATCTTATACACCTCTATGAGGTCCCCTCTAAGCCGACGTCTTTCAAGGGAAAACAACCCCAGTCTATCTAATCGTTCCTCATAGGACAGTCCTTCCATACCAGCCAGCATCCTGGTAAACCTCCTCTGCACTCTCTCCAAGGACTCCACATCCTTCCGATAGTACGGAGACCAGAACTGGGCGCAGTATTCCAAGTGAGGCCTAACCAAAGTTGTATACAACTGCAACATCAACCTCCTACTCTTATATTCTATACCCTTTTCTATGAAAGCTAACATACTATACGCCTTCTTTGTCCCCTTCTCCACCTGTGAGGACACCTTCAGAGACTTGTGAACCTGCACCCCCAAGTCTCTCTGCGTCTCTATGCTCTTTATAGTTTTACCTTTTATCCTATAATTCTCATCTACATTTTTCCGGCCAAAATGCATCACCTCGCATTTTTCCGGATTAAATTCCATTTACATGGTAAATACAGTTACCACAAATAGCTGTACGACTTTAAAGTCTTGTCCCTTTCCAACATCTGTTGACATCTTATAGGGTTTGCCAGTTCCACTTTGTTGACTAATTCAGTGATGCCCTCTATTTCATATTCAAAGCATGAAGGAATAATTTGTAATAAGAGAATGAGCTTGTCAGTTTAACAACCTACAACTACAGCCTGCAAGTGCACCTCAACAGTGACAGAACAGCAGTTACAATAGTATTTAAAATAAACACAAGAATCTTAACAAGATGAATTAATTTCCACAAAAACGCATTGGTAATTATCAAATATAAATTTTGATAAAAGCACAAGGATAGCATTTTGTTTTTCAATCTATGAAAATAAGGCAGACTCCAACACTGCCGCATGAATACAGAAACAACTGATGAATTCACATTTGTTAGCACAACAGTACAGCTGTCTTTGAGCAGCAATGCTGGGAAACGGATATTGGAAATGACACACAACAGTTATTTTTAAATCACTGAAAATTTTTGAAACACTAACTTTCTACAAAGGATGAATCTACTGCTTCAGACATTTTTTTCTGTTTATTGGGTTTATGTGGGTTATATTTCGCTAATCAAAAAGACAGTTTTGAGATCTTTCATTAAGTCCGTCTGCCAATGGTTGTTTGCTCAGCCAGAAAAGCTGACAGCTTTCTTTCTGCTAGTGTTATTTTTATTTACCAACACTAGTGGATAGAACAGGCTCCAAAAGTGCTCTTAAATACCTATCTCTTTAGATAGGTCACTGTACCTCTGAAGAGGTGCTCAGCCTAGACAAACTCTCTTTACACAAAAAAATTGTTATATTTTTGAATAGAAGAAACAGATAGATCACGACTGCAAAACATTTTCACAAACACGCCAAGAATTTTGAATTGATTTTGTTTTTCCTGTCTGCAAGATAGCACTGCACTTCATACATACATTATCCAAAAGCTGCTATCTAGCTTCCAAACATTCCAATGCAGCAACTTAACACTATACAAAGAAACATGATGATACAAAGGTACCTTTTTAAGTGGTTGCAGCCAAGCTCAGTTTTATTTGCCAACTGAAGAGCCATAGAGACTCAAACCTTAACTACGTTTCTCCTTCCACAGATGCTTCCAGACCTGATGAGTTTTTACAACATTTCCTGTTTTCTAATTCAGATTTCCAGCATCGACAACATTTTACTTCTTTCAACTCTGAATGAGTGAGATTTTGGTGGAAATATAGGGGCAGGAGCAGAAGCAGACAGATGTGGAATTTCCAATAGCTTATTAACTCAATTAAAAGATCAATTAAAGATCAGAGGCTGTCTGAAATTTTCTAGCTGGCCTGAAAGGTCTCCTGCAGTATTGAGACCACAGTAGATGCCTGAAGGCAGACTTCTGGCAGACCAGGTGGCTAGTACGCTAAGATTACTGGGCTCAATTCCCATCCACCTTCCACAATTTCTGTATTTACCCAGTCAACAGCCCTGCAGAAAGATTTCTCCCTCCACAGTGGTAGTCTGGCAGTTGTTTTTTTCTTTTTTTTTAAAAGATAAATCATCTTGTGATGCGTAAGAAAATTAAGAAGAATTACTAAGAATATGGGAAAAGCGTAGGGAAATGTACAATTGGCATTGTACACTAAAGATGAGCCAAAGCAGAGGGCTCAGCTGGTCAGGCAGCACTCTGCGGACAGGGAAAGATAGTTAACATTAGTCCAATGACCTGTCATCTATCCTGATTTGCATTACTTTGGGGAAAAGATCCCATGGCATCATATCCTACATGGTGCAAGGGCACAGCCAGTATTTGACTGCTGTGTCAGGGTCCTGACCCTTAATGGAAAAATCCTGTCTGTGCTTTCAAATTCTTGTTCTGTTTATTCCTGTTTACAGTGTTTGCATACCTGATTTTCCTGGTTGAGTGCTCTGAAAAAGACTCATAACATTAACGCTTTCTCTCTCTACAGATGCTACCAGACCAGCTGAATTTTTCTAGCATTTCTGTTTTATAGCTAATACTCAACCACTGCGCAAGCTTAAGGTGGCTCAAGCCATCTTCAAGTCAGCTGCTAGGTAGCAATTTTGCATCAGAATTGAACAAATTCTCTTTCGTACAATAGGGCAGTGCTTCATGCATTAGCACCAGGATTGAACAAGGAAAACTCAAGATCAGGTGTGCTGTTTCATGGACTATTTAAGTGCTAAGCCTGAGCCACTGGAACACAAAGTTTAAAATCTACATCCATTAATTTATCCATCCCTCAAGCTGCTAACAAAGACAGACCCAAGCATTCAAATTTTAGGAATTTACCCAACCTTTTCTGAACTTACAGGTCAAAATTCAAATAGAACAAATCAGTGACCAAGAAATATACACAGAGCAGATCGGGTTGCGTGAGCTTTGAAGACTACATTATTAAGGGGACATCCATCTAGATAATTAAAAGAAACAAGTTTGCAGATGTTAAGACTCTTCAAACTTGAAACAAAATGGGAAAGAAAAAAGTTGATTAAAACAAAATAAAGTTAGGGTTAGTAAGATGTTAATAACAGAAGTTGGGTAATCATATGGTAAGAAAAAGGAATATGGGTTACAAAAAATGTTAAAACAACTGTTTTATAATGCCCACCATTTGCACCACCGCTGCCCCCCCACCTCCACCCCTCCTTATAAAATGCCACAGGACTTTTCCCCAAATAACGTAAACCAGGACAGATGAAGGTTCATTGAACCGAATGATAGCTATCTTTCCTGGTCAGCAAAGATGCTGCCTGACCAACTGCGCCCTCGCTCTAAATGAACAAAGCCAATATGAACATCTGGCAACCTTATATGGGTTTTACAGTGCAAACATTCATTCAGTCCATTACTGACTTTTTGAAAGAGATACCCACTTAGTCACATTTCCCTGTACTTTTCCTACATTCTTTGTAATTCTTTCAAAAACATTTAATTTTAAGAATCCCAGAATGATTTATCTTCAAGGTGCTGTATTAATGCAAGTTGTTGTCGTCATTAAAAGTCATCATGAATTCTGCCACCACAAATTTCAGGCCAAATATTCCATCTTGTTACAGTGCTTTGCGAAAAGATTTCACCCAGCCTCTTCTCTTCATTTAACCAGTTTTCTACTTGTTAATCAATAGAAACCTCTCAATTTTGAATATAACTATCATCTCCTCTTTCACTGGTCTATTGAATAGAGCTCCAATTTCTCTGACCATGTTAGCTAAAGCAATAGTATTATCTTGTAAGTAAAAGTCTGTCAATGGATTATTTTGACAATTGGGTAACCACGCATGTACTCGCTGAGTTATTCAGTAACTCCAAATGTCCGTTCAAAATGATCTTCCATTCTCATCGCCAAAAAAGAAAACGCATTGCATACTATACAAAGTAAAATATACTGAATGCTGGAAATCCAAATTAAAAACAGAACATGCCAGAAATGCTCAGCAAGTCAGGCAACATTGATACAGAAAATAAAATTCAGGTTTGAGAAAAGCAACATGATACTTTTTCAGCAAGTGGAAGAGGTGGGAAGAGCAGCAAGAGGGACAGTAAGTCAGCATGCTGGTGGTGGTATCACTGTGGAGATGGTAGAACTGGCAACGATCTATTGATTGCAGAAGCTGATGAGATGGAAGGTGAGCACAAGGGGAACCCAGTATGTTTCTGGAAGTGAGTGGGAGGGTCACAGTCGAGGGCTCCATCAACCACAGTTGCAGGAATGGGGGTGGAGGAAGAGACCCTAGCTGATAAAAAGCTAAGACATATTGGACATATTCTGGAATGCTGCATTGTCAAAACAGATGCAATAACGATGGAGAAACTGGAAGATTAGAACTGAATCTTACAGGAAGCTGGATTTGTGGGAATACAGACAAGGTATATATGTGAGTACACACACTTAAGTGAATATTGATTGATTCCCCTATAATAGAGATAGCAAAGTTAGGGAGAGGAAGGGAAGAATAAGAGATAGACCATGTAAAGACGAAAGAGGGGTGGAAATTGAAAGCAAAAATATGTAAAATTTTCTATTTCAGGGAAAGAACAGAAAGTGGCACCAATATGTACTGGAAAAGAGGTGAGGGAGGGAGCCTGAGTAGGATAGCAGCATATATCCCACAAAAAGGAGGCATAGCTAAGACCTGCACAGTTCTTAGCTGTTCAATATCGGAACACATTCAGCAACGTGGAGGAGTACCTTCATAATAAAAATACTTTGCTGACATTTCTTCAACAAGCAGCAATATATTTCCAGATGATGAGAAAATTAATTAAGCAAAACATTTTTCTATTTGCATCAGCAATGTGGTTTATGAAGAGATTTGTATCCCAGAAGAGTTCCATTTGCAGTAGTGGTTCAGATCTATCTGCACAATGTGCTGACCCAGAAAAAAACTTGTACTGACTCAGTGTGGTGTTGTACCTAGCTAATAATGAACACTCTCGATTTAGTTGTCTTAAAACAGTCTTCCCAGCATGCCTAAGAACTTGATTTGTACAGAAAGTAAGGCAATTGCATAGGGATAAAAACATGTTGGAAGAACCAATGAGAAGGTCAATTTAAAATGCTGAGGGACACAAATTTGCAGATGAAAGCAAACACTGACAAATTATGAGCATAGACTTAAAGTTAAACAAGCTTCAAGAAGAGGTAAGGATTATTTCCCCCATCTTAATACTCTGTTGTTTTCTCCAAGTAATGAAGCAGGCTCTAAGCAAAACATGCGACTCTAAGATATGGAGGAACGTAAATGAGACTCAGCCTCTTCCCTATGTGTCATGAAGACCCAAGGGAGTCTGAAACGGCACTCTGAGTCCACTGGTTCAAGCTGTACAAATCTCCCGTGCAACAGAAAGCAACATTGTTTTAATCCAGTATTTCATTTCCCTGCACAGTAATACAAAATGCCATTGCAAAATGCTTAATGGTGCAATACTGATATTGGTGAAGATGTACATAGCTAAGGAGTGCAAGTGCAGGACATAACATGGAGAGGGGTGTGTGTGATATACTTACTTCACTTACTGAATTTACTTGAAGAATGCATGACATCCACTGACGTTACAACTGAACAGGAGTTCTTTGCTAAAATTTGGCAGTCACTGGTGCTGACAGCAGACAGTTTTTTCCTCAACCAGCTCCAGTTGCCCATGTTTGGGAACAGCAGTTCCAGCTGGATTCCTAAATCATGCGACTGCATATTTGCAAAATTACTATCCACAGCATATTATTACCCACAAATATTTTATAACATTATGTTCTCTAGGAAACCAGCAGAAATATTCAAATAAGTTTTTGTAATATTTACTGCATCATATGAATGAGCACTGTGACATCAATCCCCAGAGACATCACTCAAACAGTAATCTAATGAGTGAAGAACAATGGCTGAGTATGACATTTTCAGGAATTGACATTTTGGAAGCTGTACACATTTAAATCCCAAAATATGTTCTTTTGCAAATGTCCAGACTATATGGCGTTAAAACAAATTTAAGCAGCAGAAACATTATTACTGCATTAGTTAGCTGGATGCCACCCTCACCTTCGCCCAGTTAAGTCTCCTGTGATCAAATTATCTTTAGTCAATAAAAAAACACTAACTGGTTCTTCAAGAGATCTGCCCCAGTTCTGATCTACTCACATTCCGCCAATAGTGACTGTGGAACAGGTGCGTTCAGGGAATGCCGGGGTCACATTCGTGGATGGTGTGGCTTGTCTGATGTAGTCCACTGTTACATTAACCTATTGAACAAACAGAACACTCAGATCAGCTTCAGATACAACAAATTTATTTAATTCCTGTCAGCCTGCATGGTGCCAAATTTGGAGAATGCCTACAGTTGGTAAAAATGAAAAGGAAAATTGCAGATGCTAAAGGCCTGAATTGAAAATATTTGATTTCCAAAGCCCAGTCAATATCTCAAAGTTGGACTCATGGCTGAATCAGAACACTTCATCTCATCAATTATTCTGAGAACAGTCACTACAAGTCATATAAAATATTGACAGATCATGAAACTATATTAAATTGACAGAACATCAGCTATTAAAGAATTTGCTAAAATAGTGAGAAAAAAACGATTTTCTCTTTGGGTCATAATTTTAAAATTAGAGCTGTTATTTCAGATCAATTTCCTACACTTTTGACAGAACAACAGGCACCACTTCTATTTCTAGTTCAAAACATTCAGCCCTTTAATATCAGATTACCACCATGGATATCTTCAAGTTGCCCTCTTCCTCACTCCTACTCCATCTAGCAGACTATTGCAGTAACATCCAAAACAGAGAGCATTCCTGGACACTTCAGAACAAGTCCACTGTAAACTGTGGTAGATGTGATCAAGAACTGTAACTGGTACTTATATATATTAAATATTTTATATGTCTAAATAAAGCAAGGATTCCTGCACTGAATAATCTATAGAGTTCTAATACAAAATTGTGCTTGCTTGATATATAAAACTACTAACTGCATTCTAAGAGTGCCTTTCACAATTTTTAAACATCCCTAAACATTTAACAGCCAATGAAGTACATCTGAAGTATAGTCACAGTTGTCCCATAATGCAACCAATTTGCAGTTAGCATTGTCCCATAAACAAAATAACCACTAATTTGTATACTTGCATGCAAAAGCAGTGCTAATTCAGGGATAAATACTGGCCAGAAAATGAGGCAGATACTTTCCTGTTCTTCTTTGAAGTAGTGCCAAAGGATCTTAAGTCCAAACGAAATTATATTGAAATGGCAATATCAAAATAGATTTGTTTCAGAAAGTAATAAAAGGAACTGTTAATCAAAGGTAGGAGAAATATGAAGCTTTCTGGCAGACACAAAACTATTACTATTGTAGTTACTATTGCATATGGTATATCTACATCTATACAATTATTATGAACTGCAAATCAATGGCATGCTTGTTAAGAAAACAAATTGGTAGCAAACAATCTACTGTGAGCCAGACTGACATATAACATCTGTCACAGAATTAAACATATTTCTAGATATCTGAAGGAATCAAATAGACTCCTTTTTGGGAATGATTTTGGGGCTGACGGGGTGAGGCGAGTCTTTGACTTGCTTTACTGTTTAAGTGCTGAAGTATAAGCATTAAACAATTGATAACAATAGGTTTTTTTTAGTTTCTACTGGTACTTTGTTATGCATGCCCACATCTGCACCATTAAAAAAAAATGGCTTCTGGCATGCACATGGGAGTGGCTCCAGTATATTGCAAATTAGAACCATGGCTCTCAGCTAGAAGTTTTAAGGATCCTTGCAATAACTGGTGAACTGTGCACCAATTTTCCATTAAATAAGTAACTTGTTTTAATCTCGTGAGAGAATCCATTTCAAATTAAAGCTCCACAGAATGTGTTTGGGGAGACACCATCTTTAAAAAAAAATCTCCAAAGCAAGAAACAAAGTGAGTATTGTAAATCAAAAATTTTTAAATGCATCTTGTTTCATGTTAGAGTAGAGCATAAAGGCAGCTGCTATAAACTACTGATCAGTTAAATTATTCTGAAATAAAAATATGGAAAGGGAAGTAGTATATTTATGATATTCAAGGGCAAGCTCATAAGGTTTTCTTTTGCAAAATTGTCTTCTATTGCTACTGAAACATCAAACTGCAGAGGGTACATATCTTACTTAGTTGGGATGTCTACAACGGTTAGTTTCACACCTCGTTTAACTGTTGTGGCCATGTGAAATGGCACTTATATTCATCAGCGAGGCAAAACTATAACTCAAAACAATCCAATCAAAACAAAAGGATAGGTTTACTGTACTACTAGAGACCGATTTGAAGACCTTATATTTAATGGAGATTTATGACTATTAATGCTTTTTAGTTCAAAAGCAAAAACCTACATCACATGCTTGGAGGGGACAGCAGGCAATGCTTGATTGGATCCCTGTTCCAAGATAAGAACAGAACTATATTTGGCCCTATATACTTTGCCATCACACTGTTCAATGAAATATAAAAATAACAATCACCACTTAATGGCCAATTGACTGTTACCCAGTAGAAAGCCAATTTGAACAACCCATGAATAGAAATTTATAGTACTTTGTAAAATGTAATTTCATTTCAGGAGTTCACAACTTTGTGAACACTGCTGTTAGTTTTATAGGGAGAATTACATTTAATCCCGTAAATTGCAATCTCCTGAAGCATAAATAATCAAAATAATTTACAATTAAATGTGCTGTGATCTAAGATTCAAGACTGGCAGCTAATTTAAAATTATTAGCAAGAACTGAGTTATCACGTAATCAAAATAACAATTTATGTGGGACAATATATTGGAAACATACTATACTGCAACAGGCACTATATGGGGATATAGAATTGCACCTATCATTCTTCAGTAATGTAAATTTTGTGATTGGCTCCTAAAGATTCCAAATTAAATGGAGCTTGTGGGAAGCCACACTCATCAAAATGGTTTGTAACCAGCACAAATCCCAACTCTGCAACTTAACAATAAATACATCAAAACAAATGAACAACTAAAGAAAATTGATAAGTGTCAATGGTACACTTAAACTAAGCCCAATTAATAGCAGAACCACCTAAAGTCAATATTTAAAAGTATCTGAAGAACTTCAAGATGAAGGAAGGCAGCACAAACTGAAGTCAGGCAATTCCCTTGTTAATATAATACCCTTTTTTAAAAAATATCAACTATACAGTTGGAGGGTTGCCCAGCTAGTTTGCAATTCAATTAAGTCACTTAAACATTAATTTCTCCTACATTGAGTTCTGTGGATAGGCTGCCATCCACTGAAACTAAGGCAAAAATGTCCCAAACATATTTTGTATACCATCCCCACCACCTTCTTCATGTCCCTGATTAACACAACTTCCCTATAATGGAGCAAATGGTACTGATCATTTGTCATTGTGCTATAATAAACACATCAACAATTGTGATCAGTTTGTGCACCTTGTTAAAGGGTGATTAAATCCTAAACTTCATGGCGTCTAGAACTCCTCCACTGATGCCAGTCCTACTTGTGATTAATCAGCTGGATGGCTTTGAATGGACTTAACATGACAACTTGATGATCTGTTACATATCCAGCACTTCAATCTTTTTTTTAAATTTAGATATAGCTAACTTGTCTTCCCACAACAGCTTCAAATTCTGCAGCATAACAATTATTCAATGCCCCAAGGGAAGCTGCAACTCCTGAAGTCAAGTCACTTCAACACAGAGACTATTGTTCTAGTAGTCATTCTGTATCAGGCGATAGATGGAATTTTCCAATCCTGCTAGTGGCAGAATTATGATGGGGCTCTTCATTTGTTAGGAAGGGGGGAAAAAAAGTTTTCCAATGCAACATGAACTTTGTTGTTCTGAGCTTTAGTGAGAAGTAAAGGCAGGACGAGCTTCCTGACAAACAATAACCAGGAATCACACTTGCATCTCATGCGTGCAGATTAAAAAGCCACCTTGCTGGAATGAAATTGGTTCTCCAAATTCATTCTCTACCAGCAAGAATTTGGAATGCTCAGTTTTCTGATTGCAATATAAATGGCATGTGCCTGCAAGCTTCACTTTTTTCACTAGTCTGCTGGCTTTAAATGGAGGGCAAAACATAAAGGACATACTCAGTAAACGTGTCACTTCAGCTCATTCACACATTTACAGATGCAGGCAATCCTGCCTTGGTAATGGATCTCATCCAAATGAGGAGAAGGGGAGCACATTGACACAAGGCCAAGAAAAGCAAGAGCTTGAGCAACAAGACATAGGTCAAGATGTTGGCAATTATTGTCCTCTGCAATGGTGGGCATCGTCATTCAGATGAATTGCTGAATGACGCTCTTATCTAGGGAGGAGTGAAAAGCAATACTGAAGGCACCCTCATATGTTCCAGGATATGGCTGCTTACATCTGCCAGTTTTTCCAGTCTGAGCTATGAGTCTGGAGGAGTCATACAAAACTCCTGGCCTGCATATAGTGAATATCTGTTTGGGTGTCACTGGGGCAATGACCATCAAATCCGCAAGCTAAGGCAGGTCAGGCCACTTCCTGTCCACCCTACCAGAAGATTTACCAAACACCTCATGGGTGCATAATTAATGAGCAAAATCATGCAAATGCCCCTGCTGCCCAGTGGGAGTCACACCAATGTTCTCACCTGTCATCAGTTTCCAGAATAGAAAATTCCATCCAATATCAATGGGTCTGGTGGTTTTTGATAGGAAAGCACCAATTTTGTTTTATTTTCAAAAACTGACCATAAATCAACAATTAAGATGAAGAAGACACTTTGAATTTTAAGTTACCATTTAAGAACTTTGCTTAGCTATATTTCTATGTCTCAACGATATATATCCCCATCTCAAGAATGGGCCATGTCTTACTGGAGTAAGAGATGTATAACTAGTTCAACCTTTCACTTCACCCTCCAGTCTCAAGTCTTGGATAGAAACCAGCTGGATATATCTGCCAATAATGACATGGTGAGGACAACGGGAACTTTGAGCATCCCTCTTTAATGAGATTTAAGGATAAGCAACAAAGAAAGGGGGTGAACCAGGTACAGAAAAAGGGAATTACAGAAAGGAAAGATGTATTGCAGTCCAAAAGGAAAATACATTAGAAAAGCACAAGAACTTTAAATAGTATTTTAAAACATCTAACAATTGGCTGCATGCAAAAATGCATGTTAGCCAATTAAATTGCTACCTTTCTGGGCCAGAGGCTGTTGGCATTGTATTAACACATCATTTTGGTAAAGAGAGACTCATGTTGTTAGTTACCAGGCTTAACTTTGTGACATGATAATTGGAAAGTTAATGAACAAATACTTATAAGTAAATGACGGAGTGGCTAAAAACATTTCATTTATCCCATGCAAATAACAGAACCTCAGAAATTGATCAGCAAGTTCAAGAGATCTCTTAATACCCTTAAATTACACTAAGGCATGCTTTATTAACATGCTAATACCTTTATGCAACACCCAGCCCATTAAAAAATGAAGTAAAGCAAAATGTTTCAGTGAAGGTTAAACTTACATCACTGAAGTGACTACTTTATCAATTAAGGCAAAAAACAAACTGTTCCCAAACTGCTTTGACATGGTATTGTCATCTGGGTCTATCCTGACCACATTACACCAGCCACTGTGTAAAGCAGGCATGTTATCTTCACAAAAACATTTTGAAAAGCTATTTTACCCATTACTCTTACAGCAAAGATTATTATGAGATAAACGGAAATTTCCACTTTGAAATCTGTGATCTTACACCTTTGCAGGTTGAAATGCAGGAAAACTATTCTGGTAGATTAAGACAGGATGGGTTATAAAATTGGAATTAATTTTTGAGAAATTGTGAAAACGTAATTACGTGGAAAGACATCAGAAAAGATTACGAGC
This sequence comes from Sphyrna mokarran, assembly GCA_024679065.1. Taxonomy (NCBI): domain Eukaryota; kingdom Metazoa; phylum Chordata; class Chondrichthyes; order Carcharhiniformes; family Carcharhinidae; genus Sphyrna; species Sphyrna mokarran. The sequence continues at coordinate 36,057,850 of JAGIQG010000019.1, forward strand.
TACAATATTGGCTACATCTAGGATTCAATTGCAAACACTCAATACATTGCACACACCAATCTTCGATTTCTTTACTGTAAACTACTAGAAATCTTTCCAATAAAACCAAGCCCTTAGAATGTCTCCCTCGAGATTCTATAGTTCTAACCGTCACATGAATACAAAACAACTGGAAAGGAATAGCTGCTGCAAAAAGCACCCATGTCCATTTGTTCAATTTTCATTAACGACCATCATCGCAATTCATGTTATCAGATCTGAACAGCTTAAATAATTCCAATTTCTCCAAGTGACACAGATCAAAAGTAGGAGATAAAGTTAAATGTTCATATCCAACAGTGACTCTGATGTTTTAATCAAAATTCAAGGGCAATGCCACCTATTCCAGAATCCCCAGATGTGCCAAAGAATTGAGAACTGATCCCAGAGAGCTGATGAGAGTGATCCCAGAGAAAATTTTAAAGTAACCATAAGCTTCAGTTTTTAAGATAATGCTCCATGTAATTCTACTCCTTTTATTTCCTTGACATTCACCAATACATCACATTATACTCAGCTACTGCAGCCTATCCTGCGTGCTCCCTCTTATAATACCGCAAATATCGCAGGATTAAAAAGTGGAAGAACACAGCATATTCATAACACAATCAAATAACCCAAGGATAAATCAGCTTATTCTTTCAGTTAGGGTTATTCGGCTTTTGGTCCAATGCCATCTTTTTGCCCTCCCATATATATCATCCTGCTTCCCTCCCTTTTGTGATTGATGCTGTTTTAAACGATTCCACTTTCCTTTTTTTAAAAAAAGTATTTGGAAACATGTTTCTAACTAACAATCCATGTCAATCATGCAAGAGAAGCCTCTGGGACATCTTGTGAATAATCAGGGAATCAACATGACCCCAGGTTCAGCAGAAGTGCAAGTCAGCAGGATTCATCATTTTTACCAACAGTATTGGATTCCAAATGGTGCAAAGCTCCCCTTTGTGAAATACTAGTTTAGCCTCACTCGCGCCAGGGACTCAAGTTCGATTCCTGGCTTGGGTCACATCCATGTGGTGTTTGCACATTCTCCCCATGTCTGCAAGAGTTTCCTCTGGGTGGCAGAACCCTTAAGAGTATTGGCTGGCAAAGGGATCTGGGTGTACAGATACACAGGTCATTGAAAGTGGCAATGCATGTGGAGAACATAGTCAAGAAGGCATAACGGCATGCTTGCCTTCATCAGCCGGGGTATTGAGTTTAAAAATTGGCAGCTTTATAGAATCTTATTTAGGCTGCACTTGGAATAGAGCATTCAATTCTGGTCGCCACACTTCCAGAAGGATGTGGAGGCTTTGAAGAGGGTACAAAGGTTCACCAGGATGTTGTCTGATATGGAGGGCATTAGGTATAAGAAGAGATTGGAGAAACTTGCTTTGTTCCCATGGGAGAGTCAGAGGTTCAGGGGAGAAAAGTCTACAAGATGGATAGTCATAAGCTTTTTCTCAGAGTGGAAGAATCAATTTCTGGGGAATATAGTTTAAGGTGCAAGGGGCAAGGTTTAAAGGAGATGTATAAGACAGATTTTTTACCCAGAGGGTAGTGGGTGCCTGGAACTCATTGATGGGGGAGGTAATAGCTTTTAGATACAGGAGTGACTTGGCAAATACATGAATACGATGGGAATAGAGGGCTATGGTCCCCGGAAGGTAGAGGGTTTTAGTTAAGTCAGGCAGCATAGGCAGTGCAGGCATGGAGGGCCAAAGAGCCTGGGAAAAAGCTTATGACTATCCACTCTGCCCATGCCTCTCATAATCTTGTAGACTTTTATCAGGATCCCCTCAACCGCTGTTGCTCCAGTGAGAACAAAGCAAATTTCTCCAAGCTCTCCTCATAGCGAATGCTTTTCTGTGAGGCAACATTCTGGTGAACCTTTTCTATATTGTCTCCAAAGCTTCCACATCCTTCTGGTAGTGTGGCGACCAGAACTGAACACTATATTCCAAGTGCGGCCTAACTAAGGTTCTATAAAGCTGCAACATAACTTGCCAATTTTTAAACTCAATACCCCGGCCAATGAAGACAAGCGTGCCATATGCCTTCTTGACTACGTTGTCCACATGTATTAAGAACAAAGAACAAAACAGCACGGGAAACAGGCCCTTCGGCCCAACGAGCCCAAGCCGCCACCTCGATGTTCCCACTTCTACACGCGATCCCTATCCATGTTTACAGAGCTATGGATTAAAAACCAAATTTGAGACAATTTAGGGAGAATTTGTTTTGCCAATTAGCCTAAGAGCACATCTTTGGGATGTGGGGGGAAACCGGAGCTCCTGGAGAAAACCCACACAAGCACGGGGAGAATGCGCAAACTCCCACAGACACAGGCCCAAATCAATGTATCTGCACAGCACAGCTATAGTCACCACGATGTCGTGTTGCCCATCAGATGGTCCAGGTCAAGCATACACTAACGATGTGAAGCAGTAGGATACTCTCGAAAAAGGTCCAAGAGCAGTGCTCTCACGACCCATCGCGTGTATGCCCCTCGTTAGACAACAAGATGGACCAAAGCATCTGTAGGATAAAAACAAGTACATCAATATCATCATCTATTTACACACTTCCCAGGGACTCCCAAGGCTCCTGATCCCTATTTTAAATCAGTTTTCTATACCCCTCCATTCCCATTCTGTTCATGTGCCCATCTAAGTATTTCTTAAATATCTCCAGAGTACCTGCCTCCACCACTTTACTTGGTAGTGCATTCCATACCCCCCCCACCCTCTGTGTGAAAAAATTCCCTCTAGCATCCAACCTATACCTTACCCCCCTCACCCTAAACCCGTGACCCCTCGTGCTATTTGAGTCCATCCTAGGAAAAAGCTTAGCCCTGTTTACTCTATCTATCCCCTTCAAAATCTTGTACACATTGCCTGTAATTTTCTTTGTTCTTTGCTTTGGTTTCCTCCAGTAGTCTGAAAGACGTGCTGGTTAGGTGCACTGACTTAAACATGTACCGGAGTATGGCAACTAGGGGAATTTCACAGTAAACTTCATTGCTGTGTTAATGTAAGCCTCACTTGTGACTAATAAACTTTACCTTTCCTTTACTAAGGTTAAAATTTGCTTAAAAAATCTTATTTAATTCATGCAGCTTTAAAAAGCCACACACTATATTTCTAAATGGGTAAGAAATGTGTTTTATTCTTTTTGATCGCAAATTTCACTACAAGATATCATTTAAATCAATGAAATGTATACAGCATTATGGCTATGCAATTCGGATGAATGGAAGGCAAGTTAGGGGCGTAGGAACAGGATTATGTCATTCGTGAGCATGTCCTGTCATTCAGCTAGATTATGGTTGGTCTGTCCTTCACTTCTATTTATATGGCTTGATTCATTATCCCTTTCCTTCTGCCCAGATATCAATCCAAGTTTTGAAAATTTCAACTGACCATCTTACTGTCTTTCGAAGGGTGCTTTTCAAATTTCTATCACCTTGTGTGCAACGTTTCCTGCTATTGCTCCTACATGGCTTAGCTCTAATTTCAAGATTATACTCACTTGTTTTGGATTCCTCAATCAGAGGAAATTATTTCTCTGTATCTGTACCACAAAGTGCCCAGATTAGATCACCCTCAATCATCTAAATACACTCCCTTTTCTCAATGAGGTATTAGCAAATGGGTTTTCCATTGTTGTCAACCAAAAGCCTACATTAAATCGTCAATATACACATTGGTTTTATTTGCAATCTTGTAACTGGGCCCAAACCATTTGCTCGCCTTGCGAATTTGATGTACAAATAGAGAGCAAAGCCATCCCGCAGGACAATGATCTATCCTGATCATATTACTGTTCAGTGTGTATCACACTAAACCAAAAGCCATGATTTTCAGACCTGAAAAGTGCCTGTTCTATTTCAAATTATTCTGGAAAGGCAAAATACCTCAACATTTGAGCAACAAGTGAAGCAAGCCATTTAACACTGCTGATGTGTATTGGCCACGTGAGTGGTATTTTCCACTAAAAGAATGCTGCTGCCTGTTCAAAAGAATGCTTTGTCTGTCATACAATTGAGCAAATTGAATGAATTTCAATGCCAGTGCAAAGACAGGTGGCCACATGCCCGTTGATTAGCTGGTTAAATCAATATGTTCCTTTGGTTGTTCTTAAAGGGCAGAGAACAGGCCATATTTAACCAAGCCACACTTGCAAACCTCAGATCAAAGACTTATCGTTTGATGTGGTTCTGCATTTGGAAAATATGTGCTAAACAATCCTGAGTGTGTTAACAGTCATGATGCAGAGATGCCAGCGTTGGACTGACGAAGGCCATAAAGCCAAAAGCTTGCGAGTTTACTATCAAATAAATCAGTTGGATTTAAAACTGGTGTTGTAAGACCTCTTACTGTGTTAACAGTAACACGAACAACCAATTTAAAATCAGTCAAGCTCATAATGTGACTCGTTTACGGTTGCTAGAATCAACATGAATTCACACAAAAGGTTGTTTCTATGCAAAAAACATACTTTGTACCTTTTTTAAATTATCTGAACTTCGGAAGTTGATAGTTCCCTGTTGCTTTCTCCATGGCAACACCTCTGCCAATCAGAATTGGCTTAACAATTAATCAGCCACTATAACCCTTTTCTCCTGTAGTATAATTTATTGTGATTGTTTGAAATCTGGCAATCTTGTGCAATACAAAATGCTTCAACAACATATCCTCTTGTCAACAATATTCAAGGTCTGTATCATTAAGTAACTATTCATCAAAATTTCAGAGATGAAGAGCCAGGTTTATGTCACCTGACATTATTAATATAATCTTAATTCCTAGTATTATTTTCAAAACTGTGATACACCTTCTAAGGCCAACATGGCTGGCCTAAACTCAGGTACCCAAAATTGAACGGCATACTCCAAATTACTAAGGCTGGTTGTATATACAACTGAAACATCACCACTCAGTATTCCAATCCATTATGGTAAAGACCATCACTCTATTAATCTTGTTGATTACTTTATGTAACTGCACTTTGAATCATTGAATCCCTTCAGTGTAGGAGGAGACCATTCAGCCCACTGCATCTGCACTAACTCTCTAACAGAGCATTTTACCCAGGCCTACTCCTTGCCATATACCTGCTCCTCCAATCCCCCTAACCTATACAACTTCATTCACATGTATATTTCTGGACTGCGGGGGAAACCGGAGAACCTGGAGGAAATCCACACAGACATGGGGAGAACTTGCAAACTCTACATAAATAGTCATCCAAGGCCAGAACTGAACCCAGTCCCTGGTGCTGTGAGGCAACAGTGCTAACTATTTGTACCTATTAGTTACTCATACACACATGCATCCAAGACCATTCATCAATTCTTAATTCCTAGAATCTTCGAAAAAAATTACAATTTTCTGTCCTCAAATTCAAAATGGGTTAAGAAAATTGCCAACTCTTACCTCACTACAGAGTGCTTAGAAATTGGGGATAAGTGTGGCCATTAAGGAAACACTGTGTGCTTATGATAAAGTAGTCTGTGAACTCAGAATTTATATATTATGTAGTTAATCTGCTTTTAAATTACGAGTATTTCTACTTAAAAATAAACCAGCAGACAAGCTTTAGTCTTAAGATAAAGATTAGTTTATTACAAAAACTACTGCTGAAAGTTAAAAAACACATGCATAAAGAGTAACTCGCAGGTAAAGGCAATAAAGATTCTTGAAGATGAAATGTTGAATTAGTGACTGTGAGGTATCGCTACAGGTGCCTCCTTGAAATTCTTTTTCCCCAAGCAAAGGGATTGAAACTTTAGATTTGGTTCAGCAGTTGTGATAGCTTTTGAGAGGTGGAGCTTTGCCTTTGCAAGTAGATTCAGCAAGCAGATCACATTCTGGGAGAGTGTGACAGCTCCTGTTTTCACTTCTACAGGACTAGAGATGGTGGCCCTTGAAAGCCTTATTTAGAATATCAGTCCAATTGCTGAATCTGGAAACATTCCTCAGTCTCTCCCAGTTCTTAAATAGTTTGTTTCAAGGTGTTCATCTCATGATGTTCAAGATAGTTCTCTCATTGAAATACATATTCTTTAATCCTTTTTTTTTTGATAAGGTGACATGGTGGCACAGTTGTTAGCACAGCTGCCTGTCAGCTCCAGGATCCTGGATTTGATTCCAGTCTGTGGAGTCTGCATGCTCTCCCCATTTCTACATGGGTTTCCTCCAGATGCTCCAGTTTCCTCCCACAGTCCAAAGATGTATCGATTAGGTGGATTGACAATGTTAAATTGCCCTTTAGTGCCCTTGGCCATGTTATGTTGCCCCTTAGTATCCTAAGATGCGTAGACTAGGTAGGGGTGGCCTTGGGTAAGAAGCTCTGTCGGCAAGTCGGAGCAGACTCGATAGGCCAAATGTCTTCCTCCTGCACTATATAGATTCTGTGATAAGTAGTTTGATAAGGTTTTGGAACCAACTCAGAAATATACCATGTTGTCTGTTCATATGTGCCTGTAGTAGGGCAACCCAGTGAGCGTGGGCTGCAGCAGGAGGGGAAGAATAAACAGACAGATAAACGCTAGCATCCACACACCCTGCAGGCAGACATATGATAAATTACAAATAACTATATCCCAGATGGCACTAAATAGTCACACCCAAGGTGAGATCTTTCCGAGGTTACAGCAACAATAAGAGAATCAATATCACTTAGCAATTCCACAATGTCTAGAAGTCACTGTGCCTCTGGAAAACTAATCAAGTATCAGAGAAATGAGGGAAAATTAACACACCGTTGAAATTGGCTTAATGACTATAGTGCTTTGATACTGCAAATGAGTAGACAGAATATGTTCAGAAAACAAAGATAAAACACAGGACAATAGAGCAGCATAATGTGATCAAGACAGGACTTGAACAAATTTAAAATAACAATATAATGACCTAATCAAAATATAGTGCTTTGCAGCTATGCAATGCAAAAACATAAAATAATGTGTAAGCACTTACGATGGGTGGAGCAACTCAGGAACAAGCTGGAATTACAGCTCTAAGTGCTGCTCTCCTTCACACATGGGAAGTTCTATACGATCTTGGAAGAGTCAGTCCATTCATACCCTCCAACACTGTCTTTCAAAAGCTGTCTTTAAAAGTTTATATCGTAACTACACATTTCTGATACTGTGTACTCCATATAGCTAGTGAGATCAATGCTCGGACTTTTCACAATTTCTACTGTAAATTGGGTTTTAACAAGGTGTAAATACTTTGCTGAATTTCTGATCCCTATTTAAGTGTAACAGTGGCACCTCTGTAATCTACTCCCATTGTATTAGCATCATGTCTGATAGCCAGCTGCCCCTGACAAGCATGGCTAGTGGAAGTGGCGAATTAAGAACATGATTTTAGAGATTACGTGTGGGAAGCCAGAAGTTTCAAATTATGGACTATCACAATATATTTAATAAAACATCTCCACTCTTCAATAATTTGAGGTATTGCGGTTTCTACCTTAAATTGAGGCGGTGAATATGCACCTTCCGGCACAACGGAACCAGTGCGTACAAATGGAACACCATTCTGTCAAATTGTAGCTCAGTGGATGGCAGGATCCAACAGGGAACAAAATTAGAACTATGTTTTTCCTAGTCATGACTAATGACTTCCAATTAAAAATTTCCAACTTTTAAGTAGGTCAACTGTTCAAATAGTTTGAAATAAGCAAGGACAAACTGTTCATGATTATGATCAAAATGTAACGATAAAATAAAAACTCTTACAACTATATAATCACAACAAAAACCTATTATTTAAACAAAAAATTTGAAAAAGACAGTTGCCAATGATAAAATGACCAATTTACAATTAAAATCAAATGTGCGCACAAAAACATTGGAAGAAGCAATCTCAAGGGGATCTTAAGTTACTCATGTCACCTTCATCTCCAACAAGGCAAACAGATTAATATGCAAATTCAGCACAGAGTATTTAAGGTTTTTCTCACGAGGAGGAAAAAAGACAAATGTTTAAAATGTTCAAAAGGGAAACATCATTCTTCTAGATAAAGAAAATGCATTTGGATTATCAATAGAAATGGTAGAAAATTCAATTCAAAAAGGTTTAGAAAGTTATCCTCATTGGGTAATCTCACACACAGGCGTTATGGTAAAGGATTTAAACATAATTAAGACACACAAACCTCTGCAAAACTGTTAAGATTCAAGTCCTTTCATAATGTACTGAGCATAATGCTAAGAGAAGGTTAGAAGGTACACTTTTCATTGAGTCAAACATATGACAAGGAACTAGGTCACAAAAAGCCGATAAAATTAACAGTATACACCAAGGTGTACTGCACTTTGGCACAACCAATAACAACTTTTATTTAATATTGCACTTTTAATGCAGAAAAATGACCCAAGGCAAGTAAGACAAGAACAAAAAAATGGACACATTCAAAGAATATCGGAAATCTTTACCAATGGGGAGCTGCAAAGAGTCTTAAAAAAGAAAGGTGGATAAGCAGAGGCTTTCAGGAAGACAGCTGTGAAAGAAAGTCACCCAGAACAGCAAGTTATTCAAAAAAATTGCATTTATACAACGTCTTTCACAACAGCATGACATTCTAAAATGCTTGAACCAGGTTAGTGTTCTAAAGTATGCAATCCCACAGAGCTCCTATAAATAGCAATTACAACCAGATAATCTATTTTTTAATGTCAGTTGTGTGATTGAGCAACACTCCACATATATCTCCCTGCTGTTCTTCATATCACTACCTGCAAACTTCAGTGCAGTGCACTATTCAACATTATTATTTCTGAGATGTAAACATTCAGACCCATATCAGAACAAACTTAACAGCTGGTATGGCAGATAATTTTGACTAATACTTCAGCATTTTTAAATTTGAGATAATAAAGGCCCTCATTTTAGAGCATTTGTGCAGAGTTAGTTTCAAAGTTTTGACCAATGTTAATTCCATTTTGCTATAACTTCTCAATGCCAAAATCCACTATTTTGCAGATATAATGTTATATATTTAAGCTATTGCATGATTGTTTTAAAAACCAGTCACATAATTTGATGATACCACTGGAATATTTCATAGGCTGTTGCTTGGTTTCATTTTCTATTCTGTACAGACAGCAGCTTCTTTTGGTTTGAGTCATACCATATTTTTTGATTTTTGTTTAAAACTCACAACCCTGAATAGTAAGGACATTACAAAAAGAAAATTGGCAATGAGTTGGGATTTTTTTTGTCGAGAACATTGTGAATTAAAGTGCCAATAAAGGTAGGCCGAGAAACATAAATATATATATAAAATACACACACACAGAACAATCAGTAGTGCCTGCAAGAGAAATCGCGAGACAATTAGATGCCAGGGATCCATTTACTGAATAAAATGAATCATGGAGGACCCATGCTGAGTAGTTTCAGTACTTTTTACAAGTGAATAAAAATGAAAATGAGTTGTTCATACTAGTACAACTTTTCTCAATACAAAAGCAAGTAAAAACCTTCAATTTGTTCTGGAGATTGGCTCTTCCATCAAACCTAGGAAAGAAAACTTACGATGACTTAACAAAGATCCTTGAAGAGCATTACGCTCCAAAGCCATTGATCATTGTGGAACAGTTTAGATTCAACAAAGGAAATCAAGAGGAAAATGAAAGCAATGCTCAAATTTATAGCATCCTTAAAAAGCTGATACAGCATTGAGTTTGGTGAGTCATTAGAAGATACTCTTCAAGATTGTCTACTTTGTGGTCTTCAAAATGAGACTATCCAAAGAAGATTGCTTACTGAACATGCTTTGATTTTAAAGACAGCATAGAAACCACAGTCCATGGAAATCATGCACAAAAGGGATGACTGGGTGCAGGAATGGAAATCCACAATTTGGGAACTGCCCATAAGTAGTCAAAACATCAACAGGCATATCACAGATGTGCCAAAATGGGCAGTGAGCAAATGCTGAAGTATAGTCAATACAAAAAGTGTGGCAAAATGGGCCACTTGCAGAAGCTTGTTGGGCAAGATCAGCTTCCCTTGAGAAGAATATGAACAACCTGGATGCCTTCAAGAACAAGTTGCATTCTATAAAAAGAATCAACAATATGGAAGAAATACAACTGTAAAAATGAGAATGATCAGAAATATGATGAAGAGCTCTGACTGAACATCTTACCCATGGAGCGAATCTCAGATTCTGTGTGATTCCGAAGTTATGCGAGCAACTTATTGGGAGAGAAGAACAAAGAACAAAATAGCACGGGAAACAGGCCCTTCGGCCCAATGAGCCCACGCTGCCAACCCGACGTTCCCACTTCTACCTCTGATCCCTGTCTATGTTTATAGATCTACGGATTAAAAACCAAATTTGGGACAATTTAGGGAGAATTTGTTTTGCCAATTAGCCTAAGAGCACATCTTTGGGATGTGGGAGGAAACCGGAGCACCCGGAGAAAACCCACGCAAGCACGGGGAGAATGCGCAAACTCCCACAGACACAGGCCCAAATCCATGTATCTGCACAGCACAGCGATAGTCACTGAGCTGTCGTGTTGCCCATCAAATGGTCCAGGTCAAGCGTACACTAACGACGTGAAGCACTAGGATACACTCAAAAAAAATCCAAGAGCAGCCCTCTCACGACCCATCGCGTGTATGCCCCTTGTTAGACAACAAGGTGGACCAAAGCACCTGTAGGATAAAAACAAGTACATCAATATCATCATCTATTTACACACTTCCCAGGGACTCCCAAGGCTCATGATCCCTATTTTAAATCAGTTTTCTATACCCCTCCATTCCCATTCTGTTCATGTGCCCATCTAAGTATTTCTTAAATAACTCCAGAGTACCTGCCTCCACCACTTTACTTGGCAGCGCATTCCATACCCCCACCACCCTCTGTGTGAAAAAACTCCCTCTAGCATCCAAATTATACCTTACACCCCTCACCCTAAGCCCGTGACCCCTCATGCTATTCGAGTCCATCCTAGGAAAAAGCTTAACACTGTTTACTCTATCTATACCCCTCATAATCTTGTACACCTCTATTAGATCTCCTCTAAGTCTACGTCTTTCTAAGGAAAACAGTCCCAATTTGCCTAACCTCTCCTCGTAACTCAGACCTTCCATACCAGGCAGCATCCTGGTAAACCTCCTCTGCACTCTCTCCAGAGTCTCCACGTCCTTCCGGTAGTAAGGCGACCAGAACTGGACACAGTATTCCAAATGAGGTCTAACCAACGTTTTATACAACTGCAACATTAAAGGCCAGCTCTTGTACTCTATACCCCTTCCTATAAAGGCTAGCATACTATATGCTTTCTTCACAACCTTCTCCACTTGCTCTGCCACCTTCAGAGACTTGTTCACCTGCACCCCCAGGTACCTCTGCATTTCTATACTCTTAATAGGTCTACCCTTTATCATACACCTCCCCACTACATTCTTTCTCCCAAAATGCGTCATCTCGCATTTATCAGGATTGAAATCCATCGGCCATCTATCTGCCCAAGCTACCAGCCTAACTATGTCCTGCTAGATCACCTGACAATGCTCCTCACTATCCGCAAGTTCAGCCATCTTTGTATCGTCTGCAAACTTGCTGATCACTCCACTTACTCCCTCTTCCAAGTCATTTAAATATATTACAAATAGAAGAGGTCCCAGTACCGAGTCCTGTGGCACACCACTAGTGACCGACCTCCAGCTAGAAAAACACCCTTCCACTATTACACTCTGTCTCCTGTTACCAACCCAGTTACTTATCCATCTAGCTACCTGTCCTTGTATCCCATGAGCCTTCACCTTTTCAACTAACCTCCCATGAGGGACTTTGTCAAACGCCTTACTGAAATCCATATAGACGACATCAACGGCTCACCCTTCGTCCACCATTTTCCTCACCTCCTCAAAAAATTCTACCAGATTCGTAAGGCACGACCTCCCCTTAACGAAGCAATGCTGCATATCCCTAATCAGATTGCAACGCTCTAAGTGCCTATACATCATATCTCTAAGAATCCCCTCCAACAGCTTCCCTACCACTGACGTCAAACTCACCGGACTATAATTTCCAGGGTTATCCCTACTATCCTTTTTAAACAACTGTACAACATTAGCTATCCTCCAGTCCTCTGGGACCTCACCTGTGTCTAAAGAAGAGACATAGATTTGCGTCAGAGGTCCAACAATTTCAACTCGCACCTCCCTAAGCAGTCTGGGATAAATGCCATCAGGCCCAGGTGATTTATCAGTTTTAATGCTACCTAGAAGCTCTAACACTTCCTCCCTCGGTATGGATATTTCCCTCAACTGGTCTACAGCTCCCTCAGAGACAGGGCCGGTCAACAAGCCCCTCTCTTTCATGAATACCGACGCAAAGTATTCATTCAGGATCTCCCCCATTCCCTCGGGTGTCTCCGTTGCCAGCTGCTTCGACCTATCATACAGTCCTCTTTTCTTCCTAACCAAGTCCTCAATATCCCTAATAATCTACGGCTCACTAATCCTATCTTTCCCATCTTTCTTCTTAGCCGGCACATATCTTTCTTGCAACATTTTCAGTATTCCCTTCAAAGACTCCCACATGCCTAGCATGGACTTACCCTCGAATAACCGTTCCCAATCAGTTTCCATAAGTTCCGACCGTAGCTAGCCTTCCCCCAGTTCAGCACCCTGCCCCTAGGGCAACAAGCATCCTTTTCCATCTGTATCCTCAAGTAGACAGAATTGTGATCACTGATAGCCACATGTCCTCCTACTACAACATCAGCCACCTGCCCTGGCTCATTACTCAGAACTAAATCCAATATACCCCTTCTCTAGTCGGGCTAGCCACATGCTGCTCCAATGATCCTTCCAGTACACATTTTACAAATTCCTCCCCATACAAACCCTCAGCTCTAGGTATCTTCCAATCCACCCAGGGAGATTAAAATCTCCCACTATAACGACTGATCTTTCTGCACCTGTCCAAAATGTCTTTACATATGCCTTCTTCAACTACCCACAGGCTGAGGAGTGGCCTATAATACACCTCTCGCAAAGAAGTTGATACTGATGCTGCTGTATCTTTAATTCCTGAGACCATGCTGTTAAAAGGTCATATCACGTGAACGCAGAGTTGAGTTCACGAACGTGCAGTTCATGATAATTTTTCAGTTCTATTTGGGAGATCATGGCTGAAGAATAGCTTAAAGTAATGCTATCAATATTGGTCGATGTTGAAATAGATCTACAGCACCTTTTGGATAAGCTACCATTACTGCTTTCTTGCAACACTTCACCTAGTGGAGTAGGGACATTCATTTCACATATTATGCCACAAGTGAAAAATAGGTATCAGCCATAGTTTTAGTCTATTTTCTTCGACGGTTCAAAATGAAGATGAACTAGTTTGGTGGTGCTATGCTGGTCAATTGTTTTCATTTTAATGATTTCTCAGAATCATTTCCAGAATTAGCAAAATCTTTAGTCCCTATTGTTGCGGATACTAACACAGAAGACTTAGCTGAATCAGAGATGATTGCATCTATGCTACTGTAACGCATGAGAATGATGCAGAAATAGTTCCAAGTAAGGAAATAGCTGCTGAAGTCCTAAATCATATTTCAAGGACAGCTAAATTCTAGAATGTTGCATACTTTCTTATTGACTGTATATAATGATTAATGATGCATGGTAGTCTGTCTACAATATTATTTGTCCCACGTATAGATCTCAGTAATTTGTCATGCCCATGAAAGTAAAGGAATGGAGGGGGGAATGTTACATATTTATCTGGTTGTATGATTTCTTTAAGAGCCAGTCAAATGATTTGACGGTAATCTTATTCCAGCGTTCCACTGGCTCCTGCTTAATTCAATTTTCTACAGGCAACAACTTCTTCAGTAAATCTGTTGTTAGTTTGAATGCATGTGTGCAAACAATGTTTTTCTTTTTTTTAAAACCAACCATTACCATTGTTAGGGCATTAAATATACTACAACAGAGTTAACACAAGATACTTTTAAAGGAACTATCACAGGATAGCATTGTTAATAACACCATAAAGTTTGAAGAATTCAAATTCAAATGAAATGAAAGTGCTAAGATACTAGTTTTATATTGATTTTCAACATATTACAAACTGGGTTTCTTTTGGTTTACTCAGATTATCAGCTAGTTTTCAAATTGCTATTATGTTTTAGAGACACAACTTAATAATTTTTAAAAAAGACACATTCAAGTTTTTTAATTGTATTGTGCTCGAGGGTACATGCAGAGTGAACAGCTGTAGATAGCTTACAACAGTTCATTATTATTCACAGCTCACCCTGTTAGCTTCCTCAACTGCAATGCAACCATCTGGGCATCAAGTACAGAGAAGATGTTACGGGTACGTTTTTCACTCAGAGGGTAGTGAGTGAATGGGATTGGCTGCCATCGGTGGCGGCGGAGGCAAACTCGTTGGGGTCTTTTAAAAGACTCCTGGATGAGTACATGGTATTAAATGGGATTGGGGGTTCCACATAGTTCTATGGCCTAGTAGGTATGGGTATGATCGATGCAACTTGTGGACCGAAGGGCCTGTTTGTGCTGTAGTGTTCAATGTTCTATTTGATAAGTTTTAGCACACAAAAGGACAACTTCTGCTTCAACAAGATCTCCTTTAAAAAGATCAACAGAGGCATAGTGATCCAGCTGGTAATGGAACACACAAATCATTAAGGTCCCAGCTATGAACCCTTAGTTCATCCTTTTATCTGATGTCAGTGTGATAATTATAATCATTACAATTGGCTTAATGCATTCACTGAGGTATCCCATTGCTGGTCATTATCTAATGGAAGCTTCTGGAAAATTAGTATTCATGTGGATCCTAGAAACAAACATAATTGGTTGTGAAGCTTTCCACACACAAACAGTCTGCCAATACATCTCATCTAGCCTCACATGTCTATGGAATGTACAATTCAATAAAGTGCTTGGTGCTTGAGTGACCCCAGCTACCCTTCTAGATGAATAATCCTAGGCTGGAACCCAAGTAGTGGAAATACTTTCTATGTGGTCACCAAGACATGTGAAATGTCCCTGAATTTTCAACATGGTGCGGGAATTACAAGTAACAGGTTATCTATGCTCATCTATTATGTAAAATCAAAACCATCTACTCTCCCTTTAGCGACTTGGCTAGAGCCCCATTTGAACTATTAATTTCAATTAATACCTCTGTAAGCGCTCTGAACTTATATCCTAATATATTCACCTACCACCATATAACTAAATTCAAATTCTTAATTTCCCAGCTCCCAATTCGAAACAAACACCCAAAATTCATAGAACAGAAAAAAAATACACAATCAATCATTTACGCAAGCATTGCACAAGGACATGACTATATTATAGTCCAATGCCCAATTCCAGGAATGTTCAGGATTTACCTCGTTAAGTTCAGGATAACTGATCATTTTTTGGAACAGAAATTACATAAAAGCCCAAACAGATTGTCAGTGTAGTTGGCTTGAAAAAGATGGAAATAAATATGATAGCTTGCATCTAGATTAAAATACTCTCAGTTCTATAGTCATTAAAATTTGCTCAATCATGAGTTTCAAACTTAAGAATTTCTGAATTACACATGTCCAGAACATTACGCTGGTAATGCCCATAAGTCACAATTTTCAATAAAAGGTTCAGCAGGTGCATATATTTTGCCTGCCTATTGACAATGATGCAGATAAAAGCAGAAGCAATGGATCAAATATTAACATGGCAATTGTGTTATATCGATATAACCTAGACATTTATCCTGGTGAATCCATGTTCCAGGGTGAACTATCAAATTTAAACGAACAGTTTACAATAAATATCCAAATACCTTTTTCACAAGAGCCTTCAGAAATCTGAATAGGAGATTCCCCAATACCAGTGCAAATATCAACTACTTCAGAGAATTACAAATCCACATTGAAAGAGTCTTTATTCAACCGGGACAATAGCATCATAAACTCAGTAGTGAGGAGATAACAGTTGAAATGGACAAATGCAGGCAAGCATTTTAAACTCCTGAGTAAGCTGGATGAATTAAATGGCTTTCCCATTGTTCCTACTCGCTTATGTTTATTGACTCAAGTGGACATATTTTAAAATATCTCTGCCATTTAGAACACTAAATACAAAAGGTGGTCGCTTAACTATAAACATTCTATCTTAACCAACCTTAAATTTATATGGTCCAGGCTAAAAGAATTGGATGAATTTAGTCACAGAAAAAAGATTACATTCAGACCTTCACAGATTGGCAAGTTTAGTGTGAATTATTTTTAGAATTAAATATCAGAAAGACAAACATGCATGTACTGAAGGTCATGATGCTGTCTTTTGCTTACATAATAGACACTGCACTTGAAATAACAATCCATTATGTGAAACACTTCAACACACTGACACTATTATACAAATGCAAGTACAATAGTTTGCTTCAAAACATTCAAAATGAAGCAGATAGCAATTCAGAAACATATTCTGGACTTCTCAATTGAGTATTCCCTCAAAAACCAGCCAGCCTTTTTTCTCTTCCCAGCCCAATCTATAGCAACTGCATCTGTCTCTAAACTCTGTCCTGAACTTCTGAAATATGAACAGAAAATACTAGAAACACTTAGCAGATCATAAAAATTATGAACAAGCAGGTTTAACCAGTTGAATTTTCACCCAACTGCAGATGCAGGGCTGGAAGAGGAAAAGCCCTCAAAATTCCCTCTACTGAACAGCATAGCAGTCCATCACCACAGTCCTGCCTCCAGGCAACTTTCATTGATGCTGAATCAATGTGATAGATACACTGTCATTGGAATAGAAATGGACCATTCAGCCCATCGAGCCTGTTCTACCATTCAATGAGATCACAGCTGATCGTGGCCTAACTCAGCTGATCAGTGGTCTAACTCCATATATCTGTCTTTGGCATATATCCCTTAATGCCAGATTGAAAATTAGCAACTGATCTCACATCAACTGCTATTTGTGAAAGGGAATCTAAAACCTCTACTACCCATGCGTAACTAATTAAATTGTTCATGAGGCACTTATTAAAGCAATTAAAGCACTGCCAAAGTTTATAAGTTGATATTAGTGTCACAAGTAGGTTTACATTAACACTGCAATGAAGTTACTGTGAAAATTTCCAAGTCGCCACATTCCAGGACTTGTTCAGGTACAGAGGGAGAATTTAGCATGGCCAATGCACCTAACCAGCACGTTTTTCGGACAGGAAGGATATGGAAGCTATTGAGAGGGTGCAGAGGAGATCTGCAAGAATGTTGCCTGGATTGGGAGACATGCCTTATGAAGATAGGTTGAGGGAGCTAGGTCTCTTCTCCCTGGAGAGACAAAGGTTGAGAGGCGACCTGATAGAAGTTTATAAAATGTTGAGAGGACCAGATAGGTGGATTCTCGGAGGCTATTTTTCAGGGCTGAAATGATCACTATGAGAAGATATGAATTTAAGGGAAGCAAGGAGATGTTAGGGAAAAGTTTTTCACTCAGAGGGTAGTGAGTGAGTGGAATCAGCTGCCGTTGGTGGTGATAGAGGTGAACGCGCTGGGGTCCTTTAAAAGATTTCTGGATGGGTACATGGCATTTAATGGGACTGGGAGTTACAGATAGTTCTATGGCCTGGTAGGTATGGATACGATCGGCGCAACTTGTGGGCCGAAGGGCCTGTTTGTGCTGTAGTGTTCTATGTGAAAGCGGAACTCCTGGAGGAAGCCCACACAGACACAGGGAGAACATGCAAACTCCACAGTGATCCAAGCTGGAAATTGAACCTTGGTGCTGTGAGGCAGCAGTGCTAACCACTGTGCCACCCATTGTGGTAACCTCTGGTGACAGACCAGGAGAGATAATTGTGGCCATCAACGCTTCACTGAATTTAACCTACTGTCTCCCACCTAGATGCGACTGCCAGACAGCCACAGTTGCAACCAAAGGCTATCCTATCGAAGAGGCCTCACAATGACGGTCTGACAGCTTCAACCACTTTTTATCCTCATTTGTTGACAAATTCTTCAGAGGACACCTCTATCATTAACGGAAACTCCCCGATGACAACAGGACTGCCAATCTTTCTTTCAACGCTAGCGGGCTTCCTATTGGCCTTCAACTTCACGAAGACTACCTGTCATCTTTAATTGGAATGGGTTCTCAGCCACTGCCACTGGACCAGCCCCTTCTTTGAATATCCCAAGGGGCTCCAGCACTTGTAAACTGCAAACCTGCATCTCCTCCCAATGGCAGGACCAAGGCCCAGGAATAAAACTTCAGTACATCATTTCAGGTTGCTGACTTTTAATCAGATATGAAAGTTAGAGAATGAACATTATAAAGTCTGCTCAAGTACCATCAGTCACCACCTACCTACCTTGGGCTGGTGGTGATAAGATGCAACCTCCAAACATCATCAATTTTGATGATCCAAACCCATGGAGATTATTCAAAACACACTGAGGTTGTTTGGGGCAGTTTAAAGTACTAGAGCACTTGAGGCTTAAAGAGACAAATGATACTCTCTTATTCACAATCCTACGTGAGCAAGGAGGAAAAGCACTTTGAACATGATGAATTGGAAAGAAAGGGGTTAATATGCATTCTTTCCCTCCCTTTCCAAATTATTCCTTTCTCCCTCCCTCAAAATATAACAAAAAATTGCTTCATACATCTTGTACAGCACGACGGCTATAATATCTACAGGCAAGTTTACAAGGTCAGTCACAGTCACTCTGAATTAAATCAGTGCAACAGAAACTCAGCCCCAGGAGACCAGGCAAGGAAAGAATGACAAAACATGGAAATTGTTTATGACTTTTCACAGCTTACAAATTCAATGTCACCCACACAGCCAGCTCACCACACTCTAGACCCATTTAAAGGTTATTGATTAGATTCACATTCTTGCATTTTTCTTATTTGAAAAAAATATAACATGATGAGTAAGGGGTATATCTATCCATCTGCAATATATTTCACCTGAACTACAATGAGAACCATCATGCTGACCTTCATTAATCCAGACATGGCAACTCCACTACACAATCCCACCTCTTTCAAAAAGAGCTAAGTACTTTATTTTCTGGATCAATTACATCAAATATTGGCAATGGCAATGGATTATTCATACAGCAAAGATCTTTCATACTGTTGACGAACACTGTTAGGATTGGTGGCCTTCACTATTAATGTGCATTATTTCAGACATCAACTTCATATGCAATTTCATTCCTTCTTGTTCCAAGAACACGGAAGAAACCCGACGCCAGTTCTTTGAGATGCAGCTGAATCTATCAAGTCGGTTTTCCTAACATTACATTTGTATTAGTATTCTGAAATACCCTGCAGTTTAGTTTAAACCCAATTCATTTATATCAATGCTGGAAAGCTAGGGAAGGTCTATAGGCCAGAAGCTGGGAAATTACTTCACCTGAGCCTTTAGCTATTCTTAGATGGTAGAGGATAAAAACAAAACCACTGGCAGGATAAGGACATAGAGCTTTCCTTTGTGATTGGCATGAAGCACCACCTTTCAGATGGCCGAGAAGCAGCATAAGCACTTGAAAATGCTCATAGTCAATTGAGGCTGGGATGACTTTTTAAAATTCATTTAAGGATATGAGCATCGCAGGCTGGGCCACCATTTATTGCTCATCCCTAATGCCCTCCGTATCAGAGGGTATTCAAGTTTTTTTGTACTTAGACGGTGGTGGGCACCTGGAACTCGCAGACAGGGAAGTAGTCGAAGCAGATACAATAGTGACTTTTAAGGGGTGATGGGACAAATACACAAATAGGATGGGAAGAGGAAATTGATCCCTGGAAAGGTAGGGGGGTTTAGTTCAGACGAACAGCATGGTCGGTGCAGGCTTGGAGGGCTAAACGGCCTGTTCCTGTGCTGTAATTTTCTTTCTTAAGAGTCAACCATATTTAAAGTAAGTAGGATCAGTTATGACAGAGAACAGTGCAAGAAGTCAGATATACAAAAAAGCAGCCATCTACCCATGTAACAACATCACTGTGTTTAAGCTGAATAGAAACAATGGTTTAAAAGCTATAGATTAAGAAACACATTTAGTGCCTTTCATTATCTCAGGACAACCCTAAGCAGTTCAACCAATTAATCACTTCTCTGAAATGTAATCACTGTAATAATGTAGAAATTCAATTCAATTTAGACATAGCAAGATCCCATAAACAACAATGTACAGTGACTAGACCATCTGTTCCACAGATATTGTTTCAGAGGTGTTGACCACGATACTGAGAATAACCTTGTCCTTCAAATAGTATCATGACATTTTTAAGTCCAGTGGATAGCACAGGCAACGCCCTGGTTTAGACCAGATCTTTGAGACCTGAGATCAAAGACTCTGACTATTGGTTCTGTTGTCTTGGTGTTCGTCGAGGAAAACTGGAGGCAGCCATGCAGCGAGGCCTGGATTTTTCCTTACCAGGGCTTTGGAACAACGATATGGAGGAGCATAGAGGCTTCTGTGAAACGTTGTACGAATCCAGGATGTTGTCCTACTATAGTGTCATGACGCTGAGTTTTCAAGCTCTTTCAATCGTTTTATTATCCTTTCATTTTATTCATCATTAATCCTGAACTTTATTCCCTTGTGACTATATTGCCGATTTCATGATAGTGTCTTTTATCCTGACAATAGTATATGATATGAGCACAGAGATATATGTCACCTGTTGAGATGCAAAAATCTTCGTCCATTTTTTCCCTTTTCAATGGTTATCGTCCACCAGCATGCTGGAATGAAGGAAACCTTATTTAACGTGCATTACTGTTTGTATTCAGTCTTGGTTTTGATGTGCAGTACCAAGGGAACAGGATTGGTAAAGGGGTCTGCCTATTCTGCTTCGAGCCCTGTGTCAAATTCTAATTCTTGGGTTTTGGTGTTTGCAGTCCAGAGTAATTTGTTTGAGGATATTTTTATAGGTCTCCTTTCTATTGGGGAGTCTGGCGAATTAGTCGTATGACAAGCAGGTTGCATAGTATTCACCTGTTCTTTTTAAATGTGCTGCAATCCTTGCATTTACGCCAAGGAAGTATATTTTTTGACACCTTTCACTTTATTTATAGATGAGTAATGCCATAGCGGGGTGGCAAGTAGGTGGTTTGATATAAAGGTGATTGGTATGGTCTTACAAGTCCTCATTGTGAGTGAGGAAAACCCCCATTAGAATTACTGGGGTTGTCTTTTCTTTGTATATCTATCATTTTTGGATTAAGGAATCCTTGTTCACTTGCAATGAAGATACTGACAGATCATACATCCTAAAAAAAGACTAGGGTTTTTTTTTTCCTGTTGTTGGTCCCTTTGGTGTTGTTGGAGGGGGGAATACATACTGGTACATGTCCAGGTGTGCTCACTTAATTCCAGGATATCTCGCCTTTCCTGGGTTGGTCTTCTATATTTACTCAGCTGCACAGGTTGTGACAGTGGTTACTTGATTATTTGGTGCATGGAAGATAAGTTGGGCATATCAACTTGTTGCTATGGTTTTTTGATGGATCGAATCTCATTAATGGTGAGGCTCAAGTGGTGATTCTCGGGTGCCTAAAAATAGGGGTAGATTCCTTTATTCAACATGTAAGAGTACAGGCCTGTCAGCCCTTATTCTAGTGTGTCGTTGATCACGGTTTAGTTCAATTGAATAGATTAGGGCAATAGTAACTGTTTTTATCCAGGTCAGGTCAGTATTTTGTTTCTGGCAAAGTAATGCTGCTCAGTTCCTTGTGTTCTTTTCACAAAGCATACACTGCTTGACCATGTCAGGTATCTATTGGCAAATCTTGATGTTTCTCTCTCTTTGGTGCTTCTTTTTTTTATCTGAATAGGTAAGATACAGATACATGCTCTGATTTGTTATATTTAACTAGAGGGTTTCCCCAATATATCCTGTTGGTGGGTATCTTGATAATTTTTTTCTCCTTTATGTCGGGTTTCCTCAGTGGAAAATGGTTTAGGTTTCTTAGTGATGGTGGGGCTTGAAAAGTGCCTTTGATATGGATAGGCAGGAGTCTTGGTATGATGCAAGAATCCTTAGCCTACAGACTCCTGCATAAGAGTGTACATTGCTATGCCACATCTTGCAGTGATGGCTGTATCCTGACAACTCTCTTTTTCTGGACTTTCCTTTTATTGCTTGGAAGTCTGTGAATGCTAAGTTAGGTCCCATTTGATTGCATTTTCATCTGGTTGTATCTTGTGTAGTTGGGTCTTTGTTATCCTGTGGAGGAGGGCATGCATCTTTGTACCATGTGCTCACTGTTTTATTTTGTTATCCTGAGATTCCCCCAGTTTCTCTTTCCTTTTGCTAGGCTCTCATTATCAATATGAAAGGAGACACCAACTACAATGATGGATAAACTGAATCATTTGTATGAGTATTTACTGATCTTTTTCAAACGTATATGTGGAATAATGATGACTTCGTACTGCACTAGATTTTAGGGTTTTGGGGTAAAATGGAAAAACCTCAATAAAAAAAATTGAATGAATTTGCCTCTGCACTCTCCCAGGAAGGGAATTTCAATAACTATTGATCTCCTTCAGTAAACATTTCTTCTCATGTCTTAAATAGGAAATCCTTTATTTGAAAATTTCACTCTCTCATTCAAGCTTCTCCCATGTCTTTCAGCATCCTCTGTCAAGTCCTGTAGTATCATATATGTTTTAGAAAGATCACTTCTCATTCTTCTAAATTCCAATGGATACGAGCCCAAGTGTATTTCACCTTTTCTCACAAGATAACCTCCTCATTCCAGGAAATTAAATGAACTTTCTTTGATCTGCTCCTAATACAATTATATCTTTCGTTAGAGACAAAAACTGTACACACTACACTAAATGTGGCTTTACTAATAGCCTGTACAAATGCAGCAAAATACGTTCACTTCTATATTCCATTCCCTTTGCAATAAATGACAACATTCCAATTGCCTTCTTAATCATTTGCTGTATCTGCATGCTAACTTTGTGATTCATGTACCAGGACACCCTGATCCCTCCCTTCAGTGTTCTGCAATCTCACCCTATTCAAACAATATGTTGCTTATTTATTCTTCCTGCCAAAGAGGACACATTCACATTTTCCCACATCATACCACAGCTCCCAAATTTTTGCTCACTTAGCCTTTTGATATCCCTTTCCAGTCTCATGTCCTGTTCACCATTTTTGCCTAATGCCATGAGGCTTTATGGTGTCCAAAGTCACAGTTTGAATTCCCACCCAACTGCACTCCACTGCACTGCCTTCTCTGGAGGATCTGTCCTGCCAATGAGACAGGAACTACTCAAGTGATGAAAGAATCTGGGACAAGAATCTGATGTGGAGATGGACTGGAGTAAACTCGGTAAGACATCTGACAACACCAAGTTTAAGTCCAACCGATTTATTTGATAGTAAACTCTCAAACTTTCGGGGTTTGTCCCTTCGTCAAGCGAATGGAGAGCTCTGTCTTAGGTCGGAACTCTCAATTCACCTGACACGGGACAAACCCCGAAAGCTTGTGAGTTTACTACCAAATAAAATCGGTTGAGAGAGAGAGAGAGAGAGAGCGCGCGTGCGCTACTATTGTTTTCAAATTCAAACTGCAACTGCTTGTTCTTCCTTTCTAATTGAAAGCCTACCTCCACCCACGATTTTTTTTTCTTGTTAATCAAACAATTGAAACCTACTCTAGCGCCACCAGGGTACAACCCTAATAGAAAACTACATAAGCCCAGATTAAAATAACATTCCAATAATTAGAATTAACCTTCTCCATGCCTAGGTGGGCTGCCCACTGTAGACAATTCAGCATCAAACACAGAGCCAATTTATAAATATACCTGTACCAGAAACAGGATATAAAATGAATTTCTTAAAGGCACAGTATTAACACAATCTGTCACTTTAAAGTTACCTCCATGCTGTGAGTCTGAAGTCATATACAAACCTGACTAGTTAAAGACAACAGATGCCTACCCTAAAAGGACTTTATTATAAGTTTTACTGACAATCCAATCATTATTGCCAATATTAGCTTCTAATTCAAGATTTTAACAATTTATTTAAGGTTAAATTTACATTTGCCAATTCCTATGGTGGGATTTGAATTGATGTGTCGTCATTAATGAATTCCTCAGGATTCTCGTCAAGTAACCACCACTATGGTACTATACTCCTTTCATTATGGATCTCCTTACCCAAATATCAAAGAATGTGGAAACATAGAAAACCGAAGGAGGAGTAGGGGATTCAGGTCTTCAAGTCTGTTCAGCCATTCATTGTAATCATGGTTGATCATCTAACTCAGTAGTCTGATCTTACCACTCCCTCAATATCTTCTGATTCCATTTGCCTCAAAAGCTATACCTATATCTTGAATACTCCTTTTTCCAGATGTCTGTACCTACTGTGGCCTTCTATAAACTGCAACTCTAGGCCTCTCAAGTGAACAAATACAAATTATACTTAGCTACATAGAAATTAGTTTCTGAAATTCACAAAATTCAAAGCTACAACTGTGTAATTGTAAGTGGTGAACCCGAAACAGCCAAGGCTTTGTATAAATAGAAGAATTATGAAGAATGCAAACAAATATCTGAATATACAGCATACTCAAGTGTTCAGATCAAAATGTCTTTCAGGCAGCCAGTGTGCCAAGGGATTCAGAAATCCATCTAGCTATACATTCCAGGATCCAATGAGTATCAACATTTCATTCTAATACCAAGGGAACGTTCAAAAGATGGCTTGATTAGCCATCCTATCAATACAGTTGAGGCTGGTGACATATCGGCTTTCAGCCACTGAACATTAAATAGCGTTTATTAAATAACTATTCTAACCACACAAACATACTAAAAATATCCAGGCAAAAACTTTCTCCAAATCCAACACTGGACCTGAAATCTGAGCAAACTTCCAGGAACTGGAGAAATTATACTGATATACGATAAAAAACAAGCCTGATATTTCACCATAAGCTGAGGTGCACTACTGTTTGGAACCAAGAAATCCCAAGGTATATTAAGTGGCCCAACAAGACCCCAACTATTTTGGCATTAGTATGAGGATAAGGTGTTTCACTCAGGTATGATTCTGTTGATATTAGGAAGCTTTTGTCAAAACGAACTTTATTTTAACACAGTTTAAATATAACAAATGAATCAGCTTAATTTTTACCAATTGAAATACTCGAACATGACAAGACAATTCTTATTTGCTAACCTATTAGTTCCAATTTAAGCATCATTCCTCAGACTCAAAATCCCCTTCAAAAATCAGTCAAACAAAACCGGCTTACATAGGCTGTTAGTCCTCAAGTCTCTTGGACATCTCTGGAGAGAGAGAGCGACACTGACCAATTTGTTAACAAGTCCCAAACAGCAGATTCCAGAAAAAAAAAGACCTCATATTCTTTGAAGACCTAAACAGCAACTAAACTTGTTTTTCCCTCATAAGCTTATTAACCTCTTATTAGCACATAACTCTTTTTGTCAATCAACCTAATTAAACTCTACACTGAAACCCAAAGAGAGAAACCATTCGTTCCAATTAAAAACACCCCCATTATCTGAGATCAATTACTCTTCTACAGACAGATCAGTACCATTTAAATCTTTAATATACTCTTCATAAAAATCTTAATATAAAGAAACATTTCTTAAAGGCACAGTATCATCACACTGTGTCCCATTTCAGGTAATAACAAAGTTTTGAACCATTTTCCACACTACGTTACCCCAAATCCAGTCTTTGACATGGGACCTTGTCAAATGTCTTGGTAAAATCCATGTAGGCAACATCCACTGATCTACCTTCATTGATCCTTAGCACTTCCTCAAAGAATTCAATCAAATTTTAAGGCTTGCTCTTCCCTTAATAAAACCATGCTGATTATCCCCTCCTAAGTGCTAGTTATCCAATTCCTCAGGATTGATTTCAATAATTTTCCCACCACCAAAGGCTACAATTATTCAGCATTTCCTTCACATCCTTTTTAAGCAACTGAATCATGTTTACATTCCTCCAGTCCTCTGGCACCTCACCTGTGCCTAATAAAGACTGGAAAATAATCCTCTCAGAATCTATTTCCTCCCTGACCTCCTTCAACATCCTAGGGAACAATCCAAATTTGGGATGAAGAGTCTAATGATGACCATGAAACTATTATTGATTGTCACAAAAACCTATCTGTTTCACTAATATCCTTTAGTTAAGAAAATCTGTTGTGCTTGCCTGGTCTGGCCTACATGTGACTTCAGATCCACAACGTGATTGACTTTTAATTGCCCTAAGGGACGAGCAACAAATGCTGGCCCAACACCCAAATCCCATGAATGAATATAAAAAGCTCAAGGACTTTTGCTTGAAGCACAAAGGCGCTACAACTATACTTATCCACCTTGTAACAATCTAAAGAAATAGAACCAGGAGCAAAAATTGTGCAAGATGCTATAAATGGGATAGATTTCAAATGGAATCAATTTCAAACTGGTCTAGGAATTCAATGTTTTGTATCCACGAAGTGCTGTGGGCCACCAGCTACACAAAAATTGTATCTAACCATATATAAAGTATGTAACTTTAGGGCCCACTATATCCTCCACTCTACCATTACAATCAAACTGGAGGGTTAACTGTGCTTTACTGAAGAATAGAAGAGGGCATGCCAGGAATAGCACCAGGCATATTGAAACAATGAGCTGTCAACTTGGTGAAGCCACAACACGCCACTTGCTTGCCAAACATTATAAGCAGCAAGCAAAGCTAAACAATTCCACAATCAACTGATTGAATCTACGCTTTGCAGTCCTGACACATCTATTGTAAATGCAATTAAAAAACTAATTGGATGCTACACAAATATCCACACCTTCAACAAAGGAGACCCCAGCACATCAGTGCAAGAGAGAAAGCTGAAGCATTTACAACCATTTTCAATCGAAATGCTGAGTGGATGACCAGTCTTGTCCTCACCATCACAGATGCCAGTCTTCAACCAATTTGATTCACTCCATCTAATATCAAGCAGCAGCTGAAGGCATCACAAAAGATAAAAGGTCCTGACAGCATTTTGGCAATAAGACTTGTGCTTCAGAACTTCCCACACCTCCAGCCAAACTCTTCCAGTAAAGCTACAACACTGGCACTTATGCAACAATGTGAAAAATGTCCAGGTATGTCTCACCCAGAAAAAGGTCAAATCCAACCCAAGCAATAACCATCTCATCACTCCACTCTCAATCACCAAAGTGATAAAAGGGGCCATTGAGTGTGTTATCTGATCCCTAATGCTCTGTTTGGATTGTAACAGAATCACGCAGTTTCTGACCTCAATATAATTTTGGTGCAACCGTGGACAAAACAGCTGAACTAAAAGGTGAGGTGAAGTGATTGGCTTTGATATCAAGATAGCATTTAACAATGAATAGTACCAAGGAACTCTTGCAAAATGAATGATAATCAGGAAAATCCACTGGTTAAAGCCCTATCACAAAAGATGGTTGTGATTGTTAAAGATCAATAACCTTAGTGCCAGGGCATCACCACAGAAGTTCTTCAGGGTAATCTTCAAGGCCTAAGCATTTTCTGCTGCTTTATCAATGCTCCATTGCAAGGTCAGAAGAGGGATCTAATAGTGTTCAGCACTAATCACAGCTGCTCAGATGTTGAAGCAGTCCAACACAGGATGTACAAACCTTCCAGGACAAAGCAGTTCACTTGACTGACACCTCATTCACGACCTTTAACTTCACTTCCTCCATCAGTGATGCACTGTGGCAGCAGTACGTAACTATCTACAAGATCCACTGAGTAAAACATAATGCTCTTTCAACAAAACATTCCAAACCCACGACCTCTATCATGTAGAAGGACAAAAACAACAGATGCGTGGGAAGACCATCAACTATAAATTCTCCTGCAACTATACAACTTCCTATCCCAAAACTGTATCTCCATTCTTTCACTGTCACTGGGTGAAAATCTTGGCACTCCCAACCTAACACCATGGGTGTACCTGTGCCACATGGATTGTAACAATTCAAGAATGCTACTAAGCAGCATCTTCTCAGGGGCAATTGGGGATAGGGCAATAAATGCAGACCTAGCCAGTGATGATTACATTCAGTGAAATAACGTACAAAACGAAACTGCTGCTGTACTTCTTACTGCTTAGTTTCAAATATCTAACAATTAGCATAAAATTATTTTTCATCACTTCATGAACAGTGCATGTAGATTTCAAAGAAAACCTTATCCATATCATCAGAAGGCAGTGACTTAAGAATTCGTTTGTCTTTCCTGCCACCTGATATCAGATTACTTGTTAGTGCTAGCCAAAAATAAATTATTGCTAAAATTTGAGGAAAAAATACCCAAGTTATTCAGCCAAGCTTACTCTTCATGAACTCTTTTCCATTAAGGAGGAAAAGCACCCCAGTGTCCACCACCACCCCCCCTCCCCATCATGACAGTAAATTATTGCCAATACCTTACAATGGATTCCAAATGTGGCTTCACCAATACCATTAAGAACACACATTTGGTCTACATTTATATATAGTGACATATATGGTGATGGATCGGCACAAACAAATGAGTATTTCAACTTGAAGAGCCGGGTAAAAAGAATAATGTAGTTATGTTAAGAGTTTCAAGGATGAAAGAGTAACTTTATAATAAGGGATATTTATTCAACAAGATTAAGTTGAGAAACAAAAGTATTCAAACATTTAAAATGGTTTGAAATGACAAATAATGATAATTTGCTGACCACACTCCCATTTGATTGGACTGAATAATTGGGTCAGATAATCTACATACCAAAGCATTTAAGGAAGTGAAGCAGTAGATGCATTGGTGGTCATCCTTCAGAATTCTAGAGATTTCAAACAGATTGAAAGATAACTGATGTCACTCCATTACTCAAAAAAGAGTGGTAGAGAGAAAACAAGGAATCATATACCAGTAAACTTAACATCATAGTGGGAAAAATTCTCAAATCCATTATCAAGGACTTAATAGCAGAGCACTTAGAAAGCAGCAGCTCAATTAGATAATCAGCATGGCTTTATGAAGGGAAAATCATGCTTGACAAATCTGTTGGAATTCTTTGAATGGCATGGACAAGGTGGGCCGAAGGGCCTGTATCCATGCTGTAAACCTTTACGTACCAGAGTTGACCAGGGGGAACAAGTCGACGTAGTATATTTGGACTTTCAGAAAGCATTTGATGAAGTCCACACAAGAGATTATAGTGCAAGATTAAAGAGCATGGGACTGGCTGATGTATTGAGATGGATAGAAAACTAGCTGGCAGAGTGGAAATAAGGAGTAGGAAATTATGGGTCCTTTTCAAATTGGCAGGCAGTAACTAGTGGGGTGCCACAGGGATCAGTGCTGGGACCCCAGCTATTCACAATATATATTAATGATTTGGATGAGGGAACAAAATGTAACATCTCAAAGTCTGCAGATAATACCAAGTTGGGTGGGAGGATGAACTGTGAACTGGATGCACAGACCCTTCAGCATGATCTGGGCAGGGTGGGTAAATCAATGGCAGATGTAGTATAATTTGGATGTGAGTTTATTTGCTTTGGACAGGTTACTTAGTACCTGTATGACTGTAAATTGGAAGAGCAGAGTGTGTAGCGGGACCTGGTTTAAGGATGCAGGTCCAGCAGGTGGTAAAAGCAGCAAATGTTAGGCTGGCCTAGAGGTTGAGTACAGGTGCAGGGATATGTTGTTGCAATTATACAGGAGCTTGGTGAGGTCACACCTAGAGCATTGTGCGCAGTTTTGATCCTCTTTTCTCAGGAAGGATTTCTTGCTTTTGAGGAAGTGCAGTGAAGGTTTACTAGGCTGATTTCAGGGATGATGGGACTGATGTATGAGGCGAGATTATTTTCATTGTAATTCAGATGAATGAGGGGGAAATCACAGAGACCAAAATTCTAACAGGACTAGACAGGGTAGATGCAGGGAGGATATTCCCAATGGTGGGGGAGTCCAGAACCAGAGGTCACAGTCTGAGGATTCGTGGTAGACCATTTAGGATGGAGATGAGGAGACATTTCTTCACCCAAAGAGTGCTGAGCCTGTGGAATTCATTGCCACAGTAAGTAGTTGATGCCAAAACATTGAACGTATTCAAGAGGTGGCTAGATATAGCACTTCGGACAAATGGAATCAAAGGTTATGGGGAGAAAACAGGATTAGGCTGTTGAGTTGGATGCTCAACTATGATCATGATAAATGGCAGAGCAGTCTTGGAGACAAATGGCCTTCTCCTGCTGCCATCTTCTATGTTTCATTCCTATAATGACTCAATACTTCAAACATTTTTTGGAGCCACTGCCAGATTCCCATATAATTTGTATGAGCGGAGCACCTCTTTCACTTGAAAATACTAGAATTAGTAAATGTCCAATAGACATTATCCAAGCCACCTGCCAATACTTTTATCCACATTTGTCTCTGGTGCCCTTTAATCAATTTTGACTTTGCCTGAATAAATTTCAACTATAATCTTACAGTTCCTTAAATCAGTCCCACTTTTCTACTATGCATTTCTGAACCAATAACATGAGCTCAAAGAGTAATTGATGTCTGCTCTTCCTTTAAGGCCTAACATTATATTTTCAACACAGCCTAACTCTCCCCTATATGGCTGTTCCTTGTTCAGTTTTGCTCCCACTGAGCACTGATCTGGCTTCCTAATATATTCTACTACCCTACCTTTGCCATTATTAACATTCTTTAGTTCCTAATAGTATTAATAACCTCTTTGACTCATATCCATGACACTGTGTCAAGCTCTCTTTAGCTCCAACTTATCAGTGACTTTGTCACCATCCCCCCAGTATATATCAACATTTTTATCTCTTAAGTTCTACAGAAGGGTCATATGGAATACTCAAGTGATGTCTTAGTGTTCAGCTTTTCAATCCCTGTAGACATAGCAGACATCAAAGGAGACACCTTGCTTCAATCTAGAATTAAGTTGCATTTCTAATCATAACAGGAGACAACAACCAAAAAATGGTTAGACCATTGATATATCTACACATCAAAATAATCAACTTGTCCAGCTGATGGTGTTAACAGAATTGGAAGGATGGAAGGAAAAAATAAGCACTGGGATGGAACAGCAAGATATCCTCCCCATGGAAAGAAAAACCAGGAGATCTGGGGAAATCTTATGTATTTTCTACTACCCCACTGATTCTTAAAAGCAGTACTGATACCCCAGAATAATATTCTGCTTAACCAAGTAGAGCATACTGAAAAAGGTACAAAAATCTGAAACCTCAAGAACAGCTCCTTCCCTGCTGCCAACAGACTTTTAAGTGGACCTATCATGCATTAAGCTGATCTTTCTTTACACCATGACTGGAGCACTACATTCTGCATCCTCTCCTTTCCTTCTCCACTATATACTCTATAAACAGTATGCTTTGTCTCTATAGCACGCAAGAAATAATATTTTTCACTGTATTCTAACAATATGACAATAAATCAAATTTCTTGAAAGAAAAGCAGAAAAAGAAGGCCAATTATTTTCCATGTTGTTTTAGAAGTGGTTTCTGAGGTGGGGTTGAAGTTTGGAAATAGGCCATCTAGGTATTATCTCTCTAGCTTCAACATCAATCATGTTTCAGTGTTCTGGGATAGTGACCAGTCTTATCCTCTGAAAGAGTTAATAATTAACCAAGTTTAAAAATTATAAAGGCTGAAAAACAAAGGTCTTCTTCCTAGACAGAAATCAAGGCATTAGTCTTGCAAAGCACAGAAATCAGATATCAGTAACTAGAAAGGGATTGATCCACAGATACTGCAATAAGCTATGAGGTTTTCATGCTGATTGGATATTGTAATGAAGCAAGCATAAAGTGATTGTAATTGGTTTATGCTTGTAATCGATTTGAAAACTTGAATGGCCTTTGAATCTTGGAATATGCTGCTTTAGCTAGCTACAAGGATGTGAACTGAAGCTTAACACTATTGCTATAGCTTGTATTAAAACACCCGTTTAAAAAACCCTGGTCCTTGTCTTGTTACTCAAAGGTAAAGCTATAATCAATTAAAAGGCTGACATTAAAGCCCATGATACCCTCTAGTTCATTCATTTTTTAAATTTCTTTTTGTTGTGTCATACTCTCAACATCCTTTATTTATGTAGTGAAGAAAGCAAAGCACCGCTTCTGCGACTATAGTAGACAGTTCAAGCCCATAAGTCCGTTGGCTGCCAGCCCAAGTAGAAACAGCTGATTTCAAATTCCTGCTGCTCCTTTCCTATTAAGCGAGCCTCTGCTCACACAATAGGGGAGCTTGTATTCCACAATACCCACGGGGAGAACTAATGACCCATGGTCTTTATAATATCCCTCCAGCCTCAAATTGCCAGCATCCCTGGCACAGGAGAGTCTTCGCTACTGTTTGACAATCGGCCTGGGGTCAATTGAAGGTGAGATCGATTCTTTTGAGGTGGGGGGGGTGAACTGAATTGGAAATCATTTTCAAAAGGAGCACTATAAAGCCACTAACACAAGTTCTTTATCCTTTAGTTGGGACATCAATCTCTTCCTCTTCCATTTCGGAATCAGTGTTCTCATCGTTCAGAGACGCAGGTGAAGAGTTGGTTCCAAGTCATGGCTCGATGCTGGCAGTATTTGTCTCCATGGTTGGTAACAAGACCTACCCTACTCCTGAGATGGTCCAGATGATTCCTCACAACCTTCCCCTGTACTTTTTTTCCTTAATGATCCCCAGGACTCAAACAGGCTTCCTCCAAAGTTCATGTGAACCAGATTGCAGGTTTTAAATATTCTGTCCTGGCAGAATCGCAATTTTTCTTTTTGCTCTCTTGTTCGGTCTCCACCTGTTATTAGATTTGGGAGAAGCCTCCACTCCATTCACAATTCTGCTGGAGCATTTTCTGTCGCTGTGAGAGGGGTAGTCCAATAGTCGAATAAAAATCATATCTGTTCAGTTTCTACGGATACTGCAGGTTGTTTCTTCTTAAAAGCATGCACCACCCATTCAGCTGACCCATTCAATGATGGGTACTGTTCCAATGTTTGATTCCACTGGAAAGCACAAAGTTCTGGAACTGGTGCTCGTAAAGACGGTGCTGTCAGAAAGACCATCTCAGGAGTAGGGAGTCCCGTGGATATAGAGACTGTGTGGTAGTTTCTCAACTGTGGCATGGGCGATACAAGGTATCTCCACAGTGCATATCCTTCATAATCAAAACACAGAACCCATAAAAGAACCGACAAGTCCGCATACATTCACACCCAGGGCCTACCAGGCCAGTAACGTGGATCACACAGTCTAACCTGCCTTCATCAATACTGGACAAATGAGGCTCCAGATAGGCAATTTCATTTTTGAAATCCCAGGGTGAAATTCCATAAGTGTCGGACATTGCCCTGGGCAAGGGATGACTATACAGGAACATCAGAGAATAACATCCTCAAATCAACACTAAGCTTGTCGTTCTTCATCAGATAGGACTTCATTTCATCTGAAGATTGCCATTCAAAATAATGTATTTTAATTTTGAATAGGGCTGGGTCCTTTTGCATTCAGGCCCTTGCTTGCTTTGCAGATACTAGTAAGATGTCAAAATTGAGGATCATCATGATCTCTTCCACAGCTGGGAATGCACCTACTTTGGTGTTTCCAAAGTAGGGTATGCAAGCTGGCTAGTAAGGAAGCCAAATTCAAAGAGTAAGTTTTCCATAATCACTAACCCCAGGAAGGAATTCAATTCTGTGGGATTCCATGGAGTCATCAACTCTTTACTGACCCTCACCTTGTTCTCCACCTGATGAAGTCCCTCGCAATCCACCAAAATAGGTTATAGCACATACTCAGAAGACATTTTCCCCAGATTTCTTAGAATTTTATAAGACCTCCTCCAGGTTTGCCAGGTATTCACATTCTGAAGTTCTTGCAATTAGAACATTATCCAGGTATGCTACTACTTGGGGTAATATCAATTGGAGTTATTCTATGTTCTCCATAACCTGTTGGAAAATGACACGTGGGTGAGACTCCAAAGGGTAGGCAAGTGAATGCTGTACTGACCTCAGTGCGCATTAATTATTGCATTCTTTCAGGAAGGTTAGTCTAATTCAAGTTTTAGATATGAACAAAGAATAAAACAGCACAGGAAACAGGCCCTTCGGCCCAACGAGCCCATGCCACCACCCTGCTGTTCCCACCTCTATGCACGATCCCCGCCTATGTTTACAGATCTATGGATTAAAAACCAAATTTGAGACAATTTAGGGAGAATTTGTTTTGCCAATTAGCCTAACAGCACATCTTTGGGATGTGGGGGGAAACTGGAGCACCCGGAGAAAACCCACGCAAGCACGGGGAGAATGTGCAAACTCCCACAGACACAGGCCCAAATCAATGTATCTGCACAGCACAGCGATAGTCACTGAGCTGTCGTGTTGCCCATCAAATGGTCCAGGTCAAGCGTACACTAATGACGTGAAGCACGAGGATACTCTCGAAAAAAATCCAAGAGCAGCCCTCTCACGACCCATCGCGTGTATGCCCCTCGTTAGACAACAAGGTGGACCAAAGCACCTGTAGGATAAAAACAAGTACATCAATATCATCATCTATTTACACACTTCCAGGGACTCCCAAGGCTCATGATCCCTATTTTAAATCAGTTTTCTATACCCTCCATTCCCATTCTGTTCATGTGCCCATCTAAGTATTTCTTAAATAACTCCAGAGTACCTGCCTCCACCACTTTACTTGGCAGCGCATTCCATACCCCCACCACCCTCTGTGTGAAAAAACCCCATCTAGCATCCAAAGTATACCTTACCCCCCTCACCCTAAGCCCGTGACCCCTCGTGCTATTCGAGTCCATCCTAGGAAAAAGCTTAACCCTGTTTACTCTATCTATACGCCTCATAATCTTGTACACCTCTATTAGATCTCCTCTAAGTCTACATCTTTCTAAGGAAAACAGTCCCAATTTGCCTAACCTCTCCTTGTAACTCAGACCTTTCATACCAGACAGCATCCTGGTAAACCTCCTCTGCACTCTCTCCACAGTCTCCACATCCTTCCGGTAGTAAGTTCCGGTAGAACTGGACGCAGCATTCCAAATGAGATCTAACCAACGTTTTATACAACTGCAACATTAAAGGCCAACTCTTGTATCTATACCCCTTCCTATAAAGGCTAGCATACCATATGCTTTCTTCATAACCCACTCTGATACCTTCAGAGACTGCACCCCCAGGTCCCTCTGCATTTCTATACTCTTAATAGGTCTACCCTTTATCATACACCTCCCCACTACATTCTTTCTCCCAAAATGCATCACCTCACATTTATCAGGATTGAATTCCATCTGCTATCTATCTGCCCAAGCTACCAGCCTATGTCCTGCTGCATCACCTAACAATGTTCCTCACTACCTGCAAGTCCAGCCATCTTTGTATTGTTTGCAAATTTGCTGATCATTCCACTTACTCCCTCTTCCAAGTCATTTATATATATTACAAATAGAAGAAGTCCCAGCACCGAGCCCTGCAGCACACCACTAGTGACCGACCTCCAGCTAGAAAAACACCCTTTCACAATTACACTCTGTCACCTATTAATAAGCCAGTTACTTATCCATCTAGCTACCTATCCTTGTATCCCACGAGGCTTGACCTTCTCAACTAACCTCCCATGAGGGGCTTTGTCAAATGCCTTACTGAAATCCATATAGACGACATCAACGGCTCTGTTCTTGATAATGGGCACACCTATAAGGTAAGGTCACGTTTTGGCCTTGGCCTTTATGAAGCAGCACACATTTTGACCTCGTCTACACACCGTCAACTGTCTGCAGCATACATCCTAGGAGTCTAAAGACTCTCTCTCTTTCCTCAACTCTTGGTGATGTGAATGAACTCCATCACTGAAGGGATACTTTACAGATATAATTGCTCTCAGTTGAGATGAAAGTTGCATAATTGGAGGACACTGCTGTCTGGCATCCCCTATAGTTCCTGAGCTCCAATGATAGAGCAATGGCCTTCTGTAGATCCAATTTAGTCCTCCCAATAATTTGTTTTTACAGTTATGTTGTAAATTCCCCAGACCAATCTACCTCTCCATGTCATGCAGGGATAACCCGAATTCTTAGTGCTCTGCCAATTTTCATAACCTTATCAGAAATTCAGTAACAGATTTCCCATCGATTGGTCCTAGCATGTTAAAGTGGTATCACTGGAGTATTATAGAAGGTTTCAGGTCATTGTAGCCTTTTAACAAGTCTACCAATTCATTCAAGGTTTTTGAGTCGGGGCATTCAGGTAGATAAGGCTTTTTATTATATTGAATATCAGGACTCCACATGCTATCAACAGGATTACTTTCTGCTTTTCATACCCCTCAATACTGTTGGCCCAGAAGAAATAATGTGCTCTACCTATTGGGTCCGGTCCTCTATAATTGCATCAGAGGCTTCAAGTTTACCAGAGAGGCATTTTCCTTACTAAAGGATTACTCGTCTTGATAACGAAGATTGTCCAGAGGGAAGAAAAAACCCTTTTGCTCTTTGTCACTAATGTAATAATTTCATCAAGGCCAATTTTCTGTTATCAACACCGTTTAATTTCCATGTGAAGAAAGCACTACTTCTGGAACCACATTTTATAGTTGGGGCAAGTGATTTGTCAAGTCCAGGAATCATTTGGTTACCTGCCAAGTAAAGACAGCTGATTTTAAACCCTGCTGCTCCTTTCCCATTGGGCAAGCCTCCTCACTCAATAGGGGAACACACACTCCACAAGGCCAAGGAAAGATCAATTAGTGAATCCCCCATGGCTGTCATATCATATTTGTTTTCAAACAGAGATAAGGAGCAGACAAAGTACATTATAATACAATGAAACAGTTTCCCCCCCCAATTTCTCACCGGACAATATAAATAGGATAGATGGATAGACTAAGTATTAAGAAACTATCCAAGAAAAGATAAGTTTATTGGCCCATTCTTTGCACACGCCCAAAAATTCTTGTTTCCACTGTTAACTTTACAGTAATGAAGCTCGCTTTGCTGGTCTACATGTCAAGGGCAATTCAAATAATTCCACATCAAATTCTCCTTTCTGACACTGCAGATTCAGCTTGATGTTCAAAGCTTCATAAGACAATTTGAACTCATTACAATTCTAACAATGAATCTTTATGACAAAATGGTCACCTTCGTCAAGCTGGACCCTCAACCTCAATTAAACCATAACAATGTCCCCGAAAAGACTAAAGTCAGCAATGTTCCTTCAGGCATCTCTCAGTCATTGAATAACTGAAAAGATGACAAAATGTGACTGGTTTAATTTTTGAATTTGGTCAGAAAGGATTTCCTACCAACTGAAAATTGATTGCAGACCAATCATATGTCAAAATAGATGACCTTGCAATCCAATTGATTTTTTTTATGTTTACTTGGTTCCAATTTGAATGCAAAAAAAGGAACATCGTCAAATTAACTCAACTAGGTTATTTCATCCCAGCATACAATCAAATCATACGTAGTCAGCCACTATTACATAATCATTGGTGCCAAATACCTTACTGGGCTCAAAATGACTGCACTTCTCACTTAAAAAAACATTACACTTCAAAGTGGTGCATTATTGAAGAGAGATATAACAAAGTAACATTTAAATCCAAGTATTCCTTCTCTTTTAAATGAAATTCATCACTGGATTGTAAATGCTTGAAGCTCAGTAAAAAACTGAACAGAAATTTTCTGTTTTTGATACAAATAGGCAAGTCTTCTGTCAATCGTTCGCCAAGTTTATTAATTTTTCTGCAGCTTCATGCAGCATGCCCTGCATCAACTACTAAGCTTAGAAAGCCTAGGTATTTATGGTAGGGATCAAGCTCCACAACAAATCACTCACCCCAACTATAAAATGTAGGGCATAACACCATGTTAATGCTTTAAGGGACCTGCAAGCTGGACAGCAATGATTAGAACTTCACCTCAAATGCACTTTCTGCCTGGCTTTGCAGCCCAACCTGGGTGCATCACAGCAAAATACAACAGAAGTTGCATCAATTAACAAATATACATACGGCCATCACTGACAATTAGAGATCAACCACAAACATTGTGTGCTGAAGCCTGGAACTTGCATATCTAGAAGAGGACTGAAATTAGAACAATAGTCACCCCAAACTGTGCTGGGCTTACATGAATGCCTTCCATCTCTCAGGCTGAAAATGAAAATGCCTGATCATCAATGCATCACTGAAGAGGACTGCCTGTCTTGGTTTACTGCATGATAATAAATGGACCCTGTATAGGCCAATTTCTCATGTTGGAATTATTCTGGAGTACAAGCTGTTTAGTAACCAAGCAGAACATCCGTATATCTTAAGGTACTATTTTGGCAAAGGTCACAGAACATTGCTTATCCCTGTTCAACCAGAATCAGTATTAAGTACAAAAGCATGATGTTTTCTAAATCATTGCATCTTCTGCACCCACCGTTAAACTAGTCAATCATTGCTGACTAAAATATCAAATTTAAACCCAGGATTTTGGAATAGACCATGGCCTTTAAGTTCAAAAACTTGAAGGAAGGCTTTAAAAGACACAGAAGATACTTTTTAAACAAAGTATTTCTTTTTGAGCTGAGAGAGACATTGGCATATTACCAATTCTTGGCTGACTCAAGAAGGTAATGGCGAGCCTTCTCCAATGCAGTCCTTCTGTTGATGTTAGATCAGGACTTCCAGGACACCGACTCACTGACCTCAGAGCACTACGTCCAACTCAAGACAGCAAAAGGAAATTGATAACACAAGAGGAAAATTTTTCATGGTTACACGGTAGGATTAAGAGAATGGAACAAATTGTATAGCTCTTTCAAAGATCCAGTACAATGGAAGTCAAATAACTTCTTTCTGCTCTAAGTAAGTCTATGATTTTGAGGAGATGGTCCACTACTGGACAGTGAGCAACAACGGCAAAAGTAAATTCACCATAGTCCCAGATGGCCATAAACTGTTCTCCCCTTTGAGGGAGAGCTGACTGGTGGTAAATTAACCTGAGGATCATCACACCTCAGATAAGGGACAAGAGGAAGAAAGCCAGCCTTCATGAATAACCTTAGCCGAAGCAGGAGATTCACCATTAGAAAGCTCATTTATGTATGTGCTCATAATTAACAACTCATACATATTAGATACAAATCTTTTCAGATACCCTACTTAAACTATCTGGGCACAAGTGAAATAGTTGAAATCTCCATCATTCTGATGTTCGATCTCTAACACATGCAACTAAGCATGATATGCTCCACCTTTGGACAGCTTCTAAAATTTATTATGCAGTTCCCCTTCAAGCCACTCACCATCCTGATTTGCAATCACAGTCAAAATCCTGGAATTCCCTTCCTAACGGCATTATGGGTCAACCCACAGCACATGAACTGCAGCGATTTAATGCAGCAGCTCACCACCACTTCCTCAAGGGCAAGTAGGAATGGGCAATAAATGCTGGCCAGCTCGTGATGCTCATGTCCCACAAATGAATAAAAAAATTAGCTTGAATTTCTAGACATTTTACACACAAATGGGGTGGCTAATGTGCATTAACTTACTGATTCAGCAGAGTCACATTTATAATCATGCATTATATACAAGGTTAATAATGCTGCACTTTAAAGTTATTCATTGTACATGAAGCATTTTGACATATTTCAGCCATAAGGCACTATATTCTTTTCCTTTCTAATTGCTGAATCAGACAACTCATGGACCATCCACTACAACAGAGGCATTTTGCCGACTTTCATGTCAACTTAATTCTCGTTCTGAAGGGACCAGTAACAACCTACCAAAAGGCAGCATACAAGAATTTGCCCTTTCTCCAGAGGGCATTCAAACCTAGTGAATTTGAGGTTTTGTACATTTAACCTAGAAACAGGTGGAACAATTAGATATTGTGCATCAGTATCTGCATGATGAATACAAATTCAACAACAAAACCACTGATCAATAATTTGAAATTGTTTAACCTGATACAGGCAGAACCATTGCCACATTCACCAAGTGAACTGAGGTTGAATTCCAGAATAGGTCAAAATACAACAATTACCCACAACGCCCACTCCGAATGTAAAAATATTTCCACTGCACACACCAGATCACTTGCTTCAGCTAATATCTGCTTAGTACAGTTTTAAAAAAAGTTCTCAACACAATCAGCAAACAACTGCTCTAAAAACAGTGGATGATACATTCAGGAAAAACTAAGTATTACACTCAACAGAAAACCAATTCTAATTTAAGGTTTACATCAAGATCCCACAACCCAGATACACAATAATTTTAGAAATAAGGCACTAAAAGTACCTCAGTCACAGCAATAATCCATATAGTTAAGCAGGAATAATAAATGTGTAGAGTATAGGGCTAATGGTAGGATTCTTAATAGTGTTGATGAACAGAGGGATCTTGGTGTATATGTGCATAGATCCCTGAAAGTAGGCAGTCAAGTCGATAAGGTTGTTAAGAAGGCATATGGAGTCTTAGCTTTTATTGGTAGGGGGATTGAATTTTGGAGCCGCAACGTCATGTTGCAACTGTACAAAACTCTAGTGCGGCCGCACTTGGAGTATTGTGTGCAGTTCTGGTCCCCACATTATAAGAATATAAGATATTCTTATAAATGTCTCCATATAAGAATGGAGGCATTGGAGAGGGTACAGGGGAGGTTTACCAGGATGTTGCCTGGTATGGAGGGCAGGTCTTATGAAGAGAGGCTGAGGGATTTAAGGTTGTTTTCGTTAGAAAGGAGGCGGCTAAGAGGAGACCTTATTGAAACATATAAGATGATTAGAGGTTTAGATAGGGTGGACAGTGATAGCCTTTTTCCTAGGATGGAGAAAGCTAGCACGAGGGGACACAGCTTTAAATTAAGGGGTGATAGTTATAGGACGGATATCAGAGGTAGGTTCTTTACCCAAAGAGTGGTTCGGGAGTGGAATGCCCTGCCTGCAGCAGTTGTAGATGCGCCATGTTTGGTGGCGTTTAAGAGGTTAGTTGATAAGTATATGGAAGAGAAGGGAATGGTTTAGTTTGGAGGGTCATTGCTTTTTATATTGGTCAGCGCAACATCGAAGGCCGAAGGGCCTGTTCTGTGCTGTAATGTTCTATGTTCTGCCTCTGAAGTAAAACATATGCATAATATTTGGGTTTAGTAACTTCCAATTTTTTACAATTACTGACGTGTCAGTATAGATGAAGTCATTGATTCCCCCATCAGCACTGAACTAAATAAACATTGCATAGCAACAGGATAGTCATTCAGCCCCTATGTCATGACTGAACCGTACCTGATCTCAGGTTCTCAACCTTGGCTCTACTTCCCTTGATAGCCTCACCAAAAAAAATTCATCATCTCAGAAATTTACCCAGCATCCACAGTTTTTTTTAAATGGAAGACAATTCCACACGTTGCATGCAAAATGGACTTCCTAATTTCACCCTGAATGACATGGCTCTTATTTTCTGGATTTTCCAAACAAAAGAAACAGTTTCTCTGTATCTCCCTTTTTTATTGACCACTTCATTTTAAACATCTCAATTGATCCAATCCACACAACCTTTTATGCTTTGCAAAGTTGCATTGCTTTAGCCATCACTAATAGCGATGGTGAAAACAGAGGCCCCTGTAAAAATGCCCAGAACAACCTGTTCTTCACAAGACATCAATCAGGTAGCATTCCAGTCATTCCTACTTCAGAAAATTATAACAAACACATCAGCAATTTCCTCACATACTTCTTTCATTATTCTAGACGGAAACTACAAGGTCATTTTTTCTTGAAAGAAAAATAGCAAGCATAGATTCCAATTCATTGGGTCAAAAGCATTTAAATCTCTAGCGTCTTTATTTTGAGAAACACAGGCAGCCACTATACTTCGTCTCAAAGCTGTTTCTGCCATCTTGTGGTATTTAAATGATGGTGAAAAACAGCAATGAATTTCAAATATCCACATTTAACAGCAACACAATTTGTTTCACATTCTTGAAACAGTAACCCCAACGGCAATTCAATGTCAAACATGTGCATTCTAGTCTCGTTTTATGTGTGATGGCTGTGGGGATGAACATTGTCTCCAGTCTTTAAGATAAAATCAAGATTTTAATTATTAAATTCTACATGAATCATCACACCATTCGAGTACAACAAGCAAATGGAATAAGGATGCACAGAATAGCTTTTTTACTGTTGTGCAAGATATTTCTTTTAACAGTGAAAAAGTGGGGATGGGTTCAGAGTGCCGAGAAAAGGTGCAGCAAGCCAACGTAAGCTGAGGTTGGGATGGGATAGAGCTAGTGGAGGGAAGAGGGGTGACAAATGAGGGGGTGGGGGATGGCTTGATTAATCTGTCCAAACGTTTGGCACAAAATGATTCTTTACACATAGTACATTTCTGCTTTATTCAAGGATCTCAATGCAAAAGCTGTCAGCTTCTCTTCACCACTGGCTATTATGCGAGAAACCAGTTCCTGTCACCCTATATGCTAATGCATCATATGCCAGATGCAAAAGGAGATTTGAATCAGTATGCCAGAACTTCTGATATTAGTACTGCCTCTTTACTTTCAGTGAAGGTTTTCTTGCACTGATCCATTCATTACCATTTCTTCTTTTGACACAATAAGTTGCATAAAGGCTTAAAAATAGTCACTAGGTTACAGACATACCTCCATAATAGTTTACTGTTATAATTAGTTCATTGACATATTGAGGTACAAATGCCTCAGTAACAGCTTTGGCTTTTGAAGATGATTTGTACAGTCTCAATGCACCTATAACATGACCCAGATATTCAATAGAAGATTGGAAAAATTCACATTTATCATGTCTTTGCTCTGTCAATCTGCTGCTGCATACCAAATTTGCACATCAGTGGCAATTTTGTGTCCATGTTCAGGTCTCAGTCAACATTTTATGTATTCTAGTGCTCACCTAACCACTGAACTTATTTGTCTGCCAAATGCATGTAGAGTGTAACTTCCTTTGTTAGGTTAGTTTCTATTAACAACTGTTTTTGGATAGCTTTGCTGCTCAAACTTCACACTAGTCTATCTCTAATGGTGTTATTCAAAACATCCCTGAATTCAGTTTTCAGCTAATTTCTTCAAAGTCACTATGAACAGACACTCATTCACCATTTTGTTGGCTATGCTTACGGAACCTGAACTGCTTGGTGATGATCACACCACAGGTTTAGTTGAGAAATAATCCTGCA
This sequence comes from Sphyrna mokarran, assembly GCA_024679065.1. Taxonomy (NCBI): domain Eukaryota; kingdom Metazoa; phylum Chordata; class Chondrichthyes; order Carcharhiniformes; family Carcharhinidae; genus Sphyrna; species Sphyrna mokarran. Next base: position 36,101,229 of record JAGIQG010000019.1, read on the forward strand.
GTATTCCTACTTTCTCTTCACAGATTTTCAAGCCTGGCTTTTCCAGCTGTGTCAGACTTCTCAGGAGATCGAATGCCGCCACCTCCCCCCCACCGCCCCCACTGGACTCAGGAAAGTTGGATCTACAATATCTGTCACAACTTTATTTGCTTGCACAAAATAATCAAATTGTTCAGTCTATGAAGTCCACTGTTCAGTGTTCTGATCATATAATCTCTGACATTACATCTATCACCCGTCAATTTAAAGCTATGTCCCCTCACGTAGCCATCACCATCCAAGGAAAAACTCTCACTGTCCATCTTATTAATCCTCTGATCATCTTGTATTAAGTCATCTCTTAACCTTCTTCTCTCTAACAAAAACAGCCTCAAGTCCCTCAGCCTTTCCTCATAAGACCTTCCCATCATACCAGGTAACATCCTGCTAAATCTCCTTTGCACCCTTTACAATGTTTCCACATCCTTCCTATAATGTGACGACCAGAATTGTACGCAAAACTCCAAGCATGGCTGCACCAAAGTTTTGTACAGCTACAACATGACTTCATGGCTCCGAAACTCAATCCCTCTACCAATGAAAACTAACACACACACACCTTCTTAACAACCGTATCGACCTGTGTGCCAATTTTCAGGAATCTATGCATATGGACATCAATATCTCTCTGCTCATCCACGCTACCAAGTACCTTACCATTAGCCCAGTACTCTGTATTCCTGTTACTCCTTCTAAAGTGAATCACTTCACATTTTTCCACATTAAACTCCATTTGCCACTTCTCAGCCCAGTTCTGCAGCTTATTTATGTCCCTCTGCAACCTGTAACATCTTTCTGCACTGTCCACAATTCCACTGACTTGTCATCTGCAAATTTACTAACCCATACTTCTACTATCTCATCCAGGTCATTTGTAAAAATGACAACAGCAGTGGCCCCAACACACCAGTTCTAAACTTATTGTTGCAGAGTACTTGCTACTCCATGCTCCTTATACTGTTCCAGATCTTTCTGGGCAGAGCGTGTGACAAAATTCTTTCACTGATGTTCCTCCAAAATCTTTGTTTAAATTTTGGTTGTTTCGATGGCTGCAATCGTCAGCTTTGGCACAGTTTTTTTTTATAGACTTAGATCTTCCTGGATTTCTGCAATGCGAACCAATGATTTTTTCACTTTTTCCACTGGATTTCAGCAATGTTTGTGTGGGTGGGGGGGTGGGGGATCAACCACCTCATCGTCAGTTTTCTTTGTGGTATTTTTAAAGGGTAGGTTTGCAGATCACGAATGTAGAAACAAACAAAAGCTTGACCGGAAAGGTGTTTGCTCTACAGCTTGTTAGGCTAGGTGACCCGTTTGCCCAGCTGATATCATCAAGACTTAAAATGATTGGGGCCTTAAAGTGCCCTTATTCTAACTAGGAACAATGCAACTACACAATAACCCAAATCAAATGCTTCCTGTTAGATGTGTTTCCTCAATTGAGAAGCATTTGCTGAATTATCCTGAGTGTTACATTACCAATTTAAATAATTAACTGGGCTCATTGGCTAGATGCAACATGCATTCAGATGCAGGGGCAGCATGGTGGCAGAATGGTTAGCACTACTGCTTTTCTGTACCAGGGACCCAGGTTCGATTCCCGGTTTGGGTCGCTGTGGGAAGTTTGCAAGTTCTCCCTGTGTACGTGTAGATTTTCTCCGGGTGCTCCTGTTTCTTCCCACAGTCCAAAGATTGCCAATTAGATGAAATGGCCATTCTAAATTCTCCCTCAATGTACTCAAATAAGCGCCAGGGTGTGGCAACTAGGGGTTTTTCCACAGTAATTTCATCACATGTGAATGTAAGCCTACTTTAGCTTTACAGGGACCATTCTCTCAACAAAAGGAATATGTTCAAGCTTGCAGCTGTTTTGAATTATCTGGGAGCTCAGCGAGCCTATAGTTCCATTCTGCTTTCTCCATGGAAATGCCTCAACCAGATTTTACTTGCCAACCAATCAACGACCATCCCCCCTCCCCTCCCCCAGTACTATAAATTAAAATTGTTTGAATTTTGGCATTGTGGTGTTTGTCCTCAGGTGCAAGATGAAAAGCTTCACCAACATGTCTCTCTCTTCAGCATCATGAGAAAATAATTAGTTAAGAATGTGGCAAATCTTTAGAATTAGGTGCCTCTATAAGAAACAAAACTTTTGTCTAAGGGACAAATTGACTGCTACATTGTCAGGCCCTGAGACTTAATATTATGCATGTAGGAGAGTAACATTATGAATACTTACATTTGCAACAGTCCATTGACATGACTATATGCTCAGTTAGTGTTTGCCTTCAAATTCCTGCTACAGTTGATATAAAAAATGGAATTTCCACATTTTCAGGACATTAGCCTATTCGGGCATGCTTTCAGAGATCATCCCCATGTAGCTGCACAATGTTATGACCTTGTCATTCAGCTTTCTTGCTCAATTTTGATTTACAGTATAATGTGTTTCAGCACAGAAGACTTCAAACAAAACCTCATCTTTAAATTTTTGCTTCAAGTAATATACATCAACATCATTCACAAGCCTCATTTTGAGCACTAAAATCACCACCACAAATCAGGCTCAACACTTCATCAGTTCATAATGGAAGGCTGTTAATGATTTACAATAGAATGCAAGCTATTCTTCAAGTGCAATCATTAGAGTGCCAACAAGAGGTAAGTCGATCATGAGGTTATACAGTTGTATACTTGACTCAGACAGTTTTAATATAGAGCATTAAAACTTTTAATTAGTGAGTCTCCTGTTTAAAAAAAAAAGCAATGTGCCAGATCAATGCATTGTCTATTTATACGCTGGGCAGGATCAGGATATACAAACAGCAATATACAAACATAACCATTCAATTCACCAAGCCTATTCATTCTTTCGATTCTGGCTGATCAATACTTCAGAATCATTTACTTGCCTTTTCTCCATATCTTTCAATACCAATTAAAATCTGTCCACTTTAGTCCTAAATTTCAATTGAACCAGAATCCCCATCCTGTTTGAAGAGTTCCAGATGTCCACATTTTTTCCACTAAAAACGTACTCCTGATTACGACCTTTTGCTCTGGATTGCTCCATCAAGGAAAATTTTGAGAAATATATTCCCATCAAATTCCTTAATTTTTTTTTAAATCTTGTTAAATCACCCTTTCTCCATTTGGGAGAAAACAGAACAATTGCATGTAATCCAACTTTATAATGCAACCCTTCCAAACTCTGATAGCATGCTGATTAAAAACAGACTCCGATCAAAGTACAACTGAAACACTGTTTCCTCATGTTGGTATTTCAAGCTGCTTGAACTGAAAGCAAAATGTTCCATTTGCGTGTCTGCTTGTTTTCTGTACCTGTATCCTAAAGATCTGTATCAATGGGCAAACAAATCTTTGCCCCTTCACAGCTCTTAATCTCATTCTATTAACACAATATTCTAATTTGGCTTTTACAGCTCCAAAGTGGCTGGCCATTTTCAACAATTGGATTTTTACTTTAATTGCTTTCAAGCACCAATGAACATGAGACAGCTCCCCAAAATTATAAAATGCTTTTAAGCATCCTATCTCCTCAGATTCTTAATTTGAAAGGGTCAGTTAATGTAATACATTTTCTTCACAGCAATTGCATAAGAATTTTTCACTTTTTTATATATACACATTCATATACTAGTTTTACATGTTTACGACTGGCACACAGACTAGTGGACGATTGTCATTCTGTTTTCTTCCCCAGGAGGTAATTGTGGAGGTGGATCAGAATTGTTGTGCCTATGATTTCCATCTGGCATCAGCCTGCACTACTGTGTGAAAACTGTCAAATGTTTGTTTTCTATTTGTACTGGTAATGACTGTTTCACTAAACAATAAAAAAGTGTTTTAAGTCAAGCAGTTGAACCAAATATACTTTTTGTTGTTTAAAAGAAGGCCAACACCTTTTTTTAGAAAAAGTCAGCTCTAGGGAGGAGTTACTGAACCAATGTCATGAGATGGGTAATTTTGTTCACACATTAAGAAGGGCCAGATTGCTGAAGCTCCATTTTGCAGGTTAATTCAGCACTCATGATCAAGCCCAGTAGCTCCCAGCCACTTTCCATGATGAAATCATCAACGCCTACTACTGTTTAAGCAAAAATATTCAGTGTCATCAGCTGCTTCAATGGATAAAATAGCTTCCTTGCCAAGAATGAAGCAGCTGATGACACTGCATATTTTTGTTTAAACAGTAGGCATTTATGATTTCATCAAGGCAAATGTATTTGAGGAGTTACTGCAACACTGACACGAACAACAACAAGAAATGGATCAGACATGATCAAGGTGTATGCAATCTCTCTGGAGTCACAGTCTATCTCCTCACTGAAAAATGCAATGCCAAAGATAAATAATTTATGGGAATATATACTTAGAAATACAAAACTATCAATTGTTAAACCATTTTCACAGTTCAGGAACCTAGACCTGCTACAATTGGTGGCAAACTATACTGTGCACATCAAGTGAGCATCAATGTCTGGATCATCTCTCAAATAAAATGCCTATACCCGCAATCCCATTATGGAGGCATTACACAACCTAAAAGACAGCAAAAAGTTTTCAACCTAAGTTGAAGCAATTAATATTGAACAGCAGAATGTTTAGAGCCATTTTAGTTAGCATGAGCCTCAAGTCAAAAAAATACAGAGGCAGCAGTCAATGAGTAATGGGTTTTTATCTCTGCTCACTGCAAAGAGGGTAAATTAATTTAAATGCTTAATTTGGGAATGCACTCCATTTCAATACTTAACTAAAACCCCTTTTATCAAATGTCCTGAAACGTGTACATTATGCAACCGGCACAATACACACTGTGTAGAAGTTTATTGCTTCATTATCCAGGGCAGGGGTGGCTGAACTGCAATCCATGAGTCACAAACAGCTCTTGAGCCCTGGCAACAAAGCTCAAAATTCCCAGGTGATTCTACTCAAATTATATTTCTAATTCGCTTGTTTATCCTGTCTGAATTTTATGAGCCTACAGATACTCCTTCTGCTGCTGTCTCTCTGCTGGAGAAATGATAAAGTCAAATGTAAGATCCATATCATCTACGTGAAAAGTTAGAAATAAGCAAAACTTTTTATATGGCCAGTCAGCTCCACAACTTAATTCAGTCTACAGCCTACGAAAAAATAAGTTTTCTAATGCATTATTAACTTGTAGGGATTTCTTAAGATACCATATTACTTCATCTGCAGGGGCAATTTATCAGCTGTCCAACTACATGAAGGCTAGGTAATAATCCTGTATTCTGAATGGTGCTCCTCTGCCTTGATTTCTTCGTCACCAAAGTTACAATCCTCTTTAGCCTCTTTCTCTTAATGCTAAAATCCCTTCATGATGAAAAGCATCAAAGAACTGAATGGTCTACTTCTGTTTCTGCATTCCACTCCTTCTTTGTAGTTTTTCCTATCCTACAATCTCCAGAATAATGTGTTCATCTGGTTTCCTGAGCATCAAACCCCTACTGCATTATCGGTAGCCAAGTCTTCAGGACACATACTTGGAATTCATCCTCCCAAAATTGCACTACCTCATTACCTTGCTCAACTCTTTTAAGATATAACATGACCAAGCTCTAGGTCATCGCCACCTCTTCAACTCTGATCATCTTTTCCTTATGTCTATAAGATACCATGTAACACTTTTATCACATTAGGAGTGTTATACAAATTAAGTTGTTGTTGCAGTAGTCCACAGAATTTCAAAGTGCATTTTAAAAAGTTATGATTCAGTAGGTCATACAGCAAAATCTGGTCACTGTTGTCGCTTTCTTGTCGCCAGGACAGAAAAAAAGATACTGAATATCTGAGCAACACCAAACAATTTACATTGCACAAAACAATGAAACATACCATATATTAATTAAAAGGCACATTAATGGAGCAACTGTGCATGCCGGCCAAAAAGCCTGAACCCAGACTTGCATGAGAAGCATGGTCACATGGATAAAGCACCAGAGAACAATCCCTGACATCTAAACAAAACATTCAGCAAGAGGCATATTTAAGAGATGCATTATAAAAGGAATGCAAAAGACGACAAGAAACCATGTGGCATTCTGTGATACTTTGCCTTATTGGCCATTGTTCATGCCTGAGCCTGGATATTGGCAAATTAATTAAATCTGTGGTAATGGTTAAGGACTGGAAGGGAAAGTAACATTGCAGTAAATGCCTTGAAAAGGAGGTTCTGGCCAGAGTCCTTCATGTGGCCACATCAGGATTATAAATTCTCACAGTAAAATGTACTTCAACGGTTTTTGATTCTGGGCTTACCTTTTTGCCAATCAACTTCTTCCGTAGAAATTCTCGAGCCTCAAACATATAAGGAATGTCATAGAGGGGTCGCAGTTTCCTTCGATCCTAAGGATAAAACAAAGAAAAATCTGGTTAAAACATTGATGTATAACTGAAGAGCAGATGGGTAACTATCTGAACGATCTCATCAATAGGAACTGCACAGCATTATGGTATAAAATTGTGTTTCTCATCCAAAAACTGTATTCTACAAAAGTTTAATGAATTTTAACTTTGGATCTCATTGCTTAAAAATATAACCTCTCATGCTTTAAAGGTGTTGCAGTTCAACACATATGTAGCTGGTAATGATTATTTGGTCTACATCATAACTACTCAGTTTCATTATTGAAAATCAGAGTCAGAAACACCAAATAAAATTAAATTGATATGCAATGCCAATGGCCAAATGATACCTTTGTTTTCCCCGCTCTCCCCTCAACATAAATATGAAACCCTTATGAGCAACATCCTTTCTTGGAAAGGAAGATTACGATATTGTATTTGTGAAAAATAAATGATATAGTTAGGAACCAAAAAAGGGAGATTAAGAATATTAAAGAGGATTATGGAAGAGCATTTGGGACAGAATCAGAATTTTGCCTCTGTATACAAAAAAAAGAACCACAGGAGTAAGTGAAGAGGATGCGGAAGAACCACTGCTGGCCATGAACTGTGAAACATCCATAAAGTTAGGTGTATCAGAAACAGAATAACCATCAGGCCTAGACACAGAACACAAAATAGCTTGAGAAGGAAATAGCAGAGACACAATCTATAATTTTACAAAAATTAGAAAGGGGAAGGCAGTAGAAGTAATGGGGTTTTTTTTTCAAAAAAGGCATATACTACATCCAAAAACAGGTAAGGCATGGATTTACTGTACATCTTTTATGTCTTCCAGGCATCCCGAAACACTTGGTAGCTAATTAAGTGCTTCTGAAGTGGAATCACTGACACAATATCAAGATGGTGCAGCATTCCCTCACTAAATTGTCAGCTTAAATGATACATTAACGCATCTGAAGTATGGCTTTGAATAATCTTCTGACTTAGAAGCAACAGTACTATTACTGAATAAAGAGTGACATTTGTATTAAGCATGCACTAAATCAGGATTGGATAACTTGGATGTGTACATTGCAGGCAATGCTCAATTAACGTGTGTTTTGTTTTCAGGGACTCCCAAGTGTATGGTTAAGTGGGAGCAAAGTTGTGTCCATGAATGTTGACAGCATTTAATAAAGGCACAAAGTATTCAACAGAAGCAACCAATTGGATACAGTATAACCAAAGATAAACGGATATTTTTCAGATTGATGGGTATAGGTAGTGTCATATCCCGAGGATTGGCACTGAAATATCAGAACAGGCATAAGCCATTTAGTCCCTTCAGCCTGATCCTCCACTCAACTACATCATGGTTGATTTTGGACCTCCTTTGCTCCATATTCCAAACTTCTACCATCCCTTATGTGTCAATGTATTTCCTATTTTCACTCCAATATGGTCTCATTTTAATTTTTAGACTATTCCCCCTAATTGCAGATTTCCTAACTAGCAGAAATCATTCTACTCTATTTGTCTATTCCTTTCAATACCATGAAAACACAATCAAATCATCTCTTGTGTAATCTCACCTCACAATTTAACAACTTTTGAGTCCACATATAATTTTATAGCACTGCATTGCTCTAAGACCAATATATGCTTCCTGAGGTGTGGTACCCAGACTGCCCACGGTACTTCAAACGTGGTCTAACCAAGGCTTCATATAGATGCAGCATGAGTTTTTAATCCTGGAAATGTTTATCTTCTGTTTCATCTCACTATTTTAAAAAAACACTGCAATGTTAATGTACCTTTAAGAGGTTTGTGGCATCATTGTCACAACCTTGGGTGATGTCATTGCTGGAAGGAGGATAATAAAATCAGATTAGGTGACCAAAGATTTTCAGCTTTCAGTTTCATTTTAGCTGGAATGGTAGAGGCAGTCTTAGAAGCAGGCTAGAAAAGAAGTCTTCTTCTCTCTGTTTTGCTTTGAAAGTGTTAGTAGTTAGCTACAAGAAGGGCTTGTTGCTGTGCTGCAGTAATCTGTATTTTGGGGAGCTGATACAACTGCAGGCTGCTAGGAGCATTCAAGATCATTTGAGATCAGCAATCAATCTAGGGAACTGGATTCCAGTATCATGTAAGCTTTAGTCCATACAGTGATCAATCTTTTCAAGGTTTTGTTTATTGGATTTTGGCTTTCATTGGAAAATCATTAGCTATATTAAGGGTTAGAGGCTGGTGTGGTTGTTTTGTTTGTAATTGACAAAAGGTCTTGCTAATTTTCTTACTATGCATGTTGACTATATTCTTAAATAAACTTATTTTGATAAAAGTTCCCTAGTGGGTCACTTAAATCATACCTGAAGTGAAACATCTCATGCTTATCCTTGCCAAATTCAAGCGAGCTTCATAAACACTTTGGAGTTTCTAGCCTGAACCATAACAGCACAGTAAGAATAATACCAACTTTGCTGATAACAAGTCAAGAAAATTGTGAGAAAGAATGAATGTGGGTAGGATAGAATGAGTTGGGTGGAAACTACTAATAAAGGAAGTGATGAAAGATTGTGTAAACTATAAAAATTTACTTCTAATACTTAGCAAATCAGTAACAAAGAAGCATTGACTAAAAATGCTAGTGAGCAAAAACACAGAATCCCTACAATGCAGAAGGCAGCCATTTGGTCCATCAGATCTGCGCCAACTCTCAAAAGAGAATCTTACACAGGCCTATCCCTTCTCCCTATCTCCATAGCCTTGCACATTTAACACGACTTCACCAAACTGACACATTTTTGGACACTAAAGGCAATTTAACATTGTTAACCCACCTAACCTGCACATCCTTGGACAGTAAGGGGCAATTTAACATGGCAAATCTACCTGAAGAATGAAGGTGAAACCTTTTTTCGCTCAGAAAGTCACTAGAATATGGAATGATTCAACACAAGTGCTACTGAAGCAAATATCATTAATGTTAAAAGAGATTGGATAAATGAAAAAGCTAAGTATACAGGAACAACAGGATTTCATTGCATGGAGTGAAGTAGCAGCTTTAATGCTGATATCATTAGTGGAATGTGAGTGTTGTGACTTTAAAAGTCCTTTCCAAAACCACAATATTGTTGCATTGACATGGCAAATCAGCTCCATTTTCTTTTTGCATTCCTAGCTGATAAAACCAAGTTAGAATAAGTAATCAGATAAGAAAGTGATAAAGTAACAAGAATTACCATAAGCCATTTAAAAATAAAGGTTATAAAAAATTCAAGTTTCCCAAATCCAACTGCTCACCAAAAACTGTAAATCTTCAATTACAAGACATAAAAGGGTGATCAGAATCTTAAGGGAAAAATGAATTCTGCCTAAAAATATTAATCTTAACTTCAACAATCAACACTTTGGAACTACATACTTATCCTTTTCTTTTAGATACCTCCTAGACCTGCTGAGTTCTTATTTGCTTTTATTACAGAAATCACCACATTGATTTGAGAATGTGGCACAATGTTGCCATCCCTCCCTTCAAACATAGCATAAATCTTGAAAAACATTTCTAAATTTATTTACAAATATCACAAATCCACTTAATATTAAAAATGAGGCACATGTTTTAATTTGGCATCAGGTTGCATCACAATTCCACCAACAATCCGAATACGATGCTCCAAGCAGGGATTATTTCTGCTACCCAACCTGTTATTTTCCTAGGTGGGTGGGTTAAGCAAATTGCAGTTGAACCTGCCTGGTTTCGAGCCAGCAATGAAGCTTTGCACAACATGAAGATTTCACACGTGTTACACTACTTGGTGAGAAATATCTGTTTTAAAACAAAACATCAACTGCACAACTGTTAAATTTAATAATTATGTCTTGCTTTAAAAATATCCTTCCTTTGTTGGTTGTGAAGCACATTGTGATATCCTGTGGTGGGAAAGGCAACTACATAAAAGCAGACTAAATAAATGAAAGTCCTGGGTGTCAGTGCTATGTTTATTGATCAAATATTCCCAAGTCAGCAATAACAAATGAACTTCCCTCTACGCTTGTCAATCAGCACACATTGTGATGTTTTAAAAAAGATGTTTTAAACACAACCCTTCAGGAACAATTGGTATAATTTCAGAGCATCACTTAATAAAATGAACAGATACCTTGGTCTCCAGCAATTTTAATATAAATAATTTGAACATCACAGATACACTAGGATGTGTCTGTACAATTTATGGGCCAGACTGGATGCAGAAAAATCAACAACTTCTAGACTGATGATCAGAAGCTCAAAGACCTAAGGAAATTTCTCATGTTACTGTTCTATCAAATAAAGGTTGGACTAGGACACAATTATCAACTCCAAGCCAGTCATCCTCAATAAAAAAAGCATACCCATCTACTATAGTCTCCAAGATGAATTTCCATGGCACTTTCTTTTTAATTAATCTGACAGCAAGACCTCAACAAATGCCATAATATGATGTCTCTGCATCTCTCATTACTCAACTTGGCAGCTGCTTGTTGAATTAGGATCACTCTCTGACTTCATCCAAGTAGTCATTCTCCATCTTTGGCAGAAAGCTACCTGAGAGAGCCTTACTTTGTTCTCACTTGAGGTCTCACTGTACAAGGCCTTCAGGGACGAACAGGTACTTTTTATTCCATTGTGGCTAATGCTGATGCAGGATGTCATTGCTTGTGCAAGACACAACAATGGAGATTGCTTTCTTTCACTAGAAAAATCCTAGTCATCTTTGCTTTCCTCCACCTTATTATGTGCTCAGGGCAGAAATATTGACCAATGTCCATCATTCTGTTCTAATGCTTTGGTGAAACAGATGCATGTAGAGAAGCTAAGTCTGAAATCTATTTGAGCAAATATGTGAGCTTTGCCATTTTTAAGACTGCAAGTGTGCTAATTATCAACACTTGCATCTTAATGCAAGATGTTACAGCACTAGCTTAGTGAATAAAATACTGGGTTTATTGGGCAGATGTCATGAAAACATTCAACATCACCAGAACAGCATTCTGCAGAATTTTAAAGAACACTGCCAGTTTATGGAAGCTCCTTGACATCATCATTCTTTTTGTGACAACATGCACAATATTGTACTGTTGACCATTCCACTTTGTTTCAAAGTGAGGAATGGAGTGAAACCCGACCCTGTTCTAGCCCCAAACTTTGTTGGGCATTTTCTTCTCATCAGTCCTTTGTCTTCCCTGCAGATATAGAAGGGTTCCTGCATACAAGTGCAGACTGCAAATTCTACAATCTGTTCAGATTAAAATAGTAGACAAAGTATAGCACATCTTGTCCAGGGAAATCCTCTACGCAGACGATACCATTCTAATCACCCACACAGAAACTTAGCTGGAAAGACTCAGTCTTTCCACAGCCTGTAAAGCAACCTGTTGTCCTTTACTACAAGCATCAAGGAAACTGTAATCATGGGATGTCACATATTCACCCTCAGCCATACTAAACACAACTGCAGTGGGAGTGATGAGCAAATTATGCTACTTTGGGGCTGGGCAACAGAAATCTGATACAGAATCTAATATACATGGAGAAAGAATCTCACTCACGCCAATGAACTATAAAATTAAGTACGAAAACAAACTGAGCCTCTAGAGCATGATGTTGATTTAAAAGGCCTGTTTTTTCAGTATACTGATGTACAGCTGTGAATATTGGATAACCTGCAGCCATCAAGGAAGCTCAACAATGTTCAATTTGGATGTCTGCAGCACTTTCTCAGCATTTTAAAAAGCATTTAGAATAGTTACAACGGTACAATGTGTATAGAGGGACATAAGCCAAACGTGGGCAACTGGGATTAGTTCAGGGGTTTAAAAAAGGTGGCATGGACAAGAAGGGCCAGTTTCCATGTTATAAACCTCCAGATCATGATCGGTCAAAATCAAATGAGAGTCAATTGATGCCTAATCTCCATTTCCAGGATGCTTGCAAGCATAACTTGAAGGCCCCAAAGACTGATTTTCAAATGTGGCAGAAGCTAGTTAAGATAGAAATAACATAATACATGGGTAGGTGTGGACCAGCATCACAATCACTGCCTGCAGAGGTTTGACAGATGCACCTATGCCAAGAACAGCATCCACAACAAAACCTAATAATCACCTTGTACACATATTTGTAGCAAGACCAGTCTCGCATGGATTGGTCTCTTATCAGTCATCAGCAAATATGCATGTGAAACTATTTCATCACCAATGGGTTTTGCTATACATCCATCATATGTAATAGAAGAATCCTTATGATTGCTGGGAATTAACATTACATTGCGAGATTTGCATAAGTTCAGCTGTGCCATCTGGTTAATATATGTGTTAGATCAGATCTAGTTGGAACTCATCAATTGCTCGTGTTTTAATTCAACAAACTTCTTGAAAATATATAGGGGTCTAGGAAAATTCCCTCAACTAATGGAATTCTTTCTAACCAACCTCATTAATCATGGAGATTGTGATTTGTATCAACATAAAAAGGAAAACCAACAACTTGAAATTGTTCTCTAGCCCCATAAACTTATATTTGTTTGAAGCAAAATCCAACACCAAACACAGTATTATTTTTCCACCCTTTGTAAACTTCAACTCAAGGATTAATAATTGGCCCTTTGGGGATTCGGAAGGTTTAAGAGTGGCATAGTGGTTGACATTGCTGCCTCACAGCGTGAGGGATCCGGGTTCAATTCCAGCTCGGATCATTGTCTGCGTAGAGTTTGCATGTTCACCTGGCGTCTGCATGGATTTCCTCCAGGTGCCTCCCACAGTCCAAAGGTGTGCAGGTTAGGTGGACTGGCCATGCTAAATTACCTCCTAAAGTTAGGGGAACTAGCTAGGGTAAATGCATGGGGCTATGGGGATAGAGCTGGGTTAGACTGCAGTTGGTGCAGACTCAATGGGCTAAATGGTCTCCTTCGGCATTGTCGGACTCTATGGTTCCATGTAAAGAACTGAATATATGTTACTGCACATACTACAAAATCAAACTTTAGAGTACTGCACCATAATATGGCACAATTAATGTGTTCATGGATACTATAGCAAACCTTCATCTGGACTGAAATGCAAAGCAAAGTCATCATTAAAACCATATTCCAAAACAATCCACTGGAGCATTTAAACTCATCCCAATCTCTTTTATTATCCATTTTTTTTTCGAAGTTAATTTTAATAAAAACATTTGAAAAACATCTAAAGCTAGGCCAACAAATTCTTGCCTTCTGGAGCACAAGTAGTTTAAATTCCTGTCCCCATCAATTTTTATATATGTCAAATTAATGCTCCAATTTTTTTATTTGAATACAAGACAATTACCTCAACAGCATCCTTTTCCAAAGGATCAGGTGTACAAAATTCAAAGAGGATAAACCAATAATGAAGAAATTGTGAAAACCTTTGTGGTTTTGAGGGTCAGTTAGACAGGGTTCATGGTCTGGTGAACAGCAGGAGAGTTCTTCATGCTCAAAGCACAACTCCCATCTGTGTTTTTAAAAATGATTCAATTTATATTTGTGTATAGCTTGCAAATTTATGGGTATTAAGTTAAGGGCTTGCCTTACATGCATAAACCCAAGGATTATACTAGAAGAGGATTTATTACTAAATTAAACACTCGTTGTTGTCTCAGGACAAGAACTCCATTCCAGTTGCACCTGAGTGTTTATTGGGAAATAACCTTTTACTCACCCCAAACACTATTATTCCTAATCTTTACTGGAGAACCAACAATAACTATTCTTGTAATTTTCCTCCAAAGTGCTCACTTTGACAAAGATCTTGTTATCACTCCCATTCTATCCTTCTGTTAACTCAGAAGAATCTATTGAAACTCTGAAGTCAATCAAAACTGAATTTAAACCTTCCGAATTCCCAAAGGGCCAATGATTAACCCTTGACCTGAAGTTTACAAAGGGTGGAAAACTGGGAGGTCAGAAGATCATGGGAATACACAAGTCTAGTCTTGTCCTGAGGCAACAATGAGTGTTTAATTTAGTAATAAATTCTCTTCTAGTGTAATCCTTGGGTTTATGCATGTGAGGCAAGCCCCTATCTTAACACCCATAAATTTGTAAGCTGTACACAAATATAAACCGAATCATTTTTAAAACACAGATGGGAGTTGGGCTTTGAGGCGAAGAACTCTCCCATTGATCACCAGATCATGAACCCTGTCTAACGCTCAAAAGTCTAGATGTTACAAAGGCATTGAGGGGACTTGAATGGCAGTTGAGTTGATGTAAGGGAGGAGAACAGGCAATGTTCTTTAAGTAGGCAGTCTTTATGATGGGGGGCTTTGATGAGCAACTGTCTTCTTCAGGGTAAGATAATCTCAGAAAAAGAACTAAGTTAGTGGTGAGGGGGAAGGGAAAAAGGCACAATTTTCTGTCAAGTATTGGCAAGCTCAATGCCCTAGCCTTTTATTAATGTGCAAATTTTGGCCCATTAAATTCATTGCACAAAGGAAGGATGCTTAACAGTCATGCCTCTCAACTTTTCAAGCCCAAAAACAATTGAAACTATATCCCAAGTCTACAGGGAGCTGAGTTTTTTATACTTATCCATCTTCAGTTTAAATATTTCTAATGACTCTGCTCCCAATATACTTTGGAGCAGAGATTTCCAGAGATTCACTAACTTCTGTGAGAAGAAATTTCTATGCATTTTAGTTTTAAATGACTGGCCCTTTATTGTGTGGTTAAGTCCCTTGTTCAAGACTCTCCCACAAGTGAAAACATCCTACTATCTATCCTGTCATGTCCCCTCAGGATCTTATGTGTTTGAATAAGGTCATCCTTCACTCTTCTAAACCCCAAGGACTACAGGCCCAGACTATTCAGTCTCTCTTAATAGGATGTTCTCTTCTCCCAAGAGTTAGTCTGGTGAATCTCCTTTGGATTGCTACCAACGTTACTCAATCCTTTTTAAGGTAAGGAGACCAAAACTGCATGCATACTTCAGGTGAGGCCTCACCAAAAATGTAGCTTTCATTATTAAATAAATCTGCAGTTGAGTTTGGAATAAGCCTTTAAGAATACTCAAGAGTTAGCTCCCTTTTCTCTAACTTACATTTTATAAGTTTCTGCAGATGTGAAGGATACCACTGCTCTGCCATATTGGAGTGCATATAAGCAATAAAAAAACTCAAATCCAGCTGAAGTAAAGGCCTCTGAAAGCCATTATATTTGCATTATTGCTGATGGGATGTTTTCACAGCTACCGCACACCTCACAACACAGATAATGTTGTTCAGGTATTCTCACTAAAAGAAAATTATCTAGTTGCCTGCACATGAATGCAGAAACTATACAATCATTTAACCAGCTGTAAGTAGCAGAATAATACTGGCATGCCTTATGAAGATATAAAGATCCAAATTTAAATTCGTATACAGGATGTCAGAGATTAGAGTACCACCATTTGCTTCCAAGGACTTGTAAGTCAAATTCTGTCCCAATTGGCATAATGAAGATTTCTCCACTTTACAAAGTCAGGTAGAAGGCATTTGCAAATTGGCAGTGAAAAATGCATGGCTTAAAGTTAATAATTTGGCAATCTCGAAGCTAATGGTGTAATAAAAGCTTGCATCTAACCTGCCCGAGCCCAGAATTCTATATGAAATTCCAGGAGCAAAAATATACTTAAAATAAAATTTGTGGGACACAAATACGGTAAAGTTGGAGGAGAGCAGGATATGCCACAAATAAGGAATCAAAAGCAATCATTAAGTCTTGAAACAGTTTGCCACACAAACGAACTACAAGTAAAAGTCAACATTAAATTTCGAAGAGAAACATTGTCAGCTTCAGAATTACTTGAAATTCAACCTCTACTTTGTTTTAATCTAACATGTCATAGAATTTCATCGTGTAGAGATGCCGGCGTTGGACTGGGGTAAACTCAGTAAAGTTTCACCACACCAATTTTAAATCCAACCAATTTATTTGATAGTAAATTCGCGAGCTTTCGACACTGGCATTTGCCTGACGAAGGCCATAGTGTCGAAAGCTCGCGAATTTACTATCAAATAAATTGGTTGGATTTAAAATTGGTGTTGTGAAATTTTATTGAGTTTATAGAATTTCATTGGCAGCAGTGAAATATGATGTTATTTAATACAATCAAAAACAAGCAGCACAGCATCAAGTCCTTTTGAAAGCTCCACATCTTAACTGAGACCCGCAATTAGGAACTTAAATTATCACATCAAAAGAAGTGTTTATATCCAGGCAATTAGATTTGTTGAAGAAGTTGCACCCTTGGGAAGTGAGGGTGGTTTCTGTTATAGGGTTGCATGGAAGGATTGCCTACCAATTAGTGCCCTCAATAACTATTATGCACAGTTTATGCTACAATTGTCTTTTTAACTGAATAATTCACAGTTTTCATTGTCATGGTGTGATTCCCTACCTCATGTCATCTTCCCCACCAACTGCCACTAACTCTCAAACACCCCATTATCATTTACACTTGCAGCTTGCCCTCACACAGAGGGTGGTGAGGGCGTGGAATGCCCTGCCTGCAGCAGTTGTGGACTCGCCTACTTTGGGGGCATTCAAATGGTCGGTGGATAGGCATATGGATGATATTGGAATAGTTTAGGTTAGAGGGTCCGCTGGCCGGCGCAACATCGAGGGCCAAAGGGCCTGTACTGCGCTGTAATGTTCTATATTGTGCTTCCCCTCAACTGCAACTGTTTATCAAATAATTCTGAATGAAATCACAAAACCAACCTGAGCCTATGGATCACTAACATTGTGATCTGAAAGGAATGGAAGCTACTCTACTGGCCTTTTTATGTCTTCTGCTTTGCATGGAATGGTTAGAACCAGCCTGCCAAGCCTGAAGGAACATTTCACCCATTTCCCCGTAGCTCTGCAAATTTTGAAATAATGATGCAATTCCGTTCGGAGAATTAATCATGCCTCCACAACAATCAGGACGTGCATTGAGGTTACACAAGACCTTACCAGCTGGCTGTATGAAATTTTGTGTCACCGTTGCTTCTATTGCCAAGTCCCTTAAATCTATACCTTCTGACTCTCGATCCTTCAACTAATGAGAACAGCTTCTCCCTAGCTACAGTCTAGACAAAAGAACAAAGAAGAAAATTACAGCAAATTACAGCCTTCCAAATCTGTACCGGCCATGCTGCCCAACTGAATTAAAACCCCCTACCCTTTCGGAGACCATATCCCTTTATTCCCATCTTATTCATTTATTTGTCAAGATGCACCTTAAAAGTCATATCTGCTTCCATTACTTCCTCCAGCAGAGTGTTCCAGGCACCAACCTTGCCTTGTACATCTCCTTTAAACCTTGCCTTCACACCTTAAACTTATGCCCCAGTAACTGGGGACAAGTTTCTCACCATCCATTTTGTCCATGCTCTCATAATCTCTCCTCAAAGCTAATGCAATCAATACAAAGCAACATCCTGGTAAATCCTTTCTCCAAAGCCTGCGCATCCTTCTGGTAGTGTGATGACCTCTCATGATTTTGAATACTTCTATCAAATCTGCTCCCAATCTTCTCTTCTCCAAAGAAAATCATCCCAATTTCACCAATAATTCTCATTACTGAAGCTCATTATTCCATCCCTGGAACTATTCTCATGAATATTTTCTGTACCTTCCCAAATTCCTTTACATTCTTTTAAAGCGGGATGCCCAGAATAGTATGCAATATTTCAGTTGAGGTCAAAACACTGTTTTATACACTGTTTTGGGTTTTTTTTTAACTCTATGGCCCTCTTCATGAAGCCCAGAATGCCATATACTTCATTAATTAGGCTCTCAACCTGTCCTGCCACCTGAAATGATTCATGTGCATATATACCCTGGTCCCTCTACTCCTATAATTATATTACATCTTTAATTTCACAAGATTTCCTAAGGAAATTCACAGGAACATTTTCAAATAAAATCTGACAACAAGCCACATTAGATGTTAGATCAAGTGATCAACAATTTGGTCAAAGAGGTAGATTTTGAAGAGCAGAGGTAGAAACGTGATGAGGTTTAGGCAGCTGAAAACAGTCGTCAATGGTGGAAGAAATCAAATTCTGGGACACAGAGACCATGCATGCTTAAACAGATAGTGTTGCCATGAGAACTCCTCTCTGGATCCAGTTCTTATCAACATCTATGTTTTCATGAGAAACATACATTAAATGGAACATTTCCCCATAGTAGAGGGATCAATAACCAGTGGGTATACATTTAAGGTAAGGGACAAGAGACGTAGAGGGGACTTGAAGAAGTTTTCATCCAGAAGATGGTGGAAATATAGAATTCTCTGCGTGAACGGTGATACAGGTGGGAACCCTCAATGTTTAAGTAGTATTTGGATCAATATTTGAAACGCCATAGCACACAACTATGTGGACCAAGTGCTGAAAAATGAAAGAATTAACCAACTGTCCCCAGTCCTCCATGGCAATGCCTCTACCAGAGTCCACTTGCCAAGCAATCAGCATTCTCTTAGGCAGTATAAATGCTGTTCCCTCTGAAATTAAGTATTCTTGTGAATCCGTCCCTATATGTGCAAGATGAAAAGCTTCAACTATATGTCTCTTTGCTCAGCAATACTAAGCAAGTGGATAGATATTACTTGAACTGGCAAATCCTATTGTGTAATTTCAATAAAGTACTAAAATGGTTAGAACATAGGTTAGAATATAGAACACAGAACACTACAGCACAAACAGGCCCTTTGACCCACAAGTTGCACCGATCATATCCATACTTACCAGGCCATAGAACTATCTGTAACTCCCAATCCCATTAAATCCCATGTACACATCCAGAAGTCATTTAAAAGACCTCAGCGAGTTTGCCTCTACCACCACTGACAGCAGTCGATTCCACTCACTCACCACCGAGTGGAAAAACTTACCCCTAACATCTCCTCTGTACTTAGTACCCAGCACCTTAAACCTGTGTCTTCTCTAGTGACCATTTCAGCCATGGGAAATAGCCTCCAAGAATCCACCCTATCTATTCCTCTCAATATTTTATAAACCTCTATCAGGTCACCTCTCAGCCTTTGTCTCTCCAGGCAGAAGAGACTTAGCTCCCTCAATCTATCTTCATAAGACATGCCTCACAATCCAGGGCAACATCCTTGTAAATCTCCTCTGCACCCTCCCAACAGTTTCAACATCCTTCCTATGGTGAGGCGACCAGAACTGCGCATAGTATTCCAAGTGGGGTCTGACAAAGATCTTATAAAGTTGCAGCATTACCTCCTGACTCAAACTCAATCCCTCAATTAATGAAGGCCAGTATATCATACGCCTTCTTGACAACATCCTCCACCTGTGAGGCTGACTTAAGAGTTTTATGCACCCAGACACCAAGATCCTTCTGCTCCTCAGCACTGCTAAGACTTCTACCCTTGATATTGTACTCCTTCATCCCATTGGTCCTGCCAAAATGGACCACTACACATTTATTCACGTTGACGTCCATCTGCCCCTTCTCTACCCAGTCTTGCATTCTATCTATGTTACGCTGACATCCCTCCAGACTATCCACAACACCACCAACCTTCGTAGTGTCAGCCAACTTATTAACCCATCCCTCCACTTCCTCATCCAAATCATTTATGAAAATGACAAACAACAAGGGTCCTAGAACAGATTTCTGGGGCACTCCACTGGTGACTGACCTCCATGCAGAAAAAGACCCATCCACAACACACTCTGCCTTTTGCAGGCAAGCCAGTTCTGGATCCACAAGGCCAAAACCCCTTGGATTCCATGCCCTCTCACCTTCTCAAGAAGTCTTGCATGGGGTCCTTACCAATGCCTTGCTGAAGTCCACGTAAACCACATCCACCGCTCATCTTTCGTCAATGTGTTCAGTCACATTTTCAAAGAACTCAACTAGGCTGGTAAGGCATAACCTGTTCTTGGCAAAGCCACGTTGACTATTTCTGATCAAGCTAAACTCCCCTAAATGCTCATAAGTCCTGTCCCTCAGAATCATCTCCATCAACTTCTGGTTGCTGGTCCAGTTCTGGTCACCGTACTACCGGAAGGATGTGGAGGCCCTGGAGAGAGTGCAGAGGAGATTTACCAGGATGCTGCCTGGTATGGAAAGGCTGTCTTACGAGGAAAGATTGAACGCACTGGGGTTATTTTCCCTTGAAAGACGTCGGCTGAGAGGGGATCAATTAGAGGTATATAAGATTATGAGGGGTATAGATAGAGTAAATGGTGGTAAGCTTTTTCCACCATTAGATTCTGATAGAATGAGGGGTCACGGCCTTAGGGTGAAGGGGGCTATGTATAAGACTAATATTAGAGGGCATTTTTTCCACACAGGGTAGTGGGGGTGTGGAATGCACTACCGAGTAAGGTGGTGGGAGCAGGCACGCTAGGGTTGTTTAAGGGTCTCTTGGACAGCCACATGAGCGGTCTGCAGATAGAGGGATATAGGAGGACTGCTTAAATACTTTAATTGTTTCCACAGGCTGTTCGGTCCACCTTGTTGACCAACAAGGTGCATGCATTCGGCAGGTCGTGCGAGGGCTGCTCCTGGATGTTACTTCAGGAGTAGCCTAGTGCTTCATGTCGTTAGTGTATGCTTAAACTGGACCATCAGATGGGCAACATGACATCTCAGAGACTATCGCTGTTGCTGTGCAGACACATGGATTTGGGCCTGTGTCTGCGGGAGTTTGCGCGTTCTCCCCGTGGTTGCGTGGGTTTTCTCCGGGTGCTCCGGTTTCCTCCACATCCCAAAAATGTGCTCTTAGGCTGATTGGGTAACAAATTGTCCCTATATTGGTCTCTATATGTCATTAAGACATTAGGATGGAGGCGCGGGCTCGTTGGGCCGAAGGGCCTGTTTCCCGTGCTGTGTTGTTCTTTGTTAACTTACCAACCATTGAGATAGATTAGCCGGTCGGTTATTTCCTAGGCTCTCTCTGTTCCGTTCCTTGAAAATAGGAATCACATCCGCAATTCTCCGGAACCTCTCCTGTCTCCATCGACGATGCAAAGATCATCACCAGGGCTCCGCAATCACTTCCCTCACCTCCCACAGTAACCTGAGATGCATCCCATCTGGTCCCAGCGACTTATCTATCTTGATAGAATTTAAAAGTTCCAACACATTCTCTTTCTTAACATCCACATAGTCAATCTTTTCAATCCACCACAAACCTGTAATACAACCTCCCAGATCACTTTCCATCGTGAATACCGAGGCAAAATACTCATTAAGCCATTTCTTCCGGTTCCACACAGACTTTTTCCTCTTCATCTTTTATAGATCTTATCCCTTCACTTCTCAGCCTTTTACTCTTCACATATTTGTAGAACGCCTTGGGATTCTCCTT
The DNA here is from genome assembly GCA_024679065.1 of Sphyrna mokarran. Lineage (NCBI taxonomy): Eukaryota > Metazoa > Chordata > Chondrichthyes > Carcharhiniformes > Carcharhinidae > Sphyrna > Sphyrna mokarran. Next base: position 36,123,018 of record JAGIQG010000019.1, read on the forward strand.
AATCTTACCCACCAAGGCCTTCTCATAACCCCTTCTGGCTCTCCTAATTTCCTTTCTGACCTTTCTACAAGCCTTACACTCCTCTAGACCTTTAACATCTCCTAGGTCTCTGAACCTTTTGTACACCTTTCTTTACTTCCTGACTAAGTTCATTACAAGCTTTGTGTACCACGGTTCCCGTGACCTACCAAAACCTCCTCGTCTCATCGGAACATTGTCGTGCAGAGCTCCACACAAACATTCATCGAAAATCCGCTACCTTCCTTCAGCATTTTTCCCCAAGAACACCACCTTCCAGTTTACTCATCCAATTTTCTGCCTGATGATTTCATATTTCCCCTTAAACACCTTCCTAGCCTGCCTGATCCTATCTCTTTCCAATGCTATCGTGAAGCAGATAGAATTATGATCTCCATCCCCGAGATGCTCTCCCATCGAGAGATCCAACACCTGTCCTGGTTCATTAGCCAGCACCAGGTCAAGAACATCCTCTCATAGGCCTATCCACGTACTGTGTCAGGAAACCCTCCTGAACACACCTAACAAACTCGTCCCCATCCAAACCCCTTACCTTAGGGATAGTCCAGTCGATGTTTGGGAAATTAAAGTCTCCCATCACGACAACTCTTTATTACTACATCTCTCTAGGATCTGTTTCCCTATCTGCACCTCAATTTCCCTGTCACTATTGGGCGGCCTATAGAAAACACCCAGCAAAGTTATCGATCCTTTGCTGTTCCTAACTTCCACCCATAGGCTTCATAGATAGTCCCTCCACGGCATCCACCTTCTCTACAACCACGATGCTGTCCCTGATCAACTGTGCCATTGCCAATGCCAGTGCAATTAACCATTAGGTATTACAACAGACATGAAAACGCCATTATTTAATGAATAATTCTTTTTTCAATACAGGTATTATTGTGTTAACAGGATAAGTGTATGTTCTCCTTAAAAAAAATTAAGAACAAATCTGATAGAAGTGTTCAAACTCATGTAGGGTCTAGAGAGAATGCATAAAGAAAACTGTTCACATAGTCAGGAACTAGAGGTACAAATATAAAGTGATTGGGAAAAGGATGAAAGACATCATGATAATTCAATGCATAATTACAATCTGGAATGGGCTTCCTGAAAGAATGGCAAAGGGAGGTTCAATCGTAGCTGTCAAAGGGAATCGGATAAGCACCTGAAGGGAAAGGAATTTGCAGGATTTCAGGATAGGTTAGAAAGTGGGATTAGTAGAGAACAGATAAGGGTTCCATGGGCTAAATGTTTTCCACTCCATGATTCAAAACTGGTAAAAAAAAAAATGGCAGTATGCGGGGAGGGTGGTTATATACTGGATTTTCAACTTCTGGGTTCCCATGTTCAAATTCAATCTCGACTTATTTTTATCTGTGAACTGAATTTGGCTAGTTTCAACTTTGTTCCTCGTGGGTAGGTCTCCACTACAAATTTAGTTAACATGGCACTATTGAGCAAACTCACTCAAAAGGTCAAGATTGGAACAAATGTTACACGTGCGCAGCAGGAGTGCTTGAGAGATTACAGCTGAGGTACATTTCAGGGGCAGAATTCTGCAAGTTCTCCTTTAACTCTGGCTGTCTTCTAAATGTCTTGGGAATTCTTCATGTTGGCACTGTGTGCCTGAAATATAAAGCTCCATTACCTAACCACAAACCGCACCCCCCCAAAAAAATCAGTGAACTCTTTTCCATATGTATTTAACAGGAGGAGAGAGAAAATAGCATAAGACAGTTATTTTTGGAGCAACAGAACATTCCAAGCAGCTGGCATACAAAAATAAGTTTAAAGAGAACCATGAATTAGATTATTTATTGAATGCCAAATATTTGTGCAAACAATTCATAGCAATTGTGCCTGACATTTTGTTAAAAGCTGTAAATGGGTAAAGACAGAAATAATGACTGTTATTAAGTTATTTGTGTACAAAGCCTGGAGCAGCTTGCAATCCTCACGATTACATCTTCTCTTCCTCACTCTACCAGACTAACATTCATATACAACTTTGTTCCAGGGGATCAGAAAATGCTGTTACCGTCTCTTTACTCGTTGGATGATTAATGATTACATGGTGAATGTGGCATCTATGATGGAGTGATTTTTCACTGGAAACCGGCTATTCACAGAGTACGCATTCACTACGACCTTCCTCCATGCTCACAACCTCTAAAAAGTCCACCCAAAAGAATAGTGGCTGTGTATAGAAATGGAGGAAGGGGGAGGGGTGTGTGTGTGGAGAATGTGTTGGATCAACATATAACCTTTACCGACAGCAGGTCATCAACAAAAACAGATGGCAAAAGAAAACGGTGGAACAGAAAAGTCACCTTTCTTTTACCTGAGGGACAATAAAGACCTAGTTACGAGTAACTTGAACGGAACTTACCTACCAGAATGCATAGATGATTTACCATCAGGCAAACGCTCATCACCTCTTTAGCATTCTTCACCAGCCAAAACAAAAAGGATCCAAAAAACTCCAGCAAGGTACTGATGACATCATAGCATTAGATACTAAGAGGCCATACTTTCTTCAAATTAAAGTTATTTTATTCGTCACAAGTAGGCTTGCATTAACAATGTAATGAAGTTACTGTGAAAGTCTCCTAGTCTCTATACCCCAGCGCCTGTTCGGATACACTGAGGCAGAATTTAGTATGACCAACACACCTAACCAGCACAAATTTCGGACAGTGGGGGGACACCAGAGCATTCGGAGGAAACACACACAGACAGAGGAAGAATGTGCAAACTCTACGCAGTGACCCAAGCTGGAAATCAAATCCAAGTCCATGTGAAGCAGCAGTGCTAACCACTGTGCTAATCAGCATGCAACTTGCATACATTCCGATTATGTTCCTAGCAGGAAAAATACATCTGCTCATATCTTCATATCTAGTATTTTAATACACAAATATTACAAGATGACAGGGAAGAAAAGAGAAAACTGCAGAGACTGATTTTGTCAGGACAGATTTTAGTTATGTATAGTATGTCTTGCACCAACTGTACACAATTTTATTGCATTAAAAGTTAAGTTTATTTATTAGTCACAAATAAGGCTTACATTAATATAACAATAAAGCTACTGTAAAATTCCCCTAGTCGCCACACTCCGGTGTTTGTTCAGGTCAATGCATCTAACTAGCCTGTCTTTCAGACCGTGGAAGGAAACTGGAGCATCTGGAGGAAACCCACACAGACACAGAGAGAACGTGCAAACACCACACAAGTGAGTGACTTGAGCTGAGAACTGAACCTAGATCCCTGGCACCGTGAAGCAGCAATGCTAACCACTGTGCCACCATGCCTCCCCAGATTATTAAATAACCCTCATTTAAAGAGACAAGATTATCTTGCCCTGCTTCTCCCATAGGCTTTCATGTAGAAGCTTTATTCTGTAATCATGTACTAACTATAATTTCAATAACACTTTTGGGACAAGTGTACATTCTCATGTACAACTTTCACTTCAAAAAAAGGAGTTCAATTGTTCAACATTATTGAGGGCTCCTGTGTAAAATTTCAAAAGAATTCCAAGGAGAGGATGCATAATAAATGCTGCTGAATTATAAAGCAATATTCCAATTCAGTTCTGCAGTAGATATCAAAAATTGTCAGCAAAGTTGGAATGTTTAATAAACAGACCTGCAGGCTATTTTAATGTCAGCAATTTCTTTTTACAGTATGGTTTTAATGTATAATACAGCAGGAACTGTGTGATAGATACAAAGAGAGGCAGCAAATTAAACTCCTGGAAGATTATGTTTTTCTGCAGAACTATGTACATGAAGGTGTACTGTCCTTGAAGTTACAGTTTCACTGCATTTTGGAAAAATAATCTCTCTGTTTACACAAGATTAGCTTTGCCAATGGAAAAGAAAATATAGATGAATTATACTATACAGGGCATACAGCACTGCAGAATATAGCTCTTACAGTTTCACTGATTACTCGATTTGCCCCTACCTTCACTTCCATCTTTTTACCCCTTTATACAGCAATTGTGATTGAGAATGATAGAGTCTACCCCATTTGCTTGAGAATATATGATCAAAAAAAATTCAGCAGCAGAAATAAAATAGTCTGCACCTTACTAGATCATGTACTGAAGCACTGAAAGATGCCCGGCATTAATGCTATCAGAAATGGAGAACTGCAGGCTTCATACTGTGAATAAATTCAAACAGCAGGCAGATCATCAGCAAGGTAACATGCAGAGGCTATATACAGGATTAGGAGGAGCATTTTTTCCTTCAAAAACAAATTTGAAGTTTTATTCCAAGCAGCTCTATATAGTCTGAAACAAACAACACAAGTGGCTATTCCTGTAAGGTTCAAAACACGTCATCAGCCTTTTGGGAACAAAGGTACAAGTAATATAAAAGTAAATTACTGTGGACGTTGGAACTTGAAACAAAAACAAAATGCTAGAAAAATCTCAGCAGATCTGACAGCATCTGTGGGGAAGAACAGATCTACCATTTCAATTCTGGAACTCTTAGTCAGAGCCAAAGAAAACAAGAAATTTTAAGTTGGGAATAAATTATGCACAAGACTGGCTTGCAGAAACACACTCAATTATGTCATAGTTGCACTCTCTTCAGTAGAAGTTCTCCTGGTCCAACGCGATGTCAGATTAAAGTTGTTTTTGTATCAACAGCGCTTGAATTATGGACAACTCTGGGTCAGCCCTGACCATTTATGTTACAAATCCAGTTTCCTAATGCCACTGTACTGGTGAGCCTATGCAAAAGCAGAGTCTGCCACTGAGATAAGAAAACCATGTTTCATTGAGCAGCGCAGGACGCCTTCATTTGGTCCATCAAGCCCGCACCACAACAATCCCACCCAGGCCCTATCCCCATAACCTCACATATTTACTCTGCTAATTCCTGATACTAAAGGGCAATTTATCATGGCCAATCAACCTAACTTGGAGTGTGGGAGGAAACCAGAGCACCCGGGGGGAACCCATAGAGACACAGGGAGAATGTGCAAACTCCACACAGACAGAAACCCAAGACCAGAATTGAACCTGGGTCCCTGACACTGAGGCAACTGTGCTAACCACTGTGCTGCATTTTGCAGGACAAAATGACAAAAAGGACATGAAGACTGGCCTCCCAGAATCTCAATTAAAACTGCATCAACATAAAAAGTATAAGTTTCAAACAAAGTTTAATCACCAGTTGACTTTCTGTTTTTAAAGTACGGCATTTTGTTCTGGTTTAGTTTTATAATCGATGAAGTCAAACCACCAAGCAAGGCAGTGAGCAGCTTGGCTTGTACTGCTGATTGTATATACATTACGTTAATAGACTTATTTATTAGCAACATTATTAGAGTCTAAGAGTTATTAGAACCTCATTAGTGAAGTACAATTAGAAAAGAAAATCAAGCTGCTTCACTCAAGCATTCATACAAAAACCTGCTTAATCACCTTCATTATCGAACTCTACTCCCTGCTGCCTCCATTTAATTGGAATTTTACCATTTTAACAGGATTTGCATTGGCACAGTTGGTATTGGCAAAGTTAATTGACACTGCTTATGATCTGAGAGAACAGAGTCTGTTGTCCTGAGGGCCACAAATAAATAGGCCCAAGACATACTTTTCACCATGCACAAAAGCAGAGTAAATTGTTTGAACAACTCCAATTACTAATACTGTAAATCACTTTATACTCAACATTTCCTTCATGTAGAGTTGAAGGATTGAGATTCCCAACAATGCCGAGCCTTCCATGAACATGCTGGTGTTTGTGTCCAATCAAAACCTGCTAGACAGCTATTAGATTTGGCATATGTGCACTGAAAATAAAGGAAAATGACTGTTCCTGCCACAAGATACAAGCAAAACTGGGAGTTTCATGACAAAGAAAATCTATAGCTTTGTCATTGTCACCAACTGTGATTAAGGCTCCATAACAGTGGCAGAAATTGGCCAGTATCCTAATAAATAAATGCCACATCACAGAATCCTATAGTGCAGAAGGAGGCCAATCAGCCTACCAAGTCTGCACTGGCCACAATCCCACCGAGACCATCCCGGTAATACTAGGTACTTACCCTAGCTCGTCGCCATAAGGGACAATTTAGCATGATCAATCCACCTAACCTGCAAATCTTTGGACGGTGGGAGGAAACCAGAGCACCCGGAGAAAATCCATGCAGACACAGAAAATGTGAAATGTGCTAATCGATCTTGTTGAGGAAAGAGAACTTACCTACTCTTTCATAATGTTGTGGGATCTTATACATCTTGCTGAAAGGAGAGGCAAGGCCTCAGTTTAACGTTTCATCTGAAAAACAGCATCTCTGCAAGCAGAGCACTGCATTGAAGTGTCTATTTAGTTACGTGCTCAAGCTTCTAAACTCCAAACTGAGTCAATATTACCCACGAAGCTAAGGCATGTTTTATTTGCTATTGAGTTTATTCTGGCACATTGTTTTAAACAGTGGAGGATGCTTCTCTGAGAATAGGAGGTAGTAACAAAGCTCAACCGACCTCCTCATTCTGACAGCCCAATTTAAATAACTAATCCAACATTCAACTACAATTTATTCCCTCTTGAAATAACTTCACCCTTCCATGTCATGAGAATCAAGAATTCTAAAAAATTGGAGATCAAATTCAGGGCCAAGCACTTGAGGGTTAAACACACTAACTTAATTTGTCACATGAATTTTTATAATGTTTATATTAAAAAATATTGTTTCTTGCATGCTATACAGAAAACAGTGTACACAGAGAAGGGAAAAGACTTTGCAGACTAGTGTTACACTCACAGCTGGGATGTAGAGAAAAATCAACTTAATGCAAGGTAAGTATATTCAAAAGTTTGATGACAGCAGGAAAGAAGCTGTTTGAGTCACTTGGTACATGACCTCAGACTTTTGTATCATTTTCCCGAAGGAAGGTGGAAAAGAGAACATCCAGAATGAATGAGCCCCTTAATTATGCTGGCTGTTTTGCCAAGGCAGCGGGAAGTGTAGACAGAGTCAATGGATGGGAGGCTGGTTTGTGTGATAGATTGGGCTACATTCACAACCTTTTGTATTTCCTTGCAGTCTTGGGCAGACCAGGAGCTATACCAAACTTGATACAACCAGAAAGAATGCTTTCTATGATGCATCTGTAGAAGTAATGAGAGTCATAGCTGACATGCCAAATTTCCTTAGTCTTCTGAGAAACTATAGTGTTGGTATGGGGGTACCAGCACATAAAAACTGAAAGTTCTGCATTTCTGTAAAAAAAAATCAAAATCTAAAACTTAAACTGGTAAAGAATGGTACACAACTTCTTTTAGTTAACCATGAGACATAAAATCAACACGCTGATTTCCATGGTATTACTGCTTTGAACAACTAACACACTGACTTCTAGTCTGCTTAGTGATTATGGTTACAGTGAAACAATGCATCTGTTTGGATTAAATACAATTCTTATTTCAAGTTAAAGTAACTGCAGAGTATGATGAGTAGTGTAGTTTAGTGTCCAGGGTGTGACTCAAAACTCAACATTGCCTGTTTGTAAGAAATATTTGGGTGACTTGAAAACTTCCAGTCCACGTGCTAAAATTAACAATGTAATGTAAATGGAAAGAATCAAATTTTGCGCTATGTGGGTATTTGCCATCTTATTGCGACCGTATTTGATTGAAAAACAATGCAGAGACTGGATGACATGAAAAAAGTTAACAAAAGGAGAAAAATATTTCAACATTAATATCTTTATCTCAATCAAGAGAAAAGACAAAGGCTAAAAGCTACAAAAATCTTCTGATTTCAAAACACATCACAAGTGGTTGGGTGATCTTTAAATCAAGAAATTTAAACATTCTAGTGAAATAGTTTATTACAGGAACAGAAAGGTTTGTTTTGTAGCTACATCCACCACTTTGAAGTGTTAATACCTTTAACCAAGAAAACACATTTGTATATTTTTTGAAGCCGATACTTTGAAGACACTCTTTTAGGTACCTACTTCCTGACGTAACTGCAATACAACAGAAAACTTAGCATTTAAGCTTTTTGTGATATGGTCAACAACAAGTGCAATTAAACAAATTAAAAGCCTTTAAATTGAATGATCCTTTTTGTCAGACACACAAAGGAGCTATTACCATGTTAACAGACTGGCACAAACTCTCCCAACGTCCAGAGCTGCATTCCAATTGGGGCTGAGACACATTCCAGTCTCTCCTCAGGTTTTGCATCAAATCTCATTACTATATTTAAAAAAATTTAAATTGCAGAACAGAAAATTTCTGGGAGAGGAATGCAAATTATACCAACATGATCAAGATTCATATAGCTTTACTATCTTAGTGAAGCAGCTCAGATAATAAAAAGATTTATGCTACATAGCATTACATGCAGGGAAAAGCTATAATGAGTAACAAGTGATGTTTGCATTGCATTTCATCATGCAAACATCACTAAAATAATTATGTTCATTAGAAGTAATATTCCATCCATACGCTCGATTTGGATAGAGACGATGCAATAGCAGTAAATAGTGAATGGCACAAATTGTCATCTTAAGAAAAATACATTCATCACAAAATAAACGCAAAGCTAAATTTGTACATTCAACTATCTCATGGTACTCGACAGAACCCACGTACAATTAACTCATTCTGTTGACCTCTGCCTGGCAGCAGCGCAGTTTCAGTCAACAGCACCTAGAGCATACAATCCCATCTCTGTTCTACTACAAAGAAGTAGAGCAAGGAGAGAGAATCTGAAGGCTCAGCACCAGACTGTTGCACACCACTTAATTTAAAATAAGCACCTGTACAAGCCAAGAGAAGGCTTACACTTACCTCAAACATAAGAAAGGGAGAGAGGGGGGCAGGCAATTAACATGCAATAGTGAAACCAGATTTATAGCCTCAGCTCCAGTGCTTTTTCACTCAATTTGATTTGGGAGAGGGGCATTAATATGTTTAAATTCACATTTGGTTCAATTGCTACGTAATCAGTGCATTTGAAAAACTATACAATTACTGACGATGTGTCAGTGCTTACTTGTTCTTTCATTCCTTAAATTCTAACATTGTAGATTAAAACAGACATTCTGGAAGGTTCTCCTATACTGATGTAAATTCAGGTCAGGAAGGAGCGTGCACAACATTTATTCCAAACCAGGAGTTTCATTTTTAAAAAAATTGAGGTTGAGGCAATAGATGTGATTTCTTACTGTAGTTCATTTGCTGCTGCCATCTATATGAACAAGATGAACTGGTGACAGCACACAACAAAATTTCACTTAACTGTTCAATTCACACTTTTTAATGTCTCGAACTTCAAGCCCAACAAAGTACCTACAATTTTCATTCAATAACCTTCCCAATGCCAGAAACACAAAAGTGCAGAATTGAATAAAACAGACAGGAATCATTCCAATTGCTTCCACCAGCATATACAATGAAACAAAGCTTCAAATCCCTGACTGGTCAGTGTCTTTACCAACTAAGTGGAAAGACATTCACCAGTTCTGCAAATCAGGTTCTCATTTCCTTCCCAAGGCAGATCAGAAAAGCATTAGAATGCTATCAGGTTAATGTCTTAAGCAGATCCGCAAGCAAACAGTACTTTAATGTAGTTGGCATGCTTCCTGGTGATACATCTTTCCCTGTCATCATTTGTCATAACCACATTGTTAAACAATGGAATTCTTAAATTAACTTTTTAAAATCATCTGAAAGGCACTTCAATAAATATACACTCAAAAAAATTCCGGCAACGGATGCATTTTACATTTATAATCTAAGTATTCCACAGCACTTCAAGAGTGAGATGGGGAACCAAGGAAGAGAAATTAGGATCAGTGAGCCCAAGTTGGCAGAAGAGATTGGTTAAAGAAGGGGAGGCTAGGGTTTGAGCAAGTTCTTTAGAGGAAATTTTACAATATAAGCTTTCAGTAGGTAAAATGGTCACCAACAGAGGGAGGAAAATGATATACAAATTTCTGAAGTCAACTGGAGAAAGAGTTCTGACAAAGCTAGTTGAAGAAAAGGAATTTGGAAAGTAGGGAAGGAGAAAGACCGAAAGAGATTCAAATACAACGGAGGGAATTTTAAATGGAAAACATTTGGGACTGGCATGATTGCAGATTAGCAAGGAGAGGAATGTGGAACTCGTTGTATAATCAGATTTAGTTAAAGGCACTTTAATGACCCAAATTCAAAGCAAATAGACGATCAGAGGTCAGCCAGGAAAGTACTGGAAAAATAAGTCTTGAGGACACAGACGTGGATGACTGTTAGAGCAACAAATTGGACAGTCAATAGAAAGGTGGTGGCAGGTGGTTTTCCCACTCAGTGTCAAACAGTGGAGTTCAAGAGTAGACAATAGTCATTAGGTCACACTGTCTGACAACATAGAAGCTGAGATAATGAATGGGGAGAGTTGTGATTATGCTTGTAATATTGACAAGCTGACCCCAACTTAGCTTTGAAATCACTATAGCAGCTTGTAGCTGAGATCGAGAAGGCCATGGTGAAGGGAAAACTCCATAAGAGGCTCTGGTGGTGAAAAGAATCCATCACTACATGTTTAGGCTAAGACTTAAAAGGGAGATGTACTTGGAACTGTAAAGCTGCTAAGCAATATTAAACAGGTGATAAGCACTCACTTGAAAAGTAAGGGGATTAAGGATTTATGAAGGAGAGAGTTTGTAGGATAGCTACTGTAACTAACATGATGTTAGAATAAGCATAGTGCCCTGATCTTAAAATTACAAACTCTTCCAGTCGACCAAATATCTGATCCACTACATTACATTTATTCAACCATTTCATCATCAAGCATAAGTCTAAACAATTACATTAAAGTAATATCCATGACTAAACATGGATTTACTTGGATAGTTACAACTTTAGAAACAACCGCACAAGGCATTATTGATAATTGAGTATGAGTTGGAACAAATTCTGATAGAAAGTAGCTATTTTACATCTGTCATACCCTGGAAGTCCAGGTGACTGTCCAGGAATATTCCAATGGTCCTGAGCAATGTCAGGTTTCTAACAGCTTAAAAAAACTTCTAGTGCGTAACTGCAAAAGCAGTCATCAATAACCTGATGATTGGCAATGACTATTCTATTCTTGGAATGTCAAAAAGCTTTGCAAGGTAAGCTACAGCCCCATGGTCAGATGTTGGGTTGGGTATGGTTTTGGGTATGGTTTTTAGTTGATAAGTATACGGAAGAGAAGGGAATGGTTTAGTTAGGAGGGGCATTGCTTTTTATTTTGGTCGGCACAACATCGAAGGCCGAAGGGCCTGTTCTGTGCTGTATTGTTCTATGTTCTATAAATCTTATTGACAAATCTTTTTTAGTAATGATAAGGAGACTGGTCACTAGTGAAACCTTACAGGAATCAATGCCAAGACCAGAATTGGATGGCACAGTGGTTAGCAGTGCTGCCTCACAGCACCAGGGACCTGAATTGAGTCGGTGTGGATTCTGCACGTTCTCCCCTTGTCTGCATGGGTTTCCTCTCACAATCCAAAAGACATGCTAGTTAAGTGCATTGGCCATGCTAAATTCTCCCTCAGTGTACCCAAACAGATGCCAGTGTGTGGCAACAAGGGGATTTTCACATTAACTTCATTGCAGTATTAATGTAAACTTACTGGTGATACTAATAAACTTAAACTCTTCACAACCTATTGATCATCTATATGAAAGCACTGGGGAATCCGTCAAGCAGATTACCAGCGCACAATCTTGTACCACAAATAGAATATTCACCAAAACATCAAGTGGCCTGAGAGTTGGTGCAGGTGGGCAGGCTTCAGATTTTTAGACCACTAGGATCTACGCCACGGTAGATTGGACTTGTACAAAAAAGATGGGGTTGCATCTTAACTGGAAGAACACTAATATCCTAGCGGAGAGATTTGATTGTGCAGCTCGGGTGGATTTAAACTAAAAAGGAAGGGATCCACAGCAATAGGTCAGAGACTGTGGAGAACTCAGTAAATGGATCCAGTAAGGCTAAGAGAAATAAAATATGGAGTGTACAAAACATCATAGGACAGATGATCTGAGATGTGCTGGCTTCAACACAAGAAGTATAACAGGTAAAAACAGATAAATTTAAAGCTCGGGTTACTACATGGAATTATGACATTGTGGCAATTACGAAAACTTGGACGAGAAAAGGGCAGGACTGGCAACTTAGCATTTCACGATTTAAATGCTTCAGGCAAGATAGAGAGATGACAAAAGAGGAGGGGGTGTGCTGCTTTACAGATTAGGAAAAATATCTTGGCTATACAGAGAGAGGACACCATGGTGGGATCATACAGTGAGACTGTATGGCTAGAACTCAGAAACAGGTGTAGTTCAATCGCACTGTTGAGGTTGTACCACAGATATCTCAACAGCCAACATGAGATAGAGGGACTGATACATCAGCAGATTATGGGAAGATGTAAAAACAACAGGGTTATTGCGATGGGCGATTTTAACTTCCCCAATATAAACTGGGATTCCTTTAATGCCAGGAGGTTGGACGGGGCAAAATATGTTCAGTGTGTCCAAGAGTGCTTCTTGAGACACTATGTAGGTTTCAGGTAAGGACCATTTCACACCTGGCTCTGGGAAATGAATCCGGACAGGTGGCCGATGTCTCAGCGAGGGACCATTTTGGGAACAGTGTTCACAATTCTGAGAGTTTCAAAATACTTGCAGAAAAGGATAGTAGTCATCCCAGAGTGAAAGAACTGGGGGAAGTCTAACTACAACAATATTGGGCAGGAGCTAGGGAATGCAGGCTGGGAAAGCTGTTTGAAGATAAACGCACATCCGATATGTGGGAATCTTTTAGAAGGTATTTGTTAACAATTCAGGACTAAAAATGAAGGATAAAGATGGCAAGATTTGGGAATCCCAGATGTCGAGAGATTATGAGGTTACAAAACTTTGTAACTTCATGAAATAACATTCTCCACATCCAAACTTTAAAAAGCACTTCAAAATAATGTATTAAAGTCATTGATTTAATATAAAGTTATTTAAAACTGATGCAAGTCAATCATATGGATCATCCATATGCATTTCAACTTTGCAATTTTACACTGAATTCTACTCTTTTATTGATCACTGCAAATGTCACAAACTGACATTTAGCTTTTGCAAATATGTTCTAGGTAAGACTGATGGAGGAAAATCAGGGAAGAACAAAAGCAGTGAAAAATAGTAAAGAAGGCGGCATACATAAATTTCAGGACACTGAAAATGATTAAGGCTCAAGGAATACCAAAGAGCTTAAACAGGGACTTAGGAGGCTAAGAGGGACCATGAAATATCCTTGACAGGCCAGATTTAGGAGAATCCCAAGGTTTATCATAAATAAAGAGGAAGACGGTAGCTAAGGAAAGGGGGAGTCCACTCAACAACAATGGAAGGAATTATGCATGGAGCTAGCTGAGGTCCTTAACAAGCACATTGCATCAGTATTCACAAAGGAGGAGGATGCGTGTGGAAAGGACATGTACCAGAAGTCTGTGATAAGTGGTGTTCCACAAGGATCAGCGCAGGGGCCTCTGTTGTTTGTTATATATATATTATGTATGTGTATACACAAAAACATTATATATTGTATCTATATTTTATAGGTGGTCTGATTAGTAATTTGCAGATGATACAAAAATTGGCAAAGTAGCAGATAGTGAAGAGGACTGTCAGAGAATACAGCAGGATATAAATTGGCTGCAGGCTTGAAAGATGGCAGTTGGAATCTAACCCGGACAAACATGAGGTGATGCAATTTGGAAGGTCTACTACAGAACTGTACAGTAATTGTAGAGCCCTTAGAAATATTAGCGCACAGAGGGATCTAAGCATGCAGATCCACAATTCCCTGGAGGTGGCAACTGAAGTGGACAAGATGGGCAAGAAGGCATACTGGCCTTCATCAGTTGGAACATTGAATATAGGAATTGGAAAATCATGTTGCAGCTGTATAAGACTTTTGGTTAGCCATATTTGGAGTATTGTGAACAATTCTGGTCGCCACACTATCAGAAGGATGTTGATGCATTGGAAAGGATGCAGAAGAGATTTACTAGGATGTTGCCTGGTTTGGAAGATATAGACTATGAAGAAAGATTGAACAAACTTTGATTGCTTTCATTGCAGCATCACAGGATGAGGGGCGACCTGATAGAGATTTACAAAATTATGACAGGTTTGGAAAGAATGATAGTCAGAGTCTTTTTCCCAGGGTCGAAGGGTAAATTACTCAGGGGCATTGGTTGAAAATGAGGGGAGGAAGTTTAAAACAGATGTAAGGGGCAAGCTTTTCACAGAGGCTGGTGAATACCTAGAATGCGTTGCTGGAGGTGGTTATGGAAGCAGATTCTATAACAATGTTCAAAAGACATCTGGATACTTACATGGGCAGGGAATAGAGGGATATGGACCCACATAGAGGCAAGAAAATATTAAATTTGAGGCATCTGTGTCAGCACAAACTTGGTGGGCAAGAGGCCTGTTCCTGTGCTGTACTGTTCTTTGTTCACATAGCACAATCATGGCCCCATACAGGACCTTGATTAGAAATTATCTAGAATACCTCATGCAACCAGGTGTGGGATAAGAGCAATGAAAGGTTCCAATGAGGGAACTAGGTTTATATGGCTAAAAGTCCCAAGTCATCAATGCTATGGTGGGAGAATTAGTCTTTTTTTAGAAAACCACATACATTTAAGAGATGTGATTAAGATCTTCAATGATGGGATTAGGTGCTATTTGAATTAATGAGAAAAGTTTATTTATTTGTCACAAGTCGGCTACATTAACACTGCAATTAAGTTACTGCAAAAATCCCCTAGTCACCACACTCCGGCATCTGTTCAGGTACATCATAGGAAAATTTAGCATAGTCAATCCATCTAACCACGTTTTTCGGATTGTGGGAGGAAGCCGAAGTACCTGGAGGAAACCCACACAGGCATGGGGAGAGAATGTGCAAACTCCACACAGCGACCCAAGCCAGGAATCAAACTTGGGTTCCTGGCATTATGAGGCAGCAGTGCTAATCACTGTACCATTGTGCTGCCCCAAAACAGAAAACATATGTACAAGCTATGTTAGTGAACAAAATCAGACATGATGGGTTTAATTTTACCAAGATTCCTCAATTTTTAGGTCTATTGCAACATTCAGTTTCTGATTGATATTACAGCACACTTGAAAGGTAGATGGGTTATTTCTCTTTGGAAGAAAGTTTCAAGATTTTGACCCAGCAACAATGGTGAAACAGCTGAAGAGTTGCAAGTCAGGATGGTGTTTGACTTGGAGCAGAACTTGCAGTTGATGTTTCCATGCAACTCCTGTTTTTGGTTATCTAGATGGTGGAAGTAATAGGTTTGAAATATGCTAACAAGAGAGACTTGACAAGTTGCTGCACTGCAACTTGTAGATGGTGTAGATGGCGTACACTGCAGCCACTGTGCATGTGCATGTGTACCACTCCCATTCATACGCCTGTGTTTGGGGTGGGGAGTTTACAATTTAAGGCAGTCAACATGGCGCACAATAAAGCAGATTGCTTTGTCCTTAATATTGTTCAGCTGTTGTTGGAGTCATATTCAAGCAAGCGAAGTGGAAAACATTCCATCACACTCCCGACTTGTGCCTTGTATATGGTAGACAGGCTTTGGGGAGATACAAGTTGAGGCTCTCGCTGCAGAATTCCCAGCCTCTAATTATTGAGCACATTCCAATAAGTGGTTAGTTTATTCAACAACAACCAAATATGGAGCCAGCTATTTCCACCCAATTCCTTCCAATGCAGAATTAGCAAATTAATAATTTCAGTTCTAAAAGCAGAAATGGAATTTCAGATTAAACTGTAACATTGATGTAAGGCTTTCAATATATTTTCACTCACAAATATTGTTTTATTCCCCAATTTGATCATTTTTCACTGGTCAGAAACTCATTTTTAAAAATTTGAAATGCCATTTTAACAGCATTTCTTGTGAACACATGTCTACTCTCTGGAATACTGATGTGAATTCTCTGGAATATTGATGTGAGCTCTCTGCAGGCTGTAAGCTTACACAGACAGCATTCAAATATGAAAGAAATATCTCAAATTGTATATAACCATTGAGAATTCTCTTCTGCTTACAGTTTTCATGCAGTAAAGAATCTCAAATTGTGCAATCCCTGCTTATTTAATGCAATAGCAACCTCGGTGCAGCTGTTCCAATTAGGGGATTATCCAAATTAAATACAGATGAGGCAAATAGATCATTACAAATTTACAAAAGGAGCATATTTATTCCAAACTACAAAATAACATGCATACCAAAAGACTTGTAAAAATCCTCAGTTAGACAATTAAAAAAAAGTTCTGAAAGTTCAGAGCAAATCATGCAGTGGCTAAACGAGAAAAAAAGTTAATGTTTTGCTTGCTCACTATCTTAATTTGGAACTATCCTTAACTGTCACCAAGTTAAAATACTCCAACTCCCTTTGTAACAGCACTGTGGGTGCACCTAAACAATATAGACAGCAGCGAGTTCAAAAATACAGCTCAACACACATTCTCAAGGCACTTAGGGATGAAACAAATGCTGGCCTAGCTGGCAAAGCCCATACCCCTTGAATGAATAAAATAAATGCAACCCTTTGCCATAATCAGGCTGGAGGAAAAAATATTTTAATAGGGAAAATTTAATGGTGGGGTTCAAAATTAATAATAGTTTTTGATAATTTCTCCCAACTGCTCTTTTTTCACTGGCTGGAGGGTTGACAACAAGAGGTATGATGAATCCTGTGCCTTTAAGAAATGTATAATGTTTCTTGTCAGGGATAAGTTTCAAATTCAGATCTAATTTGCAAGGTGCCAATTTGTCTAGCAAAACCTTTAAATTGTTAGCTGGGAATACAAGATAAGTCCTCATTTTAATGTTTTAAGCAAATCTAATGCATTTGTTAACTTGGTCATCCCTGTAAATTTCAGCGTGGAATCAGTGTAGAGCTTTGATAATCTGATTGACAGGGACAGAATCACTTGTTTAATGGGAGAAGTGAGCTTGCAGGGAAGAATTACTCTTTCAGTTTCATTTTTAAAAACTCAAGCAATTGCTGCTTGGGCTGTCAGGAGAAAAATGAGTCTCTCTCTGTCTCACTCTCTCCAGGTATTTGCAAAACTTCAGACTGTTAGCCTATGACAAGCATATATACACTGTATTTTGCTAAATAATTTAAGAGTTTAAGTCTGCAAGAGGAATATTGCTTGAATTGGAACTCAATAGGTTAGCCATTAAAACTGGTATCTTGTCATGTTAAGCATTGTTCAATTGTTAATGGTTAAGCTAACTCATTTGCTATATTTAAATTGTGTTGTTAAATAAAGTTAGTTTTGATAAAGGTTCCCAGTTTGTTGGTAGAATTGAAGCATCTTATCCTCACAATAAAGCCAAAGTAGAAAATTATTGGCATCTAGTCTGGCTTCATACTGTACCTTGGGTTTCTTATCTGGTACTCTTGCAGGACATAAATGGAAGTTAATTGTCAAAGGAAGTGGGGAGAGATTAAGTGAGGTATATTTTAGTTAAAACGTAGCAAGTTTTAATGATTTAGAAAGCACTGCTTGGAAGGAAATGGAATGGAAGCAGATTTAATAGTAACTTTCAAAAACAAAATTGTATATATACCTAAAATGGAAAAAAGAACCAGTATTTGAACTAATAAAATAGATTCCAAATGGCCACAGGCCAAATAGCCATCTTCTGTGCTCTATAGCTAAATGCCATTAAGTATGTCACATTGTAGACTGGAATAAATATGCATCTGACAAGAAATTTTCAATTATCGATTTGTCTCATCAGTGTTTAACTTGAATAATCCTTCCTGATAAAACATCATTGACCTGAAAAGTTAACTGTTTCTCTCGACACAGGTAAGAGATCTGCTGAGTATTTCCAGCATATTTCTGTTTCAATTTTAGATAATCCTCTAATTGGAATAACTGCACAGCGATTGCCATTGCATTTAAGAAGCAGGGATTGTGTAATTTGAGATTTTACACAGCATGACAACTGCAGGTTCACATCAAGCCTGCAAAACAGATAGTCAATCGCAAGAAAGTACAAAATGCTACTTTTAACAAACAGAAAATCAGAAGGCAAATGATAAGACACATATGACACCTGAAGGAAGACAGAAGGATTAAAACATAAATCATTACTTGAAGTCAAGAAGTTTCTTCTGAAATCCCTATGCCAAAGATTTCCAAACTAGCTTCCTAGCCAGAACTCGTTACCTAACAGCACCTTGTGTTTACCTGTAGCCAAACTGACTGCAGCTGTTTAAAGCAGGAACTCAAACCTACTCAAAGACAATTATGCATGGAAAATCAGAGATAGCCTTGCCAGCAATTCCCGTATCGCCTGGTAGAGTGAATGCAATCTCAGGACAAAGTGCATGCCAATTTCAGACCTTGCTTGCTTTTCAAGGCAGTGAGGAATGGTTTCAGATTCATGCATAATGCAACGTGTTGTTCCTGTGCACTTATGCCTCTTGAATCTTGTTTGACAGTCTGGCTATTTCCTTCTGCTATCTTGCTTCTTTTCATTCTAAAGGTGATACAGTTTCCAAAGGTGGTAATAGGTGCTGCTCATGTCAGTTTCAAAAGAAACTGCTGCACAATACTCTCATTCACCACCGTTACCTGCAGTGGACACTAATGGTGAGACTGGCCACGTATGGTTCAGGTCAAGCAGACTCAAACGTTGCTCCAACCACTTTGGAGTACAGGAAACAACTACACCTGACATTGTGTTCATTTTGTTCTTCATTCTATTGTAGGTCAGGAGTACATTTGAAATGTTGCATTCTACTGTGGATTCAAGATTTAATGAATTAACTAAAATTGGAATAAAACAAAATCTTTTGGGGGATGAATGCTTAAATTGTTAAACTTTTAATTATGCACTTATTACCCCCATGTGGTATTCTTGCATGGCCTACTTTAAAAAATGTTTTGTTCTTCCAGAGTTGCAGTTTGAGATACTATATCTACAGGAAGACAGACAAGCCCTGAATCCATGCACAAAATCAAAATTAAAGGTTCGTTACAACACTAAAAAGAAAAATACATCAAAAACATGCAAAAATGTATTTTAATTTTCAATTTAAACTGAATATAAATTGGACTTTAGAAACAGCAACAGTCAAAGAATCACAACTTGAGGACCATTAGATCAAGTAGGTTCTATAATGTGTTTGACATGCTCGATCATGCATTCAAGGCAAAACTGAAAAAAAGAGATTGGTATGAAGATTTAAATTAAATTTCTCACATTCCAAGCATGCAAAGCTGAAATAATAGCATCCAGAGCAAAGGTACATTATAAAAGCATTATCATACTGTACAGCATTCAAGTAACTAATAATTCACTTTAATTAGTATCAATGCACTGCACAGTACATCAGTCTAACAAAATGGGCACAAAGAAGTTGGTGTGAGTAGTCAAGTTGTGTTTGTTATTTCAATTCCCTCAACACAAAACAAAATCTGTTTGTCATTACAGTATAGTTCAGGCACAGATCATCCTATTCATGTCACAATACATTGTTACAGGAAATTCTAAACTCCATCTGACATCCCCAAGCACTTTCTAAATTTCTTTGGGAAGGCATCACCTAGAGTTTGGGGAGATGGAGAAATGGAATAAAGAACTCTAATCAAGATATTTGCCCTCCCAGGGAATCTGTTGGGCATCAATGTTATCACTAGGCTTCGAACAGAGGTTCATTGTGTCTTGTCAATTGAGAAAGCTATGTACCTATTGTAAAACATAGGAGAAAAATTGTTATAAAAGAGATGGGGGGAGTGTTTACTGGTACACTTGAGAACAGATGCCAGGCATTGTGAAATCAATAGATCAGCTAACAGTAGGAGCCAGAAACTTTCATCACCAGCAATTCAATTAAAAGTAAATGTGTACAATACAAGCTTTCGGCTCAGTGGGCAATGAATTTTGAATCAAGGTCAATTTCACTGCACATCAGACAAAAAGAGAGTTAACTTCAGCTGCGCTGACCTCTCGGCAGTTAACCAGAGTTGTAACTTTACCCAAAAGCAGAACCTTCCGCACTACAGACTGCAGCATTCAGAACAGAAAATAAATTAGCTTTAGCGTAAGGGTACATTACACTATCACCACCCCAACCCTACTAGCACCTGCAGCTGTAAACACATTGATAAAGTGGGTAAACATTTTTTTTTAATACATTAATTATTCAGTATTTTCAAACAGGTTTAATTGGACCAATGTCTCAAATCTCTTAAGTCTAAATGCTAAACATATTCAAAGTTTTGACACAAGGATGCTCATTTCATTTCAATTTGACAAAAATCACTCAAGAAGTATGATCCAAGTCCGAGAAACCTGGTGCAGCTGATATCTCTACTTGAGACAACATATTTCAAGCCCTTGGCTGTCTGAAGCACGAGACCTTTGATGAACTACAAGTCTAAGGGGCTCAAGTAGGCCATTCAGCCCTCCAAGCCTGTTCCAATATTTAATAAGATCATAGCTGATTTGGTTGTAATCTCAACTCCATTTTCTTGCCGTCACCATAACCCTCAACTCACTTGTCTATCAAAAGTTGCATTTAACAACAGCTCAAAGATGTCCAACCTCATTATCCCAGCTGAGGTTTTTAGGCAAGAGAAAAAGTGGAAATCAATAATAAAAAAAATATTGGAAGAAAAAATTCTTTCATCTTCTCCACTACAAGAAATCTATACCCAAGTTTCATGCCATCAAATAACGTGGCAAAAAAACTGGCATTACCCTTTATTCTTCTTCTCCTGCACAAACACAAGAATGCTTTGTAGCAAATTTTATGCCTTTCCACTTCTAAATCTTAAGAGTAGGAGTGTCCTTCACAAAGCTCAGGCAATGAAATTATAAACACCATCTAAGTCGAGGCATTTTCTGGTATGAGAGTGCAAAGTAACTTCTAGTATGGGAGTGCAAGCTAAGAATTTTTTGCTTCAAGAAATCACTATTAAAGAAGTCATAAGTACAGTCATTCTAGAAAAAGAATGTTTTTAATTCACTGTTTTCAAGTCAAGAAGACTAATTCAAAAACTCTTATTTGAAATGTTAGAAGAACTGAAGGAGAATCAGGGGCGGCATGGTGGCTAGTACTGCTGTCTTACAGTACCAAGGACCTAAGTTCAATTCCAACCTCAGGTCACTGGAGTTTGCACATTCTCCCTATATCTGCCTGGGTTTCCTTTCGGTGCTCTAGTTTCCTCCCATTGTCCAAAGGATGTGCAAGTTAGGTTGATACTAAATTGACCCCAGTGTCAGAGGATTAGCAGGGCTAAACACTTGGCATTATGGGAGTAGGGCCTCAGTGGGATTGTGATCATGCGGACTTGATGGGCCAAATGGCCTCCTTCTGCACTGTAGGGATTCTATGATTTGGCGTGAAAATACTCTGCTATTTTGATATATTTTATGTTTAAGGGGGCTGCTTTAAAAGGCAGTGTTTTGAACAATCAAGTGTAGTATTGACATGCTGTGCTTGGTTGAAGTCATTAGGCTACATTTTAGCTTCATTTGAAGCAATTTTTAAAAGCAGCATCTTGGCCTTTTGGCTAAGATGCAAATGAGATCAATCCTTGAAGGAGGGGGTACGTCTACTCCAATCAGCTTGGACCAAAGATCAAACCCAAGACAGAAGGTAACAGCCCTGTTTCGTCAGCTTAGATTAGAAAGGTCTTCTTGAGGCTCTGAATTGGATTTGACTGGATTGAATTGGAATAAAAACCAAAAAAAACAAGAGGAGCTAAACTTGCAGGACAAAACAGTTTCATTTTAATTTCAAAATACGGGGCAGTTGCTGCCTGAAGCTGGTGGAAGAAATTAAATGTTGTCTCTGTCCTGAGACACTTTCTGAAGGCTTCAAGGCTCTTAATCCAAGACAACGCAGTATGTCTGTGTTTTGCTAACCAATTTTAAAGTGAGGCTAAAGTCTATGAGAAATATTGCTCGATTAGAATTAGGTTATAAGTTAGCAGTTAAGAATTGAATTTTGCCATGTTTAAGTATTGTTCAACTATTAAAAGTTAAGCTAATTCATTTGTTATGTGTTGTTAAATAAAGTTTGTTTTGACAAAGGCTCCCTCATTTATCAATAGAATCATGTCTGGAGTGAAACATCGTATCCTCAAGTTAATACCAAAATAAAAAGTTGGGATTTAGTCTGGCTACATAATATACCTTGGGGTTTCTGTTCTAATGCCATAACATTAGCACACTGCATTAAGCCTATCACTAATAATTACAAAGCTTGACAATTTCACCTCCAGATGGAAAGCACTGAACTGAAAACCGCCCTGCAATTGAATTGTTGTCATTTATTGTAAAAGGAATAGAATACAAAACAAGGCAAGGTTTGCTACAATTGCATAAGGTGTTGGTGAAACAAAACGTGTACGGTTTGGATCCTTTACTAGGGAAAGAATAAATGGCATTAGCAGTTCAGAAAAGCTTCATTTAACTGATTCTTGGGATGAATAACTTATTGAGGAAACTGATGATGTTAATTGGCTGTTGCGAGAAAGATTTGCATCAGGTGGTCAATGCTTCCAGAAAGTGGTTTGAGAAGGAACTATTGTTAAGGGACAGTTAAACCCCAAACATTACTTCAGTATTTGCCTCCCTCCTCTAAACAAAAAAGTCACAAGCAAGAGAAAATAAAAGGGAGGAGGAGAGAGAGGTGCGCTGTTAGAAAATTTGCAGCAGTGTGCTTGAGTGGTTAGGCTTTGGCTCAAGGTATTGTGGCAGGTGGTGTCTCAGCAGAGTACAGGTAACGTCTGAACTTTATTCTTTAATCTTAGTGCAATAAGGCAGTGATATGCTCCTCGTGCAAGATGTAGGAGCTCAGGAAAATTCCACTGTCTCTGATGACTACATCTGTGGGAACTGGACATGGCTGCAATTCCTGAGACAGAGTTAGGAAGCTGGATGCTCTCAGGATCATCCAGTTGCTGCTCACTTCATAGATAAGAGTTTTAGTGAGGCAGTCATAACTGAGGTGCAGGCAGAGATTAACTGGGTGACTACCACGAAAGCAAGTGGAACAGGCAGAAAGTATTGCTTTGGATACTGTTGAGAGGAGTGGGTTCAGGTGAAAACAGCCACATCTGTGGCACCACAACTGGCTCAGGGAAAGTAAAAGGTAAACAGGGCTGTAGTGACAGGAGATTCAATAGTTAGGTTCAATAGGTAGGGGTCCAGACAGGAGATTGTGGCCACAAATAGAAATCTAGGACGGTGTGTTCCCTCCTGGGTGCTTGGGTCAAGGATATCTCAGAGCGATTGCAGAACTTTTTCAAGGGAGATGGTAAGCCAACATATCATTGCCTTCTTTACCACTTGTTGCACTTGCATGCTTACCTTCAGCAACTGGTGTACAAAGACACCCAGATCTTTTTACACATCCCCCCCCCCTCAAAGTTAGAGCCAGATAATAATCTGTCTTCCTATTTTTGCCACCAAAGTGGATAGCTTCATATTTATCCACATTACACTGCTGTCATTGGAAAATATGGATCAATTAGTTTCACCCCTGTTATATATTTTTATAACAGGTACATAATATTTTTAGTCCTTCATTGTGGAGGTGCAACTGAGTTTTATCAGTTTGTTATATTTTAAAGATCCCAACCATACATTCAGAAATCTTACAAAACACTATTTGATTTCTACCCAAGTGCCTTCCCAGAATGACAAGAATTTTTTTTAATAAAATAAGCAGCACCCTCAGCAAGCAAACTACATCTGCAAGCTATCTTCTGCAAGAAATCTAACAGCACAAGTTTGAAGTCCAACAGTTTCATTTGGGGTCACTCATCTGATGAAAGAGCAGCACTCCAAAAGCTTGTGATTTCAAATAAACCTGTTGGGACTTTAACCTGGTGTTGAAAGACTTCTTTACTGTTCCTACACCAGTCCAATGCTGGCATCTCTGCATCTTTTAGCATCTCACTACAATCCTAAAGCAATACAAAATGACAAGTTGGTTAATTCAGCTGGTACACGTGAATAAATAATGTTAGTGTATCCAGCGGTGGAGTTATATCTCTGTTGTCAAAGGAAACCATTTTCTTAGAACATTTTATTGTGTTAAAGATACTATATAAATGCATGTTGCTGATGATCAGACTGCTTTTACACAATGGCTAAATTGTTGCTATCTATTCTTCGACTTTAGACTATTTGAGCATATATGGTGGTCAACGTTAGCCATATGAATGTGATTCTCTAAATAAACACTAAGTTAGCATTTGGCTTTTCACCATTCCATGTAATTCACAGCTGGTATTCCACTGGTAATGGTCATGACTTTAATTGCTGTGACTGCACACTTCCATTCAACGGTGGAAGGGGGAAAAAGGAATAGGAATTACTTCTAATCTCACTAAGGTTTCCTTGATACTTAACCAATTATATAATAGAGCAGATTAATCAAATTAAATATCTTCATATTTTTAAGGTGAGACCATATGTTTTGCATTCCAAATGTTGTATAGTGAGGCACTGAAACTGGACATCTAGGGTGGGTCGTAATGACTCAAGAGCTTGTGACCTTAAAAAATGTAATAAATGAACAGGCAAGCCAAAAACCTCCTGCAGCATAACGTGGGTTTCGCTAACCATTATTCCATGGCCCATAGTTTCCTCGTTCCCCAGCATTGAATTTGGCGGGGTACTTCAAAGATGCACTGGAGCATCTTTCTCGGAAGTTCCCAGTTAAAAGTTCACTATTAATTATCCATAAAGGCGAACTTTCCTTGGACAATGGCACTGTGCTGGGAATTTAAATCGAGACCTTGAAATGGTCTGCTGGTTTTGCACTCAATTACTCTGGAAGATAAAAGGAATGAAAGTACTTTAACTTCAGCCTAACTATTTTCAAAACTCAGACTGAGCCATGCATGCTGCCTCACTCCCTCTCAAGCCACTTCTGCAACCTTCCACCTCCACATCCCATTCGCTTACTGCAGAACCTTAGCTTCTCCCTTTAAAGTCAGCTTCTTTATGGCAGCTGGTGTCTTAAAAGGGCACATGGCTTCCTTCAGTTTGTTTCTTTTACACTTCACCACTGAAGCCAGGAATGTGCTTCACTGCCCGAGTTGCATCTGACCAAAGGTGAAAGCTAGCAGATTTACTATCAAATAAATTGGTTAGATTTAAAATTGGTGTTGCCAGATTCTTACTGAGTTTACCCCAGTCCAACGTCAGCATCTCTACATCAGAGTCAGGAAGGTCAGGAGAGATAGATGCATCATAATTTAAGTGCAGGAAATCGGTACAAAGTGGCAATCCACCACTGATTGTCACACCGAGAAAACTTTGACCAATATGCCATTTTAAAATGATACCTAAGTTTCTGAATGTAGCGTCCAAGAGATAAAAGGTTACCTAAAACAGCAACAAATAACATTTCACAAAAGGTTTTCTGTACTGATGAGCAATCCTATTAACCAACCTAGTGAGTGTCTGCTTATATTCAAGTTGTGGACTCATAAGCTTATTCGTTAGGTTTTCACCTTTTCACTTTCATAAAACAAATCGGTTCATATTCCACAAGGACATACACGATCTGCTGCTATTATCACCTTAGTGTTCACAAAATAAACGAGCCTATGATGGCATATAAATCTAGTCACATCAACCCAGTAATCCTCAATTCCTCCTATCTAGAACTATATAATTCTCAGTTTGTGCAACATGCTTGGATTCTTCCAAGTCCTGCAAATGCATCAAGAATGAAGTATAAACTATGAATCTTTAAAAATTTTGAACCTAGCATAAAAATCATGCCAGTCAATCCCAATTCAACAGTCCACAAGATTGAAACCATTACAGTTAGCAACTGCTATTTTGCAGAAGAGCAAATGACCCATGTACCTCATAATGAGTACTCCCAATTGCAGGAATCTTTACATATACGTTAATTTATACAAAACAATCAGCGCACTATTAGGCTGGTATCTCTATGCTCTTTTTCAAAACGAAATAACAGTGACTTGTCAGCAACTGAGTCTGCAGCATTAAATGAAATCCTGCCTGGGTCAGGCTTCGCTGCTTTCAAATTCAAATCCTATTACTAAGTATCCAAACAAGCCACAGGCTTAGAGGTGGTGGCCTGGACTTAAAAAGTTACAAGTAAAAATTCAATAGAGACGCATTAAATGTGAATACAAGACCCTAATCCAATCTCTAAGTTCAGATTACCTTCATCTGCTACACAAAGGCATATCTGAATCCCTCAAATGGATCACTGCCTTTTAATTTTCTGTTCGACCTCCATTAAATCTCATAAATCCATTCTTTACTTCAACTGAGATATAGCATGCTAAAACGTATTGAGCTCTTAGAACTCTCAAGTCAGTATGTTACCTGTGACAACAGCAGTCACCTCAAGGTATGCATATTCATATTTTAATGAGTAAGCAACCACAATTCAGGGTCAGAAGTAAACGAGGAACAGAATGCTGCATCAAGGTACATTATCAATACATCACTTAAAACGCAGATTTTACACGTTTCAAGACAACATACGAAATTGTTGAACTCATAAGTCTATGCAATCATTTCAAATGAAACTGAGCTTCCTTTCAGGTGCCAACATGAATTCCCAAGCAAAATGTCATTAGGTTGGGTTCCAAAGGCTTGCAAAACATCACTTTGTCTCAGCCAGTGCACAAATAACTCAACACTGGCTTATTCCGGTAGCGTAAATACGCAATCTGTAGCAATTGCATTGCTTAATCAGCTCTTAAGAGACTTTGCAAGATGCTAAAAGCAACAAAAATGTATTATTTATATTAACGGCCTTCACTACAGGTATCACAAGACACTGCATTAATTCTTGCCAGCATTAGATACATGGCGATTCATCCAGTTTGTGTTCAACCTAAGCCAAACTACTTTGTTAACCACAGCTTATGTACATGTATCTGTAAAATTATCGGTCAGCAGTGTTTCAATGATTCACTTACCTCAAAAGAAGATAGAGTTCAAACCCCACTTCAGAGATTTAAGCACAAAATCTCAGTTGATTGTTTCATGCAGTATTCGAGAAGTGCTGCACTGTCAAAGATGCAGCCTTTTGGATCACTTGTCAGATAGATCCTCTCAGGTGATAATTTTAAAAATCCCATGAATCATTTAACGAAAACTGGAGATGTTTTCCCTAAGCAGGGGCAAATATTGATCTATCAACAAAACTAAAACACATTTTTCCAGGCATTTCTCTCATTGCTTTACTTGGGACCTCATGATGCGCAAATTTTTGCAGACTTGTTTATTACATTGCAACAGTAACTGCCAAAGTACTACATTGACTGTGAAGCACTTCAGGACACACTAAGGTTATAAAATGTGGTATATAAAT
This sequence comes from Sphyrna mokarran, assembly GCA_024679065.1. NCBI lineage: Eukaryota > Metazoa > Chordata > Chondrichthyes > Carcharhiniformes > Carcharhinidae > Sphyrna > Sphyrna mokarran. The sequence goes on from JAGIQG010000019.1 coordinate 36,150,509, forward strand.
GCAAGTTCTATTTCTTATATACCCTACTGAGGTGGTCAAGAAGGCGTACGGTGTACTGGCCTTCATTAATCGAGGAATAGAGTTTAGGAGTCAGGAGGTAATGATGCAGCTCTATAAGACTCTTGTCAGACCCCACTTGGAGTATTGTGTGCAGTTCTGGTCGCCTTACTATAGGAAGGATGTAGCGGCTATTGAGAGAGTTCAGAGGAGATTTACAAGGATACTGCCTGGATTGGGAGGCAGGCCTTATGAAGATAGGTTGAGGGAGCTGGGACTCTTCTCACTGGAGAGACGTAGGTTGAGAGGCGACCTGATAGAGGTTTATAAAATGTTGAGAGGAATAGATAGGGTGGACTCTCAGAGACTATTTCCCCGAGCTGAAATGGTCACTACGAGAGGGCATAGATTTAAGGTGCAGGGAAGCAAATACAGAGGAGATGTTAGGGGTAAGTTTTTCACTCAGGGTGGTGAGTGAATGGAATCGACTGCCGTCAGAGGTTGTTGAGGCAAACTCACTGGGGTCTTTTAAAAGACTTCTGGATGAGTATATGGAAACGAATAGGATATGGGGTTTATAGATAGGTCTGTGGATTGGCAAATGTGATCGGCGCAACTCGTGGGCCGAAGGGCCTGTTTGTGCTGTAGCATTCTATGTACTATGTACTGTAGTGTCTGACCAAAGCCCAATTTCTCAACTTGTAAAGACCCAAGAAGCTATTTAAACTGTTCAGAAAATTTAACAAAGCAAGTAACGTTGTTCACTTGACTGCAGAGAATAAAACTGTTAGCACTCCAATATCAGAAGCAGTCCATGGATTCCTGAGTCAGTCCCAATTGGAAGATGAGATAGGTCAGCATGCCTATCAAATCAGCTTCTTCCTGTCAACAGGTGATTTCTACAGGAGAACACCTATCACAATGCTTACCCAATCCAATGCAATTATGCTTAAAGAAGATGGGGGCAATCTAAAACTATCATGAGATCACCAAGCTGCTGAGCATTAATACAACAGGATTTTGATCTTTGTTAACTGGTTAAATAAAACTCTTTTTTTTAAAGCAACACAGCACGGGAATCATTTTTGGCCAATCATTTTTCCAAATGATCAGCACGAAGCTGACAGAGCAAGCTTTCTCACTATTTGATTTCCTTATATAGAAGAACAAGACTTGATCTTCAATTGTTCCCCAACTTTGTATTCGGGAATTCTCCAGTTGAGCTGCCAATCAACCCATGGAGTGTGTGCCTGTCAAGACAATCACATACTGAACTTAAACACTGCGGGCATTCCCAATAATCCAGATGTGAATTCCTGGTTAAAGTTTTAGTACAATAAAGATACACCAATTTTTCCCAAAGCAATTAAGGATACAGTTTTGAAGGCTGACCATTAACTTGCAGGTCAAGTTCCTCATTTTCTCAGTGGTATCACTATTTTTCTTCTAATATATTTTAGCTATACTGTAAACATTATCTCCCTGAGGAAGGTGGAGGCACCATACTATTGAGAATTTGTATTGTTAAATTTTACTTATGCAAAAAGACATTATGAATATTCTACTAACTCCAAGTGCAGAACCTTGCACACTCAGGGATAAAAGGTGGTCACAGCTCCTCTGATAAACCTAATGCAAAAGCACAGTCCTATAAATTATGGATTAGTAAGCAGCAGATTTGTTCCATTAAACATTGATATTATTTGAAGTCCATTAAACACTCATCCATCTATTTGGAACATGTTAACTGGGGAGACACTTCAATGAATTCAAAAGGCTTCTAAGAATTGGAATTCTACAAACTGTCTAAACATAATGAGCTTTAACTGACACTAAAGGCCATATTTCACATGCATATTTTAATTGCTTCCTCTTTTTTTCCCCATTTGTTATCAAAAACTGGCATCACAATAAACACCAAAGGTGAAGAGGACATCTGCAGGCTTCAGTATTAAAGCACAAAAAGGTTACATTACGTTCACAATTTTCAAACTTAATCATTTGAATTCAGTGCAAGCTCTACATATAAAACTACCTTCCAAATTCCATTGAACCTGGTGTAAACCTGATTTTTTTTTTCCAGAGAATGCAAAAGGCTTCTAAATACATCACAGAACCTCTGTAGTGTACAGAATGGCCATTTGGCCCATCGAGTCATCACCAACCATGATGCCATATAGGCCCTATCCCCATAAGTCCATTTATTCATCCTGCTAATCCCCCAACACTAAGGGGCAATTTAGCATAGCTAATCAATCTAACCTGCACATCCTTGGACTGAGTCACCCTTTTGCTACATCCATTCAAAAAGGATGTGTAGATCAGCATGAGGCCCTATTGGCAGAGACAATGTATGGCATTAAAAGTTTGTAAGGAAATACATGCAAATGCCACTTCACCTACTTCCTGTGTTAAATTGCAGACTATTCATCTGTACGTGGCATTTAAGCCAATAGACAAGGGTGTCTTTTGAAAGCTACTTTGTTTTTAAAAAAGACTAGCCTCCAAAACCCAATTCAAAAACAGACAAAGCAGTCTGTTTCCTGAACACATTCCCTTCTCTTTCATTCAATAAAAAAGCATAATTCCACATTAAAATTGTGGTGTTTTGATAGAGTAAATTGAGACAAACTGTTTCCACTGGCACGAGGTTTAGTACCCAAATGATACAGATTTAAGCTAATTAGAAAAAAAGCCAGGGGGAAATTGAGACTTTTTTAAAAAAAACACAAGTTATAACCTGCAGTGAATTGCCTGCTGGTGAAAGCAGATTCAAATGGAATCTGTCAAAAGGGAACTGAATTAATACTCAAGACTGCTAGCTGCTCAGTCTAAAGGATGTTTCTCTAGAGGTATTATGTTATAAATGGAAGAAAAGGCAATTAGCAGGAGCATGTAGCACAAATCCACATTTCTAAAACAATTATTTACAAATGACCACAAGTGGGAGCAAAGATCAAGGGATGCTGTATGCTGCGAGGTCTAAGAATTTTGTTATATTGTCCTCTCTGCTGTCCCCACTACTAGGGCTGTGTAAAGTTTTCAAATAATGACTGCCTGCTGCTTACTCTGAGTCTTACTCAGTGCAACACACAACAGAAAAATGGTGACAAGGCTGGGATGGAATTTTCTTTTACATTTCATTTGAAAAATTAAGGACTGAAGAACATTGTGACACTTTTAAACTCCTAAAGTTGATTTTGACAAAGTTAACAATATTGTTCTGTAGACAACATATTCAGATACTCAGCGAGTCAGCACAGTATGTAATTGAAAAAAATGGCACTGAAGGTTTTTCATGGACAATGGGGGAAATTCAACCCTAAACAAGGAGGACTGGTATAATTACAAATGAAGGTTATACATTTAGTTGAAAGTGAACAAAATAGGAATTGAGGAATAAATGTTTTTCTCATCACAACGGTGCTTTTAACCAATGCCATCCAAGAGACCAAATTTGAATATACTAAAAGTAATAAAAATCTAGATTCATGTTACGTCACAACTGAATGAAATTGCACCGAGTTATGTTCCATCAAGTGAGACTGTTGCAGATCATTACTATGAGCATAGCACAAAGCTAGAATTCAACCTTGGTGACTGGTTTGCAGGAGACTCAGGAACAAAATCCAGATCAAGCTTTTGAGCAAAAACAATAAGCTGACAGGGCAGGCGTGCCTTGCCATGAAAATGGCAGAAAGAGATATTTGCAAATTGCATTGTTGTTTCAATATCTGAGCCTATAGCAAGATCCAGACTACAGCAGCCAAGTTCAGACATGGTCAGAAATTTAGATGTTACTGTTGCCATGGTAGCCACCAACTATTTAAATGCCATTTCTGTCAAAGTACTACACCTGTGGGAAAGTCAGCCATTTCCAAATGGTATGCAGGAGTAGAAGTTCCAGATCACAGGAATAAGTCAGAGATTCAAGGCTTACTTAAATTGTTGGTGTAGAAGCAGAGTACAAATCATCCCCAAGTTACATTCCCTTACATAAGATTGGCTAATTATTCCAATAAGAGTTTTCTAGTGGTGATTAAGTCAAGTTAGTGTTAAGAATGAAAACAATGATTCATCCTATTATTTGCCAGTGGTACTAATGGGTGGAACAAAATCTCCCTAATGATAATGTAAGAAATTACCTTATAAAGTTAAAGTGGGCTGAATTATTGACAATCACTAAGAGTATGTCTGACATTGAGGAAGTGCTAAAAGAGCACTAAGTAATCTTTAAGCAAGGAAAATACGATTAAACTACAAGATTCAAGTTCAGACAAAGCAGTGGTAAAGTGATGAGTGCTGCTGCCTCAGCGCTCACAGGTTCAATTCTCGGCTTGGGTCATTGTCGGTGCAGAGTCTGCACATTCTCCCCGGTCTGCGTGGGTTCACTCCAGATGCTCTCATTTTCTCCCACAGTCCAAAAGGCGTGCTGGGTAAGTGGACTGGCCATGCAAAATTCTCCCTCAATGTATCAGAACAGGTGCCGTAATGTTGCAACTAAGGGATTTGCACAATAAGTTTATTGCAGTGTCAACATAAGCCTATTTGTGACAATAATAAACAAACTTTACTGACTTTAAACAGAGCAACATGTAACATTTTGCAGGACTAGTGTCATATGTGTCTCGTATGTACAGTTAGAAATAGTAAAGGGCTGGCTAGATTAGTAAGAACATTGTGAAACACAAGAAAACCAAGGGGATGAATACATGTTGATTTTTATTTGAAGTGGAAGGGAAAACATACCATAGTTAATGACCAGTGCAAGGTAAGTAGAGGAATATTGAATCTATGCCAATGCAACAAGCGCCAAAACTATTGAGGTTTTCAGATATTGCTTTGCAAATTTATGGATTTCGTAAGAATTGGTGTCAGATCATGATCCATTTGTCAGCACTGTGAAATGTTTTAGAGTAATAGAGTCAAAACATTAATACTACCAAATCGCCATATCATCCAGCTTCAAACGGAACTGCAGAAAGTTTATGAAGAGGTCATAGCAAAAGTATTTTCCGGGTGACAAATCAGTAATTTCCATATTTCTCTTCAATATGAGTAAGACTATGTTCTGTCCTTATAGAAAATAATCCACAGTCTAAAACAAGATTGTTCATCTTACCAGTTAGTGTTTAAACATGCACCTGGCACAAGGTTTAGTTTGTTTAAGCCTGACATCAATAGCAAAGTAAGAGACAAGCAAATGTGAAGATGTGTCATGGTACACAGGCATGAAATTTGAGAATTCAGTGGTAATCAAAAAGCTATGGTGAATAATAGCCAAACTGATAAGAAATGTGTGATTGGTGTTGCAAAACAACGATGCATATAACTCATGAAGATTGGAGAGATACTCCGTCAACGTCACATGGATCATGTACTTGAAAGAGGAAATTGGAGAAACCATCCAGAATCCAAATTCCTCCCAAAGTCCGAAGTGAAAGTCAGAAAGAAGCAAAAAGAGCAAAGTGAGTCAAGGTCTTTGAAGACAAATCAACATCACAGTTCAACTCAAAGTGGAATTGATGGTCAAAGTTTACATCAAAAAGTCAAAAATGCTGAGGGAGCATAGTTAAGCTAATGAAATGGAAAAAGGAGCCAAGTAAATTAACTGAAAGTATGTTGGACGAAGGGGGGAAATGTTGTTCAATTTTTTTGTCAAATAATATTTGTGCTAAACGAGCATTAAGAATCCGATACTATCTGGGAGGAGATGGGACCTGTAAAAACTGGATAAGTTACACCTGGGCAGGATCAGGACTAATGCCCTTGTGGAGGCATTTGCTCGAGTGGTTAGAAGGGGTTTAAACTAACGTGGCATGATGGAACTTTTGCAAAAATTCAGAGGAGCAGGGAATAAGAACAAGAGGAGAAGACACTAAGAAGAATTCTGTCCTTGCAAAGAAAGGCCTAGAAATCAAGGGTCAGAGTCAGATTAGGACCAAGTAAAAAACAGCAGGAAAGTGAAAAGAAATGTTAAAAGTGCTCATCTTAATTAAGATTTTGTACCTGAATGTTCAAAACAAAATGGATGAATTAGTTGCACAGATAGATGCAAAGGAGTATGACATAGTTGGCATTATGGAAACATGGTCCCAAGGTGAGAAAGATAGGAACTAACTTTGAGAGCTATTCAGTATTGAGGAAGGATAGATGGAAAGACAAGAGTGGCGTTGATCAATGATGATATTGATATGATACTGAGAAAAGATAATAGCACAGATAATGTTGAATCTGTGTGGGTTGAGTTAAGAAACAAGGATCAAAAAACAATTAAGAATGGTATACTGATCACCAAACTATAGTGGTAATGCCAGGAAATCAGAAACGCATGTGTAATCTGCACATTTAGTCACAACACAATAGTGGAAGAATTTCTGGAGTGCATATAGAATGGTTTTCTGGAGCAATATGTTAAGGAACCAACAATGGAACAGGCCATCTTGGACTGGATGTCACGTAGCAAGAAAGGATTGGTTGGCAATCTAATTGTGAAAGAAACTTTGGACAAGTGACCATAATATAGTAGAATTCTTTGTCAAAAATGGATAATGATGTAGTTGATTCCATGACCAGGGTCCTGAATCTCAATAATTACGATGATATAAGACATGAATTGGCCATGATAGACTGCGAAACAGTACTAAAAGGAAAGACAGTGGACAGGAAACGGCAGGCATTTAAACAACAAATAGGTGAATTCCAGAACTTGTTTATTCCTGTTTGGTGTAAGAGTGGTAAGGGACTTGTGGCCAAACATGGCTTACTAGAGAAATTAGAGAAAGCATCAATTCAAGCAAGTATACAATTTGGCAAGGAAAAGCAATAGGCCTGAGGGATTGGGAGCAGTTTAAAATACAGCAAAGAAGGACCAAAGGATTGGTTAAGAAGGGAAAAATTGAATATGAAAATAAGATAGTAGGGAACCTAAAAACTGACTGTAAAGGTTTCTTATAGATATGTATAGAGAAACGATTGACAAAAACAAATGCAGACTCCTTACAGTCAAAAATGGGAGAATTCATAACAGGAAATAAAGAAATGGCTGAGGAATTAAATTTGGACTTTGTTTCAGTCTTCACAAAGACATGAATAATGTACACCGAAGGTGCTGAGAGAAACATGTTAACATTGGTCTAGTTGTATTGTATTCTGCAAAATTATCTACATGTACCTTTTACATTTCAATGTATGAGTTCTAAGTGGGGAGTATGTGGTTACATTGCAAAACTGGAGATATTTGTGATATTAACATCTCAGATACCCTCTGTCTGGGGGATAAGGACGTAAAATTATGACTGCCTGCTGAGTCCACATGTGAAATCTTACTTTGCGCAATGCACACACGAAGAAAATTCCTGAGGATCCCCATGCCCTATCAACAAAAGGTTACAAAACAAAGATGCACATATCACTATTCAGTCAAAATACTGGAGTTCTCAATCTAACATCATTACAGAATCATGTAACACAAAAAATACATTCAGCTCAACAGGCATGTGCCAAACCTTGTAAGAAGAGCTATCCAATGTGTTTTCACTCCCCTGCTCTTTCTCCCCTCATCTTGCAATGTTCCCCACCTTCAAATATTCATCCAAATTCCTTTTGACAAATCCTAGTGATTTGTTTCCAACAACAACAATTCATTCTAGATCATAACTCGGAGTAAAAGAAATTTTGAATTTCCCCTAGCATTTTTTGATTACCTTAAATCCTCTCACTGCTTACCAGCCCTCATACCAATAAGAACAGCTCGTTTCTATTTACCCTAGCAAATCCCTCATAATTTGAGCATCTTACTTACATCTCACTTCTTGCCCCTAATCCAATGTGATTGCAAGGTAAAAAGTGCACTATCTGCCCAACATCACTTTTCCAGAACAACTAATGATGGGAGAAAAATTTGTTTTTAAGCACTGCTCACATTCACACAAATTAAAAGCATCATTGCTCTAAATCTGATCCACTCTTACTGCACCTCAAAAGTACTTCAATATTGAAAACTGTTTGTAGCGGTTAATTCTTTTAGAAGTGAAAGTCCGTTAAATCTCTGACATTGCAACAATTTCTAAAATTCATTAGCATCCATTTTAAAATTAATTCTATACAAATTAACTGTCAGGAGTTAGCCAGTTCCTTTTTGTTTATTTCCACATCAAGCATTCCTCCAACATTAGCACATGACTACTGTTATTCTAATGCCCTTTTGAATCATTCGACGATTTAGTACAAAACAAAACCGGTTTGAACTAAAGCAGGGTGGGCTGTATTTGAAAAATAAATGAAGCCTTGACTAGGATGGTCAAAAAAACTTGAAATGATTCGCCTCTGATCTCCTGATACTGCTTTAACTTTGTAAAGCCATTACCCCATATTAATGTTAACATCTGCAATGAATAGCAACAAGGTTAATCTTTTACAAGCATTTCTCCTGTTGGGAACTTCAATAAAAATTCATGAAGGACCCAAAGTTAGTTTTCAATGACATGCGATCTATATCGTATTATTCCTGGGACATAATGTACCACTAGTGGTTAAAGTGATCTCTCACACTAGCTAATCCAAAAGCCAACTCTACGGGTACCTAGCCCATTGGATTAGCATGAACTCAACGAAAGAAGGATCTAAATGTAATTATTTCAGGGCAGTACTGAGCAAAAAAACTCTTCACTGCAAGAAGTATGAAGTACACTGTGAATGTTCCAAGCTTTTTAAGACTATTTTTAGGAAAGCACAGCTCCTGCAGCAGCAGCACACAGCAAACAATTCTCAAACTAGGAATAATTACCAGATGGCTTCTGCATGGATCACATTATGGCACATGCCACAGAACCTGTAATAGTACAAATTTCTGCAGTGTCCTCATCTTTCTTGTTCAAACTTGCATACAAATTTGTTACAATTAAAGTTTGATTTTAAAATTCTTGTTTTGTTTCATTTGTTGGAACATTTTTTCCTTTAAACCAGCAACTGACAATTACACTATGGGAGCCACTAGCTTGGAAAATTTACTGAACCCGGCAGTATGAGGGACCCGAATTAACATGTCCAGTCAATGCAGAAGCAGCTAAGATTAATGACCATCACTACTGTTATTAATTCAGTTCTTGCATCACGGGGCTCAGCACCTTCTTCAGCCTAGTGCCTCAATGTCATTGCTCAGAATTTTAATACAACACCTAAAATTAAACAGAACAAACCAGACATTAATTATAATGATTCTTCAAAGTTTTGGGAGGAGAATAGATATTAGCAAATGTATTAATAGTCAGGGCTTGTTTTACAAATTTGAGACAGACAAATGCTATTGGGAATCAAATGGAAAGTTCAGGATACACTACCATAAAACCACATGCAGTAACAAGACAGACTGACATATGAAGCAGCAGTGCCTAAAATGTTAACTAACAAGCTGACAGCGTGACAGCTTCTGTTAAATGTATTTTTATATTGCAATTTTTCTTCGTTTGGAATAGATGAATTTTTGGCAACAAGAAGCTGGCATATTTTAAAAGAATAAAGATAGAGCAAGTTAACAATACTATATTTCAAACAGACCATTACAGTCACTCAATCAACTGCTCCAATTAGCATTTTAGACACAAATTGCACTAACTGTTGAATCCACTTCAAGATAAGTCCGTGCTTTGCTGCTTACTCAAATTTAATCAAGGTTAAAAAGACTCAGGTAACTAATTCTACGTAACTTTTTAGAAATGCATACTATAGCCCCATGCCGCAGTTTCAAGCATGTTACCAGTTTTATGGAAAATTTTCTGCAGTCTAGTGCAATTTTAAAGATCTGTTCCTTCAAGTTTTTCACCTCTTTAAAAACAGGATGATAGAATAAACTATTCTAAGAATGCCAGCCTAAAAGAAAGAATCAGATCTTATAAGCAAATGTCAATACTTAATTTCTATTTAAAAGAAAAAACTGGAGTTTGCCGAAAGTTATAATGGGAAATCAGTGGTCAAGCTGGATTAGATTAAACACAGCTCTTTGTAAGTAATTGGAAAAATTGACTAACTTAAGTCAATGTACAGAAATAGCTGCATGAAATCGTAAGAAACATCAACCATCACTGGCGACATAAACTGAAAAGGTTCCAACATTGTAGTAGTGTGCCAGGATATTAAAAATCTGAGGAGATCCCAATCAAAAGTGCTTGCATAGGTAAGCAACAAATTTCAGAAAATTAAAGGTTGCGGTTAAACTTTGTATGAAGTGGATAGAGATTTTCATTCTTGAGTATCTGAGGATAAATTCAATGTGACAAACTGAAAGCTCATACACCAAGTTTGTGTCTTTGACTACAATGAGGTCCATTATAAAGTGAGTGCAAGGAATCACACTCCTTCCCACTAGCCATTACCACACTTAAATTCCTGGAATTCTTCAGCAGAGAAGGAAAAGATTGACATCCCACTGAAGTAATGGAGAAGGGGTGGCTGAACAGCTTCAATAAAAATAAAGGCACTTCAAGAGCAGCCAACTTCTCATGCCAAGCAAATTACATGGAAACCAAAGGAAACAGACGAAATCAAATTTTATTAAAGGTAAAACAAACACTGATCAATTGACAACAGCTCTTCAGTTTATGTAATACTACTGAAAAATGCAGATACTCGAAGCTAAAATGATAGAAAATATTGGAAATAAACAATTGGCTGAGTAAAGAGAAAAGACAAATTATGATTTACTGACTCTGCAGATTAGTTAACACCAATTTGTCGCCCGCATCCATTAAGGGCAGCACAGTGGCACCATGGTTAGCACTCTGATTCAATTCCATCCTTGGATGACTGTATGGGGGAGTTTGACGTTCTTCTAGTGTCTCCAGGTGCTCCAGTTTCCTCCCACAGTCCAAAGATGTGTAAATTAGGTTGCTTGGCCATGTTAAATTATCCAATAGTGTCAGGTGAATAAGCAGAGAAAAATCTTGGGGTTATGGGAATAGGGCTTTCAGTACAAGCTCAATAGGCCAAATGGCCTGTTTCTTCACTGTAGGGATTGTATTAGCTATGATTAATTTCTCACACTCTCTCCCCACTTCCCTTTCTCCCAATCTAATTAAAGTGTTGGCTTATCTCATAGCCTTTAGTTCTGATGGTACAGCACACAAAACATTAACAGGCATTAATTGGGCAATGTATTTCTCGCAGTTTGTTTTTTATTTTGTCCATTTCTCAACTTCTTCACACCATTTCAAAGCAAAAAGGATTCAGTTGTAATTCAAATATTAACACACACTATAACAAGGACAAAGGAGTAAGCAACACAAAAGGTATTTTAAAACACAAATTTTGTTAATAGTACTGTAGTCGCTGCACACCCTCTTCCAAAAAAAACTGCAGGTGCTGTAAATCTGGGATTGAAATAGGAATGCATCAGAATAGTGACGTCAACCCTATCCCTCATCATCAATACTGCCTGACCTGGGTGTTATCGACATTTTGTGTGTTAATTGAAGATTTGAGGAGCACATAAGCTATAACATAAGGTACCATCAGTTCTATTACCCAACAGTCAAATGTCAATTGGCTGCTACAACTGCAGTTAGTTTTTTTTTGATTAATTATTCTGCAACACAAAGTAGTCAGGAAATTTCTTCTCTCTATTGATACACTGGTAGTTTCATATTATTAGTGACACAGAAAAAGCCTAGTAAGTGTTTTGCAGCAACAATAAACCCATTAAAAACTTCACAAAGCAAGATGCACTCGGCATACCTTTGGAAACACAAGATAATTTTAGCGTTATACAATTTTCGCATTCAGATGTGCCAGAGGAGATGCACAAAAAGTTTAATAAGCCTTAATTATTGCTGCATTATCCTGCAAAGTATGGAGCTTTTTAGCACAACAACAAGTTTAGTTCAAATTCAATACTCGAGTTGACAAGTCAACATCCATACAAGCAGCCTCATGTTTCCAATGATTAGATTAGACAGGGATCATGGGTAGAAGTGGGAACATCGAAGTGGCGGCGCGGGCTCGTTGGGCCGAAGGGCCTGTTTCCCGTGCTGTTTTGTTGTTTGTAGATTAGCAAGAGATTGTTACACTTCTTTAAATTCTATTGTTTCCAACCCACTAGCTCTTTTATCTCAACTCCTCAAAGTCTGCTTACCTGGTTGACCTCTCCTTCGAGCCTCGGAGGACGGATGCTGGACAAATGGATTGTCTTCTGTTCACCTGAATTTAATTTTACCACCATGGCGTCTGCATTCACGATTTGCATTACCTGGAACAAAAAGGTTTCGATGACAGAATTACTTCAACAGACTGGCCATTTATTGCAGCAGTCAAGAAGCTGGAGTACATTTGCAATAAATATTTAACATTAAAAGCACTTAAAGGGAAACTTCACTAGAAAATCAATTCAATCTGTCAAAACAATTTTCCCCAGTAAACAGATTGATGTTGACAAATTCTTGGGTGGCAAATGGCTGAGAATATTTGCTTATTAGAAGACATGTATGTTTGTACAGTTGAAGATACCCTTGCTACTTTGCTTTTCCATTTATAGAAATCAGAGGCCTACAAATTTTCAATCAAGAGAAACTGAAAATTGTAATGGACAGACAGCACCATATACTACTTTCAATTTAAAGAGTCAGTACTGTAAAGCTTCTTGGGAGTCTTAAAACTTTAAAGACTCTATACAAATGCAAGTTGCTGTTTGGTATCCGAAGCACCACTTTCCTAATATTTGTAGCATGGTACACACAATATCATTGGATTATAATCACATTCATGAACTACACTGCGGAATTATTGGGAATAACCAACTCAAACTGGACAGAAAATAATTACACTCTTGCTGACCAGTGTTACTAGCTAGCAAATCCCCAGATCTTTCTTCCGAAAGGAAAGAAACTTTAAAAAATGACAAGTTTAACAACAGAATGCTAAAGGCTGAGTAGTTTCAGCTCTTTTTTCCCTGAAAGCCAAATAATTTTCTTTGAAAGAATGATTCAACATTCTCCAAAGAACAGCAGGTGCAGAACAACCTCACTCAGCAAAAATGACACTACGAAGCATGTAAGTTTGGAACAACTCCAGTGGAAACGACAGGAAATGCTTTTAACATGGAAAATTCACAGAATAACCTGAAATTAACACACTTCTTGATTATAACTTAGACAGACAGTGATTTACTGCTGCCCTATGCAGAATGTTCCAAAGCTAAGCAAAATAAAAAAACATGCTCGAGGTGTCAAGACTCGTCAGAAAAATCTCGCAATTCTCTTAAAATGCAAAATAAATCTCCAAATTTGGTACATCTCAGCAGTTGAAACAGATAAATCATGCAAAGAATTTCCAGAGTCATGTTTACTAACATACACTAAATATAGTTTTAAGAAATTGAAAAGGGAAATTAGTAAATCTTTTAAAGAAATATTTAATATATATCAAGAGATTGCTGTCTGTAACTTTATTTAGCATAATAGCACCAATTAGTTACACACAAGCCAATAAACCTTATGTCCCAAGGAACCACTCATCTAATACCCTTAATCCATCAGCTCAAATTACATGCAACACCAGTGACAGACCGGAAACTATCCTAGCTTAAAATATTCTTCCCAGATTATAAGTTTCCAAGTACAAAATCTACAATTATTCTAACACTGGATTCAAAATAGAAAACCTTTCAAATGACAAAGTGAGAGCATTTCACTTGTAATTCTCATGATTACAGCAATAGTGAAGCAGAGAAATTAACACTTCATTGTTCCACATGATCACAGTGGTGGGTTATCTGAAACACTCATCATTTCACAAGGTACAGCTTAAAAAACATAACCCATGATAGAACATAGAACATTACAGCGCAGAACAGGCCCTTCGGCCTTCAATGTTGCGCCAACCAATTAAGAAAAAGCAATGACCCTCTAACCTAAACCTTTTCATCCATAAACTTATCTACTAACCTCAAACGCCACCAAACTTGGCGCATCTACAACTGCAGCAGGCAGGGCATTCCATACCCTTACCACCCTCTGGGTAAAGAACCTACCTCTGACATCCGTCCTAAAACCACCACCCCTTAATTTAAAGCTATGTCCCCTCGTGCTAGCTTTCTCCATCCTAGGAAAAAGGCTATCACTGTCCACCCTATCTAAACTCTAATCATCTTATATGTTTCAATAAGGTCTCCTCTTAGCCGTCTTCTTTCTAACGAAAACAACCTCAAATCCCTCAGCCTCTCTTCATAAGACCTGCCCTCCATACCAGGCAACATCCTGGTAAACCTCCTCTGTACCCTCTCCAATGCCTCCACATCTTTCTTATAATGCGGGACCAGAACTGCACACAATACTCCAAGTGCGGCCGCACTAGAGTTTTGTACAGTTGCAACATGACGTTGCGGCTCCGAAATTCAATCCCCCTACCAATAAAAGCTAAGACTCCATATGCCTTCTTAACAACCTTATCGACTTGACTGCCTACTTTCAGGGATCTATGCACAAATACACCAAGATCCCTCTGTTCATCAACACTATTAAGAATCCTACCATTAGCCCTATACTCTACACATTTATTATTCCTGCCAAAGTGCATTACCTCCCACTTTTCCACATTAAACTCCATTTGCCACCTCTCAGCCCAGCTCTGCAACTTGTCCAAGTCTCTCTGCAAACTATAACACCCCTCTTCACTATCCACCACTCCACCGACTTTAGTGTCATCTGCAAATTTACTAATCCATCCTTCAATACCCTCATCCAGATCATTTATAAAAATTACAAACAGCAGGGGCCCCAAAACAGATCCCTGAGGTACACCACTTGTAACCGAAATCCACGATGAATAATTTCCATCAACCACCACCCTCTGTCTTCTATCAGCTAGTCAATTCCTGATCCAATTAGCTAAATCACCCTCAATCCCATACATCTGCATTTTCTGCAGAAGCCTTCCATGGGCCACCTTATCGAACGCCTTACTAAAGTCCATATAAACCACGTCAACTGCCTTACCCCCATCCACCTCTTTGGTCACTTTTTCAAAAAACTCAATAAGGTTAGTAAGGCACGACCTACCCTTCACAAAACCATGCGGACTATCCCCAATCAATTCATTTCTCTCTAAATAACTATAAATCCTATCCCTAATAATTCTTTCCAATACTTTGCCCACAACAGAAGTAAGACTCACCGGTCTATAATTCCCAGGAAAGTCTCCATTCCCCTTCTTGAACAATGGGACCACATTCGCTATCCTCCAGTCTTCCGGCACTATACCCGTAACCAATGACGACCTGAAGATCAGAGCCAGAGCCTCTGCAATCTCCTCTCTTGCCTCCCAGAGAATCCTAGGGTAAATCCCGTCCGGCCCAGGGGACTTATCTAACTTCAAACCCTCAAGAATATCTAGCACCACCTCATCTACTTCAATACTTTCCAGTTTACAACCCAGTATCCCAGTGTTCTCCACAACTACATTTACATCTCCCTGCGTGAATACCAAAGAGAAATATTTGTTCAGCGCCTCTCCAATCTCTTCAGGCTCCACGCACAACTTCCCACTGCTGACTCTGACTGGCCCTAATCTTGCCCTAACCAATCTTCTATTCTTAACATATCTAAAGAAAGCTTTAGGATTCTCCTCGATCCTATCAGCCAAAGTCTTCTCGTGTCCTCTTTTAGCTCTTCTCAACTCAATGATGGCACTCTAAATGTGAGTTTTAGGAGGATAAGTGAAAAATGAGAGATGAGGGAAATCATCCTGTACATGTTGTTCTTCCTTACAAAGGAAGATAGCATTACTGAAGACTTGTCTAGGCTCTCCTGGAGTTCTTCAGCTGTTTCAGAGTCCAGTGCCTTTCTTTAGTTTACCAGCTGTCTTCCAAAAGTGTTTTTGCTTCCATTTGAAACTGAATTAACACTACTGCCACCATATAGGCAACCATCTCACCAAGTGAACAGAGAACACTGAAACGAAACAGGTACCAGCTATGCAGTCAGCTCAATCTCAATCACAGAATGTGACCTTCTGAATCCATTTCTAGGATTCATCAACAAGAACAGTGCACATATAGTCTGCAATTTCCTTCTGTGCCTTTCCATTGACACAGAGGGGTTTCCTGTATGGCCTGCTGCTGCACATCTTCTACCTTCTTGCTTTCAGGACATGTCTTGACATTCTGTTCTATGGCTTGGCAGTGGAGAGGTTATGATGTGGAGGCACCGGCGTTGGACTGAGGCAAAACACAAAGAAATCCTGTCCCTTCGTCAGGCTGTCCCGAAAACTTGCAGCTTTTGCTACAAATAAACCTGTTTGGACTTTAAACTGGTGCTGTAGGATTTCTTAGTGGAGAGATCCCAATGGAGCTCTCTCTATGTGGAGTCCTCCCTTTTTCCATCAGGTACGTGGCATGTAGATTGTTGCACGCAGCAGTAGATTACAATAGTTCAGATTCCCTGGTTACATGCCTTGTCTGCAGCCAAGGTGAGCCCATATTTATATAGATTACCCAATGTTTCAGCTCCTTTTTAACTATTCAAAGTGGCTGCTCCTCAACTTTGCTGGCACTTCAGCCTTGCATTCCTAATCTTTGGTCACCTGGTCAAGTTAGCCATTAACAAGTCCAGGCAGTGGATGGTCAAAGGGGGTCACTCAATCTGAATGTATCGCAGTTACATTCACAGCCGGGCAACTTGGGAGAGAGAGCACGAGGCATCCACCAGTTATGCTTCAGACTTTTCATGAACATTGGGCTCTGTGGGAGCTGTGGTGCATCATCACTCCCAGGAATGCCATTTTAACATAATCAGTTAAGTCCCCTGTCGACATTTTATTTTAGTTACACAACCCCACCCAGGGCTGTCATTTTTGCTTAACTGATTGTTTATTACTAAATAGTATAATTTGGACATGTTTAGCCAGGGCCACAGAAGTTAGACAAAATTTTCAAGCTGCTTTCTCAATTACAGCCTTGTTCCTCTACCATCATCCTATTTACTTCCAAGATAATACTTCACTTGTTCATTTTTTTATTTTTCAACATGTGAGCATTACAAGCAACATGAGCATTTATTCCCCATCCCTAGTTACCCTCAATAAAATGGGATAGCCTTCTTTGAATCACCACAACACACAAGTAATGTATTCCAGAATATTGATAGGTAGGAAGAAGCAGGAAGTTGAAGTAATGACCAAGTCAAATTCAGGACAAAACTTGGAGATGGCGTTCCCATGCACCAGTTATTCATCATTTGAGGCAGTAATAATCAGAGTTGGAAGATGCTATTGATAAAGCCATGCAAGTTACTACAGTGCATCCTGTAGGTGGTAACTGTACACTTCATACACCAATGATGGAGGCAGTGAATATAATAGTCAATCAAGTAGATTTTATTTATTCTTTCACAGAATTTTGCTTCACTGGCTTGGCCAGCATCTGTTCCTATCCCCTAACTGTCTTTGAGATGGCGATGGCGAGCTGCTTTCTTTGCCAAAATCCTAAACATTTACAACAGCTAATCCACCTAACCTACAATCTTTGGATTGTGGGACGATACCAGAGAACCTGGAGGAAACCCACTCAGACATGGAGAGAATGTTCAAACTCCACACAGTTACCCAAGGCCAGAATTGAATCCGATGCCGGTGCTGTAAGGCAGCAGTGCTACCACTGTGCCACTGACCACAGAATGTCCAGCTTCTGACCTGCCACAGTATTTAAATGACTTTCCAGTTCTGTTTATGATCAATGGCAATCCCAAGGTGCTGATTGAGAGAGATCAGTGAAAGTAATTCAATTGGATGTCAAAGGAGAATGGTTTGAATCTCTCTTGCTGGAGATTGTCGTGGCTGGTATTTGTGGCATAAATATTACTTGCCACTTATCAGCCCAAGCCCGGATGTTATCCGGGTCTTGTTGCATATGGAGACAGACTGCTTCAATGTTCGAATCATCACAAATAATGAACATCATGCAATCATGGGCAAACATCCCCACTTTGGACCCACAGTGGAGGAAAGGCCATTAAAATAATTATTGGGACTAGGGCACAACCCTGAATAAGTCCTGCAGTAATGTCCTGGACAGATGATTAAACTGAAACAAACACAACTATCTCATTTTGTACTAGCCTAATTCCAATCAGTGGATCATTTTCCCCCTTAATTTCACTGATTTCAGATTTTGTACAGCTCCTTGATGATGCAGAGTCAACTATCAGGGTAATCACTCTCACCTCGCGAGTTCAAGTCTTTTATCCATGTTTGGACCAAGGCTGCAATGAGATCAGGAGTTGAGTGGCTCTCGCAGAACTCAAACTTTACTGTCAATGAGCAGATTATTATTGTCTGAGTGCCACTTGATAGCACTTCATAAGCACCTTCCATCACTTTGCCAATGATTGAGTGCAGATCAATGTGGCAGGGTTGGATCTGTCCTGTTCACAAACCTGGGCAATTCTCCACATATTTACACAATGCAAGTATTGTAGCTGCACTAACCAATATGCCCAATGTGAAGACAGAACGTTGTGGTGGTCACTACTATTGATACCATCATGGGCAGTACATCTGCAACAGGTAGATTTGTGGTAATGAGTCAAAGTAGACTTCTCTCTCATTGCTTCCCTCACCACCCACCACAGGCCCAACTAACAACTACCTCCTCCATGACTCAGCGAGCTCAGTTAGCAGAGGTATTACGGAATCCTTATTGATGATGGACACTGACCCGATACCATGAGACTTCACAGGGTCCAGAATTCAAGGGCAACTCCCTCTTGACTGCATACCACAGTGCTGCCACCTCTGGTGTGTTTGTTCTACCAAATCTCACAACACCAGGACACCAATAGGACAGAATGTATACTGGGATGGTGATGTTTGGTCATATTCAGCAAATCTTGCAGACAATGCCTGTGGGTCAGCTTTTTCAATTTTGGCACAAGCACCCAGATGTTAGAAAGAACAATTTTTGCAGGCTTGATAGTGCTAGGAGTGCTATTGTGGAGCCTAGATAGAGTAGAGGTACCTAGGTTGATAACGGTGGTCCACCCTGTACCACTCCTTTTTGACTATCGTGGTTTAGTGAACCAGATGAGTTTTATGACAATCCCAAATCACTATTACTGGGACGAGCATTTAATTCTAGATTTATTAATTAATTGAACTGAAATTCCATCAGCTGCCATGCTGGGATTTGAAACCACGCTCTCAGAATATTTGTCCAGGCCTCCAGTTACAATACTGCAATGCTAATGCCTCTCCATCAGCTGCTTTGTCCTGGATAGTGTTCACCTTCCTAAATGTTACTGCACATGTATCCATTTAGACAAGGGAGAGCATTCCATTACACTCCTGACTTGTGGCTTGGTGGAAAGGTTTTAGGGGATCAAGGGGTGAGCCACTTACTCGAGAATAACAGCCTCTGATTTGCCTAAATAGTCACAGCATTCAACTCTCCTCAGGATGTTGATAATGGGAAATTTGGCAATGATATCAAATGTCATACAAAGACATGGCCGTTATATGACCAGCATAACATGAATATTACTAGCTACCTATCAGGCCAAGCCCAAATGCCATCCAAGTTTTATTGCATACACGTGGACTGCTTCATTATCTCAGAATTTACAAATGGAAACAAATGTCGCATTCAGCAGCAAATCGCTTCACTTCACAATCTGGTTTTCAAATTCTCTTTACAAAAGAGTAAGGAGACCTATGCACAACACTCAAACTGCATTTTTATCAATGCCTTGTATAGGTTCATTATCTCTTTGCTGTTGCATTCAATGTCCCCATATATAAATGAGTCACCAGATCAAACAAAGGCTGTAAATAGGACCTGTAACAAATTTGTGCAATGACCTTTTCAGAATCAGTGTTGGTTCTACGTAACAGTACTGTGCCCAAACAATGACAGATGGGTGTTGAATAGATAGGATTCATCTAGTGCTAAATTTACACATGCAAATGAAGTTGATTTACGAAAATTAGTCTAAATAAAGGGCAACTCCTCTTCTCCTTGTGTTATAAAATAACCCTCCCATTTGCACTACTCCAAGTCACTCCTCAATCTTTTAACCCTATATAACATACTGCACCCAATACCATATATGCTTGAAGTAATTTAAAAAACAAAAACTAACATAGTTTATACACCAATTTTCATTGGCAACAATATCAGATTAGCATTGGTAGTGTCTGCAGGATCTTCCAGAAATTAGTCTTTAGCCTCTGTCAACAGACACAAGTATGCAACCAAATGGCTGGGTAGGTTTTGATGTGTTCGGCACAACTTGTGGGCCGAAGGGCCTGTTTGTGCTGTAGTGTTCTATGTTCTATGTTCTAAATAAAAAATATCTATCATTTGTACATGCATGGGTTTTAAGAACGGTAATCCTTGAGATATTCCAATGAAAGAACTGGACATTATCTGCAGTGCCTATACCTGCCCATTAAACAAATTCTAGTGTTGTTGCTGTATACAGGGTAGATGCAGAATGAGTTGTATGTATATATATAAATGTACAAATATATCGGTATAGCCATAGACAAGGTGGAAGCTAACCTAAACAGCCATTTGGATTTTAATTGTTTGGTGCAATGAGTAACTCCTTTCTGTGAAATATTCAAATTGGAAATGATCAAAACTACCTAGAATTCATCAAAGACCAGGAACTTTAACAGCAAAATGTACTTGTAAGCTTCCAGTGTACAAGAGAGAGCTCTACAGCAAGTAAGAGACTGAATCCTTGACCAAAGATGTGGCACAGCAAGTTAAAACCCATTTATATAGACAATAATCACTTCTGTCAATGAAGCCGGTGGTTCAAGTACGTACGAGACCTGTTCTACACAGCCAATGCAACAAAATCACTAATATCTCAACATACAACAACATTTACATTGTGTAGTGAGAAAAGTCTTGACCAACATAATTACAAATTTCAGCTATCCAATAGCTCACCACTTTCATCTCAAGTGTAATTAGGGTGGACAATAATTGTTGGCCCACATGGTATGAACAAAAATAAATTTGAGTTGTCTCGTGAGAATCTTGAGCTATAAAGCACTTAAGTGAAAAACTGGTAGCAATAAGTCTTTCGGGAGTATTTTTTCTTAATATTCCTTCAGGGAAGTGGATATCTTTTTGCCCATTCCTAGGTCCCACAATTGAACAGCTTTGCAAGTCTTTTTAAGTATAGTTAGGAGTCAACCATGATCTAGTGTCACAAGTAGGTCAGGTAAAGGTGGCAAATTTCCTTCTCTAATGGACTATGAACAAGATGGATTTTTAAAAACTACCATCAATAATCAGAATGGAAGGGAAAAAGAGATGTTTCAATGGTATTGTGGAACTTCTCGTCATTTCACTTCAAGTCTTCAATGAGGAAGTGTCATTGCTTTAAAATTGGACAGTGATACATAAACTTAAAATGGTGCAGGCAATTTAGCCCAAGAGATTACACTGTACATTTCACAAACAAACTGCTGGGGCTGTACAAAAGATCAGCTCAAAATTTCCAGCAGAAGAATGTGCTTTATTTGTAGAATTCCACACAGATGTGACATTTTATTGACTGTTCTGAAGAGAGAATGGCAAAGTAAATCTAAATATAGGTTCTTGTGGGGTCCTACAGAGTGCACTCTGACCAAATGTTTGGACAGGTTGACATCAGCAAAAGATAAATACTGTTGTTCAAGCAAGCAGAAAGGAGCTACAACCAGGTAGAGAGGAGAGAGAGAGAGATAGCGTCTAATCAGTGCTGCCAAAAGCTATTGTGTTCAGATTAGGTTTCTGAAAAGCACTTAACAAGACAACAACATTGGATCAGAATGACAACCAACCACAAAAATGTTCCAGCAGCAAAGGTCAATAATTGTAGCATTCTACATTGGGAATTCTTGTGCTTGGAAAGCCAAATATATGAGGCACTGGAAGACAGTTCCAAATTTTTGAGTGATAATGCTTACAGTCAGACATTTCACAGTCCAATGTTAACTCACCTCCTGACGCCCCAAAGCCTGTCCATTATCTGTGTGGCACAAGTCAGATACGAGATGGAATCTTTCCCACTTGCCTGGACTTGAATGGCTCAAGCAACACAACATCATCCAGGATAAAGCAACCCAGTCATCCCCACTTAAACATTCAATCCTTCCATCACCAATGAGTGGCATGTGCCATTTACAAGATACATTGCAATTTACCAAGCCTCATTCAATATAACGTTCCCAGCCTACATTATCTACCACCTAGAAGCACAAAGGCAACTGATGCATGGGAACATTGCCATCTGCAATTCCCATGCTGACAAAAGCCTGGAACTATATCTCTAATAAAGCATATAGTATCCCATATCTACACCAATTATAGTGGTTCAAAAAAAGTGGCTCATGGTCTCAAAGACAAGTGGGGATGGGCAATAAATGTTTACTTTGCAAGTGAAGCTCCCATCCAATGACAGAATAAATAAATTTAGCATTTAAAGGCAGGATAACTGAAAGACTTATGCATGCAATAAATGATTGGAAAGAAAATGGGTTAAGCAAGTGCTTTATTTTCTCATGTGTGTGTGCAGGCTGTGCAAAGGGTGGGGTGATATGGGTAGAACACTTGGAGCAAAACTGACAATATATGTTTTAATAGACTGACCAAGCCTCAGGAGAACAGTGATAGGTGTCAATTGCAACTGAAGGCATTGAAAACTATGATCGAATCAGCTTAAAAATCATGAAGACAGCGTTACGTATAGCTCAATATTAGTGTTATTTAGCTAGTGTCACCCAGGACAACAAAGATCCTCCAGGGATGATTCAGCTGGACTTAGAGTACAATCATGATTTTAAATAACCACCTCTTAATCAGTCTTTGCTCCAGCACACAGCACTGAAGTTATCAGTAACACGAGTACACTTACACTGAAATTGCTGAACTGGAGCACGTTACAGTTCTGAATAAAACAGCGGTGAAACAGATCAGGCTGTTGGACACAACTGCATCAAGAGAAATGACAGGAATTGGGAATATTTTGATAGACATGGTGTCAAAATTCAAAAAGGGCAACATATCAGAATCAAGAAACCCAAAAGCACATGAACTTAACTTTGATTATAGGCAAGTTACTGGAGGCTCATTATATATGACCACCTTTTCAAAGACGCGCTCATCAAATCTCAACATTACAGTTAGAAATGGTTGCCATGTCTTGATAATCCGGTTGAAGCCTGACAGACATTATACCCCCGATTTCAGTTTTTTTTGTTAACAACACTATACACAATAGTCTACTTAAAGTAAGCGCCCTGTGGAATTGGTGGGCAGACCTTGGCCTTAGTAAGGAATTGATTGTATTTTCTTGGAAAGAAGTTTGTCATTTAGAGTAACACTTCTTTGCAGCTACTTGGGGAGGCTCACAGAAATCAGCGTTGAGCCTGTTGCTCTTCACAATTATAATTAATGAGTTGGGTGGAGATGTTGGGGAAAATGACTAAAATTTCACTTGATAGTGATTATTGCAGGTAAAGCCCTGAATGAGAAATACGGATCACAAACAGATCAGTGGAGTTCCCCAATGGTAAGTATTGGGATTCTTGCTTTTTCTTTTCCTGAAAAATTAATGATCAAGATTTTGATATGCAGGGGAGAATTTCAAAATCTGCAGATGATAAAAAAGTTGGAATTACTGTAAACTGTGAGGACATTGTAGAACTTCAAAAGGACAGGCAAGATGGTGAAGTGAGCAGATAGATGGCAAATGAAGTTCAATGCGGAAAAATGAGAGATGATTGGTTTTGGTCGGAAGAGTACGGACAAACAATAAAAATCAAGGGTTTGAATTCTTAAGTTGGTGCAGGAGTAGAGGAACCTGGGAGCATTGTACATAAATCGTTGAAGGTGGAAGGACAGGTGTAGGCAACAAATTCTAAGCATATAGTATTCTGGACTTTTGCAAGATACTAATTAGACTCAGCTGGAATACTGTTTACTGTTTTGGTGCCACACTATAAGAGGATATTAAAAGCAATGAAGAAAGTGCAGAAGAGATTTATAAAGAATGGTCCAGGGTTGAAACACCTCAGTTATGAGGATAAATTGGAGGTTGGGACTATTCTCCTTCAAAGAATGGCTAATAGGAGTTTTGATTGAGGTGTTCAAAATCACGATGGGACTGAACAGATTTGACAGGGAAAAACTATTCGCACTCGTAAAAGGATCAAAAGCAAGGGGGCACAGATTTAAACTGATTTGCATAAGAAGCTAATGTGATGGGAGAAAAGAACTCAAGTGGTTTAGCTCTGAAATATACTTCCTGGAAGTGTGAAGGCAAATTCAATAGGAGCATTCAAGAGAGCATTAAATATTTTGAATGGAAACTATTTGCAGGGGCAGAGAGAAAACGTGCTTGTCCATAGAACTCAGAAGACAGCAGAACAGGGAGATAAGGTAATTAAGACATACTTGTTTTAGTTAACCAAGACAATGAATACAAGATTATGACAGAACTGTGTAAAATGCTGGAATACTGTGCGCTGTTCTGATCGCTACACTATAGGAAGGAAGCAACTGCAACTAGAGAAGGTGCAAAGGAGGAGATTCACCAGATTGTCTTCGCTGGAGCGTTTCCACTATCAAAAGGCTGATTTGGCAGGGTTGCTTTCCTTGGAACAAAGAAAGCTGATGGGGGAGCCTGTCGAGTTGTATAAAATTATTAGGGGTGTAGATAGAGTGGATAGAAAGAAATTACACCCCCCCCCCCCCCCCATGGCAGAGGAGTCAATAACCAGGGGGCATAGTTGTAAGTTAAGAGGAAAAGATTTGTAGGAGGTGCAAGGAAAAACTCTCACCGAGGTTGATGGGATCTGGAATTCACTGCCTTAAAGAGTGGTTGAGGCAGGAAACGCCACAACATTTATGAAGTATTTAGATGAGCACTTGAAATGACAAAACATGTAAGACTAAAACTAAGTGCTGAAAAGTGGGTTAGAATAGATGGGTGCTTGATAGTTGGTGCAAACACAATGGGTCAAAGGACCTCTTTCTACATTGTAATGTTTCTGTGATTTCAAACAGCCTGAAGTCTGGCAATCATCATTAACCATGTCTAAGGTTAAGCATGTGTAAACTATGCAGGACTGTAAAGCTACAACTGTTGAGACAGAGAAAACTTACATTCATAGTACATGAATCAAATAGTGCCCCGAAGGAATTAATGAAAGCAAATACTGTCTTTGCAAGAAGACTTGTTAAATCTCATTTAGAATATGTTGTCCAAATCTAAATTTAATCCCCCCTGTGTTAAGAAGCCTTGGGAAAAAATTCAGTGGAGGGCCATGAGAATGAGAACCTTTATAATCCAGATATTAGTTATCATGATTGATTGATTGATAGCACTGGATCTTTTTACTGTAGCAAAACATAGATTTTGGGGAGGTTTAAATGAGGACTTCAAAATTATTAGGTCTGATTGATGTAGATAAATCAATAAACTTGATCTATAAAAGTTGAAGAGCACATGTACAGGCTGTGTGCATATTAAACTGCTACATATCAAAAGATTCTTCCTGTTAAGAATTCAATCATTGCAATGAGTTGCTGGTTCATTTCTTAATACTCCTGAAGTTTTCAAAAAGGAGTTGGATCTACTTCTAATTGTAGCTGTTATCAAAGCGCACAAGTTAGGTGGGTACCAGGCAAAATGTCTCCCTGTTACTGTATTCTACATCTTGCTCAATTGACTCCGGACATTGGAAAGTAATGTCCTAAATTTTTTTTTAACCCTAATTGTCAATAATTATTTTTCTTCTCTTCACCTGGCCTAATACCCGCCACAATATTATATGTCTACCAATCTTCTGGTAAATCAGCCAAGTAGCCAATCTTGGTATGTGAATGTAGACAATAGATGTCAGCACACAAGAGATGGGAAGCACAATATTAGCAAACTCGATCCTGTCCTTAAATATCCATTCATGATATTTCAGTTCAATAAGAAGCAATTAGCAAAAGACTCTAGAAGATTTATCTCCTGCTTTACCCCAAGTTAATACAAACAGGTGACGCTAATACCAATTTACAGTGACAGACAAGTTATTAACCCCACAGTCCCATGAAGACTAGTCATCTCCACAAACCTTCAATCACTGTATAACATATTTATCTAGTTCTCTTTTAAGAATAGTAACCCAGCATTAGCTGATTTTGATGAATTATGCCATCACAATCAAAATAGTAGTTATGTGGGCTGAAAACAATGACTTTGCAATGCCCAGTCCAGCAGTATTAAGTATAGGATTGATGCTGCATTTGCTTTGATATGGTGTACATTAAGCTATTATTTCACAGTTTCAAAGTAAAATTGCAGGGAAAATTAAACAGCCTGATTAAATATTTACACATTTACACCCACTACTCTTAACTGACATTTCACAACTTGTGGGCTGAGAGACATGATTGATAACTCAGAGAACCACATTTACCAATCTCACACCCCATCCTTGCTCAACAGCAGCTCTCCTTTCACTGCTAGAAACTGTTGGAACACACTCGGCCAGATTATTGAGCACTCAATTACAGAAAACTTGCACGCAGCATTGAGAAATTTTCACTCATCTTATTGCACTCATTTGTGCTAGCATATGGTTCCAAATAATCTTTTGCTCCTTCAGAGATTCTTTTGAGTCAGCCTCAGCAATGAGCGTCGGCAAGCTACATTGCAGGTCAGCTGTAATGCACCGACCACCCTAACGGAAATCAAAGTAACACTGTACAGAACTAGCTTTCTGCTGTGAACGGATCAGTCCTTCCCAAGTAGAGCACAATCTTACTCTCCACAGACAGGGGAAAGACAGTATTAGCACCAATGGACAAAAGCAGCTCCCCAAATACTGTATCCAAAACCACAAAGCAGAAGATTGATAAAAAGACGATGTTTATTCTTTTAAAATCAGCTTTTCCTCTCAGTGGAAAGACTCTATTCCAGGACTCAATATATAAAAAGCAGGTGAACTGTACTAATGTTAGTGATCAGCACTCTCAGGAAGCAAAGATGTCAGAAGTTCAGCACTTGACACGTTGAACTTTGCTCTCTAACTTCTCTTAAGTTTACATCCAACAACCCAGGTACAAATGCAGAATACAAAAATCCTCCCCAATGCTGTCTCACTGTCCTAGTCATTCTACTTGATTTGATTATTGTTAGATGTATGTAATCTATATCAATACAGAAAAGGAAAGAAATAAAGTCATCACCCTGGTTTTGTTTTTTTTTACACAGGTGGGAAAGGCAGTGAAACACTGGATAAAAGCAAATTACTGTGAATGCCGGAATCTGAAACCAAAGGGAGCGAAACATTTCTTCCAATGGATCTCTACAGCGGAGTTGGCAGCATGTCGATGAAGTTAGATGGCTAAGTGTGCAAGAAAGACCCTTTCCTTGATTTTGTAACCTAAGCTAGCATTTCAGTACAGAGCCAATAGGGTTGGACTACTGGAGGGCTGCTATTTGGCTGAGATGTTAAACCAAGGCAATGTTTAAGTCAGATATTAAAGGTTGCATGGTGTTATGATCCTGTACCAGATCTCTACACTTTTGGTACAATCGGGTTAGGGACCAATAATGTTTTGTTTAACATAGACTATGTTTGAGATTCAGGGCATTTGCTAAGTGAATAAAGCCACAACATTCCATGGAGTTTGATGAACTTTAAATAATAAACTTTACCATATGAGATCAGAATGATAAAACAATTTACAACATCTAGCTTCATCAAATATCTAGCTTTTTCAAAAACATAACTCACCACCACCTTCTCAAGAGCAACTAGGGATGGATAATAAATGCTGGTCTAGCCAGTTACGCCCATTCTATAAATGATCAGGGATAGAATGAGACACATAAATTAAAAGGAAAATGGCAGTCAAACACACTACATAATAAACGACAAATGAGACCAGATTGATGGATTCTAAGATTCACCTTGAAAATCTCTCCAGGTACAACTCCAACCTGGGCAGCACCCACAGTAGTCCACCCACAGGGTTTCAGTCACATGTCCCATGATGCCATCCCCCTGAAATCATGAGTACATACTCAAGCAGAAGTTCAGCTCTTCAGCAATGGCAAGAACAATATTCTTCCAATGGCTTATTTTCATCCTGATGACCCACAGCAGAGTCACCAGGGCTTCTCCCACTTCGAGTTAGGATCTGCCAGCTGCATCCCATTTTCTGCTTGGAGCCTCACTGCTCCACTTTCTTCTCAACTGGTATTTCAGTTTTCTTATTAGGACTCTTCTTTACGATGGTGTTATGCTCCCAGTCACATTGACTGGGGTTATTTGCGTCATTTCTCTGTCTCTCATTGGCACTGACGCAGTGGTGTCTGCATAATGACTGAGTACGATTCCTGGTTTGGTTCACTATCTGTGGAATCTGTGTGTTCTCAGTATCTGCGTGGATTTCCTCCGACAGTCCAAAAGACATGCTGATTTGGTGCACTGGCCATGCTAAATTCTCCCTGTGTAAGCGAACATGTCTCAGCGTGTGACAACTAGGGGATTTTCACAGTAACTTCATTGCAGTGTTAATGTAAGTCTACTTGTGACACTTAATTTTTAAAACTTTGAACCATGCCTTTGTCAGAACAGTTGACAATGTGGAGATGCCAGCATTGGACTGGGGTAGGCCAAGTAAGAAGTCTCACAACACCAGGTTAAAGTCCAACAGGTTTATTTGATAGCACAAGCTTCAAGTGCTGCAGAGACAACGCACTGAAACTAGTCCTACCAAATAAACTTGTTGGACTTTAACCTAGTGTTTTGAGACTTCTTACTGAGGATAGCTGAGCCTTCATTGCCAGATTGTGCCACTCATTCCCACCCCATACATGCTGGAAACTACCAAAGCCTTTTGGGAACTTGGAGTTCTAACGGCACTATGAAGAGTTGAGAATATTTGCATACCAACATTACCAAAATAATAATGTGAACCAGCCATTCATCTAATTTTTGTGCAGTCTTGCTATGCATGAAATGACTGAAGCATCTATCAATAATGACACTGCATTTGTGGCCGATTGAGATAAATCAAATTTATAAGGAACTGAATGAAATGTAAAACATCCTTCTTTCACCTTACTATAACATAACTAAGTTGTTGTCTGGTATTATACTAAATCCCAGCAGATTATTATTCAAACCATATTACTTGTCTAGTTAAGAAAATACACCACAGCTTATACTCACCTACAAAACACTCAATCTCGAGAAATGGTTTAATATTATTGATTAAATCTTCAATTAATTTTTAAAAAAATCAGCAAGTTCCAATTCTGTAATCAAGTCCATCCCTATCAGTTCGGACGTGCATTTGGTCAATCAATCCTTTCTCCTCACATCCATCAGGCCTCTTTCACCATCCCCTTCTCCCAAAGTGGCAGGTAATATTTGTCGAATAGTAATGGCTAATTCTCCATCCATCCTCCCTTCAATCCATAAGTGCTGGCTGCGACAATTCTGGTTAAAACTTACTGCAACACCCTTCAGTGGCTCAACATGTGAACTGCACTGAATGAGATAGTAAAATCACACAGACTAATCTACATCAGCCCCACATTCTGTGTTGCACTGCAGCACAAGTAGATTAATATTCTGTGCTTGCAAAATTCAAAACATAAGCCCTAATATATGATGTGACTCTGTGATTAGATAGCACTTGCTGAATAATCCAGATTCTGCTCAGAATTACACTAACAACCAATGTAAAGATCATCAGTTGGGTTTGCAATGTGGTTCCCTTATTCTTGCTACACACATTCACATGCAAGGACCTGTCCTCTGCATACGGGGCTGGGGGAGGGGCACTAATTCCTGGTGCATTCTCCATGGTAACATCTCAACCAGAGTCACCACGCCAAGTAACCAGCCGCTTTTTCTATTTGCTGCGAATTGTTGCTGCGAATTGTTGCTCCCTTTGTAATTTGGCATTCTTGTATCTGTTCTGATGAAAACGAGATAAAAAGTTTCACCAGTATGTCGCTCTTTTTCAGAAATTCATAAGTAAATTCGGAAGGAGGAATATAAAACAAAGTCAACAAGGATTACCATTTCCAAATGCTCTCTAGTGACCCCTGCTGGAAAATGTTCATGTTATAATGAGCAAGACACACAGCATCATACAACATAGAAGTTCATTCGACCCACTGTGTCTGTTTCACGGAATTGGAGAATGACATTTTACCAAATTATTTTCCCCACAGTATCCTCCCTCTTAAGGAAATTCAATTGTATAAATGGAACACCACAGTCCAATTCTTTAATTTATGTAGTGAAAGGAATTGTAGTTTTCAGTTCAACAGCGCCCTCTCATGACAGCATCAAGTTACAAATCTAATTCATTTTATTCTAAGCTAGTTTATGTAACGTGTTTTAATATTGCAGTCCTAACTCAAACATCACTGCACATATTGTTTGACTTTACTTTGTTCTTTCTTGATCTCAGTTTGTGTTGTTATCAGCTCTGCACCACACAAATTATCAGTAGGATTAAAAAGACTAAAGCACGTCCTCAAGTACTTCACTGTTCCAATGCACCCCAACAAAAGTACCAAAGGCTTCAGGATACCTGGGCCTGGGCAATAGCCCAGAATCAAACCAAGAAAAGAAAGTCATCCCAAATCACATTCCTCACTGAGGGGCCAGACTTCCTTTCAAACTTCCTTTCATCAAAAGAACGTAACAACAGAAACAGAAAATACTGGAAAGGCAGCATTTATAGAGAATGAGTTAAAAATTTCAGGTCTGTGACCTTTTCTCAGAACCAACATGAATTATGAAGCCGATTCATTCGTGAAAGGTCATAGACCTGAAACATACTCTGTCCCTCTCTCTTTCTCCGAGTTTTTCAAAATTCTCTTTCAAAGACTACCTACAAGCGTAGAAAAAAGCTATTCAATCGGCACCAACTCTCTGGCAGAGCATCCTACTCAGGCCTTATCCCATAACCCCATGTTTATCCTGCTAATCCCTTTAATGTACACATCTTGGGACACTAAGGGGCAATTCAGCATGACCAATTCACCTAACTTACACATCTTTGGACTGTGGGAGTAAACCAGAGCACCCAGAGGAAACCCACACAGACACTGGGAGAACATGCAGATTCCACAGTCATCCAAGGCTGGAATTGAATCCAAGTCCTTGGCACTGATGTAACAGAGCTAACCACTATGTCACCATGCCAGCCCAATTTCTATTTCAGATTTCCAGCATCCATAGCCAAAGTATTTGCTTTTGTATCAGTGCCACACAGATTTCCCAGTTACCAGTCTGTGCAGAATGCTGTACAGTCACTCAGAGAAAATGTTTCTAAAATGAACTTTACCAAAGATATTCCTACTATTTATAATATAAATAATTTTCCTAATATTACAATGAACCAAATAAATGACTAGTGAAGCACAAAGGATTCCATCTTTGAGTCAAAAGATGGCGGAATCAAGTTTCATTTCAGAGATCCACAAAATCTGTGCTGTCTCTTCTGAGAGAGCCCTGCAGTGTTGGAGATTTTGTCTTTCTGATGATGGCTCCCTTCTGTGCTGCGTCATTCTACAATTCTCTGTTCTTCTGTGAACAGCTTGTATTAGAAGTGTCTAGAAGTATATGCAGTAAATTATTTTCAATAGCAGCAACCTTTGTGGGCAGACTTGGAAGCCATTATGCATGGATTAACAGCAAAGTGAATAACCAATTATTTGTTTGGAAGATTTGGAAAAAGATACATTTTTGATCAGAATATCAGAAAAAACTTCCTTTCATCAAAAGAATGCCATGGGGCTGTCAATATCCACTTGAGTCAGTTGAACAGTCTACATTTCCATCCAATATCTAGTCAAACAGCACTTGGTGTAGATCATATGCTTACATTCTGCTGAGGGCCACAACTCAAAACAGCTCAAAGTTTTTATACGTATGCAAAGACGAAAAAAATTGACAAAAACAAATAGAGGCCCCTAATAATCAGAAATGGGGGAAATTCACAATGGGAAATAAAGAAATGTCAGAGAAATTAAATTCATACTTCGCTTCAGTCTTCACAAAGGAAGACATGAATAACATACCAGGAGTTCTGAGAGAAACATGTTTTAGTGAGAAGCTGAAAGAAATCAGTATTAGTAAGGAAATGGTTTTGGGGAAACTCTTGGAATTGAAGGTGGATAAATCTCCAGGTCCTGATAATCTTCATCCCAGAGCAAGGAAGTGGCCCTGGAAATATTAGATCTATTGTTAGTTATTTTCCAAAATTCTACAGATTGGTGGGTAGCTAATTTAAGCCCACTGTTCAAAAAGAGAGAAAACACAGGGAACTATACTGAACTTAACTTTGGCACTGGGAAAGTTGCTAGAGTCCATTACCAAGGATTCCTTAATTCAATATTTGGAAGACAGTGATATAATCATACAAAATCAGCATGAATTTACAAAACAGAAATCATGCTCTTATGGAATTCTTTGAACTAGTAAAGTTGACTGAGGAGAACCAGTGGATGATGTTTATTTAGACTTTTAGAGGCCTTTGACAAGGTCTCACGTAACATACTACTATGTAAAGTTACAGCACACGGGAGTACAGATAATGCCTTAAGGTGGCTAGAAAGCTGATTAACAGATAAGAAGCAAAGAGTTGGCATAGAGGGGTCCTTTTCTGTTTGGCAACCAGTGACTAGTGGGGTTCCACAGAGATCTGTGCTGGGACCCCAGCTGTTCACATTGTATATTAATGATTTGAAAGAGGGAACTGAATTATCTCCAAATTTGCAGATGATAAAATTGGGCAGGTGGGTGAGCTGTGAAGAAGGATGCAGTGTAATTTAGATAGACTCCAGCATTATTTGGGCAGGCTGTGTGTGGGTATACACGTCAGATGCAGTACAATATGAATAAATATGAGATTATCTACTTTGGGGGCAATAATATGAAGTTGGATTACTTGAATGGGTATAAATGGAGACAGGTGGATACTCAGCGAGATCTTGGTATCCTCATGCATCAGTTGCTGAAAATTAACATGCAGATACAGCAGGCAGTAAAAGCGACAAATCATGTGTTGGCTTACATAGCGAGAAGATTTGACTATAGGGATAGGGATGTTTTGCTGCAATTGTGTAGGGCATTGGTAAGGCCCTGGAGTAGTGTGTACAGTTTTGGTGTACCTATCTGAGGAAAGATGTCCTTGCTATAGGGGAGTACATTGAAAGCTTACTAGGTTGATTCCTGGAACGAAGGGTCTGTCATTTGAGAAGAGATTAAGTCAGCTAGGATTACATTCACTGGAATTTTTAAGACAGAGGGGATCTCAGAAACTTATAAAATTCTAACAGGATAGATTCAGAAAGAATGTTCCCAATGGTCAGGGAGTCCGGGGTCGTAGTTTGATGATAACCAGTAAACGTTTCAGACAGAGGTGAGGAGAAATTTCTTCATCCACGGTGGTAAATGTGTAGAATTCACAACCACAGAACTTAGTTGAGACCAAAACATTGTGTGATCTCAGGAAGAAATTCAATATAGCTCTAGGTGAAGAGATCAAAGGGATATTGGGGTAGGGAGAAAATCAGGATATTGAATTCAGTGATCAGGATATTGAATTCAGTAATCAAGTGTGATAAAAATGAATGACAGACCAGGTTTGGAGGGCTGAATGGTCGACTCTGCTTCTAGTTTTTATGTTCTGAATCCAGACTGAGTTAGCAACTGAGTCAAGTTGACCATTTGAAGAACATATCAATTAAGTGATCTTTGAAAATGTATTCTTTACAATCTCATTTTTCTGTACACAGTATATGTTAATTCAACAATATTTGACCTGTACCATGATATTGTTTCTACAGTGAGTCCCCAAAATGCAACTTGGCATGTATGCCGGAGCTAGTTTCCAGTCAGTTTTCATTATGCCAAAATATGAGCAGGTGGTCCGAAAACGCACATCTAGTGGCTTGTGTTGCTATTATTTTCTTCTAAGTGAAGACTCATCTGTTCTGTCAGTTCCTTTCAATCCAGAGTAAAGCAAATAGTCAAAACTATAATTCACACTCTAATTTAGACATAGAGTAACACATATTTTCTACCAAGTGCATCATGAACAACGTTCTCTACTCAGACCTGCACACAGTGCATCAAAAACACCACCAACACTGGTTCCACCTTAGCTACCACATATCACACCATAAGTTTTTAAACAGGGATCCATAAAAGGATCTGAGACCATCAGCTTTTTATCTTCTTGGGGCTGAATGAACATGCAACACGGGCAGTCTTGAATTCTTAATACAACAAATTTTTGCCTTAATTGAATAAGTCAATAAGTAAAAGCAAATATCTGAAATCACAGCATCTTTCCTTCGGATTGCTGACACTGGTTCTTTGAAAAATGCAAATGAGGATACTTCGGGAGTGGCTCTATTTGCAGTAAGGTAATCAGGGTTTCCTTATAATATGGTTTTGTGCATTTCCACCAAAATCAAAGGGTGGGCTCTGTGCATTGGCCATCAAAACACTTAGAAACAACAAAACTTTGAATCTTCCAAATGATGCCCATGGTTGGCTCAATAATAACTCCAAGCTTATTGTCCACTTCCTATCACTTATTAAGCAATAGGCAGTCATCAGTTTCACTAGGTTGAGTTTGGGGAATGATGGTGGGTGGCATGGTGGCACAGTCTGACCAACTGTGGAATGGCTGTGATCAGTGCATGAGGTTATGGGAGATTGCACAAGGGAGCAGGCCTGAGTTTAGTGCTCTTTCAGAGGACAGAATTATAGAAACTCTACATGCAGGAAGAGGTCATTTGGCTATCAAGTCTCCATCAACCACAATCCCACCCAGGCCCTACTCCATATCCCTATATATTTACCTGCTAATCCCTCTAACCTACGCATCCCAGGACACTAAGGGGCAATTTTAACATGACCAATCAACTAACCCGCGTATCCTTGGGCTGTGGGAGGAAACCTGAGCACCCAGAGGAAACCTACATACATGAGGAGAATATGCAAATTCCACATAGACAGTGACCCATCCGGGAATCAAACTCAGGCCCCTGGCGCTGTGAAGCAGCAGTGCTAACTACTGTTCTATCCTACCGTGCAGGATGATGTTACTTTGATAGGCAGAATGGCCTTCTTCTGCACTTTAGGGATTCTAAGAATTCTATGAGGATGAGACACTAACTGCAGTTATGGTTGACTCATTGGAAATCCAACAAAGATAGCACCACCTGAAAGTTGTATATTTGCCTACTAGAAGCACATTTCAATCTTTTTTAAACACTAATGTTAAAGCAGTTACCAAATGTGAAGTCAGGGGTCATCAATCTAAAAGAAAACAGTTAAGATTCCAAGATCCATTTCACAATTCGCAAGCATTAGATTCTGATAGAAATAACAGGATCAAGAGGTTCAATTTCAATCGTTGTCAGGTTCAGCTCACTGGAGGTCAGGTTATAGCTGTCTTAAATACACGCACCTCGTGCCACATTATAAGCCAATCTTGCAGGCAAGATCTTACAAATTCAGTCAACTAAAAAAAACTTCCCATACAGCTTATTATCAACTGGGGAAAGTGAATTCGTTAAAAGCATTGATCATGATTTAGATTAATGTATTTGTTTTAAAAATGGTTTAGTTAAATAAAATTGAATTACAAAAAGTAATTTGTGGCATCAACTCTCAGAACAGCATTCATTTCTATTTCATAATCACCCCAAACTGGACAAAGTGACATAGTACAGCATGACTATTCAATGGAAAGTTTACTTGAAATCGTATTTCATGACCTTAGACAATGCAAGAGCTTATCCTTGAGCAGTATAATAGCCCTAGACAATAGCAACTGAGGACAGGAACCCTACTGTTGGATAAGCAATAACCTTTTTGTTGTTGCTATTTAATGTGTAAAAATCCCTCTATGCCTCACTTCAGAAAGTAGATACAGCCAGATATATCTGGTATTAAGCTAAATCACTAAGCAGCTTACTCAGAAAAATAACATATTTACAGAAGATAGTATAGTATTAGACCAAAAGTATGTCCACAGCCAGTTCACAATGGGTTAAACAAGCAAATCAATTGGAGACCTGATAAAGCTCTTGTACAATTTGAGATTTTGAGAATACATCTTTCACTGCAGTGCAAGAATGATGGCGGTTCCTTAGGGAAAATAATAGAAAACCCTCTTTTCAGGTTGCTAAGATACTCAAATACATTTTTGTTCTCAGTCTGGCAATGCTTTGAGTTAACATTTCTCAATCTAGTTTTCAAATCCCTCCACAGCCTCCTTTGCAATCTCCTCTGGTCCAATAACCTTTTACCATCTTAATCTTGCCCCTTGAAAACCCTTGATTTTAACCACTCTATATTGGAGGCCATGATATCAACTGCCTAGAGAATTTCTTTCCTAGTATCAATAGAACTATCAACTTCAGATGGTAAAAACAAAAGAAATATTTACACTTTGAAAGAAAAAGCACGTACAGCTCTCACAATCACTGTTGCCTGCAATCAGCAAGCACGCCATTTCAGAGACCTTGCTTCACATTCATAATGCTCCAGTCACACCTAGAGGAAAAAAGCTACATGGTATGAATATGGCAACTCTGAAATTAGACAACTGTCTTGTGGTCCACACTCAATGTGGCCCACTGGCCACAGGTTGTCCACCACTGACCTATTCCATTATCTCCTGATATAGTTGTATCAAATTTCATTTTGTAATACTCCGAAGAAGCACAAATATAAGTTGCTGTTGTTTAAACAGATGCATGCCCATGCATAATGTTTCCTCCCTGTACCTCATGGACATACAAAATGGAATCACTAATGCACAAAATGTGTGATGTTTTTATTTTACAAATGCTTCAGAATATACTTCATGGCAAAAGCGTGGTTTGGTATGGTGCTGATATAACATATCTGCATTTTCAGTGCATGTCACAATCTAATGTTGTCTGGATTAAAGTAAACAGGTTGCCTGACTGGATTAACTAATGACACATTTATTCATAACAATTCTGAAATTAACATATTTTCATACCAAGAACATTTTGCTTCTGTAGACATCTTAAACTATTTTGTATTTGTTATTTTAATTGAGTTAGTGGCTTTATAGCTGAATTAAGGAAAGTTAAAAATAATGGAATGGCTAAAATATTCAATGATTTTGTTCAAGGTCAAAACATCCCAAAGGCTGGCCAGGGACTTCCACCTCATGTAATGTAATTTATTGCCCAGATTTTAGAAGCGGTGAAAATGCAGCATTCATGGATCTGCGTAATAGTAAGTAATTTACTCTTGTTACGATCCCAGCCATAAGAACAATGAACAAGTGTGATATTTGTTAATGCACAGAAGAAAAAGGAAATGAACAGCAGGATTCCAAGATTAAACTGAAACATCAAAAGCTTCTTTACAAACTTGAACAAAACAAACACACAAACAAAGGCTAAATAGGTACATTCAGCAAATAAGATAATGATTCTAAACCATATGATTTTCTACCTTCAACTTAATCCAATTTCGTCCAGTTTAATGCTTTCACTGCGGCTTTTATTCAGACAGGATATTAAACATACTCATATTCTGACTGGTAATTCCTTTTTTTTTAGATCTGGCTGTGCAGGTCACTGTTCAGGTCTACCAATACAACCAAGTATTGCATCGTTGACTACTGCACACCAAGTTCCACCAGACACATGCAGACACTCCCTTGGTATATATTTCATAACCAGATTTCTCTCTTCGCCAAGCTACCCAATTCACAAGAATTCCCTCTCTAAACACAGAGAACTGAGTTGTCTGATTAAACACAATAAACTAGGTGTCTGCAGCCTCTAGGTCAGCTCTTCTCTAAATTATTTTCTCCTAAAAAAACAACAAAACCAATCAGCTTTCCTTTCAGAGCATGGCTCCAACCTCTGTCATTTTCCTCAATGGAAGCCTTAGGGATTTCTTGCTTCCGAAAGTCTCTCAGCTAGGTCAAACATTTAAGCATAGTTTGCAAACACACACAAGCAAACTAAATTAAACCAAAAATTAACACCTCCAATTGATCTTAAACGGAAATGAAATCGCTGCAGCCTTAACCCTTAATACAATCCACAGTAGAAGTTTCATCACTGCTGGAAATCACTTGCCCTAGCCATTGCTACAACTTAGATATTCAGGTACAATTTCAGCCATGGAGTGCATCAATTCAAGTAAGAGGATGATTATGAATCAGCAGCCATTCAAACATGTTTCCCTATTGTTGTCAAGAAAGCAACAGATCATTTCTTCGATGGGGGCAACTGGAATGGGGGGGGGGGTGCGCGCGGCAGCAGTCAACAAAACCAGAGTTTCTGCTCACAATTGTTAGTTGTTGATTTTCGGCAGAAAGTACACACATGGGGATATTTGGCAAGCACCAGACTGAGCTCAGCTTTGATGCTTTCCATTGTTAAACAGTCTTCTGACATTTACTGTTCAGGCTTACAAAGGAATCCTATTCACAGAAAAACTTCAGAATAGTAGCCCAGCAAAGGTCAATGCTTCTGGGAGCAAAAATAAAGTTTAAACACGACACACCAGGGATTTGAAGCTGCAAGTCTCAACTCACTGAGCACCTGACCTCAACTACAAAGCACAGAAAAGTACCATCTCATCCAGAAGACCAATGAGAAAACAATATCAGAAAGAACCACTTCTACACAGCCATATTTTAACATCTCCCCAGTCGTTTACTATCCAAAGCAATCAAGCAGACAAGATATTCAACATTCCCAATTCAAAGCAAGAATAAGAGCATATACTTTTCAAAAATCACATTAATTCACTCCCACAGTTAATTGTAATAATGGACACGAACCTTGGCCACAAAGTGCTTGTCCTTCTGATCCATATTAGCTGTTGGAGCTACGTAATCTTTCCAGATCCGGATTTTGCGTTCTTTGGCAGATCTGTTAACACAAGAAAGAATATTTCATCTGTGTGATTTACCTTCAGCTAAAGAGCACCAAACCCAAATGGTTACTAGGGAACGGAGGGGCTAAGGAGAATGGGATGATCAGGAACGAAAGCTACTGTGATATAGCCTAGCATAGAGGAGGCATGATTTGGGCGACCTCGGTGATGCTGAAATCTGTACTAATTTGCAAAACGCAGTCACTACACTTGTCAGAGCTGTTGCTGGTACGAAGTAACCAATTGCTGTTTCACCTGGAGAAGCTTAGATAAATGCAATAGTCATCTAAACAACTTAGCAGGGATTGAGACCTGTCCACTTCGTTCTCTCGCAAAAAAAATTGGGCGCATGTATCATGGGGTCTCAGAGCTGGTCCCAGGACTTTCCTGGCAGTCTCCACACCACTGTCACCATTATGGCCTCGGAGCTTGCGACCCGCTGGGATGCATGCCTCACAGTTTGGGAACCCAATGAAATAAAAATTATTTCTGCAATGTCCAAATGCTGCATACAAGTCGAAATCCTTGAACCAGCATCTATTTGAGGCACACAATCCCAACATGGCTGAATGCAAGACATGCATGTTGAACGTGTCAATTATTTCCTCCTTAATTTTTGAAGAAAATAGAGTGGAACTCTGCATTCCACAAAATGCATGACTTAGAAAGTAGAGGGAGGGGTGAATGCAACATGAACCTTAGAAATGGAGGGTCAGCAGAGTATGGGAATTTTTGAAAAATGCAAGAATTTTTCTGCATCAAGTGAAAACTAATAATTAACCAAGTGCAATATATACGTTTATTGTAACTGTATTTTAAATTGAGGTCTTACTGTATGTGACAGGTTAAAATGCAGACCAAGAAACTCAGGTTCATTACAAGCAAACTGATCAATCACAAATGCAAAGACTTTGAGACAGAGTATTAAAGTAAGAATCCGCCAGTGTTATAAACTGTGTTTTATTTTTAAACTATCAAGCTCCTCAATGCAGTGAACAAGACAGTGTAATTTAAATGCAAACTCAATTAGAACACAATGGGATAACAATTGCTCATCGAATGTAGCTAGTGAAGGAGACTAGCTTCCTGTTCCAGATGTATGCTATGTAGGCAGGTCACAACTATCTGTCAGTACTGTTTCAGTGAACTCATGAAATGAACTCTGGAACCAGAGGACCATCTATACACCAGCTGAACATTAGTCCACTTTTGAGTCAGCATATGTAGGGCTGGTTAGTGGAAAAAATTTGAAGGAGTAAAAGTACAAAGATGTTTAAAGTAAAGTAAAGTCTATTTATTAGTTACAAGTAAGGCTTAATGAACACTACAATGAAATTCCTCTGGTTGCCAGACTCTGACACCTGTTCGGGTCAACACATCTAACTGGAACATCTTTCAGTCTGTCGGAGCATCCAGAGGAAACCCATTAGACATGGCTAGAACGTGCAAGCTCCACA
Organism: Sphyrna mokarran; assembly: GCA_024679065.1. NCBI lineage: Eukaryota > Metazoa > Chordata > Chondrichthyes > Carcharhiniformes > Carcharhinidae > Sphyrna > Sphyrna mokarran. The sequence goes on from JAGIQG010000019.1 coordinate 36,190,930, forward strand.
CATACAGCAACCCAAGGCAGGAATCGAACCTGGTCCCTGGTACTGTGAGGCAGCAGTGCTAACCACTGTGCCACCAGGTAATCCATTAAACTTTCTTCAATAATAGCTGCTTTACATTGACTAATGAAGAGTAGGGGAGGCTGTCAACTGGCACAACAATCCTATCAGAAGATTGATAACAAAAGTGTTATTGTGTGCTAAAGAAAAGACACGTACTAGCACCAGAGAGCACCGAACAGAGGAACAATTCAACTACAAATCTTTATCATCCAGCCCATACAAAGCAACACTCCACATCACTGCTTACTGCCATTAGCAGGTGAGCAAACACAACTTATTCACCATTCTACTTGTGTTGATGCAATTCAGTCAGAGAACACACGTCACCCAAATTAAGATGGAGCTGAAGCAAGCCATTCAGAACATAGTTGGAAGGATTTTTTAAAACACTCCTTGGCTAATATTTCCAGGGCTCTCTTTCTGAATACCAGCTTTGGTCTGATCCCAAGAACATAGAACAGCCATATGACAAGCACAATCCCACATGAATACATGAATAAGTTTTCTGTTTTCAGGTGAATTAAGATTTAAAATGCAATCTGGTCACAAGGAAACAAGAGTCAGAAACAGATTTCATTGTTGCTGTTAAGATCTGCCTTGGGATGGACTTAACATACACAAAAGAATCAACACCTCCCACTCACTCAGCAAACACCTTTGCCCAACATTAGCACTCAGCTTTCAGGAGATTTTACACTTATGATTGTTTCCAAAAGTGAAAAATCCAATGATTGTTGGGGGGGAAAATAGGAGAGAATGTAAGAAATAGGAGCAATTGAAGAAGCAAAACACAGAGCCTGTAACGTTATTCTATAAGATCACGGCTGATATTTTACCTCAACTCCATTTTTTCACCATACCCCTCAACGGTCTAAAACTTACCATGCCTTAAATATACTGAACAAATGGGAATTCATATTCTTCTCGGATCAATCGCCAAGTGAAGAAATTTCTCCTCATCCCAGTCCTAAATGCCTGACCCTTTATTCTAATACTATAACCCCTAGTGCTAGGCTTTCCAGCCAATAGAAACAGTCATATCAACATATGAATTAAGTGCAGGAGATGGTCAGTTGGCCCATCTATCCTCCTCCATCATTCAATAAGATCATAGCTGATCTGATTTTTCACCTCAACTCCATTCCCACCTATTCCAACAGCTTTTCACCCTCTTTCTTATCAAGAGCCTATCGACCTGTGTCTTAAAAATATTCAAAGTCACTGCTTCCACCCTTTTGAGGAACAGTTTCAAAGACTGGGCTAATTCATAGGAAATTCTCATCGGTCTTAATTGCTTTTGTTCCACATATTTCAATAGGAGCAATTGCTTGGATAGTGATCAGATAAAGTTGAACACAGAGGGTTGGGGTGGGGTGCCAAATTCAGTTTCCCCAATGAATTGAACACTCAGACAAAATCACTATTGTATTTCTGGCTAAAATTTTGTTGTGAAAAAAAATTTTTACTTCCAAACTCTCTTTATTAAACAATTTACCTTTCACTAGCTCGAAGTTTTTCAGGACCCTGGGTATAAACTGCAATCGACCAGTCAACACAGCGAGCAAATCCTTCACGAAGTAGCAGCTCAGTGATGTTACCATTCTGAGGATGAAATGGGAAATTATGTGTTACTTTTAAAAGACAATATAAATAAACCACAACATTTTTTCTGGTTATATCACAAAACAGAAAAAGCAGTGCCTTCTCTTGCCTTTGCTTGCTGCAGACTTTCGTGCATCTGCTTTGTACAGCAAAGTTTAATTCAATCATTGCTAATACAAACCAGCAGGAGAGGTTGAAGACTTGCTTTCGTTTATATTTGTTTAGTCATTTGTTTAATATTTTATGCAACTAGTGCCATAAAATATTAACCATACTGTCTCCCAGTTCTTTTCTAGCATTATGCTCCTTCAATGTTTTCTCCTGAACTTTGAAACAGATTGTTTTTCTTTCTGGAACAGCAGATGGCAGAATTGAGTCACTTCAGCTGGTTTTAATCTTGCTGTTTACAGATTAGGCAGATTCTCACAACAAAGTATGTCATTGACAGTGCTATAAATCAGCATGATTGCTCACCAGTGTTAGCCTTGTTCCAAACAGACAAAAAAAAGCTGAACTCAAGAGGGGAAGAATGTACAACTGCCCTTGACATAAAGGCAGCATTTGACTAATTGTGGCACATAGGAGCACCAGTAAGATTGAAATCAGTGGGAATTGGATGGGGAGTGGGTGGAAAGGAGGATTGTGATTGTTGGAGTCAATTATCTCAGTCCTGGAACATTGCTGCAGGAATTCCTCAGGGTGGTGCCCTAAACCCAATCAACTTCACTGCTTCATCAATGATTTTTCTTTCATCACAAGAATAGAAGTAGGGATGTTCACTAATGATTGTGCAATATTCAGCACCCTTTGCAACTCCTCAGGTGCTGAAGCAGTCTGTGTCCATATGCAACAAGACCTGGGCAACATTCAAACTTGGACTAATAAGTGGCAAGTAACATCTGTGCCACACAAGTGGCAGGCAATAATTATCTCCAACATGAGAATCTAAACATTCCCCATAATATAACAGCATTACCATCACTGAATCTATCATCAACATCCTGGGGTTACCACTGATCAGTACCAACTAGTTTTGGATAGAAGAGCAGCTTAGAGCCTGGAAATTTGCTGTATCTATATTATGTTTGATCTCAAGTGTTTTGTATCATTACAAAAGCTTCCTAATTTTTAAATTTATCTCTGCTTATAGCACATAATCTATGCTAAATGGCACAGGGGGAGCATTTGTGATTTGATTTATTGTCACATTTATTAACATAGTGAAAAGTATTGTTTCTTGCGTGCTATGCAGTCAAAGCATACCATTCACAGAGAAGGAAACAAGAGAGTGCAGAATGTAGCATTACAGTCATAGCTAGGGTGTAGAGGAAGATCAACTTAATGCAAGATAAGTTCATTCAAAAATCTGAGCATCAGGGAAGCTGATCTTGAGTCAGCTGGTATGGGACCTCAGACTTTTGTATCTTCCACTCAACCCCTGAAGATTTCCCCCAATTGGTTTCAATTGTCAAAACTTACCGGGTGAAGAATGGTTCCCAGAATGACCTGATTCTGCACACTCTCCAAGATGATCTGAACATCCCTTTGCAGAAGACGCGATTCTGTGAAAAACTTTGCTTCAGCAGCAAATGGTTCTGTTGTTTCTGTCCCATCAGCATCACGTTTAAATGTTGGGCACTGTGCAAACAAGGGTGCAAAATAAATCAAACTCCACACATGCTAGTAAATTACAGCAGAGGTTGCCTGTTCTACTTCAGTTGTGTCAGATCACAGTCTAATATCTATATTATACCAACAATTATATGGTAACGTGAGCTAAACTAAGCAGCCTTGAAACATTACAGGCCTATAGCGGTAGCAATAACACTACAGAAATTTCACTCAAGTTATTTCAATATCCAGAAAGAAATCCTGTATAAAAGTTAACATTTTACAACCACTGACTATAGTCACTTGGTCTCAGTGATGATACTCTTCTTTCTGGAACAGGAGGTTGTAACTTTAAGCAGATCATCTGGATAGATATGCCAGTACCATGATAATGGCTGTTACATTGTCTCAAGTGCCATTCTTTTAAATAATACAGAAACAGATCTGCTTGCAACCTTCAGGTAGATATTAGATCTTGTAATGATCTAAGAGAGCTGGTACTGTTAAATTATGTAATGGTTAAAGGCTTTCTTCAGGCAAAATTATCTTGTGGTTTAAAGTTTAATAATGTATACTACTTTAATATTTTGTTGAATGGTTACAGCATAGTCAGCTGCCATTCAACCCTTGTATGCTTACTGGCTCTCTGTACCTGTGCCACTCTCACTTTTCCCTTGGTTCTGCACATTCTCCTTTATCAGATAATCATTCAATTCCCTTTTGAATTCCTTGATCGAGCCTGTCTCCACTATCCTCTCAGACAACACATTACAGGCTCTAACCATTTGCTGCACTGAAAGAATATTCTTTCATTCTGTCGTCACCTACCTTAAATCTCCAATTCTCTATTCTTCCACCAATGGGAACCTTTTCTCCACATCTCCTCATACTTTTGAATATCTACATCAAATCTTTTCTCCATAACTGAAATTCCTTGGAGACCATGCTCATTAATCTTTTCTGCCTTCTCTCTAATGTCTTCACTTGTCCAGTTGAGGCTGGACCTGCATTTTATATAGATAAAACATATCTCCTTCCTTTTGTACTCTGTACCCCTATTTTTAAAGCCTAGAATGCAGTATGCTTTTTTAACCATACTCTCAACCTGTCCTACCACTTTCAATAATTTGTGCATATGTACATCCAGGTGCCTTTAATCTTGCACCTCTTTTCACCTGTCTCTTGTCACCTTCATTCCACCAACCTACGTCCTTTTGAACTTCTACACCATCCTGTGAACAGCTCACAATAGTTTCAAGATCCATGTCATCTGTACATTTTGAAAATATGCCTTGTACACTGAAGTCATGGTCATTATTATATATCAAAAAAAAGCAGGCGTCGCAACATGAAACTCTACTATAAACCTTCCCCCCAGACCAAAATACAGCCGCTCACCACTATTTCATGTAATTCATTATCATGTCTCTCAGCCAATTTCACGTGTTGCACAGTTCTTTTTACTCCATGACTTCTAACTTTGCTCACAAGTTTGCTGCGTTGCACTTTATCAGATATCTCATGGAAGTCCAAAATTTATCCAAGTTAAACACACTTTGCCCTTAACAATTCTATGCTGCCTTTCCTTAAATAACCTGCATTTGTTCAAGCACCTATTAATTTTGCCCCAAATTATAATTTCTAAAAATTCTCTCACCAAACTGACCAGGTTGCTGGACTTATCTTTACAAATGTTAACATTTGCAGTTCTTGAATTCTGTAGCACCGCCTGTTTCCAAAAAAGACATTATGGCCAGTGTTTCTGCAATTTCCAAACTCTTCCCTCAGTATCTTTAGATTCACCTCACCTAGTTGTGATACCTTACCAACTTTAAGCAGACCGTTTACTCCATACTTTTTCATAAATTTTAATCCCTTCATCATGACTTGAGTATCATCTTCCTTAGTAATGACAGATACAAAGCATTCATTTAATACCCGAGTCATGTCCCTTGTCATAACTAGGAGAAGCGGGCAAGTTCAGTTTCTCGAGCCTGCTCTGCTCTTCAACATAATTATGCTGATGTCATCTCAGCCTTATCTTTATCTTCCTGCCTTCTCCCCAAAACCCTTTCGCTATGAATTCCACTATTAATTAAAAATCCCATGAGTCTCCTGAAATTTATTCAATGTACTGAATAAATCCCATTGCACCCTGGGATAGAGAATTCAACAAATACACTACAATCTAAGCCTCTTCATTTCTGTTTTAAATCTACAACACCTAATCTAAAACACCTAGCCTAGGCCTACATGGAGCTCTGCTCCATGTCAATCCCCTTTAAGATCTTATATACCTCAATCAGATCTCCTCTCATTAGGCCTAACCTGTTAGTAAACCTCCAAACTAGCTCTCATATTCTTGCATCCTGCCTCAAGTAAGGGGACCAACACTGCACTCAGCACTCTAGAAGTGATCTCACCAACTCCCTATATAGTTGCAACAACACTTCCCTATTTTTATATTTTATTCTATTAGCAATGAGTGTCAAAATTCCATTTGCCTTCCTTATTAACTGCTATATCTGTAATCCATGCACAAGGGCATCCGTCAGCACACCTCTCCATCTGCCCTATTGCTCTTTTTACTACCCTTTTATTATTTGGCTATAGAAGATTTTTGAACTCCCTTTTATATTAGCTGCCAATCTCTTCTAAGGCTCCCATTTTGTTTTTCTCATTTTTTCAATTCTCCACTGAACCTTCGACACTCAGCTTGTGCACAATTGCACAAGAACATTTCTTCTACTTCATTTTAATTGCTATCTCTTTTGTAATCCAGACTGGAGCTCTGGATTTGTTTACTCTCTTTGTCCTCCTTGGGATATATCTTATCTGCACCCAAGCTATCCTCTTCTTTAAAGGCAACTCATTGATATTATAGGCATGTACTAAGGTGACTGTAAAATGGCACCAAGCTTGTAACCCTATAGGCCAGAAGGCTGATGCAAGCACCAGAAAAATGTTACCCTAGTAAAATAAGGGACTCCCTTCTCAAATTTCCAATAGGCTGTTGAAGAATAGAGTGATTTTTACTCTAGTTTATCATGCAATATTTGATCTAAAAGTTCTGGATTGCCAACACAAAGGGAGTTTTTCTCCATCTCCATGTTATATCATAGATCTTTGTCTAAGCGTTGAGTGCTTAACAATGATAGTGGCGACCAGAAATGCAAAGTGCTCCATTTCTCAGCAGGTCATCACTGAACACAAAATTTTTTTTTAATTGAATCTCCTTGCAATACTGCTGTTAATAAATCAAATGTCCGTAAGGTAATTATTTTACAATTTAATGCACAATTATTCTATAATTGAAGCATAGCAGTGTTTAAATTCTTCCTGCTCTAAGGCCAGAAAATCTAATTGCCATAAGCGAGCACAAACTGAGATGATTCTGAATTTGAATGCTTGATTAGTGAACTTTGCAGATTGAAACATGTTAGTCAAGTTCAGGTTCCAAATAAAACAAACAACATTTCAAAATGGTTTTGCGAGCAGAGTCTGGAAAGGATGAAGTATAATATTTACTGGACACTTATAAATATATGAATAATAGTGTGGGACATCTGAGCTCAATTCAGCTGCTAAAATTGTGTTCAATTTCAAAGATTTCCTATATGCCACAACAGGCAACACAAAACAAAATATATAAAGACTTGCATTTGTATGGCACCTTTCATAACCACAGGATTTTGCAAAGACTTTATAGCCAACAAAGTAATTGAGAAGAACAGCCACATATAAAAAACATGGCAGCCAATTCCTTCCCTTAAGCTCCCCCCAACATGATAATGGCTAGATAATCTTGGTGATGTTGACTGATTGGCCTTGATACTGGGGGAAGCTCCCAAATCTGTTAAGAGAAGATGAAGTACGGAGAGTGAAAGTACAAGAGAGAGGTTCTTCCAGAGAAGAAGGACAAACCATTATGCAACCCTTGCACATTAGCTGGCTTCACACATATTTTACTGATGATGAAACAACACAAGAAAGCCTGGGACATAAAAGAATAAAAACAAAAAACAAAGTTATGAGCCAATTAAAATCACATACGTCATGGAATAACTTACGTAAAAAGTTAATTTACTCCCATGACATTAGCACCAGCCAGGTTTCAAAGCAGCTTCAAGATGGGGTACCATTGGAGAGAGGAGGAGTGGGTCATGCATATCTTCTGACTGGCACCTTCTCTTAGCAACAAGATTTGGTTTAAAAATAATCAAAGCTTTAAGGATTACAAGCAGATGAACTCTGTCAATATTAAACCAGCTGCAAAGTTTAATTCTCAAATGAAAAAAATTCTGACTTACAATGTGGATGTATTAAAACACTCCTAGTAACAAATTATAATTTTTTATGGTGGTGAAAGAGAAAATGAAAGGTCCACAGAAATATCAACTGATTCTTAAATGTTAGGCATCAAGGTGGTGCAGGGGAGATTTTACCACCGAAATCTCTTTTACTTTAACCTTGCCTTCCATCAATTCCCATGCATTTTGTTGTCAGTGGTTCATATTGAGTTAAAAAACAGAAAGAAATGTAAATAAGTCAAGCAGTATCTGTGGACAGAAGCCAAGTTAATGTTTTGGACCAATAACCAGCCATCACAACAGGTCTGAGTTCGGACAAAAGGTTATCAACCTCTAATATTAATTCTGTTTCTCTCTCCACAGTATTTCCAGCAATTTCAGTTCTTCTTTCAGAATACTCTTTCCGACAGCTGAAATATTTAGGTTTCATTGTGCGAGTAGTGTTGAATATGGGCAGCCAAAGTTAAACAAGAAAATCATGTTTCACCATTTTGACAGATATTGTGAAAATGTAAGTTGCGGTTGGATAATTACTGAAGGTGCAATGATTTGTTTTAAATCCAAGGGTGAAACAGTGCATTGGAAAATCAGTGACATCTACTGAGAGTTTACAATGTCAACCATGTCCAGTCGGAAGTCAGTCTGAATCTTCAGGCGTGGCAGATCAATAAATACTTCTATAGGTTAAACATAAATATTTTTTCTACAAATGTACCTTGATACCAGAAAGCATAACTGTCACCAGGTAGTAGTCTGGCAGCAACAAAGCTCTCACGACGCTTCCATCTCGCACATGCTCGATAACAGCTGTTCAAAAAACAAAAGAAAATCAGTCTATCTACCATAAACAACAGAAGTTTGCATTATTTGTGTGACAGATCTTTAAAATAGCAAAGAGGTGTATATAATGCGGAGAAACAGAATCACATCAGACCCCAAGTCAAGAGGTGATCAAAATTTGAGTAAAAATGATTTTTTTTTGTTAAAAGATGAACAGAAATAATAAGAGGACTCGAGGAGTGACGCCAAACTGTTCATCCCAAGATAGACAGTGTCATGTCAATAGGTAAGAAAGACCAAGAAAGCTACATTAAGACAAGTTGCAGAGCATGAAGTTAGAGAAGGCAGAAGAGATTCAGCATGAACATAGAGGAAGTTTAAATTGGAAATCATTAAACTTCACACTATGGGACAAGATAAGTATTGATTAGGGACAATGGGGAAGATGAACCAAGACATCATTTAGCTGCCTGAGCTTTGAACAAGTTGAGAGTTTATAGTTAAGGATGGAGACCAGCAATAATTAGCTCTCGAGCACAGAATTTGCGAAAGCACAATGGGGTGAAGTGATGTTGTCGAGGAAAATATAATCAGTTCTCATGATGCTTTGATCCCACAATTCCCTGACAAAGAAACAAGAGTTTAACAACAGAGCAAAGGTTAAAATCAGGAAATAGCGTTTTAGCTTAGAAGAGTGCCATGTATTGACAAAGGCTTGGTGGGCTGAAGGGCCTGTGCTATACCATTCTTTGTTTTTGAGTTCCAGCCCTGAATCCAGATACCTGACCACAACGTACACTCTACACTAGAGAATTAATTAGTCAATTGCAATGTACAACAGCAAGTATTTGCAATTACATAGCTCAACTAACTTAACACCCCCAAAATTATAAAAGGACAACTTGACACAAATCTACTCAAGACAGGCATGTCCAACCCGTAGCCTGAGATTACAAAAGTCCTCTACATGGCTCCCAGAGCAATTGTTGAAAATATACTAAGACAGACCAGTGAGATTGAAGGTTTCTGCAGGTGATTGCTCTTCCAATCAGTCTGTTTCTCTGTCATGACTGCTGGCCACAGGCTCACTAACGAGTCCACAAGCAGCAAACATGACAAGAGAAACAGTCTGTGATTGAATAAGCAATGAACATGGCAACTGCAAGAATGAGGAGATAGAGACATGAATAGGGCCACCATAAGACACAGGAGCAGAATTAAGCCAATAGCCCATCAAATCTGTTCTGCTATTCAATTATGACTGATATTTTTCTCATCCTCATTTTTCCATAACCCTGACCCCCTTATTGATCAAGAACCCATCTATTTCTGTCTTAAAGGCGCTCAATGACCTGGCCTTCACGGCCTTCTGCTGCAAAGTGTTCCACAGATTCACCACTCTCTGGCTGAAGAAATTCCTCCTCATCTCTGTTTTAAAGGATCGTCCCTTAAGCCGAGATTGCGCCCTCTAGTTCTAGTTTATCCTACTAGTGGAAACATCCTCTCCACTTCCACTATGTCCATGCCTCTTAGTATTGTGGTCAGGTGTCTGGACTCAAACTTAAACAGTACAGCACAGGTCCTTCAGCCCACCAAGCCTGTGCGAACGCATGACACTTTCTAAACTAAAATGCTATTTTCTGATTTTAGCCTTTGCTCTTGCTTCTTTGTCAGGGAATTGTGGGATCAAGATCGCCCTCATCCATCTAAACTCCAATGATGACAGACCCAGAGTCCTTAACCATTCCTCATACAACAAGCTCTTCATTCCAGGGATCGTTCTTGTGGACCTCCTTTGGATCTTTCCAAGGCCAGCACATTCTTCCTTAAACATAGAGCCCAAAACTGCTCACGATACTCCAAACGGGGTTTGATCAGAGCATGATACAGCATCAGAAACACATCCCTGCTCTCATATTCTTGCGCTCTCGACATGAATGCTAACATAAAAACATAGGAACACAAGAAATAGGAGGCGGCCATTTAGCCCTTCGAGCCTGCTCCGCCATTCAATAAGATAATGGCTGATCTGAAGTGGATCAATTCCATTTCCCCGCTTTCTCCCCATAATCCTTAATTCCCTTGTCTATCAAAAACTTATCTACCCGTGATTTAAACATATTCAGCAGGTAGACTCCACCACTTCAACAGGCAGGGAATTTTTGAGTGAAGAAGTTCCTCCTCAACTCTGATCTAAACTGCACCCTGCTCCCCCCGCCCCCTATTTTGAGGCTGCGCCCTCTAGTCCTGTTATCCTTCCTAAGCGAGAAGAATCTCTACCTCTATCCTATCTATCCCCTTCATTACCTAATATGTCTCTATAAGATACTCACTCAACCTTCTAAACTCCAACGAGTACAGATTTAATCTCTCTTCATAGGCTGAGCTCCTCATCTCCGGTATCAGCCTAGTGAACCTTCTCTGCACTCCCTCCAAGGCCAATATATCCTTCCGCAAATGCGGTGACCAAAACTGCACACAGTACTCCAGCTGCGGTCTCACCAGTACCCTGTACAGTTGCAAGATGACCTCCCTGCTTTTATATTCTATCCCCCTCACTATAAAGGCCAACATTTCATTTGCCTTCTTGATCATCTGCTGCATCTGCAGACTGGTTTTTGCAATTCATGCACAAGAACCCCCACATCCCTCTGCACCATAACATGTTGAAGCTTTTCACCTTTTAAATCATAATCCCTCCTACTGTTATTTCTACCAAAGTAGATAACCTCACATTTGCTAACATTACACTCCATCTGCCAGGTCCTCGTCCACTCACTCAGCTTATCCAGATCTCTCTGCAGACTTGCCACTCCTTCCATGCAATTTGCTTTTCCACTCATCTTTGTCTCATCAGCAAATTTCATTACTCTACACTTAGCCCCCTCCTCAGATCATCTATGTAAATGTTAAACAGTTGAGACCACAGCACCGATCCGTGCGGCACTCCACTAGTCACCAAGTGCCAACCGGATTAGCACCCACTGATTTCAACTGTCTGCTTCCCATTAGACAACTAATCCTCTATCCACGCTAACAGCTTACCCCCAACTCCATGCACCCTAACCTTCTGCAGCAACCTTTTGTAAGGCACTTTATCAAATACCTTTGGAAATCTAAAAACACCACATCCATCAGTTCCCCTCCATTTACCGTACTAGTCACATCCTCATAGAAATCCAATAAATTTGTCAAACACGACTTCCCCTTAACGAATCCATGCTGCATCTGACCCAATACTGGTGTCAATGCCCCATAAATTCAAACCCATTCCTCCCATACCAATCCTTGAGCCACACATTCATCTCCTTAATCCTATTTACTCGGCGCCAATTTCATTTGCCTTCCTGACTGCCGACTGAACCTGCACATTAAGAGAATCTTGAAAGATGACTTCCAAGTCCCTTTGTGTCTCTGATTTCCTAATCATTTAGAAAATAGTCAATAGTTCCATTCCTCTTTCCCAAGTGCATAACCCTTCACTTTTCCACGTTGTATTCTATCTGCTATTTCTTTACCCTCTCTCCTAACCTGTCCAAGTCCTTCTGTAGTCCCCATGCTTCCTCAATATTACCTGCCCTTCTACATATCTTTGTATCGTCTGCAAAGTTAGCAACAGTGCCTTCAGTTCCTTCCTCCAAATCATTAATGTATGTTGTGCAAAGTTGTGGTCCCAGCAGTGACCCAGATGCACACCATTAGTCACTGGCTGCCGTCCTGAAAAAGACTCCTTTATCCCCACTCTCTGCCTTCTGCCAGTCAGCCAATCCTCTATCCATATCAGGATCTTACCTTTAACACAATGGGCTCTTATTTAACAGTCTCCTATGTGGTACCTTGTCAAAGGTCTTTTGAAAATCTAAATAAATCACATCCACTGGTTTTCCTTTATCTAACTTCCTTGTTACTTCCTCGAAGAACTCTAACAGATTTGTCAGACATGACCTCTTCTTGACAAAGCTGTGCTGACTCAGTCCTGCTTATCATGCACTCCCAAATATACTCCGCAATCTCATCTTTAATAGTGGTCTGTAAAATCTTGCCAACATTCAAAGTCAGGCTAAGCGGACTCCCTCCCTTTTTAAACGGTGGTGTTATATTAGCTATTTTCCAGTCCTTTGATATCTTTCCTGCCTCCAGTGTTTCATAGAACATAGAACAATACAGCACAAACAGGCCCTTCGGCCCATGAGTTGCGCTGATCACATCTACCAATCCACAGACCTATCTATAACCCCCTATTCTATTCTTTTCCATGTACTCATCCAGAAGTCTCTTGAAAGACCCCAGTGAGTTTGCCTCAACAACCTCCGACGGCAGTCTGTTCCATTCACTCACCACCCTCTGAGTGAAAAACCTAACCCTGACATCTCCTTTGTATTTGCTTCCCTGCACCTTAAATCTGTGACCTCTCGTAGTGACCATTTCAGCTCGGGGAAATAGTCTCAGAGTCCACCCTATCTATTCCTCGTGAAAGATCACCACCAATACCTCCACAATTTCCACAGCTGTCTCTCTTAGAACCCTGTAGTCCATCCAGTGCAGGTGGTTTATCCACCTTCAGACCTTTCAGTTTTCTCAGAATCTTCACCACAGTGACAATCACTACACTCATCTGATCCCCTGGATTCTCTTGGAGCTCAGGCTTCCCACTGGTATCTTCCACTGTGAAAACTGATGCAAAATAACTATTCAATCCCTCTGTCTTTGCTTTGTTTTCTAGTACTTTTCCAGCCTCATTTTCCAGTGGTCCAATGGCCATTTTTGCCTCTCTTACCTTTTATATATTGAAAAAAAACTCTTGCTATCTTCTATCATCTTTTATATTACTAGCTAGTTCATACTCGTATTTCATCTTCTCCCCTCTCATTGCTTTTTGAGTTGTCCTCTGCATTTAAAGGCTTCCCAATCTTCCTTGCCACTTTGTATGCTTTTTCTTTTGCTTTTACGCTGTCCTTGACATCCCTTGTCAGCGATGGATGCCTTGTCCTTTCTTTAGCACGTCTCCTCCTTGGACTGAATTTCTGTTGTGCCTCCCGAATAACTCTCAAAAACTCCTGCCAATGCCGTTCCATTGTATTCCCTGCTGGGCTCTCTTTCCCATCAACTCTGGCCAGCTCCTCCCTCATGTCTTTGTAGTTACCTTTATTTAATAACAGAACCATTCCACCTAATTCCAGTTTCTCCCTCTCAAATTGCAGGATAAATTCTATCATATTGTGATCATTGCTCCCTAAGGGTCCCTTTACCTTAAGTTCCTTAATCAAGGCTGCGTCATTACACATGAAATCCTGAATTGCCTGGTCTCCCACATCTCCCCTCAATGGGCATCCATGTTCAGGTGCTACTAGTCAGTCTAAACTTTGGGGAGTGTGGGATAGTTGGGGAAGGAGAAAGAAAGAGACAGAATCTTGGTGCCGAATAGCAGGCCAAGTTTGCAAACAGTCTGCTTCAGCCTTGGTTTCCAGTGAGAAGGATGGGAACAAGGTATCTCACAAAAGGTGAATTGTTAAGGTTAGAGCCCAGGGTGTTGGAAATTGGCATTGACAGAAAATTGCCTAATGGGCAGGAAACAGTGAGTGAACATAAGTAGTTCTCTTTCAGGTTGGTGACCTGTACCCAATGAGGTTCCACAGGGATCAGTACTGGGACCACAACTGTTTACAATATATATTAATGACTTAGAGGAAGGAAGCAAATGCACTACAGCCAAATCTGCAGGCAACACAAAAATATGTGCAGAGGCAAGTTGAGAAAGGGATAAAAACAGTTGATAAAGAGACACTGATGGGTGAAATGAGCAAGTGCAGTATAATGTGGGAAAATGTGGGATTGTTCATTTTGGAAGGGAGAACAAAAGTCCAGGGCATTAGTTAAATGGAGAAAAATCACAGAAAGCTGCAAAAAAAGGGACTTGAAGGTGCTGATGCATGAAACATAGAAAGCTAGCACATGCTTCACCAAGTAATCAGGACGTCCAATGAAATGTTGATCCTTATTACAAGAGTAGGGAAGTCTTGCTGCGATTGAACAAAGTACTGGTGACAACACATCTGGAATACAAGAGCAATTTTAGTCCCCTTACTTAAGGAAAGGAATTATTTCATTGGAGGCAGTGCTGAGAAGGTTCACTAGAATGATCCGCAGAATGAAGGGATTGTCTTATGAGGAAAACTTAAAAAAAATTGTGATTCTACTCATTAGAAATCAGAAAATTGAGTTGAACTCATTGAAACATAAGATTGAGAGATCACATTTTTGTTCATGAGGGAATCCTAAGAGCAGAGGACATGAAGGGTAAGGTGATATGATCCTACTAAATGATAGAGCAAGCTCAAGAGTCCAAACAATCTACCCCAAAGATAATGGCTTTAATCTTACCAGTACTTAATTGGGGAAATTCCTCATTCAATATTAGACATTGAACAGCAGTCCTGTTTCTTACAAACAGAGGATAATTTGAGATAGGTGGTGGGAGGTAGTGCTGGATGTTGTAGATGTATACACAAAAACCCAACTTTGTTCATTTTGGATATCAAAAGGCAGCATATCGATGGGAAATAAGAGGGAGTTAGGGATGGATCATTGGAGGATACCAGAGGCAACAGGGCAGGGGAAGCAAAAGAAGTCACAGCAAGTGATACTCTAGCTATGATTAGAAGATAAGAATGGAACCAGGAAAGTAAAGTCCCAAAAGCTGATAACAGTGAAGAGGCAGAAAATACAGGACTATCTGCATGCCCAACAGCAGAAACAGCAAGTGATAGAACACAGAATAATATAGCATAGGAACAGGCTCTTCTGTCCACGATGTTGTGTCAAACGTGACGCCAAATTAAATTAATCCCTTCTGCCCATCCTTGGTCCTCTATTCCTTGCATATTCATGTGCTTGTCTAAAAGCTTCTTAAACACCCCTATTATATCTGCCTCCATTACTATCTCTGACAATCACATAAAATGTTATTTCCATCTTTCATAAAGAGCCATTTCGGTAATGGTCAGTCTGCAAACCTGATTGGCAGGATTCAAACATGAAGGTCGGGTAAATTTTGCCAAGAATTTAGAAGGCAATAACACATTCAAAGATCTTCAAGAAGAGGTTGCAAATGGAATGGTGATTTGCAAGGTCAGTTGCATCAAGGACTGATTTTTTTTTGATGTAGCAATAATTAACAGCAAATTTCAGGAAGAGATGGACAAACTCTGAAGGCAGGAAACCATTAACGATACCAGCTAACATAAATCCAGGAGGGTATGACGGGTGGTCAGCTGTTTAGTGGGAATAGGGTAGAACAAGCAGGTAGTAGATCTCATGAACAAAATGAGCTTAAGCGACACATGGGAAGATAGGAAAGATGCAAGACCAGGGATACAGCAGAGTGGAATTTTACAGGAAGTTGGCTCAGTGGACAACTGGAAAGAGGCAGAGGCAGTTGATCAGATAATCGCAATCTTAATGACAAGAGGTCTATGAATTTCTTATGGCTCCTACTGTTGGAAGTGAAGGAAGAGGAGCTGCACACTAAATTCTCCACAAGTCACTGAAATTAAACCTTGTAACACAACTTCAGTAAATTCAACTCAGTGACCCAGTGGTCTCATCAGCACAAAAAACTACAATCAGTGGAACAGAAGAGTGGTTGACGCAAATCATCAACTCCTTCATATTTACTAGGACAATTCCCCAATTTCAAGAATGCATTGAAGTTCAGTTTCTGGGCCTTTCAGAGAGGGAGACCACCAAACGTGAATACTCCTGTTCTGAGCATTCAGTGCAAGATCAGAAGCAGTTGCTGTGAGCAGCACAAAATGAATCTTTTGGATCCTTGTCAGTGCTGTTTCTTTGAAAGAGCTATCCAATTAGAACCACATCCTTGTCTTTTCCCCCTTAGTCCTACAATTGCACATTTCCTTCTGGAATATTACTATTGAATCTATCTCAGCCACCCTTTCACATAGCGAATTCCATACCATCATGACTTACTCAAGTATTCCTCTAGTTACCGATTCTCATGCCATGGGAAATAATTTCTCCTCACTTCATCAAAACCCTTCAGGATTTTGAATATCTTTAACAAATCTAAGAACAATCTCAGCTTCTCCAGTTCAGCAGACTTTGATAAACAGCCAAATCAAAATGTGTCTATTAGAACTTCACAATACAAGCCAAAACCACGAAGAGGCAAGCTCCTTCACATCACACCCTGCCTAATGCTACTCAGTAGTAGTCATTAGAGGCAAACAAGCCAAGCCAAGATTGTCACTCCCACTGTCAGAACAGTAATCAGCTTCTACTTGATGTCTCAACGAAACTTCATTTGAAAACACAGGACATTAAGTGCCATTGTACAAACACATGAAACAGGAGTATGAGTAGGCCATTCAGGCCTTCGACACTGTCCCATTATTCAAAAGATAATAGCTGATCTGTTTGTGTTGAGTTCCGTATTCCCATGTACCCCCGATAACCTTAGATTATGAGGCAAAGGAATCAAACTCTGTCTCAACATTCAGTGGCTTTGCTTTCAACTCTTCCGAGGCAGAGTTCCAAAATCTCAACCATTTGAAAGAAAACAATTCTCACTTTGGTCCTGCAAGGGCAATTTCTAATTTTACAATAGCACCCTGGTGCTCTGGATTCACCCACAAGGTAACACTGCTTCAATGCCCACCTTGTAGAATCCTACATACTTCAATAAAGTCACCCTTCACTCTTCTAAACTTTTGTGGAAACAACACAAGCTTTCCTACCTATCCTCATAAGACAGCCTGCTCAGTCCACGTACCAATTTAGTAAACTTCTCTGAACCTTCGATGCATTTACATCATTCCTTAAATAAGACAACTAAAATTGCACAGTATTCAAGATGCAATTTTGTCAATGCCTTGCATAGCTGAAGCATAACATCTTTGTTTTTATGACCAATAATAAAGAGAGCATTCCACTGATTACATGCTACATCTGCATACAGTTTGTGATGCATGCACGAGAACACTCCAATCTCTCTGCACCTTGGTATTCTGCTGTTATTCTCTATTTACATAATATTCAGCTTCTTTATTCTTCCTGCAAAAGTGGAGAACATCACATTTTCTCACATTATATTGCATCTGTAAACCCCATACATCATCTTCACAATATAATTTCCTACCTATCTGTGCTGTCTGCAAGCTTAGCCACCATGTCTTCACTCTACTGATCTAAGTCATTGATATAAATTGCAAACTGTTGAGGCTCCAGCACAGACCCCAGGGGAATTCCAGGCTAAGACAGATCCCACTGTAATTTTGGTTGTCAGTCATTTAATCAACACACCTGTGACATGATGAACAACTTTCATATAGTCTAAAATATTACCAATTCGCTAGTTAACCATGACTTACTGAATATAAAAACATCAAAAATTGAATTTTCAGAGTGAAACTCAGAACTCGAAGATGAAGCATCAAAAATTAGAGCACCTGAGAAAGTTAACGTGGTTCACTAACCATTAACTGGTTTTTGATGATTCGAGTCCACAAAATGGCGAGGATTTTCTATGGTGTATTTCAGATCCCGTATGGTGTGTGAACCTCCTCCTTCACTCCACATTCCTTTCTTAGCAGCTTTTGCTTGATCCTCAAGTTCACAAAGTCGGGTTTGTTCAGGACTGAGAGGAAAATGCAACAGCATTAGCAGAGTCTTGTATACCATTCCCCTTCCAATCTTCTACCAGAATACTATTTGAATTTGGGAAGTAGCTACATTATTATGCTTTTCCTACACCTTGTGTCAGTAGATCAATGGTGAGTCAGCAGGTTATGGGTTCAAGCCTATTCCAAGAGCACAAAACGCAGGCTAGCACTCCAAAGCAATAGAGAGAGAATGCTCCCTTACAGATTAGACTCAGCAGGATTCACAGAAATTTCTACTGCTATTTTGAGATGGGAGAAATGGTTTTTTTTTTGGGGGGGGACACAGAGCGAGCAAGGAGGGGACACAGAGTGAGCAGGGGGGGGGGGGAAGCACAGAGCGAGCAAGGAGGGGGGGAGGCACGCAGAGCGAGCAAGGGGGGGGGAGGGGCAGAGCGAGCAAGGAGCGCAGAGCGAGCAAGGAGGGGGGGGAAGGGCACGCAGAGCGAGCAAGGAGGGGGGGGGGGAGGGCACGCAGAGCGAGCAAGGAGGGGGGGGAAGGGGCAAGCAGGAGGGGGGGGAAGGGCACGCAGAGCGAGCAAGGCGGGGGGGGGGAGGGCAGAGCAAGCAAGGAGGGAGGGGAAGGGCAGAGCGAGCAAGGAGGGAGGGGGAGCAGAGCAAGCAAGAAAATTGTGGTGGTGCTATAGCCTATAGGCCTTCGAAGTAGAGGGAAAAAGCTAGGCAGTGAAAATGAATTCAAGAGTAGTGTGAATTGATATGCTACTGTGCACTCCTGTGATGGATAAACAGATTCCCAACCCACATCACCAATTCTCTACACAATAGGGATTCAATTTTCAAGGAAATCACTGGAGGTAGCACATCCCCACAGGGGCAGAGAGGGAAAGCCAGCGTTTCATCTAAGAAAAGTGACATGCTGTCAAGCATTTGTTCATGCAAATATATGGTCGCATATTAATGTTCTTAGAGAGAAAGATGGAGATGGACGGGGCGGGTGTGGTGACAGATTAGCGAGGAGAGAACGGATAAATGAGAGATAGTTGCAGCAGTACAAGCAGTTTTACCATTAGTTAGAAACTAATATGTTTCTCCCAAATTATCTCCTATGTACAAAGGTAGCAAGATAGAATAAAATTACAATCACCCCCATAAATGTAAATTATATCCTACTTCAAGAAGATGCCGGCGAGTTTCAATTTCCAGATCTTTGTGGACTGAACTTTGTTGTTTAGTATGGAACTGTACTATCAGTGACTGAGGGAAATTGATGCTACTGGGGTGGGGAGGAATATCACGTTTTCCTTTTCATTAACAGCACACAAATTCCTCATCGAGTCACATTCGAAATAATATTCACCAACACCAAAACGCAAAAAAAAAACAAGGAAGTGAAAGCAAGGAGGGAAACAAGTTGATATTTCAAGCCATTGCTTTTTTCAAACATTGCCCTTTATAAATTAACAAATCCAATATTACAGGGGACACGGAACATATGAAAGATCCTTTCAATTTCTTCCAATTCATCAAGAGCATTTTTTTTTTAAATTACTCACTTTGCTCCTCGAATTCCTTCCCTGCGAACTGCAACTAATCCTTCTGCTAACAACGATTCAGCAATGTTCTCTCCCGTTGTATCTAAGTTACCAGAAAAATGTTGTTAAAAAATTTCAATGTACTGATTCAGAAAACAAGAAAACATTAATCTAGAAAACAAGTAGCAGCCTTGTTGGAACATTTAGCCAGTAGCAAAAGTCAGTATAATCACAAATTTCTAGATTGGATTGGATGAGTTAAAGGTCACAATAGCATAGAGAGCTCATGGCATGTGGGAGGGCTTGGGAGCAATAAGCAAAATTGTCTTCTGCCACCACCACCCCCACCATCTCCCTATGGTTCATGCTCACATTCCAAGTAAACAAGTTTCTCAAAAACAAATCTATTTCTGCATCAAATGCCATGGCATTGGTTCCAAACATACATTTTAATAAATTCTATTATTGATGCGTAAGCTACATTTAAGAATCCACCATTGCCATAAACCCAACAACCATGAATATAGCAAGCACACTGGAATTAGCAACAAGGTTACAAGATAATTTACGAATTTAGAGAACTCTTTAATAACAAAAATAAAGCTCAGTTAATCCCAAATATGGATATTTTAACAGCCAGTTGGTTTTCCATCTGAAGAAAATAAAAATTATCATGGATAAATCAGCAACAAAAGCTAAACAATTGGTGATATATGCCCAACGGGTGAATGGAATTTGATAGAAAGCAAAGGATAAAATCCAGATATCTTGGAACCTGGGACAGAAATATGGGTGCGTATGAGAACCCACATTATGTTTATTCCTGTTTGTTCTGCTCTTTGTAAATGATGTTCATTAGTAGGACCCTTCAGTTCAGATAAAACAATTCGCACCTAAATATCTTTGTTGTGTCTAAATGCTCCCTGACCTGCTGCATATTTCCAGCAGTTTATTGTTTTTTTAAACCTGTGGTCTTCATATTTCAATCTGTCCCCATCTTCCTCAGGCCAACTGTTGCAAGGTAACAATTCTGTACCTCTTTTACAGCAGGCTTTAGTAACATAGAAACAAGAGTAAGCCACTCATCCTTTAAGCTTCTTTCACTACTAAATCAGATCATGGCTAAATTGTACCTTAACTCCATCTGTCTCACTTGGCGAGCAAAAACGTATCAATCTCAGATTTAGATTATGTTTTGAGACAACTTGGCAGTCTAAAATTCTTAAAGATAAAACTAATGAATTTGCCAATTTAGAGGGTTTTTGCCATTGTCTCTTCATATTTTTCAAATATTTTGATCAACAGGGATTGTACCCAAAATTTCTTGATATCAACTTTAACACCATATTTGATATTATTAGACTTCAATTTGATCCAACTTCAACTCAATAAGCATACTTGCATCACAACGTAACTCATTCAACTAATTAAATACATTTAACAGAACCGCAGAGCTCAATGCTCCGCAAGAAACTCTGAACTCCCATTAAAAATAGGTTTGCACTGCACCAAAATCTGCACAATTCCACACAATTGTTAAACTACAACACAAGGCATTTCACAGCAGAAAAGTATTTGAATCGAGTTGACATGATCTTTCACAGGCCTTGTCGGCCGATAGTGTCAATGGCTTTTGCAAGGTCTACAAAGGTTGTGTAAAGCTCACAATTCTGTTCCTGACACTTCTCCTGAAGTTGGCATGCAGCAAAAATCATGTCAATAGTTCTGCAATCTTTGCGGAAGCCACACTGTGATTCTGGAAGCAGGCGCAGCTCCAGATAAGTGACCAGACAATTTAGCAGGACTCTTGCAAGGGTTTTTCCTGTGATGGAGAGCAGTGAGATTCCTCCTTGTTAAATATGTTTGGGACTCTCAAGATAAATTGGAAATAAAATATAGAATCATAGAACCTACAGTGCAGAGAGATACCATTTGGCAATTGAGTCTGCATCGACAACAATCCCATCCAGGTCCTATCATCATAACCACACAATTACCCTTCTAGTTCTCTGACACTTGGAGGCAATTTATCATAGCCATATCAACCTAATCCACACATCTGGTGGGGGAGGAAACTAGAGCACCTGGAGGGAATCCAAACAGTCACAGGAAGAACATGCAAATTCCACACAGAATGTGAGAACCAATGCCGGAACAAAACCCAGGTCCCTGACACTGTGAAGTAGCAGTGCCACCATGCTGCCCATAACATGCAAGTTAACATTGAATTTTAGTACATGGAAATGAGCAAAGGTCCTCCTGCAAGACAATGCTATAACTGAGTAACTTGACAGAGCAGGCTGATGCAGAACTTAACATTACTCATACATGCGAAAAGCAGGAATTGTATTTTTCTTTGCCACACGATCTTCCCTAGCATCATCCAAAGTAATTTAAAGAGCAACTCAAAACTCCCCCACAACTTTACATGACAATCAAGCAAACCTCAAGAGAGCATGAATACACCCTTAAATTCATCAGAGTGAATTTAACATCCACATCCTCCCACCCTTGCTAATCCCACATTTGTTAATCACTGGATAATGGAAAGTAACGCAAGGGCGTCCCTCAACAGAGGGAAGAGCCTGATACAGCAGACAAATTACTAGCCAAAGATGAAAACTTTTAGCACCAGCCTTTGCTTTAGGACAATGAAACATCATTCCAGCAACTCGCCTAAAAACACATTTTATTAATTTTTTATAACATCTGAAATTTGGGCTTAAGGTTCTTTTTACATTTTGTATATTTTAAACAAATTATATTGCAGTTTCAAAACAAAGAGACAAGAAAAGTACTAACCTATTATTCTTTAATTAAAAACCCTACTACCAACCATCGGTTAAAGATTTAGGGCTTGGTACCTGCTTATCGCATTTTGTGCAAAAAAAAAGGCAACAATCCTAGATGCCATCATTGATTATTATATTTGCCTTAGGATTACTTAACAATATCAACTCTTGTCTACTTGCATCAAACGAAGTAAAGAAAATTGTTTTTCACAGCCTTGAAATAAGGCAATTGGAAGGCACATAATACAGTAAACTGTATAGAAAAATAAGTTCCAAAATAAATTGACAAAAGTCAGTCCAAACCAGTAAATTACATTAATGCTCAAGTCAAGATGTTCATACAACAAAATGGACCAGAAATTAACTTCTAGCCTAGGAGTGGAGTCAAAAACATTAGAATAGTTTTAAATAATTAGTTTCCATGATTTTGTTCAGGGCTGAATGGAAAATAACCATACCCCCAAGGAGCAAAAGAACAGCCAGCCTGCCAATAACTTGGCAGCAGCAGAAAATAGGGACCAGTTAAAGCAGAAACAGCATAACAAATGAAAACACAGCCTTAAAATAAAATAGAAAATGCTGGAAATACTCAGTTAGCAGGGCAACATTGGAGGAGAGAGGAACAGAATGAACACTTCAAATTGGTGATCTTTCATCAAAAGGTTAAGTAATACATTGTACAAGAACAAAGGGAGGTTGGTCATGGGAGTGGAAGTCAGGAGAAACTGACAGAAGTTCTCAGTCACAGGATACTCAGAATTTGAAGACAAGAAATATATAAATTACCGTTAATGATTGATTAAGACAATTACGTTACTAAACTGATTGCTTGTCAGAATTATCTGAGCTCTTGATAAATGTAAAGCATTCCTGTTTTCATTGGTAATTTTTTTGCATAGAAGATATTCCTATGTAATAGGCAAAAGGAGGTCCCACTTTTGATGATTCCATGCACCATAGTTTGAAGATATATTTCTCTTCCAATATTTAGTGACTGAGATGGAAATAATGTGAGGTGCCTTATTCAAAATCTTCAGTTTGTATGAATAGTTCACTAACCTTTGCCCAGGTAAACCATTCCATATTCACGACCCTGATGAGGTTTGTATTCCACAGTGAAACAAACCTCTTTTCCAATCAATTTCTTCCTGAGGAACTCTCGAGCTGGCCAAGCCCAAGGCTGCAAAAGAAGACAAGAAATGTTGTACGAGTAATATGCTTGTGGAATGATGAAGGTAAGTCAATAACAGATCCAAGTGACAACTAATAGATTCCTGAAAAGGGAAACCACAAATATAGTAAAATTAGTGGCATTACAGACTTAATGACCAAGGTTTATTTTCCCTTAATTCCTAAGAATTTATTTGCCAATTAAGCTGGCATCTGTAACATTATCACTGTGAACATGTATATAACAATACATATTGGCAAATCCTGACCAACATCTCTCATGTTAAACAGGATTACTTCATTAAAGGCAAAGACAGCTTTGTCCAAGATTTGAAAAACAACAAAACCAATTATAAGCAACAGTTTGGCTCACTTCATGGCATTTTCACCCCAAATCAAAAGGTGGTAGGCTCTAGTCCAAGATTCGAGTTGAGATATATTTCTCTCTTGGCTGATATTTATTTCACTACTAAGGGATAGTGCATCACTGACTCAGCCAGCATTTATTGCCCATTTCTCTACAAAACATCAGAGATGTGGTTGTGGGATCATTTAAAAACAAATCAACAGCAGGGGATCATTTGGCCCATCAAGCTCAATTGAACCATTCAATTAAATCATGGTTGACCATCTACATGAACAACTCTTTCTTGGCCTTTTTGCTAAGATCAAGCATTGGATAAAGCTGAAGACAAGATGCAGTGCCTTATCTTGTCACGTTGGATCTTATTTGTCTCTCTTGTGGGGCTATGAATTGGATTCAATTTGAATTTGGTTTTTGGAGCAAGCAAGGAGATGGATTCAGGTCCATTCTATCAACTCCGAGCACTGGCTTTGTAACTTGAAGAATGGAGGAAAAATTTTTTTTTAAACTTTTCTACACTATAGACATATCCCTTAATGTCATTTGTGTCCAAAAATCTATTTCTGCTTAAATACAATGATTGAGCTTCCACAAGCCGAGTAGAAAGTTCAACGATCCACCACCGAGTGAAGTTGTTCCTCATCCCAATCTTAAATGGTCTATTTCTTATTCTAAAACTTTGTTCCCTGGTTCTAGACTCACCAGTCAATAAAAACTTCCCATCTACATCTACCTTGTAAAAATTTTCTAAATTTCAATGAGAACACCTCTTATTCTTCAAAACACTGAAGAATGCTGTCCCAGTTTACTTAATCATTTCTCATAAGATAATTCCACCAGGGATTAGTCTGGTGAACCTCTGTTGCACGCCCTCTATGGCAAGTATACCCTTGCTTAGGAAAGGAGACCAAAACACTGCACAATACTCAAGATGCAATCTTACCAAGGCTCTATACAACTGCAGCAAGACATCTTCATTCCAATAGCCTCATCCCTTTGCAAGGCCAATTTATCATTTACCCTTTGACCTTGACAAAGAGTCACCTGTACTCCAAACGTCAGCTCTTTTTTCTCCTTACAGATGTCACAATTTTCCAGCATTTTCTCTTTTGGTTTCAGATGCCTACATGCGCAGTAATTTGCTTTTGTCATTTACCCTCCTAATTGCACCTGCCTGCAAGCTTTTAGTGACTCATTACTAAGAACACATAGGTCCTTTTGGTCATCAAGACTTCCCAATTTCTCCCCATTTAAGAAATACGCTGCCTTGCTGCTTTTTCTAACATGAAAGAAGTGAGTAACTTTTCATTTATTCACATTGCATTTCATCTGGACATGTTCTTGCCCATTCATTAAGTCTGGCCTAGTCCTCCTTGAAACTTCCTTACATCTTTCTCAACTTACATTCCCACCCAGTTTTTTTATGTCATTTCAAATTTGGAAATATTACATCTGATCCCCACATCCAAATTATTTAATCAAATTGAGGAAGATGGGCAGCATGGTGGCACAGTGGTTAGCACTGCTGCCTCACATCACCGGGGACAGTGGTTCAATTCCCGGCTTGGATGACTGCCTGTGTGGAGTTTACGTGTTCTCACCATCTCTGCGTGCATTTCCTCCGGGTGCTCCAATTTCTTCCTACAGTCTGAAAGATGTGCTGGTTAAGTGAACTGACTCAAACAGGCACCAAAGCATGGTGATTATGGGAGTTTCACAGTAACTTCATTGCAGTGATAATGTAAGCCTTAATTGTGACTAATAAATAAACTTACTTTTACTTTATATAGATTATGAACAGTTCGGCCCATGCCTTGATTCTTATGGAGTCCCATTGGTAACAGTCTTCCATCCTTTATTCCTACTGTTTTCTGTTTGTTAATCAGTTTTTCATTTTTACGCTACGTATACGTTATATACACGCTATATCTATACGTTATGTACACTCCAATCAACTTGCGCCCAAAGAACCACGAGATGGGCTTGGTAACTTGAACAGTGAAAGCTCTTCATTGTAGATGTGCACTTTTCCAGTCAGATCTAATGCTGCACAACTGGGTCTCATACTGAGAAAAGCTAATCCATCCCCCCAGGTTCACCTGATCCACACTCTTAATAAAGGGGTAGTATGCATCTCAAACACCAACATACATTATATTACATCCCTCTCCCTTTGATCCAAAACTTCCCCAGCTGAAAAAACAGAAACATATATACCATTGCAAATACTACATTCCCCAATGTAAAATCCAAGTCCATCAGGTGGTTGGCAGTTTCACACAGGTTGTTTCCTCATTTCAGAAATCTTTTCACAAGTAGTCTCCAGGGATTCTAGAAGATTCTACTGCTCAGTGTGGGATCTTTTCTGAAAGGCCACAAGTGCCACTGATGCTGCTTTCTATTTTGGGGTTTCAACTCTGACTCTGCAATTCTAGGCTCAGACAACACCTATGAAGCCATCCTTGGATGATACTGTCATTTGTGGGGCTTCCCACCTTTGATGCAGAGCTGTGACCAACTGGTCAGCATAGCTCCTCCAAACCAGCTCATCTCTGGTCTGCAGTGTACCGGACAAGGGTCCCATTTGTGGAATAATAGAAGCTGGTATCCATTTCTCCCAGAAGTATAGTTCCTGACCAGAATAAGCACCCCTTTCTGAAAAGTCCTCAACTTTGCACTTCCTGCTCTTCTGGCAATCTAGCCTCTTAGTTCTGTTCAACCATCTCTCAGTCTCCTCCAACCTCCAGGTTAAACATGGTCCTCAATTTCCAGCTGAGCATCAATGAAGCCAGTGAGCAATTGGTTGTTGCGGGTGACAATACATACAAATTTATTTATCCACTGCCTTAGTAACTCCTTCCCTTGCAACAAGTTCAGAGACTGTTCAGGGTATGAACAAATTCTGCCCGACCATTTGTTGCAGGTTAATATGGAGCCAATCTCATGTCTAATTCCATGGCGCTCCATGTACTCAAGTCTTGTGCCACAAACTGGGGTCCATTGAAAGGATTGCCAAACTGGGCAAACATTTCAGCGTTTGACTAGCATAGGTTTTACCGACATGGACTTCATACCATGACCTCTGGCTGCATTCACGAAGAACATCTGCCCTTCCACTAGACCCAGAAAATTATCACTGATCAATTTGATTTCAAAACTGCAACAATTGAGGTGGCCCATACACTGGTGGTTATTGGTTCCAATGTGCCCAATCTGACTTCCATCTGAGGCCTAGTAGCATAAATACCAGGAGTGCCTTTAAACGTCTTGTACAAGCATCTAGCTTCAACTATAATTTAATGATGATATCCTCCATCTCTCCAAGAGTTATGTGAAAGACGTCTTTAAACTTTTACAAAATGTCTTGTAATCTCGCGTCTGAATCATAGAATCCCTACAAGTGCAGCAGAAAGCCATTCAGCTCATCAAGTCTGCACTGACAACATTGCCGCCCAGCCCTATCCCCATAACCCCATGTATTCACCCTACTAAACCTCTACACTAAGGAGCAATTTAGCATGGCCAATCACTAAATCCACACATCTTTTGGACTATGGGGGGAAAACGGGAACACCCAGAGGATATCCACTCCATTCTCCCTGTACCTGCCTAGGATTTCTCCAGGTGCTCTCGTTTCCTCCCACAGTCCAAAGATATGCATTAGGTGTACTGATATGCTAAATTGTCAAGGGCGCTAGCTAGGATAAATGTATGGGGTTATGGGGATGGGGCCTTGGTGGAATTGTAATTGGTGCAGACTCAATGGGTAGGATTCTCTCTAATTATCTTCCCCTGTACATAAACATCAAGGGGTACCACTTGTGTTCACAATGTCATCTTGGCAGATTTTAATGGTAGGACTTTAAACTTACTGCTGTATACTTACTTGGGTATCCACCACCCAACACCACCCTAATATCAACTTCCATTTTCACAATTTTGCCTTACAGTTAATGGAGAAACTAGAAACGATCAGCTTCACCCCACACTGACTGTCTGCTTCAGCTGCAGACCTGGCTGACTCTCTATCCTCTCTGTGGCTAGCAACATGAACTATTGGTGTTGCCCTTTTAAAAGCTCCCTTTTGTCTTCCTCTCTCTGGACTTTGTTGCAGCCAGTAATTCCGGGGCATTGTGATCAACACCTTACATTTGCGACACTGGGCCCCTCGTGTCTGATAATTCGACCCCCTGTGGCCTGTTCTGCTATTTTGATGGCATTCCACTGACAGCCCTGAACCCTGCAGGGCTTCTACTACTTTGAGTGCCTGGGTGCTGACACCCGACTGTCAACAAGTTATTTTAAGTCAATAAGATCCGCTGAAAGTTTCATGCTGAAAGAACAGATGGTCCTATAAGGCATCCTGAAGTGCTTTTCTGAACTTGAAGTGCTCTGCCACGAATTAAGCAAAAAATTCCCGTGTTGGTGATACACTTGCTACTTTCCAGTATGCAAGAACTTTTCAAGGATTTTAAAAACCAAACACTAATGCATCCACTATGCTGGTCCTGTCTCTGAGGGAGCTGTGGACCAGTTGAGGGAATTATCCATACTGAGGGAGCAAGTGTTAGAGCTTCTAGGTAGCATTAAAACTGATAAATCTCCAGGGCCTGATGGCATTTATCCCAGGCTGCTTAGGGAGGTGCGAGGTGAAATTGCTGGGCCTCTGACGCAAATCTTTGTCTCTTCTTTGGACACAGGTGAGGTCCCGGAGGACTGGAGAATAGCTAACGTTGTACCGTTGTTTAAAAAGGGTAGCAGGGATAACTATGACTCTCTTACTCTTCAGATGGAGAATGGGAGAGTTATGGTTACAGTAGCTGTGTGAATTTTATCACTTCTATAACACAATGAGTTGCGCCTCCTTGATGGTCCCGCCGGGCAACATCACCACTATTCGACCAAGAAGTGATGGCTAAAGCAACTGACCGAGAAGCAAATCGCAGATGTAGCTGCATGTCTGTACTCAGTCAGACTGCAATTACAAACAGGTGGATTGAGATTGGCTTTTATCCAATATATTCCAAAGGTATGTCAGTAAAATACTTCAAAAAATACAATGATATTTCCAATGCAGTTGCTTAAATCAAACTTTACAATGCAACTAGCCCAAGTTGTTTTTAATCATCCTGTCTGTTAACTGAACAGCAGCAGTCCCCAGCCCCCTTCTTCCCTCTTCCCCACACATCTCTTACCTTCAAACATTTTCTCCCCCTTCCTGTCCCTTTCCTCTCCCTGCAGTTCCCTCTTGCCCGAATTCCCATTTTCCTTTCCCAGAACCCCACACCTTTCTCACTCCCTCCAAGTATCCCCACTCAACCTTTCTCTTTCTACCTCAACTTTCTCCCTCCCTTTCCCTCACCAACCTGGACACCAAGGCTAAGTGATTTCCTATGCACAGTTGGCCAAGATTCATAACCTCTGTTCAAGTGAGTTAGGAGAACTTTGAAGCACAAGAGTAACACCAAACTGAATGTCACACAATTCAAAGCTACAATTATTTTGTTGCTTTAAGCTATTAGTGTTTCATTTAAAACCGCCGATACTATAATTATTCCAATCAGTTTCTACATGTTTGCAGGATAAAGCAAAACTTGACAGCTTGAAATATTTCCCAAATCTCTACTTGATAGTTTGGTCTCCTGTATTTTCTCGACTTGTCATATGATAGATTATTCAAATCTTTAAAACATATAAATGATCAGTAAATGCATTAGTATTTTAATACTGTAAACCTCCAATTTTATCCCCAGATAAAATTAAAATTAAATTTTAATTTAATAAAATTAAAAGTAATGCAACTTTTACCAATTAGTTTCTTTAGAAATTTAAAAAACACTCAGCTAGAACTCAATACTTCTGATCAATTTCAGAATCAGAAAGCCTACATGTCATGATACGAATTCCAACATCCAAATTGTGTTGAAGTTCAACACAACCTCAAAGACAGGCTAACTTTTCAGTTGTGAAAGATATTGCATGTTCACACATCTTTTACATGGACCAGAAGTGATCCACTTTTCTTCTTTCCCACCCTGCAATAAAAATTTTAGCCTTGTTTGTCACATCAATGCAGGCCCAATTTTTAGTATATCCTGCACTTTGTTCAAGTAACCACACTATGAACAGGCAGACATTAAGAACAAGATTTCACCTCATCAGGAGTTTCCTTGGCTTCAGGCTGATTTGGAGCAACACGTCGTGCCAAGGCACCGGAACGGATGTTACTGAGATTAATCTGCCGCTCAGGTGGGGGTCCTCCTCGTGGCTGGCCACGAACTATGATTGCACTACCTGAAAGCACCTAAAAGACAAAAGAAAATAAGAACCTCATTATGGAAACATCTTTGGTAATAGATATGTTACAGTAGACTGTTTATTGGTCCCAGCAAAATCTTTAAATGCCAGTTTAAAAATCTCAGCAATGAAGTAAGTATCAGTGTAAGAAAAAAACATGCAGTTGCACTTGCAGACCTGAGCACAACAAGAGTTGTTGATATCAGCTGCATCACTATGGGCACCAGCACACAGATGTGGAGGGGATGGTTGTGGGAGTAGGCGAGGGCGGAAAGAAAGAGAGGCTCAGCCTGCTCTTACAGAGCACTAGGTGTAGGTCTCCACTCTTCACGGTAATGTACTGTGGAAGGGAATGTGGCCAAAAGATGAAATTACTCCAAATAAGTGTAAATGGAAAAAGTGCCAAGGCTACTGTACTTACTAGTTTTCTCTGTGAATTAACTTCATAAGCTAGTCACATACAGCAAAAAGAAAATTCAGGAGTAATAAGCCACCATTCAGCCCACCAAGAGTCATTTTAGAACCTCAATTATCATTAGAATATTCAACTGTAGCTTTGACAATCCTAGTGTTTTGCCTCGATCTACATGCCGTTCTGACCACTAGTTCAGTTTTTCTTGGCTTACTTTTAATAATTTGTGGTTATCTTATTTATATACCCTAACCTCTTCTAATCCCAAACATAATGCAAATTAACCATCTTGTTGCTGCTGCAAGTGCACTTCACAACGTAGATAAAAACAGGACTCTTCTGAGATGTCTTACTTACTATACATTAATTTCATTGTAACAGTTGTTTTTCAAAGAGGCTGATGCTGAAATTAAGTATGGAATGCAAATTAGCTCCAGTAGGAGAAGCAGAAAAGCTAGTGCTCTCACAATCAGAGCAATAAGCTCCAAAACAATCTTCCCTTCAAGTCCCAATTATGTGACTCATGCAGCCCAGGCTGTAATTTACTACACAGCACTGACAGCACTCAATGATAAACCGTATTCCAAACGCCACTCAGACACAAGTTGTACCGGGCATCCAAAGAAAAAGATAGCCTTAGTGGTATCATTTAATTTAGGACAAAGTCATAACCACCACATTCAAGCTGTTACAGGCAGTAATCAAGTCGCCAATAAATCTTTTCCAAATGTGCAACAGTCCAAGGGACTTCCAAGTCTAATCCACAGCATTTGGCAAACTTAAGTATTTTTATTCAGATAACACATCAGTTCTTGTACATTTAAGAAATGGAACAGAATACAGTAAGCTTTATGCAACACTAGTAACCCAAATTCCATCACCAAAATTGTTACCTGTGGAGTTCTTTTAAAATGTTGATCACTTTCAGTATTCAAATAATTTTATTTTTGAAAACCAGTTATAACAATATATTCTAAATCTGCAAAGTTGTGCTTAGGTTTTACATTGAAATCCTTATATTATTGGACTAGTTTTGGTCATTGGGCTTGAACAAAGATACCGTCTGCCCCATCTTGTCATGTGTCTAGTGCAATGAAACTTCTCATTGATCAGCACCACCCATTCCGCAAGCATGCCAGGAAACAATCTACATTAATATCCCTTGTACATGCAAGATCAACGGCTAACGAATTACTGGCCTCCAGTTAAAGCCACAAAGATCCAAATATAAATTGATATAATTGCTGCAAAAATGCCACTTGAAAGCAGCGAAGCTCTGCAAGAATTCAATTCAGATGCACCAGAATAGCAAAAAATTTTGTAGCCTCAATGCTTTCAGGCTTCAGCAAGGTGTCACAGTTAATTTCCCCAAGTCAGGGAAGAGAGAAGGAAAATATTATTACAATTTTATGGCATCTCTTCTTCAGGGAGCAGCATGCTGGACACAGTGGTGAGCTCTGCTGCCTCACAGCATTACAGCCCAGGTTTGATTCCTGGTTTAGCTCACTGATTATAAGGAACGTGCATGAGTTTCCTCCGGGCGTTCCGCTTTCCTCCCACAGTCTAAAAGATGTACTGTTTAGGTGCCGTGGCTGTGCTACTTGGGAATGCTAACTTCAATACATTGTTAATGTAAGCCTACTTGTGACACTAATTAATAAACTTTAAACTTTTAAACCTCGTAGTTTACTTGGGAAACATTTGCAGAAGCTTCTTAACAGCCTCCGGAGCCTCAGTAAACCTGAAAAGTGCAAGAATGATTTTGTGGGGGAAGGAAAGAAAGATGGAAAGGCAAAATTTGAAAAGAGGTAGCTCAAGCCAGATGACATTCCAACATCATTACTATATCTATCCTATTTGTTAAACATGATCAACCACCGTCTTTGAATGTATACATTTTCCAGCCAACAGATCTTATGAAGCACACAAGGAAGCCATGCATCTTGTGTTCGGAAGGGATGAAGAAAGAACAAATCAGAGAGTCACATATCAGTTTAATTACATTTCTAGATAAGTGAAAAATGCACAGGTTTAGGACCTAAATGCCTTTATTACCACTTCCCTCAAATCATGCTCTACAGCATAATGGAGGAGGAAGGGGGAATAATATATGACATGAAAAATTGGGATTTTTTTTTACACACATCATGTTACAAAAGTTAACAGTGCATTCCTGTATATTAGTTCAAAATACTTGCCAATAAATTTCACATTTATCAGTAATAATTTTAGAAAGACCTTGAAATCTACTGCAATTGTCTGCTGTGGATATACATTTCGTAGAGTGCAGTGGCATTTTAGAGTTGAAAGCTAGTCTTCTGGGATTCAACCCCCATTAAGTAAACAGTAATTAATTGGTATACACTTAGCTGCTAACATTGAAAGAGATGTGGAACTGAACAAGAATGTGCTGAAATAGATTGACTCAATCCTTGAGTAATTATTTTGAATCCGAATTCAGAGTATAATACACATCCTAAGAACAGTAAATCAAGAAATGGGGGAATGAAGACATGAGAAAAGTATTCAGGGAAAACTAATGGTACTAAAGGCCCCTATAGATACAATATTCTTGGACCTGATGGTCTGCATCCTAGCATCGCAAAGCAAAAATTGCTGCAGGGATCCTGTATGTATTGATCATAATTTTCCAAAATTCTTTAGATTCTTTTAAGGTCCTAGCAGACTGAGAATTCACAAATATAGCATTTCCACTCAACAATAGAGATTCTGAAAGTAGGAAATGATAGGGAAGTTAGCTTCGCATCTGTCACTGGGAAAATCAAGAATCTATTAAAATGGTAACAGCAGAACAATTAAAGGGCCATAGCACAATTAGGCGGAGTTAACATGGTTTTTGGGAAAGGGATATCAAAACAAAGAACAAAACAGCACGGGAAACAGGCCCTTCGGCCCAACGAGCCCGCGCTGCCACCCCAATGTTCCCATTCTACCCGTGATCCCTGTCTATGTTTATAGATCTATGGATTAAAAACCAAATTTGAGACAATTTAGGGAGAATTTGTTTTGCCAATTAGCCTAAGAGCACATCTTTGGGATGAGGGAGGAAACCGGAGCACCCGGAGAAAACCCATGCAAGCACGGGGAGAATGCGCAAACTCCCATAGGCACAGGCCCAAATCCATGTATCTGCACAGCACAGCGATAGTCACCGAGCTGTCGTGTTGCCCATCAAATGGTCCAGGTCAAGTATACACGAACAACGTGAAGCACTAGGATACTCTCGAAAAAAATCCAAGAGCATTTGACTCTTGGGTCAAATGGGTCTCATGACCCATCGCGTGTACGCCCCTTGTTAGCCAACAAGGTGGAAAACAGCACCTGTAGGATATAAACAAGTACATCAATATCATCTATTTACACACTTCCCAGGGACTCACAAGGCTCATGATGCCTATTTTAAATCAGTTTTCTATACCCCTCCATTCCCATTCTGTTCATGCGCCCATCTAAGCATTTCTTAAATAACTCCAGAGTACCTGCCTCCACCACTTTACTTGGCAGCGCATTCCATATCCCCACCACCCTGTGTGAAAAAACTCCCTCTAGCATCCAAATTATACCTTACCCCCGTCACCCTAAGCCTGTGACCCCTCGTGCTGTTCAAGTCCATCCTAGGAAAAAGCTTAACACTGTTTACTCTATCTATACCTCTCATAATCTTGTACAGCACTATTAGATCTCCTCTCAGTCTACATCTTTCTAAGGAAAACAGTCCCAATTTGCCTAACCTCTCCTCCATACCAGGCAGTATCCTAGTAAACCTCCCCTGCTCTCTCTCCAGAGTCTCCAAGTCCTTCCGGTAGTAAGGCGACCAGAACTGGACGCAGTATTCCAAATGAGGTCTAACCAACGTTTTATACAACTGCAACATTAAAGACCAGCTCTTGTACTCTATACTCCTTCCTATAAAGGCTAGCATACTATATGCTTTCTTCACAACCTTCTCCACTTGCTCTGCCACCTTCAGAGACTTGTTCACCTGCACCCCCAGGTCCCTCTGCGTTTCTATACTCTTAATAGGTCTACCCTTTATCATATATCTCCCCCCTACATTCTTTCTCCCGAAATGCATCATCTCACATTTATCAGGATTGAATTCCATCTGCCATCTACCTGCCCAAGCTACCAGCCTATGTCCTGCTGCATCGCCTGACAACGCTCCTCACTATCTGCAAGTCCAGCCATCTTTGTATCGTCTGCAAACTTGCTGATCACTCCACTTACTCCCTCTTCCAAGTCATTTATATATATTACAAATAGAAGAGGTCCCAGTATCGAGTCCTGCGGCACACCACTAGTGACCGACCTCCAGCAAGGAAAACACCCTTCCACTATTACTCTCTGTCTCCTATTACCAAGAACTCAGTAAGAATTTAGCAACACCAATTTTTAATCCAACCGATTTATTTGATAGTAAATCCGTGAGCTTTCAACACTCTGTCTTCCTCAGGCAAATGCAGTGTTCTGGTCTGCAATAGCACACATCAGCACAGACAGTCAGAGATTGCTGATTAGAATGCGAATCCTTACATCTAACCTGCTATTCAAGTGTTAAAGTGGCTAACAATGTGTGTGAAGGGAATCCTGAGCATTGTTAGAGAATTGTGTATTTTCTCCAGACAGCACAGTAAGTGAGGTTTTTTGCTAACCCAGGCAAGTTACGGGGGTTACAGATAGTGTGTCATGAAGCCAAGATCCCTGTTAAGACCGTCCTCATGTGTGCGGAGCTTGGCTATCAGTCTCTGTTCAGCGACTCTGCGCTGTCGTGTATCACGAAAGCCCCCTTGAAGAACATTTACCCGCAGGTCGGAGGCCGAATGCCCATGACTGCTGAAGTGTTCGCCCACAGGAAGGGAACTGTTTTGCCTGGTGATTGTTGAGCGATGCTCATTCATCCGCTGTCGTAGTGTCTGCATGGTCTCCCCAATATACCATGCTTCGGGACATCCTTTCTTGCAACGTATTAGGTAGACAACGTTGGCCGAGTTGCAAGAGTATGTACCGTGCACCTGGTGAATGGTATCCTCACGTTTGATGATGTCGTCCATGTCTATGATCTGGCATGTCTTGCAGAGGTTGCTGTGGCAGGGTTGTGTGGTATTGTGGTCACTGTTCTCCTGAAGGTTGGGTAGTTTGCTGCGAACAATGATCTGTTTGAGGTTGTGCGGTTGTCTGAAAGCAAGAAGTGGGGGGGTGGGGATGGCCCTAGCGAGATGTTCATCGTCATCAATGATATGTTGAAGACTCCGGAGAAGATGTCGTAGCTTCTCCGCTCCGGGGAAGTACTGGACAACAAAGGGTACTCTGTCCACCGTGTCCCGTGTTCGTCTTCTGAGGAGGTCAGTGCGGTTTATCGTTGTGGCACGTCGGAACTGTCGATCGATGAGTCGAGTGCCATATCCTGTTCTCACGAGGGCATCCTTCAGTGTCTGGAGGTGTCTGTCACGATCCTCCTCACCTGAGCAAATTCTGTGTATACAGAGGGCTTGTCCATAGGGAATGGCTTCTTTAACGTGTCTAGGATGGAAGCTGGAGAAGTGGAGCATTGTGAGGCTGTCGGTTTGCGGTACAGTGAGGTGCTGAGGTGACTGTCCTTGATGGAGATGCGTGTGTCCAAGAATGCAACTGATTCTGGAGAATAGTCCATGGTGAGTCTGATGGTGGGATGGAACTTGTTGATATCATCATACAGTTGTTTCAATGATTGTTCACCATGAGTCCAAAGGAAAAAGATGTCATCAATGTATCTAGTATATAACCTTGGTTGGAGATCTCGTGTGGTGAAGAAGTCTTGTTCGAACCTGTGCATGAAGATGTTGGCATACTGAGGTGCGAATTTGGTCCCCATGGCTGTTCCGTGTGTCTGGATGAAAAGCTGATTGTTGAAGGTGAAGACATTGTGGTCCAAGATGAAGCGGATGAGTTGTAAAATTGCATCCGGAAACTGGCAGTTGCTGGCATTGAGTACTGAGGCAGTTGCAGCAATACCATCGTCGTGGGGGATGTTGGTGTAGAGCGCCGAGACATCCATTGTGACAAGGAGTGTCCCTGGTTCTACTGCTCCATGTGTGCTGAGTTTCTGTAGGAAGTCCGTAGTGTCAAGACAAAAGCTGGGGATTCTTTGAACGATGGGTTTCAGGATGCCCTCGATATAGCCGGAGAGGTTCTCACACAGGGTCCCATTGCCCGATACGATGGGACGGCCGGGTATGTTTACCTTGTGTATCTTTGGGAGGCAGTAGAGATCTCCAATGCGGGCAGTACGTGGAATGAGAGCCCGGAGGGTGTTCTGAAGGTCCGGATCAAAGGTTTTGATCAGAGTGTTGAGTTGACGAGTGTGTTCTTTGGTCGGATCTGCCGGTAACTGTCTGTAGTGTTTCACATTGTTTAGTTGTCGGTACACTTCTTCACAGTAGTCCGTTCTGTTCAGTATGACGGTGGCTCCTCCTTTGTCTGCTGGTTTGATGACAATGTTGCGGTTGGTCTTGAGAGCACGGATGGCCTTGCGTTGTACTTGGGTGATGTTCGGGACTGTCTTGTAAGTGCAGTTGATAAATCTGGTGTTCACGCACCTCCTGATGGCTTGGGCACACATGTCCAGTCAGGGGCAGCGGCCTTCCGGAGGAGTCCAATTGGATTCATTCCTCTTCGGTTGCTGCACTGCGGATCCCTCTGTCGGCT
This sequence comes from Sphyrna mokarran, assembly GCA_024679065.1. Taxonomy (NCBI): domain Eukaryota; kingdom Metazoa; phylum Chordata; class Chondrichthyes; order Carcharhiniformes; family Carcharhinidae; genus Sphyrna; species Sphyrna mokarran. The sequence goes on from JAGIQG010000019.1 coordinate 36,228,200, forward strand.
GTTCTGGTTCATTAACTGTCTCATTGAGTCCACTATTGGCCTCTTGGGGTTTGTGGAAGAACTCACGCAGCCTCATTCGCCTGATGAATTCCTCTGTATCTGCTGCGAGACTGATGGGGTCCATTTTGGTGGTGGGACAGAAATTGAGCCCTCGGCTGAGAACTTCGATTTCCTCTGATTGAAGTGTGTAGTCTGACAAGTTAACAATGGACCTCCCTGCGGTAGTGTTGTTTTCTATTGTGTTGCCAAGGGAGGTTTGGTTGTTGCTGGTGGCGATGCCGAGTTTTTCAAGTTTCCTGTTCTTGGTGTGCATGTAAATGGTGTAGTTTCTTTGTGTAGCCAGTTGCTTATCCATCTAGCTACCTATCCTTGTATCCATAAGCCTTGACCTTCTAAACTAACCTCCCATGAGGGACTTTGTTGAACGCCTTACTAAAATCCATATAGACGACATCAACGGCTCGTCCTTCGTCCACCGTTTCATGTTTGACATATTCATTAGAGTTCTTTGAGATGTGACAAGCAGGAACCTGTAGATGTACTGTATTTGGATTTCCAAAAGACATCCAATAAGATGCCAAATAAAATGTTGTTGCATAAGATGACAACTCAGTGTAAAAGATCATATATTAACATGGATAGAGGATTAGCATGGATACAGGATCCAGATAAACGTATCATTTCCAAACTGGCAAACTAAATGGAATGCCAAAGGGATCAGTGCTGAAGTTGCAACTATTTATGTATATTAATGACTTGGATGAAGGGACCAAGCATGTCGCAGCCAAATTTCCTGATGACTTTGAAAGCAAATTGTGAGGATACAATGAGTATGAAAATGGAAAGTGCGTAGGCAAAAATTTGGCAGACAGTGTAGATTATTCACTTCAGCACGAAGAACAGAAAAGCACAAGATTTAAATGGAGAAAAGACAGCAGAATGCTATGGTGCAGAGGAATCTGGATGGCCTTATACATGAATTGCAAAGGTTCAGCATACAGGTAGCAAGTATTTAGGAAAGCAAACATTGTTACTGCAAGGTAAGTGGAGTAGAAAAATAGAGAAGTTTTGTTATAGCTATATAGCGCATTGATGAAATGTACCTTGAGAACTGGGCACATTTATTAAATGAAGGCGAATGTCATCCACTTCAGGAAATGTATTAGATGATGAAATAGAGATAGTCAAGTGTTTCAAGTTTCTGGGTGTTCAGATCACCAACCTGTCTTAATCCGTTCACGTCAACACTGTAGTTAAGAAAGCCAATGCCTCTACTTTTGCAGAAGGCTAAGAACATTTGGCATGTCCACTACGACTCTCAACCATTTTTACAGATGTCCTATGAAAACCATCCTTTCCAGATGCATTATAGCTAGGTACAGTTCCTGCTCAGACGAAGGCCACAAGAAACTACAAATGGCTGTAAATGTAGCCCACTGTGTCACCGCAAATCAACCTCCCATCCATTGATTCCATCTACGTTGCCTGCTGCTCGGAGAAGCAGCCAACATAATCAAGGACCATCTGCACCCCGGGCACACACACATCCGTCATGAAAAAAATACATGTCTGAGAATACATACCAACTGACTCAAGGACAGCATCTTCCCTACTGCCATTATGCTTTAGAACGGTCCTATCACAAATTAAGCTGATCTTTCTTCTCACCCTGTGACGGCAACACTACATTCTGCACCCAATCCTTTCCTTCTCCTCTATATACTCTATGAACACTATGTTTTGTCTATAGAGCACGTAAGAAACAATACATATCATTGTATTCCAATAATAAATCAATTCAATAAAGATGAATATGCGCATTAGAAGCATTTCAGAGCAAGTTCACTAAGTTGATTCCAGGGTCAAAGTTGGCCAACACTCACTGGAGTTTAAAAGAATGAGGTCTCAGGTATAAAAATCTAATGAATGGGGTAGTTTGACAGGCATCTCGCATTTAAGACCGAGATGGGGAAGAAGTTGTTCTCTGAGAGGGCCATTCACCTTTGGAATTCTCTTCCCACAGAACAGAGGAGGCTGGCTCACGGAACATAATCAAGGTTGAGTTAAGACAGAAGCAGGAAGGTAGAGGTAAGGTCAATCAGATCAGCAATGCAAAAACAAGTTCAATGGGTCTAACGGCTTACTTCGGTTGCTATTTCTTCTGGTTTAAAAACAGTGCTAACAGTTTTCATTAAGATTGAACATGAATTCAAACATCCCATTCTTGATTAGTAGGATACAGATGCAGGTTGGGGACCACATATTTTTATCTGTACGATTATGACCTTATCTCACTTCCTCAACCTCAGCTCACAACTGCATGGTGGATAGTGGTCAGTGTACAAATGCAACATAAACTGCATGTTTTGGAAGCCAATTAGAGATGAATATCAATACAACTAAGTCATCCCAGTTGCAGCAAATACTTGAAGACAAGGTGAGCAGAAGTAGTACGGGACAGTACATTTTCATACAAAATTATATAATCTGGATTAAATGTCCAATAGACAGAAGTGTAGAATTCAATAACAGGATGTGATGATACCCATTTACGATCAATTTGAACAGCTAACACTAAAATCCAGAATTAAGTGGGTTGTTAAGAATTAACGTGGGTACTGGTGAAAGGGAGTTCAGCTCCGAGGATACATTAGAGAAGCTGGGATGATTCAAAAACAATTGAAGGGAGACATTATAGAAGCTTGCAAAAACATGATAGGTTTGCAGAAAGTAGAAAATGAAACTGCTTCACGGTGAATACTGTAATTGCCTAAAATCAGTAACTGATTCCTTTAGCTGATAAGACGAGTGAACACTGATTTTTGACATGATATACAGGTAGGATGCAATGGTAATTTTTTTTTAAATGTAGTGAGTAGTACATTTGACTTGGAACCCGCTGCCCATGAGGGTGATAGAAACAGGAACAATTGTTGATTTCAAAGGAAATTGTAGGGGTATTTGTAAAAAGAGTGGGTTTTCTGAATTGCTCCAAGGAGAGCCAGCACAGACACACCGAGCCAAAAGGATTCTTTTAGAAAATGATCTAATCCCAGACCAATTCTACAACAGAAAGATACTCCAACTCTGCAATTGTTTTGTCATTCACCTGTTGTATGGAACTTGTCTTTCTATAAGTTTTGGGCTACATTGCATTACAGTATGGCCAGGTGAGATAAGTTAGAAAAACGCCACATCAATGGTTGCATTTTTTCACTTCTGGATCAATTAATGCATTTCCTTCAGAAAAAAGCAAATTATTTTCTTCTACTTTTGACATTTACATTCAAGTGTTAAAAGATATTGAAATACATTTTGGGAAGTCACAATAATTTCATAATTATGCATCTCAACCACCCACATAAATATGCCATGCTGAATTGTGTACTGCTCAAATCAATGCCTTAAGCAGAAAGAGCCTGCAGAATCTATGCAAGCTAATCGGGGCAAAGCAACCAACTCTTAACAGTACGCCTGCACCATCTTTCTCAGTGTACAACACAAAAGCAAGAGAATAGGACCCAATAATAATGAATCATCTGTGACCATCTGGAATTTATCCGCACCTTCAAATCATCTGTCCACAGGTTTTGCTTTTAGCGTCAAGCTACGTACTTACTATATGTAGACATTTCACTTCCCATATTCAGTTTCTCAACCTTTTCTCAGATCCCCCCCCCCAAAACCCAGCACAGTATCAGCCAAATATCAGCTCTATTCTGTAATTTCTAATTTTTCTTTAAAACAGGTACATATCTCCCCAAGTCCACACAACCATACAATTTTGCCCATTCCACTCTCCAGCCTCAAGTACCTTTTGGCAAAGCTAGCATTTTCAATTACTGATTTTAGGCAATTATAGTATTAGCCACGAAAACATTTCCTAATAAATCTATTACACATCTTATAAACAATGTGATATGACATAACCCATATTATTTGTCTCTACATCAATGGCACACTGGGGATAATTAGAAGTTCCAGTTGAATAAACAGTACATTGAAAATGACTAGAATTGTTACGAAGAAAAATCTTCAGGAATCTGAAAAGAAACAACACTTAGAATATGGTATCTTACAATGATCACAAATTACTTGTGCGTTGCACCATAAGTTAAAGGCTGAATGATGTAATCAGGCTACATTTGCCGGAGTCTGTGGATTATTGCAGCACATTAAAGGAAGTTTTATTCATTCACTTGTAACACAATTATACTTTTAGCTTGGGATTGACTGCTAATCATTTGATATTAAAATGCCAAAAACAGAAAAATATTCTTTTTCCCAGCTCTGACCTCTCAAATATAGATTCACTAACCAAAATAATTGTGTTTTCAAGAAATAAATCAAGAAATTAAATTATCCAAGCATTAATTCAAAGATACACATCCCTCAGGGAAATCGATTAACACATGAATTAGGGACTGGTCTTTCACCCAAGGGCTGGATTCAAATTCTGTCCAGATACAACAATAGCCTTCTGATTGCCAACTTCTATGACCTCATTTCAAATAAAGGAGTATCTATTACAGCACTTATGGCAAGCACATTGGGAAAGTTCACTGGACAAGAGAAAGGGAAATCACATCCTATCACTACAGCAGTGCTGCTTTTCCAGTTTTCTTTACATGGGCTCAACTTATTTGCTGTCAATTCCGAAAGTCTGAAATCAACATCTTTCAATATCAGGAGAAAATAAATAATAAATGCATGACTTGCTTAAGAAAACAGTGATTTGTTCCTTCAGTTTTCTTCAATCTGCATTCTACAGTTGCCAGCCACATTTGTGTGCTCAACCCATCTTTGTTTGAGATAGCAAGCAGATGTCACAAGTTTCTGGACCACAGATAAAGAGACAACCCTGTCCTTAATCAAAGTCCAAATAAGAATTAGAATCTCAAGTTATGACCTCCACCAGTGTTTTATGATAACAGTGCTTACTGATTCAGTAAAGACCACCTAGGACAT